>CM076580.1:1141406897-1142034264 GCA_034641835.2 Pinus albicaulis
ATGTAAATTTTGGAGAGAAGAAATTAGTATGATTTTTTTTAAAGTTGTATTTTAATTTTTTATATTATTTATAATTATTAAAATTATTACATCTAACAGGTTTATTTTTGAATCATTTCACTGCTCACCATAGTCTTTCTTTTTATTTTCTGCCATTAATTCAAGTAAACAGGTGTCACATTGTCCATCGTTATATCTATATAATAAATATTTAATATATATATATAATCCCAAAAATAGTCACTCCTTTTAAAATTAGCAATGTATTACATATTTACACAGACAAATTCTTTCCTTTTCCATTTAAAAAACTTTTTAGGCCTTTGAAAGCAAAAATTAAATTAGAACATGGTAAACTTTCTTATTCCATTATGATTTTCCATCTTTTTTTTGTATTTTCTTACTTTCTCTTTCCCATTTTCTAAGCTTTTCAAGTCTTTGAAAAGAAAAATGAAATTAGAAAATGGAAAACTTTCTTATTCCAATACCATTTTTCATTTTCTTTTCTATTTTTTTACTTTCCCTTTCCCATTTTCTAAGCTTTTTTCTCTTTCCCATTTTCTAATTTTTTTAATTATTTAAGTAGTACGAAATTAGAAAATGGTAAAATTTTTATTCAATATGATTTTTCATTTTTCTTTTCCATTTTTTTACTTTTCCTTTTTCATTTCTAAGCATTTTTTAAAGCAAAAACTTGAAATTAAAAAATGGTAAACTTTCTTATTTCATTATAATTTTCCATTTTCTTTTGTATTTTCTTACCTTTCTTTAGATATGGCAGCAGGATTATGTGCAGGTCCCACATGGTTGTGCTTAAAATTTACATTAGCAGATTTTTGGTGTGCTGCACTCTCAATCTTTAAATTTGGGACGCGCCCAATTGATATATTTTGGTGATAATTCATTCAGGATGTTGTATGCATAACGACAAGACAAAATTGTTACTTCAAGCACAACAATGAAAGACAAATCTTCCCAAATCTTCACGAGATGAACTACTTTAGATATATCTTTACACCTTTAAAAACAACTACTAATTTAAATATTATTATAAAAATAAACATATATATTTAAATTTTCAAAATATTTATTATTTAATTTTTCCTAACGAAAAATTTGAATTTTTCATCCGATTTTTGATCATAGGGTAATTTGAATCTTATTGAAAAAGAATAAAGCAGACTTTATTAATTTGAAACTTAAAAAGCAACTTACAATAATTGTACATAACGCTTTCAATTGAGAATAATCTTTTAACAGGTCGCAACTTACAATAATGGTACATAACGCTTTGAATTGAGCATAATCTTTCAACATGTCGTTGTATTGAACTTATTGAGAAAGGGAATGCGTGTTTAACGTACCATTGCATTTTATCTTAATGAAAAAACTAAAATTTTATCTTAATGAAAAAACTAAAAAACTATAGTAGCTTTGAAAAGGGCTTTAATCGGTGCTTCTTCTTTTTTTAATGAGAATAATTTGTTTAAAATGTATTTAATGATAAAGGTTTAGAGGGTTTTAATCTAGTTGTTTTTTTCTGGTATTTTTATTTTTTATTTACCTTTTAAATTTAAATAGATAAATATGTATATTTTAATATTTTAATGGCTAAATTTTTATATTAAATCAATTTCTTTTTCTATAAATAAAAATAATAATTACACATCCTTATTATTAATAAAAAAATTAGTTATTATTAATAAATAAATATAATTTTTTTTTTATATTTTACATATTCAAAATAATAATATATTTATTAACCATTTAAATTTTTAAAAATTAAACTATTTTAATAAATTAATTTAAATTATTTTTATTTAAAAAAATTTAATAAGTAAATAAATTACTTATGATTTTATAGTTATTTCTTTAAATAATGTATTTTTTTGGGAAGATAGTAAAGTTTCTGAACACCAACCTTATTACAAATTATTCTCCATTTCATTGTCTTTTCAATCTTAAATATTCAATTTGAAGCAACTTTGAACTCTCATTATTATATATTTTAAAAGGGCTCAACAAAATAAATAAATAAATCCTCCAATATTTGCATTCTCCGAACAATAGAAACCCTAAAAATGGAAATCCTCCAATATTTGCATTCGTCGAACAATGCGATAGTATAAACCCTAAAAATGGGTCTCTGTCGTAAGGAAAAATGATCTCGAATGAGATTTTCCTTATCTCGTTTGGGAGAAATTTCAAAATTTTCAATCAATTATTCAATAAAATTTATACAAGGTTATTTTCTAAAACAGTTCTCATCACATATAAGTTATATGGGCGGTTTTCACAAAATTCATGTGTGTTCCATTTTGGGTTCTTCAGATATAATATATAATATAAAACGAATGATTTAACATTGTGTTCTGCTATTTAAATTACTGTGAAATATGTCATATATTGTATTCTTATATTCTTAAATAAGTGTTTAGTATTTATGGTTTGGTCTAACCAATGGTGAGAAAAGTTTTATGAATCTATGTTTTATGAAAGACGGCGTTTAGTTCTTTTAAGTTTATTTTGGGAAGGTGGGTAAACAATATTTAGTTAGTTGTGTTTGCTTTGGTTTTTGAAGGTATAGATAGATTTATAGGAAACTTAAAATTCCCATTAAATTTTGAACCCATTTGATTTAAAAAAAAATTAAACTACTTATTTGCCAGCAAATTATGTAAGTGTAAATTGTCAAAATGTTGCGTATATCAAGTAATTTAATATTGATGAGTTAAAAAAAAATTAAACTACTTATTTGCCAGCAAATTATGTTAGTGTAAATTGTCAAAATAGTGTGTATATCAAGTAATTTAATATATATCTATATATTTTGAATATTATAATTATCATTTTTTTTTGAAATTGAATCTTAGGTCTGAAGTATGTTGGGTTAAGAGTTTATTTTGGTAGAGGAAACAAATATTTAGTAGGAGTAGAGGTCTATTTTTTTGGGATTACTAGTTGGTAAATCCAAATGATTTGGTTTTCTTTCAATAACAATGATGAGTCAGTTTATTTTTTTGGGATTATTAGTTGGTAAATCCAAGTGACTTGGTTTTCTTTGAATAACAATGATGAGTTAGTCTGTATTTACTAATAGCAGATAGAAATTGAACTATAATAGATTTTTCTTACTATAAAAAGAATCCAAATTTTGCATAAACTAGTGTCTTGGTTTTTGAATAAATGATGAATTAACTTATTCATTAATAACAACTAGTAATAACTATCCCCATACTATTTGACAACTGAATTATAATAATCAATAATAATTTCTCCACTAACATATTTTTTTATTACTCAGTGAAGAAAAAAATAAACAGAAAGAAAGAAATAAACAGTGAGGGAGTAGTATCAAAATACTTGGAAATAGAATGGAAAACTTATATAAATGACTGTACATACACATTATTTATGCAATCGGCGGGCTAGAACACAACTACGCCTGTGCATTAACTCCCATATATAAAAGACGGGAGCAGTAATATTCGTGCAGGTCAAAGTTTGAAAAGTGGAAAAGCTTCATCAAATCATTTAACATGCTCTCACATGAAAGAGTGCTCAGTACATATACGATACAGAAAGAAAAGTTGCTACCGAGAGAGAGAAAAGCTAATTGCAGGGACAGACAGGGAGATTGAGAGTGGCTGTGTGCGTCGCACTGTTGTTGCCATTAACAGCGGGTGCCTTTTCGGCATGCAAGAACACCAGCGTTCCCTGTGAGGGAGCCAACCAGAGACGATGGTTTTGCTGCGAGACTCGAAGCCTTCGCATAACTCGACGATGCGGCGGCGCCCGATTGAATAAAGAACGCTCCGTTCAACAATAGGTCTCCGTCTGACCTCCAATTCCAATGCTTCCAATCGCCTTCCGGTGCGTCCTCGTGCTTTGTCACCTGTCCGTTCATTCAGATTCATCAATTCCATCTACTCACCCTGTTAATTTCGACACTTATAGATTGAGCAGAATTGTAGCAACGCTTACCTCCTTGAAGAAGCGATTGACAGGTGCGAGGAATCGATTGCCTTGGCTGTTGATTGTTGGGTTCGCACTTCCACCGATTGCGTACATTTCCCAGTGTGTGTAATCATTGTTCACCACATGGAAGTACCCATGTCGGCATCTGCGTTTCAGCATTAAAATTGTTTTACAGAGAAACTTTGACCTCTAAGGTTTGCTGGATTGTTAACACATAAAACACAAATCGAAAATTCTGAAGTCAGATCGGCTCAGATACCTGGGCATGCGTTGCACGAGCCCTTCCCCGAAATGGTTGAAGGCAACCGTTACTTGCATGTTAATGTCCTGCATATAACCGTCGCTGTGGCCGAGGAGCATGACCTGCGACAATTTATATATGTTATGAATGGGATGACCATGAATACGAAATTTTGAACCTTTAATGTTACAAAGCTAGAATTGAGATTCAAACCTTATCATGGTGCGTCATAAAGTTGTTTGAGATTGTTATTGCAGTCGACCCCTCGACTGCATCGATGAGTCCATCTGCACAGTTTGACAAGGAGCAATGGTCTACCCAGATATTGCTTCCCCCAAAGATGGATACTCCATCTCCATCGCTCTTCGTTCTCCACCCGTAATGTGTTGGGGAATCCCTCACCATGGCATTTCCTGCAGACTTGCAGTCATGGATGTGAATCCCGTGAATGATAATGTGGTGTACGTACTGTACGGTAATACAGGCACCGTTGGCAATGTGGACATTTACACCTCTCCCGTCGATTGTCTTGTAACTGTTCATGATAAGTTCTTCTTTAAGCTGAATAACCATGTCTCGCTGAAAAATGATCCACAGAGGCTCACTTTGAATAACAGCGTGGCGCAGGGTACCCGGGCGGGGATTGACTGCATCGTAGTCATTGGGATCTGTGACAACATAAATCCTCCCATTCCTCCCTCCAATGGCATTCCTGCCAAACCCAATGGCGCAGTCTGCGAGTCTCTTGCGATCGCTTTCCCAATTTGGATCGCAGCGCCAGCAGTCGTCGACGGGGTTCCCCGTTCCGCAAGACAAATAAGTTAGCTCCCTCCTCGAATTGTTAATGCTCCTGCCATACATTCCATCAATTAACTGTTATTGCTCCTGCCATATATTCCATTAATTAAGCGCAAGCCCATAACACCTTGAAATCCCTAAACGCACATTATATATTGCGTCAGACAAGCAAGCTACTGTACAGCCATGACTGAAATATATTCAAAAATCTCTAGAACCCAAGTGGAGATAAACTGTTTTGCTTCCAGTGAGGCTAGTTGATTGGTAAATATTAAGTATCATACACTAAGATTAATTGTTAGTACTTTTTAGATTTATCTAAATGAGAATAAAATAATATTCAATCGACTAGATGAAAAAAATACTAAACCAATTATTAATACTTATAAACAAAACAAGATAGTGCTCCACAATCCACTTATATAGAATAAAAACAAGCACACAACAGACCTAATTATCTTGAAGATTATAGTAAGCACACTTCCACATATCATCCCTCCGTGGTTAAAATAGTTCTATCTTAGCATAAAGTTCAGCCCTGGTGAATAGAATAGCATTGCAGAAAACTGGGCCTTCAACACTGAAAATATCTATAAAACCATACTTTAGGACGATATCTAATCTACTCTTTCATGAAGAAGACAAAATTCGACATCTATGTCAAGTACCATATTAACTGAATTATGTATTGCATGACGGATACCAGTTACCTTTGAACCGCTGCAACTACCCGTTCCGGCTCCTCCGCATATTTCGTCGCAGATTGTTGTGTATCTTTAGAACGAGATACAACAGCAGGCTGACCAAGGACAGCCACTGTCAAATTTTCGAAAATCTCGAATGACTTGCCTGCTGAAGAAGGAGCGCAAAACATTCCCAAGAAACTAAGCAATGACAGCACACATCGATACCCATACCCAGACATTTTGGTTACAGAAGCGGGACAACAATGTTGCAATCTGCAGATTACAACGATGGAAATATAACTAATTGGCTGCTATACAAGATCTCTGCTGAATCGATTCTGCTAACAACATATTGAACAAGAGAAGACTCTATTGAGCTTATGACATGGAGTATACTAATTGCAGAAGAGAATATGGTAAATCATACACAACAACCTGCTACGCTAATTCCTATAAATTATAACTAATGCCATTCGACTACACATAACATGGCCAAACTTGTCCTGAACTCACCTCGTGTGCACGAATCTGCATATACACTTTGCCCCTTTTTATAAAAGAAATTGGGAATTGTTAAAAGATTAAACTATGTAGGAGTTGAGCATTAATGTTGGGGTCTACTCATCTTTATTGGCCATCAAAGAGTGTTACCATGTGATTGAGAGTACTTTACCAAGCAATCGCCCGACAATCACTGTTAAAAAAATAGATAGCCAAAAATCACGGTTGTTCAAAACTACCATATCAGCAATGGGACCAACTCCACTCCTCTTGTCATAATTCTAGAGAAAGTAAAATCATTATCAATAACAACCAAAAATACAGTGAATTGAGCCAGCTCATGGTGATTTCCAAATTCTAAATCCTTCCAAAATACAGAACAGGACCTACAGATATGGTTGGCTTGCTTCACGGGACTTTGGTTCAGCTATGCACATAATCGATTCTTCCCGGACTTTAAGGATTTAGTATCACAGTAATGCATCATAAATTTGCTACAGGTTTTGACCTCACGTGAAATCAGTTGGAAATTGTAATTACTCCAGCATGTCAGAGTTGGCTAAATTTGGAGTATGACTTAATCAGCGGAGAGACTTCGAGTTAAATCATATTTTAGAAAAAGTCAAGTTATTTTAGGCAAGTTGTTAGATTAAATTTGTTCCATAATTAACATGATATTAAACTCATATAATAACTCAGAAATTCAAGTAAAATTATGAAAAATTTAAGTAGGGATTTTTGAAAATCTAGATTAAAGTTCTAGACTTTATTATTTTGGGTGTCTAAAAGTTTTTGATGGTGCTGAATCTATTTTTATCATCAAAAATGCAATTCAAATACTCTAACTACTTAATTTTTTAAAATTTATTTTGTCAAATTCCAAAAAAAAATTGTCATCCAAACTATTCTGTTGCATCAATTGACAACTCCTTCACATACAAGTTCCGATTATCCTATATCTATCAAACAAATTTAAGACGTTGGACCAAAAAATCGTCTTGTCATTCAACTGTGTGATGACCTACAGATTCTGAACGGTTGAAGTCGCCGACCAACCCATATAGAGGAGCATTTTATTTAAAAAAAAACCCTTATAAATGAAGAAGTGGCGTTAGATGAATGGAATAAAAATCACGCATGGAAGATTTGCTTGGTGCAGGCGAAGTAGATAGGACAAGGATGATTCTCTGTGCCTGTAATCGCTATGTACATGGGAAGACACAATCTAATCCAGATGAATTACTTCGGACCCTACTTCACTCTTTATGACATAGAGATTCAACTTTCCTCTGGGCCTCCTTAACTATTTCTTTTGCAGCCAAAAAGCGAGGTTTTTAAATTATTTGTTTTGTCTGTATCGTTATTTAGGTGCGATACATGAGCCAATCCAGATATATTCCTTTCGGACCCTACACCAGACATTATGAAGGAGGGTCAAATTTTCTTTGGGCCCAATTAACCGTTTTATGGCATCTTTGTGCAACCGAAAAAAGTGAAGGATTTAATTATTATTTAAATTAAGAAGTACCTCTTCCCTCATTCCGGTACTTCCATCTTCGTCATACACCTCCACCCCGTGATGATGCTAGGAGGGTACCAAATAGATATTTTGAAGTTTATCTTCACTTTGATGTCAAAATGTGTAATAACTATATATTTTCACATTATGATTTTATTTTTAATTTTTAACCTATTTTCACACTAGTTTTCTTTTTAATCTTTCCGTCTTTCTCTTTGTAATTAAAGGACATGGTAAAGGACTCTTAGATATTATTATGGTGGTATTTATGTAATTTTTTATTTGTATAAGGGGTTTGAGTGTTGTTGATGGTAAATTTTGAGTTGAGATTTATGTAATTTATCATTTTTTAGATGATGAAAGGAAGGAGATGGAAAGGTAAAGAAAATATAGTAGTATTTTTTAAATGTTGAGTTGAGATTTATGTAATTTATCATTTTTGTAGATGATGAAAGGAAGAAGATGGAAAAGGTGAAGAAAATGTAGTAGTCTTTTTTATTGTACCCACTGTATGTGATTATAATTATGTAAATCTTGAACATATGTAATTATGTGGAAATAAATTGATGACTAGTTGAAGGGTGAGACATATAATTATGTAAATCTTGAACATATGTAATTATGTGGAAATAAATTGATGACTAGTTGAAGGGTGAGACATATAGGTGGGACATGTAGAGCCAAATTTCTGATGAAAATGCTTCTAGAAGGAGGTTGCATGCTTGATGAAGTGCTTGTTGCATGTTTTTTTGGTTCCTTATGGAATGTTGTAAGCAAGCCATACCAACCTCAATAAATTATCTTGAATACCACTTGAACCAATGAGAGTCATGCAGTGATAGGCAGTGAAGTGTGGAGTCGGAAAACTAGGCAAAGGAAACCACCTACACTATCCCCCTTACTTGTGGAATGTGGCCAAAGCAAGACAATAACCTCGAAGGAAAACAAAATATGATCAGGTGAAAAGACAAGATACTAGAAAGAATAGTAAAAGAGTGAAAAAAAGAGAAGTGTGGTTGAAGTGCGAAAACACAATAAAATGATTGGTTTAGAAGCTGGTGCAGAAGCTCATTGCATAGAGAGCATTAGAGCACCAGAGGCCAAAAAAACAAGGGAGCTTTGGTGGAAGACACTGGAGAGGAACTCTATTTCAAGATTTTGGTGAGAAGGTAGAAGACACAACTTGGGCATGACTAAACCCTCTACTCTATGAATCGAGAAAAAATCCCCTATGATCATGTAGAGGCCACTAAACCATGTGGTTAAGCTTGGAGGATTAGTGATAACTCAGTGGAGGAACTGGATCATTGTGGTGCATGCTATGAGTTTGATAACCCACTTGGTGCTTGTTGCTTGGCTGATGAATCATTGAGATAGGGAAATATGAGTCACTTTGGTGCTTTCTATGAGGCTGATAAACCACTTGGATAGTGGACTACATACCCCTATGGTTCTTGCCATGCATAGGCCACTGATAAACCACAAAATAATTATTTCACCTCTTGGAACTAAGGTATAACCCCTTTGATAGTAGGTGAGGTTCTATGTTTTAACCCACAGAGTAAGTGAGTCACTTTGGTGATTACTATTGGAGAGCGATTGATAAACTACCTAGACAGTGGAATCATCCTGGTTATGTGATTAATCCTCGGGTTTGAATTTCCCTGAATATGTGGCCCCTCCGAATTTGGATCTAGCTCAGGGTAATTTTCTACAAGAGAGACTACAATGTAGCTAGTTTACAATTGGGTGGAGAGTTGAATTCCTTCATTTTTCAGTTGTAGTTAAACACACATATAAGTGCACATTGCTTATGTGTATTGTCTATGGATTGTGATGAATCTTGTTACATTGTGAATGGCGCAAGACCTTTTGTGTTTGTAAATGTAAATGAATGTTTGAGCTTTGAGTCTCACAGTATGTTCATTATTAGAATGATGTCATCTACGCACATGAATTTTAAAGTGTGCCTAGAATATGTTATTGATTATTATGTGCATGCTGAATGTGAAATTAGGTGTTCATATTTAGTCAATTGATTTCTATATTTATGGTAATACCTAGTTTAACCAATCCCTACATTGGTTATTCTATCAGAACTTAGAATTTAGGTATCACGAATTAGGTCATGAGTCTCCTTGAAACTACAGGAGGGTGGGTGCAACACAATCATATTTATGCTTTATGAGCCTAGCCTAGGTTTATTTTTAGTTAATATATGCTATATTGTCGAGATTGGGAGGAAGTGGGAGAGCAGAAGCTTCATTTACGTACAACGGTCTAATCAATTTAGTATGCTATAAAACCAATAATCTTCAGTGGACTGTATATATGTGTATGACACTGCCCTCACCCTAACACCGCAGCTGACTGCAAATTTACAAGTGTATGATACATCTGGAAAACATTGTTTCCATTATGTTGAAGCCCACACAAAGATGTAACTGCAAACAGACTCAGAGTAAGTGGGAACATCGTTATCTTATTCCACTACTCACCGCCCACCGGTGAGATATTTGTACCGTACAACACCCTAAGATCATTGGTGGAGACATGGATAACTCAGTCAAAGTTCCAATGTGGAATCTTGAGGCCACCTTTACTACTCACTGTTGTAACACCCTCCTCACATATTTACCTAAGCTACCAGGTCCACTAGGGTAAACATATGACGAGAGGCTACTATGATGTGATTCAAATCTCCATGCACAATTAAGGAAGTGGAACTAGAGAAACTAAACCAAACTAACCTTCCACACATGCTACAAAACCTCCAGGAGAAAAATAAGCCTTCTAGGTGACCAACCCCTGAGGAAAATTAACTTTTCACTGATCTGGGCCCTCAGTCGCTCCCTTAACAAGCCAAGAATGCGACTGTAGGCCTCCAATCACTCCCACGATAAGGAAATCTAATGATTGGGGAATTTTTCAGCTAATTTTGTGCCAATGACCCAAATTCTGTGCCACTTTTTCAGGGCCAGGGGTCATGCCACTGCCGAGAACTCCATGAGACTTTCAGAAATGATAAATAACACTAAAACAAAGGTATTATTCAAACATTTTACCAATGAATTGACTATACCCCTACTAGCCATGATAGGCATTTCGTCAAACATGTCACAATTATGTAATTTACAAGTCATAACAACATATCTGAGCATAGGGGTCTCATACTTATGTGAGATTCATAAAGAAGAATTGATGCCTTATCACATTAGTTGCGTTATCATCTATTAGGTCATATATGAATTGTTCATTCATTGATAAACCAAAACATGATGAGAGCTATACATCATAACTATCAGAAAACATACCCATAACTAGCGTATAACCAACAAAAATTAGAAGGATACAACAACAATAAATACCACATAGGAACTAGTACATTTACACATGAGATACCAAGGAGAAGAAACTCTTATTAATGAATGCACAAGCCAACCAGGTTTGGGACTTCCACGGACCACCCGACCATAGATTGGCTAAACCAAATATTTCTTTCAACCAATCACCCCCGTGCCATATTCCAAGCATGAATGTGGGACTCATAACCAGAAATAAAATAGGGCTTCCTAAGGCTAAACCACATCACCCTCATCAATACAACCAGGCTTTAACGCAATCCCCACTAAAAAATCATGGGTGCCACCATATTTCTCCACCTACACCTTGATGAATTTTATTGTCTCCTAGTCTCTAGAATTTGCCATACATCCCGCCATACTGTGGTCGAGGATCCTTTAACAACTACTTTAACTGCTCAAAACTTGTTGTACATTCCTCTGTCCCTTCAAATTTCTCACCTTGTGTATGTAATGATGTAATAGGATATGTAATCTGAGATATGTTCGTGATGAACCTAGTATAATAACTTGATAACCCCATAAATGATCTTACCTCTTCCACATTTCTAGGATCTACCCGCTCCATGATAACTCTTATCTTTTCTGGATCCACTAATATGCCTTCCTTGGAGACCACATGCCCCAACTAATGTACCTTGTCTGAAATAGGCTAAATTTTATAAGCTTGGCATACAAGTAATGTTATCTTAGAAATATTAACATTGTTGCTAAATTCTCGACATGTTCTTCCTCTTTCTTAGAATATATCAATATGTCATCAATGAATATAATAAAAAAACTTGTCTAGATAAGGATGCAACACACTATTCATCAAGCACATAAAGGTAGTTGGAGCATTAGTCAAACCAAATGGAACTAAGAGAAACTCATAGTTCCGATATCTGGTCTGGAAAGTTGTCTTGTATATTTCCTCTTCCTTAATGTGTACTTGATGATATCCGGATCTTAAATCAATCTTCAAGAAATATGATGCTCCCTTCAAATGACTGAA
The DNA here is from genome assembly GCA_034641835.2 of Pinus albicaulis. NCBI lineage: Eukaryota > Viridiplantae > Streptophyta > Pinopsida > Pinales > Pinaceae > Pinus > Pinus albicaulis. Next base: position 1,141,418,977 of record CM076580.1, read on the forward strand.
CAAGTTATCAAGCCTCGACAATGGATACCTATTATTTATGGTCACCTTGTTCAACAACCTGTAATCAAATCATAACCTGAGAATACCATGCTTCTTCTTCACAAATAACACTGGTGCACCCCAAGGCGATACACTTGGCTTAATGTATCCATTTTCAAGTATTTTCTTCAATTTCAACTTCAACTCTACTAACTCTGGAGTCCTCATCCTGTACGGTGCCTTTGATGCTAGTGTTGCCCTTAGTACCAACTCAATAGAAAAGTTCACTTCTCTGCGAGGTGGCAACTCTGATATCTTCGCTGGAAACACATCCTGAAACTGCTATAAGATCGGGTACCTACTTAATACATCTGCATCCTCATCCTCATCCTCCATACCTTTATCATTGGAAATCTTATCAATCTGAGGCCTACCACCCTGTGCGCTTCTCATGCATTGTAAATCTGAGGCCTGCCATCCTAGTTTCACATGAAATCCCTCTTAATATTGTTCTCACCACATGTCCAACACTCTAACCATCTTGTACCATCACCTCTATTCTAGTGCCCTCTAGGTCGTGACCCATGTCCCTTTCTAGCTACATTGAACGTCTTGTATGGTGAAACATTCTCTTTCTCTTCTACATTCTGAGGTTATCTTCTTTCCGATTTCCATTTACCTTTACCTTTATCTTTCCCTTACCAACCTTGCTAAGATTTTTTCTTATGCATTATCTTCTCATAATAATGCTTCAATTTCTCAGTAACTTCCTCAAGTGACTGAAGCTCATCATACTCAATTTGATCTCTAAAATCTAATGGAAATCCACTGATGAATATCTAAAACTTAGCCTTTTCATCCTTAATATACGATTCATACCACAATAGCTCTAGGAGCTTAGTCTTATACTCCTCATCGGTCATTGATCCCATCTTTAGTCCATAGAATTCCTTGGCCTCACTGTCGTAGTACCTCTATGACAAGTAATTCTTCCTAACAAGTCTCTTGAATTCATTCTAAATCAGCTCTTTTGTCCAGATGTATATGACTTTATTCACATCTTCCCATGAGATGTTTGCTTTACCTTTCAAGATGAAGAATATAGTTACTCTAGCCTTCATATTACCTGTGTAATCATGCAACTCAAAATTATAATTTATTCATCCCAATCAGCCATGCATCTGCAACCTACAGGTTCTTCAAATATCCATAAAAGGTAGGTGGATTTTTCGTTATTGAAATTATCTTGAAAATATCCCCTATAATTCCTTCAGTAACGATGATAACAAAGATGATCATGATACCTTTCAGAACCAAAACTAGAATAGAACATGTGTCCATCACCTCTCCTATTTGGTGTATCCATGAGCCTACCATATCTAATCTTGTCATCCCTATTCAACCCGTGGCCACCATAAGATCTACTTCCATATGCGCCATTATTCCTATTATCCTGCCCATGGCTAATCTGAAGTGGTCCATGTCTCTGCAATTATGACAAACTCTAAAGGATTACTGCATTGAATTCTACTTGTTTCTCCTTTGTTTGAATGATCCTGTCATTTTTTTCCTTGCAACTTATTATTTCTTCCTTCAAGATTCTCAATGTGTCTACTAAGTTAGAAGGATTCCCACCACCATGCTTATCATATAATCCATAGTGAGAATCTCATGAACTGTAGTCTACCATCTTGTCAGTCATCTTTGATCTCTTTCCTGCAAGTATACCATGTCATCTAAAACCAAAACATATCATAATCAATATACCTCAGTATAGTTCATGGGAGGATATCTCGTCTGCAAGGTCAACTTGATTAGCGCAATACATGTATAAATGTAATCATAATAGAATATGCACATCATTTCAACCACTATCCAGTTATCAATGCATGACCATATCAACAACATATCATGACCTCATTCATGAAAAATATCACTGTGTCAATGTATGCATAACAACATATAAACGCTCACATGCATAACTGACATGCACTCACAACAAATACATCCAATGAAAATACCATAAACCTTCACATGGCGACACAACTACGACCATGACAAACACCATGCATACACAACAAGCATATAGACCACAAGTATAAAGAACACATATTCAACTGAGATGTATGCATGACCAATACACCACCTATCCAGTCCAAGGGGTGAACCATGCTTTGATACCACCTTGTAGCACCCTCCTCCCACATTTACCCAAGATACCTAGTCCACTGGGGTAAACATGTGATGAGAGGCTGCTATGACGTGATTCAACTCTCCATTTATAGCTAAGGAAGTGGAGCCGATGAAACTAAACCAAACTACCCTTCCACATATGCTACAAAACCTCCATGAGCCAACCAACCCTTCCAAGTGACCAACCCCTGAGGAAACTTAAATTTTCACTTATTTGGGCCCTCAATCACTCCCTTAAAAAGAAAATCATGTGACTGTAGGCATCCAATCATTTCCACAACAAGGAAATCCAACAATTGGGGAATTTTTCAGCTAGTTCTATGCTAGTACTAATGCAAACATTTGACCAATGACTTGACTACACCCCTATTAGCCATATTTCATCAAACATGTCACAATTATATAATCTACAAGTCAAAACAACAGATTTAAGCATAGGTGTATCATAGTTATTTTAGATTCCTAAAGAAGCATTGATGTTGTATCACATTAGCTGTATTATCCTCTATTAGGTCATATATGCCTTTTTCATTCATTTATCAACCAAAACATGATGAGGGCTATAGATAATAACTTTCATAAAACATACTCATAACCACAATATACCCAACATAAATAACACCGATACAACAACCATAAATACTGCATATGAACGAATACATTTACACTCGAAATACCAAGGAGAAGAAACTATTATTAATGAATGCATAATCCAACTAGGTTTGGTACTTCCACATGCCACTCGACCATAGATTAGATGAACCAAATATTTCCTTTAGCAAATCACCCTTGTTCCATATTTTAAGCATGAATTTGGGACTCATAACCAGAAATAAACCAGGGATTACTGGGGATAAACCACCTCACCCTCATCAATAGAACCATGTTTTACTGCAATCCCCACCGGATCACTAGCTATTAAACGAGCATGAGTGTTGTTGTATTTCTCCACCTACACCATGAGAAATTTTCTTACCTACTAGTCTCTAGGCTTTACCATACATCCCGCCATACCATGGTGGAGGATCACTAGGCATAATCAAGTCTCCACCCTCCAGGATTTACTGTATATCCCTCCATTCGCAAGTTGAGGATTCCTATGCCCACCGAGGCACACAATATCCAGATTTACAACAACCAACTATCTATTTCAATGGTTACTAGGCTAGGGATTTACCATAATCCATAGTTTGGTTCAAGGATTAGTAGGCCGTGTGTTCTTTCATTCAGAGACCACCTCACTCATTTTCGAATTCATCCAGAAATCTAGCTCAACCAAAACATGAGAACCCCATCACACCATGGATATCCATAAATGGAAAGGAAAGGTTTAAGAACACCATCACACCTAAAAAAACCCCGGCCCATGACAACAAGATAACTAAGAATACACATGCATAACCATTCATTCCAAAACTAGCAAGGAAATAATACATGCAACTGGATACCTGTAAATAATCCCATTTTAGTTGCTTGATCTTGATATTCCTTGCTTGATCTTTGCTTCCTCTTGTTGTCTCTTCTTTTCTTGATCTAACACTGAAGTTATCCAAGAAAGCTCCAAGTGTCCAAGAGTGTGTGTGAGAGAGAATAGAGAGAGATCTGCGAAACTGAACTGTCAAAAGATACCAACTGATCCTCAGAAGCCTTTTTATTAATGATGCCTCTATTTTCTTAATTTCCAATTATTTTTCCATAGTTTTCCTCTTCACATGGAGCCTGTGACCTTTCACCTTACTTTTATCCTAATATCCATTATTTTCATAAATAAATGCGAATTAATGCCACTTTTCCTTTCTAAAGCCTTTGCCTTTTCCAATTTCTTTAGCCAATAAACCAAATGAACACCCACACTAGGATGTCTTTGCCCAAAATTAAGCTTGGAATAAGTGTCCCATGACCATGGTTATTATTTTTCCTTTATTAACTTTTATTACATGGAATTTTCACCAGGGTTGTTATAGCCACTTTGGCCCTTCTCCTTGTTGATTTCGAACATCACATGAAGTGATAAACCATATTGGTATGACATGGGCCTAATGATCATACCCACCAGGTTGACCCATTAGTTCTAAGTGAAGGCCACATGGGCAGCACATGGTTATAATGTTGACATGGCCTCTTATGACAAGTTGAGCTTGAATCTTGTGCAACTGTTTGTTTGGAAATTGGATCAAGGTAAAATTGGTATCATTATAAATATCTTGATAAGATGCATTCAATAGTGGTATTAGAAGCTAATTATACATATTTGAAAGGATGAGATACTTTTCTAAACCAATGTTTATTACAGAACTTGGGATCATGTTAACGATGAGTAACACCTTCCTCATCCCATGAACCTTTAAGGTGGTGGGAGGAAGGTTGCTACGGTGCAATATTAGAGCCTAGGTTTAGCACTTGGAATGGATGGGCCTTGAAATATAATATTTGAGCATTAATTCAAAGGTTGGGCCTGGAGTGTCATGAACACACCATATGAAGAAAATTATTAACACTCGACCTTTTGGGAATAGAGTTAGAAGTTGTATTAAAGAGTCATGGAGTGAATATTGATGGAGCAAGGGATACAACATTGATCCCAAAGAGGCACACACACCTAAGCTAAATTTTTTAACCTGATGGTTTAATTGCTACATACATACATGTGTGTTTATCTTCAACTTACAATTGATATGACTAATGGTTTGATAGGTTGATGAAACATTATTTTGGTTTTTAACCTTCATACTAACATGGATTTGAAGTTTCAACTAAGTTTTAGATTAAAATTTCTATTGTAGATATGCCATGGTGATGAGTAAATTTACTTTATTTGAATTTGATTTGGATAATAGTCATGTGTGTGCAATAGAACGAAGAGACAAATATAAGAAGACAAAAATCCCTACCATGAAAAATAAAAGAGCAGTAGAATAGTAGAATACAACGTGCCAGGATATTATCATCATAAAGAAGAGTAATTAGAGGGAAGAAGTCATAGAGAAATTCCCTTGACTAGATTGAGACCCTTAAGAATCTAATAGTTGAACTAAAAATTTGAAAGGTAGACAAGGAGAAGATTGTTCTAGCACAAAAAATACAAGGAGAGGTTAATGTAATTATCTTGTAGAGCTTGTCAAATATGCAAATAAATAAGCAACATGATCTTCATGCTAACTACCTAGGCATACACAAATCTAAGAAAATCCCTTTTGAAATCCAAAATAAAGGAATAAAAGAAAATAAGGCAAATGAAAATAAGTTGAAAAATAGGCACATGAAACCTAGTGAGACAAAGTGTGGGGAGAAAGCCACTCAATACTCCAAAAAGAGAATTAAACAACCATAACCATATGTCTAGTGCGGAAACCGAGAGACACCTTTAGCAAAGGAGGAGTAAGAAGAACTCAATGTCATAGGAGTTCAAGAAAGCCAAACCACCCACCTTTGATGGAGAAAATAAGAATTTCAAAGAGGTAGAAACATGGTTATTGGGAATGAGGAAGTATTTGAGTTGATGACTACTCTAAAAATATGAATGCTAGAGTGGTTATTTTTAGCTTGAAGGGTGAGGCCGACATATGGCAAGAATATTTAAGAAATGTTAAGGGAATTAGACAGAAGGAGTTTTCATGGAGAAATTTTGAGAAATAAGTTTGTGAGAAGTACTTGTCAAAGAGGTACTATTACAACAAAGTTAAAGGATCCCATGAGCATAAGCTATGATAAATTACTGCTAATGAGTATACTAACATATTTTTTGAGTTGTTGAGGTATGTGCCATACATCGGAGATGAGAAGGTGAAGATTCATAGGTACCTTAATGGACTACCATAAGTTTACTAGGATAGAATTGATATTCATAAGCTGAGAACCCTAAAACAAATTATCCATAAGGCCAAATATTGCTATGAGCAGTCCAATCATAATACCAAGATCTAAATTGAATGGAAAACAAGAGATAACAACAAATTCAAGGGAACAAGGTTGAAACCATTAGGATACAAGAAAGGAGGGAGGAATGTGAAGTTAAACACTCCAACCAAGGGTGGGGCTCAAAAAAAAATCACTATTGCAATGAATATTGGCCAAATAAACCAACATGAGAAGAGGTTGAGGGTTCAATAAAGGAAATTTGTAGTGTTGGATGTGGATAGAAAAATACCTATAGAGAGATAATCCTTAGCAATATCATAATGGAATAAGGTTGTATAATGCACAAGAGGCAAAAATGATGAATGATGTGGCCTAGAGAATGCCTTGAATTTGTGTGGCCTTAGACAATAGGAGGAATATCATCAAGCCTTGATGATTGAAATGGAAGATATTGTTATTAATATCCTATTTAAATTTTAATTGACCTAGGCTCAAACCTCAGCTATGTCAGCTCGAATATCACAGAGAAATATGCTCTGCAAAGGAAGACTCGTGAAAAATTGTGGCTTGTCCAACTAGCCATGGGAGCTAAAATGTGTGTGATGAAAATAGTTTATTCATTCTCCATGGATTTAAGCAGCATGTCCACTATTTTCATCCTCAATCTCTGATGATTCAGCTTATATGATTTTCTAACCAAAATGGATTGGTTTGCATCCCATAAAACCAAAGTGGATTGTTATGAAAAGTCATTAGAATTATTGAGTGATGAAAGTGAAGAAATGGTCCTTGAGGGAATAACCATGTTTATGTTTGTTATTTATTGATGGTACAAGTAAATAGGTGCAGCTAGAAAGGGTGTGATTTATATGTGGTCTAAGCGACCAGTGAGCCAGAGAGTAATGTTATATTGGAAACTCACCTGTTCGCAAGGAAATTGAACAATGTGTTTCCAAAGGAAATTATGGTATTTCCACCAAAAAGAGAGATCATTTTTTCCATAGAACTGATTCATGGATCAATGTCAATTTTGAAATCCCCATATTGCATGAACAAGCTAGTGTTAGTGGAGATAAAAATACCAGTGAAGAAAATGATGGACCATGGGCATATCAAGTCGAGTGTGTCAACATGGGGAGCCCCAATGCTATTTGTAAAGAAAAAATATGGGACATTGTAGTACTATATTTTTGCATTGATTATATATGGTTTAAAAGAGAAACGATGAAGAAAAAGTAATTGTTTCCTATATTTTATGACTTGTTTGATCAACTAAGAGGGGTTGCAATTTTCTAAAAAATAGATCCAAGATATGTTAGCATAAAGCTTGAATTATGGATGAAGTCATCCATGAAAGAAATTGAAAGACAAGGGTATGGAAACTACGAGTTTGTATTGGTTCCATTTTGACTTATCAATGCACTGGCCATATTTATACGTTTTATGAAGAAATTCCTTGGCCTGTATTTGGACAAGTTCATATTAGTTTTCGTGGATGACATCTTGGTCTACTTAGAAACTAGAGAGGAATATGAAGAACATATGAAATTAGTGTTGTGGTTGTTGAGAGAAGATAATCACTATGCTAAACTCAACAAATGTGATATCTTCTAAATACAAGTTTAGTAATTGGGACATGTCATTTCAAGGGAAGGAGTGGTTGGTAGCCCCGATAATATTAAGGCCATCATGGAGTGGTCCAGTCGTATAAATGTCATTGAAGTGATATATTTCATGGGATTGGATAGATATTACTAGAAATTGATTTGATATTTCTCAAAGGTAAAGCATCCAATCAAACCTATAGAGGAAAGGAGTCAAATTCGAGTGGACATAAAAGTGTATAACTAGATTTGAACAATTTAAGAAATTTCTCTCATTTGAACCTATCATGCAGATAAGAAAACTATAAAAGGACTTCTTAGTCTACATAGATTCTTGTAAGGAAGGAACATGAAAAGTATTAATGTAGGAAGGACATGTGGTTTGTTATGAGTCAAGAAAATTAGTGGCCATGAGAAGAACTATGTCACTCATGAGTTGGATCTTCTAGCGATAGTTTACAAATTTAAAATTTGGAGGCACTACTTTATTAGGAGGAAGTATTTGTTAATGAAAAACTATGAAGGATTGAGATACGAGTTTGACCAGACCAAGTTACATGCTAGAAAATATTGATGGTTGGATTTGATCAGTGAGTTTGACTTTGAGAAATCACATTAAAGGAAGGGAAAAGAAAGTATCATACACACTTAGTAGAATATTTCAAATTGAATGCTTGCCAACCATGAGAGCTTGTGAATTGAATATCAATAAAAAGATCAAGGGATATTGATACAATATAAGAAATTTTAGCATGTGAAAGATTTCTTGAAGCAAGATCCATAAGGGCCACTAAGTAAGAATTGCATTCTCAAAGATAATGGAATGTTGAAATTTAAGGACAAGTGGTATTTAACTTGTATGGGTGTCTTGAAGAAGCTCATTTGGGATGAGTTTCACAAAATATCATACTAACGTCATCCTGATTATCAGAAAATGATGAAAGCCATAAAACAATATATTATTGGCTAGGTATGAAAATGTAAGTTACTAATTAAATTGGTAGGTGCCAAGAATGTCAACAAGTCAAAGTGGAATGTAGACACCCAACAAGATTGCAACAACCAATCCCCATTCCTGAGTGGAAGTGAAAATTTATATATATGCAATTCATCATAGGAATTCCAAGGACATCCACGCAACATGATGCCATTATGGTGGTGGTGGATAACTTAATTAAGAAAGCCCACTTTATAGTCTTCAAGTCCACTCACAACATAATTTACATAGCCCAGATTTTCTTGAAGGAAATATTCATATTTCAAAACATACCTAAGAAGATCATTTCATATAGTGATTCCAAGTTTACTTCCAAATTTTGTAAGGAATTTTTTGTTGGTTTTATAACCTAACTATATTGTAGTAGAACATATCATCCTTATACGGATGGAAAATTCGAGAGAGTGAACATAATTTTAGAGGAAATGTTGAGGATGTATGTTATTCATAACCCAAATAGGTGGGAGAATTTTCTACCACTAGTTGAATTTTGCTACAATAACGGATACCAAGAGTCACTAAAGATTAACCCTCTTAAATATCTATGTAAAAAATAATATAGCAATCCTATTAGTTGGCATGACCCAATAAATAGGGTGATCCTTGGGATGGACATGTTAAAGGAAACAAAGCATGACGTGATCCATATTAGGAAGAAATTGAAGGAAGCCAAAGATACGAAAAAGGGTTATGTAGATCAACAGAGAATGCACAAAGAATTTCAAGTGGGAGATCATGTGTATCTCCTTATAAAATCAAGGAAGATATAACCAAAAGTGGCATATTGTGCTAAATTGGCACCCAAATTTTGTGGACTCGTTCAAATTTTGGAAAGAGTGGGGCTAATGGTTTATATATTTTCCTTACTGTCCACAATGAAAGCATGTGATTTTTTTCATATTTCTTTACTTAAGAAGTATGTATTTAATACTAATCATGTTTTTGATTGGTCCATGATACAAGTGGAACTAGAGTGAGAGGTCCAACAATAACCATTATGCATCCCAGACTAGAGGTAGATTGAGCTTAAAAATAAGAAATACATATGGTCAAGGTGTAATGGGAGCACTTTGGACTAGATGAAGTCACCTGCGAAATGACAGATCAAATGAGTGTGTATTACTATTTTTGTTTGTTGTGTAAATAAATATAAGTGTTATAAATACAAATCTCAATGGTTAATTGTGTGTTCTATTTATATAAAACCAAGGAAAATGTTCCCTTAAGGGGTCAGGGTATGTAACATCCATTTTTCATTGCACCCCATGTATGCAAATATGAGTGTGTAAATATTTGAACATATGTAAGTTGTTTGAAAATAAGTTGATGAATAGTTGAAGGCAGCGGGAGTGGCACAAAGATCCAAATTTATGAGGGGAAGGTGAATGGAAGGTGGTTTATTACTTGATGAAGTTCATATTCCACGCTTGTTTGGTTGCTTATGGAATGTTGTGACCAAACCATACCAAACTCAATAAATTACCTTGAATACCACCTGAACCAAGGAACTACTTATGCTAATAGGTAATGAATTGTGAACTAGAAAAAATAGGCGAACGACACAATCCATATTTTCATCCTTATGGATTTTTTTGAGACACGATGATAGCCTCGAGGGAAAAAAATATGATGAGATGAAGAGATCAAACACTAGAAATAATATTAAAAGAGTGTGAGAAAATGAGAAGTGTAGTTGAAGTGTGGAAAAAGAACAAAAAAATTAGAAGCTCATTGTACAGAGAGGATATAGAGTACCAAAGACTGTATAATAAGGGAGCTTTAGGGGAAAAAATGAGAGTAAATTTTTTTCAAGTTGCTAGTGAGAAGGAATCAGTCACAAGATAGGTGCAATTGAACCTTCTGCTCTGTGAATCAAAAAAAAAAATTGAGTGATCGCGTAGAGGCCACTAAACCATATGTTTAATCCTGGAGGATTAGTGGGAACTTGGTGGAGGAACTTGATCGTTGTGATTAAGCCTTAGGTGTAATTTTCCTTGAATATGCATCCCCTCATATTTTGGATATAGATTGGGGGTGGTTGTTTGTAATAAAGACTATAATGTGGCTAGCCTACATTTGGGTGGAGATTTGAGGTCTCTTCTTAAATTTCCAATCATATTTAAACACACAAATAAGTGTACATTTCTTATGTGTATTTTCTTATGGACTATGTGTTACATGCCATTTTTTCACCATTAGAAAAATTCTCGCAAATCCATATCTCTCCCTCTTTGATGAAGTATTCCAAAACAATCCCCTAAAATGTTGGAAGCAAAAAGATCTCAAAGATAATAAGAAACTTGGATTACATTGCGAGAAAACCTATTTTAAATAACTTATGTACTTTTACTATTCATTACTTGCACAAAGCTAGTTTTGGTCATTATGGCCTGTGCAATATTGTACTTTGTTCTCCATTGAAAGGTGCGACAACATCTTAACATAGGTAAAAAATAAAATTGATTTATAGAATATTTGTTGAAGGAATATTTCCCGAATGAAGGCCTCGAGTTCCTATTTAATTGGGCCTCATCTATTGACTTATGGATCAAAGTCCCTCTCATTGTGGAACCCTAATCCCTCTCTTTATGGATCTCATCCCTTGAGAAGAGGATCTCAAACCTCCTCCTCTTGGCCTATAAATTCAACACATACCAAAGGGTAAAGGAGGACTTTGGAATGTAAACTTATGCTGCCAAAATAAGGCTAGAATCTTGTCACTTAAGGGAGGATTGGAGACAATTGGAAGGAGCTTTGAAACATCAAGGCTAATGTTGTATTACTCCTTTTAACTCAGTTATAATACAAAAGAGAATTTCTTTATCACTATATTCTTCAATGGAGCTCATGTATTGTGTGTGTACTTCCATTTTTTCTTTGATAATGATATTATGTACTAATATCATTGATCACTAACATGGGTTTTATTGAGTCATTTATCTATCATATGCCTTTGATCCTTTATTTTTATTATGTTTGTAGGTATGGATTATGGGAATTTGAAATTTGCATCAAACCATAGAGAGGATCTTCATCGGGTATTTTGTTTGAAAGGTATGGAATTCATATTCCAGTACACTTGCTTATGATTCAATACGAATGAACCTAGAGAAATATTTGCAAGTTTGTTTTTAACTAGATTCATCCATTGAATCTAGGGAGATCTTGTCTTTTCCGCAAGACGTGATTTTGTTTTCCTAACAAATTGGTGACCATACTGGGGATTGAAAAAAAGTGATAAAAGCATACTTGTAACCAAAATTATATGTTTTCACAAATAACATTGTAATCCGTACATGCAATCTAATAATTATCAAATATACTCAAAAATTAAGAAAACAACATTCAAATTCAAAAGGAAAACCATTAATGACAAGAACAAGGAATGATCCTTTACCTCGATAAGGCAACAATCAAAATGGTCCACCAGGTCAATGAAAATTTGTTGTTGAAGATTTAGGTGAAAATGCACTCTCAAAAACTCTGAAATGGTATAAAAATAATGGTAAAGATTTTCTAAATTTTTAACTATTTATAAGAAAACTAGGCCCTACTGAAATAATGCTTTTTTGTAGAAATTTTAAAATTTTAATTTTTTTTAATGTTTTTCAGTATTTTTTGAGTAGTTATGATAATTTTGAGATTGGTTGTGCATATTACAGGGTTATTTATGAAAATATATCATTTGGGGAATGAGTATGATTTTATCTCTTTTTAGGACTCTTTAAAATTACAAAAAAATGGAATCTTGGAGTTATCTTTAAGCTCTTTTCCAACTCTCGGAATAAGAAAAAATTTCCAATTATACTTGTTTATTTCGAAATTTTTAAAGTAAATGAAAAAATTTCTACTTGGTATAAGTTTACCCCTTTTACGGAACATGTAGAATATTTATGAAAAGGGCATCCTTATACTAATCATTGTCAAAAGAGTCCTCTCCTACATTATTTTACCCTTTTCTGGGCTTGAGAGACTAAATTTATAGAAAATGACATTCTAGAGTTTACTGAGCTTCACATTCTATGCACTCATTAAAATTTACATTGAAAGAACCATATGAATTTCCTTTTTGTGTCTTTTAAAACTCTTTAAATATGAAAACAACATCGAGCTACCCCTTTGCTAGAATTTTAAAATGTAAATAGTGCGGGACTCATCAATCATGATGAGACCAAACCACTCCTCTATAGGGTTCATTGAAAACAATTTGAAGGAATCATTCGAAGGATGAGATTACAGTACAAGAACATGTTATCCTCCTCAATCTTGCATAAAAATAAATAGGTACATGCCAGTAATGGTGGGGGGAAATGGGAAAAAACATTTATTCATGTACTATAAAAAGGAAGTATGTCACTCTTGAACATGACACTTGGTCACCTTTTATGTCTAGGTTGGTAAATCCATTTCCCTCTTAGTTTATAATACCTTATTGAAATTATTCAAACAATTTTTTGGTCTTCTTTTTGAGTCAAATTATTCCAAATCAAAATGCCATGTCACCGATATGTTCAAGAGAAGTCAAACCTCAATTTAAATTGCCTTGAAAATCACAACCTTCAATTGCATCGGTCATCCCTGAATCATTCATCACTTCAAATTTTTTATTCAAAACTTGACATGAGTTCTGTGTCGTATTCGCTCCTATGATGGGTCACTTCCTATCGAATTCAACTCATTATCTAGGAATTTGTTGTAGAAACCCGCTCTAGTACCTTGAAGCATGTATGCATCAATAATATATTTCTCACTTTAGAAGATAGGTTCTCATCATTGACCTTTGATCAGATGATTTTATGAGTGTTTGACTTCAATACATCTATTCACACTTCATAGATTTTACTAGACTAACTTGAGAACCATTTCCATTACTGATGGTTTCTCTCGCACCTATTAACGATACACATCATTCGCTGATAATATAGTGGTTTCTACCATGTTCAACTATAAGACATTAACTCACATGGTTAAATTCACCCTATGGATCGATAGAGATGAAGTCCAACACCTTGGATCTATTTTTATCCATCCACTTTGCGTGGAATTTTAAATATTCATAATTGTAAATATAGATCCATATTTGATGGCTACATCCTTACTGTGTCTTCTATTGACATGGATCTCCGTAAATTTCCATACTTGTTCTTTGAGATAATTATACTCTAAGCATGGGAATTCATACATTAGTGATGATTGTATGAATATATTGTATTGTAATACTTGATTGTTTATTTCAGGATTCCAACCGATCAATCTATAATCCAAACTTCTACATGATAAAGTGCTTCAGTCCTCAAACACCTTTTCTGAATTTTCACTTTAGGGGGAAATCTGTTACATGACATTTTTTCACCATTAGGAAAATGTATGCCAATCTGGATCTCTTACTATCCAATGAATTGTTCCAAAGCAATCCCGTACAATGTTGGAAGAAAAAAATCCCAAAGTTAACAAGAATCTTGGATTACATTGCTAAAAACACTATTTTCAAACACATGCACACTTTTTCTAGTCATTACTTGCACAAACACACTTTCGATCATTATGGTATGCACAATCATACACTTTGTTCTCCATTGAAAGGTGGGACAACCTATTAACATAGGTAAAAAATAAAATCAATTTCTAGAAGCTTTCTTGGAGGAATATTTCAACTGAAGGACTCGAACCCTTGTTTACTTAGGCCTCTTCCCTTGAATAATGGATGAAACTCCCTCTCTTTGTGGAATTGATCTAATCTCTCTCTTTATGAATATCATCCCTTGAGAAGAGGATATCAAACCTCCTCCTCTTGGCCTATAAATTCAGCACAAACCAGGGGGTATATGAGAACTTTGGAATGTAAAATTATGATGGAAAATTGAGGCTGGAAGATTGCCACTTAAGGGATGATTGGATAATATTGGAAGGAGGTTTGCAACATCAACACTAAGGCTGTATTACTCCTTTAAATTAAGTTATAATACAAAATTATGTTTCTTTCTCACTATATTGTTCATTGGAGTTGATGTATTGTGTGTTTACTTATATTTTTCCATTGATAATGGTATTATGTACTAGTCTCCTTGATCACTAGCATTGGTTGCATTGAGTCACTTACTTATCATATGCCTTTGATCCTTTTTGTTATTATTTTCGCAGGTTTGGATTTTAAGCATTGGAAAGTTGCATCAAACCATAGCGAGGATCTTCATTAGGAATTTTGTTTGAAAGATATGGATTCCATATTCTGGTACTCTTGCTTATGATATGAATCAAACTATAGAAATATTTACTAGTTTTTTTGTTTGTTACTATATTCAATCATTTAATCTAGGGAGATCTTGTCTTGTCTTAAAGGTGATATGTTTTCCGCTTAACACTATTATGAATCTTGTTATTTTTTTAATGGTGCAAGATATTGTGTATTGTAAATGTAAATTAATTCATGTATATGTTCATGATTAGAATGATATCATGCATGAGCATGAATTTTAAAGTACATTTGGAATATGTTATTCATTATTACATGCATGGTGAATTAGGAATGATGTGTTCATATTTAGTCATTTTATTTCCATATTTATGGGTATACTTGGGTTAATCCATCCCTATGGTGGTTAGCATGTCAAAACCAATAATTATGGTAGCAAGCCTTAGGAGATGAGTTTCCTTGAGAGTATGTGAGTCTCGACATAGAGTGATCAACATTGTACTTTAAAAATATAGCCTAGGTTAATTTTTAGTTCATATCTGTTGTGTTATCAGTATCCATAGGAAATGGGAGAGCATAAATTCGTTGACATGCTGAAAGCATCGACACCTAGTGGGAACTAACAAAACCATGACCCAACGTATTCGTGTTGCATGTACGGAAACTAGATATCAATCATCGGTTGTAGTGATCAAGCCTAAGGAAAAGGTGGGGCCAATACACTTGGAAAACTATTGTTTGAATATGGGAGAGAAGCCTAAAGGGTGAGAGTAGGTTCTAGGTGAAATTAGGAGTGTTGGGAATGTTGTCTACCACCCACCATTCACTACCTAGCACTAAGATATTTGTACCCTATGAAGCTGTGAGAGCACCAATGGAGGCATGGCCAACCTAGTAAAAGTTTCATGTGGAACCTCAAGGTATGATTTACTACTTGTTTCCTACATCCCTTCTCTTTATTGATGTTGAATGTTGCAAGTGGTAATTAATCATAGTCACATGATGTGGGCCTGATAGAAGGGCCCACCAAGTTGATCTTTCAGCTCTAGATGAAGCGTGCATGGGCACCACATGGTAAAATTTTTGATATGTTCTCTTTTGATAGGCTGAGCTTGAATTTGGTTCAACCCTTGGTCCAGGAATTACAACAAGTTAAAATTGGTACCATCAGAAAGCTCTTAACAAGCTACACACAACAAAGACATTAGAGGTTAATTATTTAGACTTGCAAGAATGAGGGTATTTGTTGACCTAATCTTCATAACATGAATTCAAGATCGAGATAACAATAAGTAACACCTTCCTTAGCCTAGAAACCTTTAAGGGGGTGGAAGGGAGATGGTTATAAAAAATGAGATGGAAAATTTTATTTTATGATAATTTATAGAGATGATATAGCTATGTTGATTGGAATTTGTCTATAAATTGCACAAGTTAGCATGGTTCCCATATTTGGTATTAGATTGTCCAAGTGCCCAAGTTAATTTGTTGTTGAAAATGCTGTTTTAGTAGGAAAGTGGATGGAATGATAAGTATTATAGGTCTTGATTATGTAGGTTACTGTAATAGGTGGTGCATTGACATATGTAAAGTTGAAGTGAGAGTTTAGTTGTGGGGAAATATTGGAGGTGACATGTTATGGTTATTACATTTGTAACATTTAGAATTATTTTCATTTCGTTACATATACTGAGAAAATGTATAATGTAATATTAGAATGAAATGTTTGACGGAATTTGAAATTGGTTATTATATTTTGTATTGGTGTTTTAAAAGGGATAATTTATTTTAAAATATATGTGATAGAATAATGTTCTATTATGTTTTATCATGTCTTTATATCTTGTTTTTGGTAAAATAATGCATGCAATATATTTTAGATATAGTCATGCTTTAAGAACTACTATATTTGGTGTAAAAAATTACACTTGACATAGTTTCAATTTTTACAAGTTGAAATTAGATATTCCTAGAAAATAATCCTACTTTGAATTTATTTGAATTTTACATCATTTTATAAAGATCATTCTACCAATTTTTAATGCTAAGAGTGTTAATATATCTTCATTTAAGTATATGCATTTTTCAACGTGTGATTTTTATTATCTCTCATTAAAGTTTCATTTAATCGATGGTACTAGGACTCGTCATTAACTCAAAAGAAATATCCTTTCTAAATATTATTTTCCATCAAATTTTCAATAATAGTAAATTTATAACGATTTTTCAAGGGTTGATAAAACAATGTTAAGGTAATGGAATCAACATGTCTAATTATTCATTTATTCATTTCTTTATTTGTGACTAGAGGAATTATCAACTAGGATTGCCCTGTACTTATGTGACACGGGGTTGATTCTGAGCATTACCACTATAACCTCTCGCCAAAAAAACATGTGCCCCACACATGGCTTAAAGTCCAAATAGGGGGGATTTAAACCTTGTATCACATACTTTACATAATTTTAGACCTCCGTAGTTTTCAAGATTGGCAAGAACAAATGCTGCAGAGCCTACATCAAAACCACTTTGGAATCCTAGGATCTAGCCCTCCTGGATTCATAGAGGGATCTCTCTATATAAGTATTTTCAAAGATATTTCTTTAATGCTTATGATATGATATTAGGCTAGTTATGAAGTAAAAGGGTTTTGTTTGTTTTGGTTGGAATGGATATCATCAAAATGAAGTCTTTTTGATGGGTAAAGGTGTGAGTAGGTTGAAATAATAGTTTAGTTGATAGGATATGGTAAGAAACAATATCAATCCATTGGGCTATGGAGTCACAAAAGGACTTAACCAGACAACAAGTTTCAAGTGTGGTATATGGGGCAAGTAATCTATATCAAAGGATCTCTTTAAGTTGATTTATGGTATGAAACATTATGAAGTGTGATGAAAGAATAAAACATATGAGAAAACAAAGGGCAAATTAAGATCAAGTAAGGATTTTTAACCTAGCCTGCTTTCAGCATACTCTCAAAGGAAAACATTTAAGACAAAAACAAAGAATAGCCTAAGATCAAGTAAGGACTTTTAACCTATCCTGCTTTCAGCATACTCTCAAAGGAAAAAATTTAAGATAAACATAAAAAATATCCTAAGATCAAGTAAGGACTTTGAACCTATCCTGCTTTTGGCATACTCTTAAGGGAAACTTTCAAAACAGCTATTGGAGAAAACGCTAGAGGATAGGGCTAACCATAGACTTCCCTAGTTTAACTTTACTTAGCCTGCAATGAAAATATCATTCAAGAACAATAACTCAAATTTTACTCAGCAAGACATGGATTCACCAACATTCCTTGATTGGTTACACTCTATTGAAATCATTCCCAAACACACATTTTAGAAGAAAACATAAAGATAAAGCTTATCAGTGAGAATTAGGGTACTTTGCAGTAAATCCTATTCTATATTTGTTGTTCTTTATCATAGAAAATGGACAGTATGGAAACATAAGAAAAATAACAGTTACAGTAAGAAAAACATCACCATTGACATAGACTTGGATCCCATAAATCAAATTTTGTATTTGATGTTCAAACCAGTTACAATCGTCAAGTCTAGTAGGTCTTTACAACTTCAAACTTCTCATCTCAACCTATCTTTCTTCAAATACTAACAGAGATTCAACAGCCTCAATATCTATTTACATTCGATGAGTATTCAACCAAAATTTTACAATGGGCTCCTCTTGTAATATTTATAGATGAATTGAGGAGGTGGAGTGAAAGGAAGGTCCAACTACATAATTAATATAGAGTAAATGCTTCTCAGCCCTTGGGAGGCCTTATAGAGAATATTTCAGATGTTTAAATCTGTTTTAATTAATTTTACATTAAATTTTATCTACTTCAGTCACTTTTGTTGACTTTGGAGGCTTTGGTAGGCTTGTAATTACTTTATGAGCTGTCTTTGGCAAATATCTCTGACTGTGCATTGAATTTGTATTCTTTTGAGGAAAATAAACTGATAGGTGGCATTTCTGATCTTCTGAGGAGTAACTGCATTAGTGATTTTGCATTTGAAGCATTCTTTTGGGTGATCTGTCTGTTTTTGATAATTTAAATTCTAATTAGGCCTTTGATATGCATTAGGCCTCCTTTAATCATCTTTCTGATTTATTCACTGTGTATTTATCATTTAAACTATGGATTAAGCCTTTTAATCTTCAAAATTTTGACTTTAATCCTTTAACTTTCAATGATCTTCTTAGTTTCCTCTGTGTACAGGTGGCTGCGCCAGAGGGTTTTCTGTATAATCAATGCCTATGACGCATTGATTTAAACCTGGTATTTCGACCCTTATTTCCCTTTTCTATAATGAATTTTGGCCACATAGGATCGTCATCCTCGGTCTTTGCAGCTAAATTGCTATGGGATGACTCTTTATCTTAGGACCACCATTAAACCTGCAACAAACATAAACTTGTTATAAAAAACCTGCATATTGGGATTAAATTGCTTCAAAGGGCTTTGGCAGAGGCGGAAGAGCAACGCAGAGGAGGTGGAATGCAGGTGGATGGTTTAAAATTTGCATTGGAGCGAAGAGCTAAAAATTTTTTTTTGGAATACCAGAGGTGGTATTTGCACGGGGAAAAGGCGATAAATGGTATTGGGCCAAACAAATGAGATACATGCCAATTGTTGACAATATGATCCTGGAAACCGACCATTTCACATTGAAAGTGCACAGAGGGGAGGAGGGGAAAGATGGATGCGAAATGGAAAATGGGTCGTTAGATCTGGGGGTTGCAGATCTATGGCTGAGGATGAGCAAGAAGGGATAAGAGTAGCCCAACAAGAAGAGGTGGTGGGATCGGGCTAATGCGTGCTCAAGGAAAAAAAACTGCCTTTTCGCGTTGAAAATGGGTTTATAGTGTTATGGAGAAATGAGTGCGAGAGTGCTTGTGGACCATTGGATCTAGGGGGAAAAGGCCAGATCAATAGTGGAGATCACGCGGAAACAAAATGAAAGGCCCCAACATGGTTGGGTGGGACCAGTGGGGTTATAAGGGAAAATGAAAGGAAAAAAATGTATTATGGGGGCACTTGAGGTATAGAAAAATCTGCAGGTCGGGTGCCTCTGCAAAGATCTCGAGCTGTTGGATTGGGATCAAGATTGGACGGTGGAGATTTCCTCGGCGGATCGGCAATCAGTGGAGGTAAGAGTCTGGGAAGGAGGGTTTGGAAGTTTCGATAAGCGATGAGCGATGAAGTGATGGAGCGATGGAGCGATGTGCCGATGCGGCGATGGAGCGATGGAGCGATGTGCCGATGCAGTGATGGAGCAATGTGCTGATGCGACGATGGAGCGATGGAGCGATGTGCCGATGCAGCGATGTGCCGATGCAGCGATGGAGCGATGTGCTGATGCGGCGATGGGGAAATGTGCCGATGCAGTGATGGAGTGATGGGATGTGCCAATGCGATTGAGCGTAGACCGTCCGATCTAAGGGAGATCGATGATCAGGATTTAATCGGTGAGGGAGATCTATCGGAGGGGGGATCATCGGTAGGGAACTTGTGATGTGCTAACAACCGTTAGATTTTTGTGGAACGGACTTTTTGGAGTCCTATGTTTTGATAGATTGGCTTACCAAAAGACAAGGAAACATTAGAGCCAATCTTTAGAGTTCCAGGATCTAGTCCTCCTATTCTCAGAGAGGGTTCTCAAATTGTTTGCAAAGGTATGTCTTGTTTTCTTTTAAGTATGATTTTAGACTAGTTATTGAGTGCAAGTGTTTGTTTTGTTTGTTTTTTTGGTTGAATTAGTACAACAAAACATGAAAGGTCTAGGCAGTATAAACAGAAAGAAGAAGTGTTAGATTCATTGGGCAATGGAGTCAAGAAGAGGTTTATGAAAAACTCATCAATGGATATGGGATATCAAAGGGAAAATCTAACTTGGCCACAGGATCCTTTAGTTTTGTGAATGAGATGGACATTAATGATTTGGAAAGAGAAAATGAATTCTCAACGAAGGGAATTTGAAAAAATAACTTGAACAATAAAGAGGTATTTGATAGACAGGGCTAACCATGAATTCTACAAACCACACTTTAAGCAAATAATGACCTCAAGACAACTTTTAAAATGAAATCTAAGATTCGGGGGCACATCCTATTTCCTCAAAGATTTCATTTCAAAGGAATTAGAAAACCTAAAAGATTCACTAATAATCGTAGTCATAGAAGAGGGAACACCTTAAAACATCCATGATTACAATTATAAATACCTTTAAAACAATTGTTGAAGCATGGACAAAGGGTATGATCAAAACATACCACCTTGGATAACTATAAACAATGGTACTTCAAAGGGAGACTTCAAAAACAGCTTTCAAGTGGCAACAGACAAGCAGGGAAAACCATAAATAATGATGGAACCAACTATTTGAACTATTTGAGAAATAAAAAAGCATGAGGACTAAGGAGAAAGATTAAAGACTCAAAAATACCTCAGCAGAAGAAAACATAGAACAGTGAAGGACAAACAGGTCTAAGGTGCTTCCAGGAGTCATTTCTTAGCCTAAAATTTTCATCCTACTGTAGTAAGAATTTATGGAACAAAATGAAAACAAGAAAAACAACAGATAGTTCAGAATACATCACCAACAACGAAGCTCATGAATCCAATGATAGAACCTTCTCAAGAACAATCATGTCACACCACCATCAAGCTTCCAAGACTTCAATTTCTTCTTCAACTTCGAACAGATTATGTAATATTTCAGAGAGTTTCAGTATTACAACTAGTGACCAACCAACCCTTTACAATGTGCTCCTAAAGGAGATTTTATAAGAAAATGAGGAGGTGGAAGAGTTCCTAGGGTTGAAGTGTAATTAATTCTACACTAAATGCAACTCCTAGCCTTGAAAACCATGCAAGGCATAAGGCAGGGAAGCATCGAATTACAACTCTGTTTCTACTTTTTAGGCTTAATGGGTAAAAAAGATTGACTTTAATGCTCTTCTTATCTTTATAATAACTTCTACAGATAGTTGGGATATTTGGTTTTCTTGTAATAACTGTCCAACTGTCTTTGGCCTTAATGTTTCAGACCGAGATTTGATTTGGGTATTCCTTTGAGGCAGAGAGGCTGCATGGTGGCAATATAGTAGTTGGGGAATAAATTGGCCCTTGTGATGTGGCATTCGAGGTCTTTTGGATCTGATTCTTTGTTTCATAAACCTAGTGACTGATCTTTGGATCTGTGTTTAGGCTTGATTAAGCCATAATATTCATCTTTGACACTGATACCCTTTCATTATTTGATTGCTGATTGTGTTTACTATTTTCAGGTGCGCATAGGGTTTATTGGAGTTTCTGCTCAGAAAACCGATAATCATGACTTATCGATTCCCTAAAAACATTTAATTATCCCTTTGAAACCCTTTAATATGTATCAAAAGGCTGTAAGGATCGTCATCCTTGGCCAATAACAATGTAATCATCTGTGGGAGGGTTTAAACTTAACTTCATCTAAACCTGCATAAAAGCACACAAAAATTATTTAAATCCTGGGAATTCATGGTTTAAACTGCTTAAGAGGGTTGGTGGAAGCGTTTCAGAGCGATGCGGAGGAAGTGAGAATGCAAGCGATGTGGGAAAAATCCTGGCAGAGAAGCTAACTAGGTCAGTGGAGGTTTGGGTATGAGGACGAATGTGGACCGTTTGATCTAAAAATATCAACGACAGAGATTTGGTCGCAGGATGGCATCGGTGGGAGGAAAGGGCGAAGTGGCGATGAAATGAGCCGATGCAATTAAGCGCGGACCATTCGATCTAAGAGAGATCAACGGTCAGGATTAAATTGGCGGGTGTGATGGTGGAGGGCTATGGGCAAAGCGTGACAAGATCCTGGTCGTTGGTTCTTGTGGATTTCAACGGTCCAGATCAAATCGGCAGATCAGAGGAGAAGGGTTCATCGCATCGGAGTTTTTGAATTTACGATGCGTGATTAAGCGCTAGCCGTCGGATCATAGGGGAGATCAACGTCTGAGGTTTGATCGAAGGGATCGCATCAAAACTTTTGAAAGACACAAAAAAGGAAGGACCCTTGCGGACTTACGATGCGATGATCCGATGGTCGTTGATCTGCAGAGATCGATGGCCTAGATTTATTTCAAATCATTGCGTCGAGTTTATGAAAAACAAAGGAAAATAAGGTTCCGAAAGAGGTTTTAAACTCTTTAGCACCTGATTGTGGGGCTCTGGGTCATATGCAGAAAAGGGGCTGGGGCTAAGGCCGAAAGGGGCTTAAGGCCTTAATAGAAAAACGAAGGTTTTTAAGATTTTTGAAGGGTTTTTTTGAGGGTTTTGAGGGTTCTGAGGCCAAAATGAAGGGTTTTTTAGAGGAGTTTTGTGGGGGGGGAAATGGGTGAAAGGAGAATTGAAAATGACGGAAAATAAGGGCCTTAAGCAGTATTTCTCTTGGTGAACAACAAGCTTTTTAGGATAGAGAGGAAACAACAGTGAAGATTAACTCAAGGAATAGTAATCATCATAAAAACTTTAAAGGATGATAAGTTTTCAAAGGGAACTATCCCTTGAATTTTTGAAGACAAAGTCTAGCCACCATTGTGTATGACAGAATTTATAGGTGGCTAACATTGGCTCCAATTGGGGAAGATAGCTGGTTCTTTATGTGTCTAGAACCTTCGATGAAAATCTCTGGCTTTCATTAAACCAGTGCCTTAATCCATTGGGCAACAACCTTTCTTTTTCTTTTGGCTGACCTTTCTCTAATTTGATGATCTCTGCAGCAATTTGAAACAATGGAATTCTATCAAAATAACATGTCTACCTACCCATTCCTATTGATCCTAACATTTTTTCTTCTTTCAGAGTGCATTTGGACTAGCGAACTCTCTTCAACAACAATTTATTCTTTTGAAAAAACATAAACTAATATATTTATATTCTTATTTCTCCATGAACTCAGTTTAAACAATTGAGTTCATAAGCTTCTCTACCTAACTACTATCTTTCAGGATTAGATTGTTTGACATTCTCTAAATTCTAAAACAGAAATTTAAAAGTAGCCAAGCCAGGATTAAACAGTCTGACTTGTTGCTGATCTATGGCATAAAAACAAGTTGCACATATATTTTTATTTGCATAAAATTAAAACAAAATGGTGAAGGCTTAAGATCTGAAAATTAAAACCTCCTTCATTATCTCTTCAGCTCTGATTTTGAATTTGTTTGAGTTGTTTTCTCTCTCTTTATGGTTCAAGTTTTGAGCATATTTGAACCAGTTCTTCATCAGTCTCATAGGTTCAGGATTTGAGCTTGTTTGAACCTTTGTTTTTCTATCTAATCTACCTTACTGATAAGCCAAGGTTATCTTGTTTGGCTGATCTAATTCACTAACCTATCAACAGTAAATTGAGAAACTAATTAGTGATGATTAGGCTATATGACTAACTAAAAGTGTGTTTTTAGGAGTGTAATTTGAGCTTGCACACTTTCAGGCTTTGTTTCTCTTTTTTGGTATGGGGCTATACCTTTCTTATTTTTCACTCTGCCCTCTTTTCTTTTCTATTGTTTTTTTATTTTTTCTTTTTCTAACTTTGAATACAATGTTCGAACAACGATATTTACAATGGAAAACAAAAATATTTGAAACTTATGACTCTTGACAAAAGTAATGTTTGAGCATCCTGCCATTGACAGGACCTCCATACAGATATTCTCCATTCAATTATTTCAGGAAAAATGCATTGTGACCCCTCTCAGCATGAATAATATAGGGTCCTTTCCACAAGTTCTCAAAATTTCCATGCTTTCCCTTCTCTTCTCTTCTTGAATCCCATTTAAGAACCACATTTCCAACTTGGAAATTATTTTCCTTAGTCCTTTTATCAAACAATTTCTTGATATTTTCTTGGACTAGCTATGTTCTTGGGATGTTCCTGTCAACAACTGATTTTATAGACTTAGAATTTTTCCACAAAATCTTCTCTGGATTGTCAACTATTGTAGGTGGATTAGGGTATGAATGAGATCTAGTGTTGATCTTATGTGAAGCCAGACTGCTTTCCAAAAATGAAAGAGGCTAAAGTTTTTAGGGATTGTTTTGAAAGTATTGCCTCTCACAATGTCTTATCTAGTATAGGACTAGGCTTCTAAACTTCCTCAAGGATGGTTAACAAAGTCCTAAAGAGATCTGGATACCTAGATGAGTAATAGGCCTACTGGGGCTAGTGGAGTCACCAGGTGGAAACTTTTTAGCTTTTTGTGAAGGTAAAATGTTTTATGGTTCCACCACCATGTTTATTATGAAGCCAATCTGAACTATTTTTGGATTTTGTGTATTTTTATGGTTATGAGAGTGTCCTATGTTTGTTCTTAACACTTAGCTAAGGTGCTCAAACAAGAAAAGTCCACTCTATGGCTTACTAACTGATTTCCTTAGAGATTTGTAGGAATAAAGAGTTTATAATAGTTTGCTAAGCTATCATATATTCAATAGGTCCCACCGTGATCACCATTATGTTGGGATCCTTTGTTTTGATAGATTGTCTTACCAAAATACAAGGCAACATCAGAACCAATATTTAGAGTTCCAAGATCTAGTCCTCCTTTTCTCAGAGAGGGATCTCCCAACTTGTTTACAAAGGTATGTCTTGTCTGCTTTTAAGTATGATTTTAGACTAGTTATTGAGTGCAAGTGTTTGTTTTGTTTGTTTTTTTGGTTGAATTAGTACAACAGAACATGAAAGGTATAGGAAGTATAAAGGGAAAGAAGAAGTTTTAGATTCATTGGGCAATGGAGTCAAGAAGAGGTTTATGAAAAACTCATCAATGGATATGGGATATCAAAGGGAAAATCTAACTTGGCCACAGGATCCTTTAGTTTTGTGAATGAGATGGATATTAATGATTTGGAAAGAGAAAATGAATTCTCAACAAAGGGAACTTAAAAAAAACTTGAACCATAAAGAGGGATTTGATAGACAGGGCTAACCATGAATTCTAAAAACCACACTTTAAGCAAATAATGACCTCAAGACAAATTTTAAAATTAAATCTAAGATTCAGGAGCACATCCTATTTCCTCAAAGATTTTATCTCAAAGGAATTAGTAAACATAAAACATTCATTGATAATTGCAGTCATATAAGAGGGAACACCTAAAAACATCCATGATTACAATTATAAAGACCTTTAAAACAATTTTTCAAGTAGGGACAAAGGGTATGATCAGAACAGACCTCCTTGGCTAACTACAAACAATGGTACTTCAAAGGGAAACTTCAAAAATAGCTTTCAAGTGGGAACAAACAAGCAGGGAAAACCATAAATCATGCTAGAACCAAATATTTGAACTATTTGAGAAATAAACAAGCATGAGGAATAAAGAGAAAGATTAAATATTATAAAATACCTCGGCAGAAGAAAACATAGAACAATGAAGGATAAACAGGTCTAAGGTGCTTCCAGGAGTCATTTCTCAGCCTAAATTTTCATCCTATTGTACTAAGAATTTATGAAACATAATGAAAATAGGAGAAACAACACACAGTTCAAAATACATCACCAACAACCAAGCTCATGTATCCAATGATAGAGCCTTCTCAAGAACAAGCATGTCACACCACCATCAAGCTTCCAAAACTTCAATTTCTTCTTCAACTTCATACAGACTATGTATTATTTCAGAGAGTTTCAGTATTACAACTAGTGACCAACCAACCCTTTACAATGTGCTCCTCAAGGAGATTTTATAAGAAAATGAGGAGGTGGAAGAGTTCCTAGGGTTGAAGTGTAATTAATTCTGCACTAAATGCAATTCCTAGCCTTGAAAACCATGCAAGGCATAAGGCAGAGAAGCATCGAATTAAAACTCTGTTTCATTTACTTTGTTTCCTCTTTTTAGGCTTAATGGGTAAAGAATATTGACTTTAACGCTCTTCTTGTCTTTATAATAACTTCTACTAATAGTTAGGATATTTGTTTTGCTTGTAATAACTGTTCAATTGTCTTTGGCCTTAATGTTTCGGACTGAGATTTGATCTGGGTATTCCTTTGAGGTAGAGAGGCTGCATGGTGGCAATATAGTAGTTGGAGAATCAATTGGCCCTTGTGATGTGGAATTCAAGGTCTTCTCGATCTGATTCTCTGTTTCATAAACCTAGTGAATTATCTTTGGATCTATGTTTAGGTTTGATTAAGCCATAATCTTCATCTTTTACACTGATACCCTTTCATTAATTGATTGCTGACTGTGTTTTCTATTTACAGGTGCACAGAGGGTTTATTAGAGTTTCTACTCAGAAAACCAATAATCATGACTTATTGATTCCCTAAAAATGTTTAATTATCCCTTTGAAACTCTTTAATATGTATCAAAATGCCGTAAGGATCGTCATCCTTGGCCAATAACAGTGTAATCATCTGCGGGAGGGTTTAAATTTAAATTCATCTAAACCTACATGAAAACACAAAAAAATTATTTAAATCCTGCAAATTCATGTTTTAAACTGCTTAGGAGGGTTGGTGGAAGTGTTTCGAAGAGATGTGGAGGAAGTGCGAATGCAAGCGATGGGGGAAAAATCCTGGTAGAGCAGCTAACCAGGTCAATGGAGGTTTGGGTGCAAGAATGAATGTGGACCGTCCAATCTAAAAAGATCAACGACGAAGATTTGATCGCAAGATCGCATTGGTGGGGAGGAAAGGACAAAGTGACGATGAAATGTGCTGATGTGATTGAGCGCGGACCATTCGATCTAAGAGAGATCAATGGCCATGATTAAATTGGCAGGTGCGATGGTGGAGGGCTATGGGCGAAGCACGATAAGATCCTGGATGTTGGTTCTTTTGGATTTCAACGGTCTAGATCAAATTGGCGGATTGGAGGAGAAGGGCTCATCACATCGGAGTTTTTGAATTTGCGATGCGCGATTAAGTGTTGGCCATCAGATCAGAGGGGAGATCAACGACTGAGGTTTTATTAGAGGGATCGCATCAAAACTTTTAAAAGACACGGAAAAGGAAGGACCCCTGCGGACTTGCGATGCGATGATATGATGGCCGTTGATCTGCAAAGATCGACGACATAGATTTATTTTAAATCATTACATCGGGTTTATGAAAAACAAAGGAAAATAAGGTTCCGGAAGAGGTTTTAAACTCTTTAGCACCCGATTGTGGGGCTCTGGGTCATATGCAGAAAAGGGGCTGGGGCTAAGGCCGAAAGGGGCTTAAGGCCTTAATAGAAAAACGAAGGTTTTTAGGATTTTCGAAGGGTTTTTTGAGGGTTTTGAGGGTTCCGAGGCCAAAATGAAGGGTTTTTTAGAGGATTTTTGTGGGGGGGTGAAATGGGTGAAAGGAGAAGTGAAAATGATGGAAAATAAGGGCTTTAAGCAGTCTTTCTCTTGGTGAATAGCAGGCTTTTTAGGATAGAGAGGAAACAACAGTGAATATTAACTCAAGGAATAGTAATCATCATAAAAACTTTAAAGGATGATAAGTTTTCAAAGGGAACTATCTCTTGAAGTTTTGAAGACAAAGTCTAGCCACCATTGTGTATGACAGAATTTATAAGTGGCTAACAGGACGGTGGAGATTGAATCAGGATTTTGGTCATCAACGGGGCAAAGGTTCTGGGGACAAAGGAAACGGGGACCTCCGATGGAACGAGGGCCGTCAGATCGGAAGCGAGATCGACGACTTAGATTGATTTGGGACTATGTATCGGCATTTCGCCAATCAGAAGAAAAAAAAAGGAAAAGGCATGAATAATTTAAAAATGACGAAGAGCGATAGTGATGGGGGCTTAAGACCCTTAGCCAACGGTCTCCGGCCTTGGTCTTGCGGTGAGAAGGGGCTTAAGGCCTTATATAAAAAATGAAGGTTTTTGGCCTGAAATGAAGGTTTTTTGAGGAATTTTGAGGGTAACGATAGGTTAGAAAATGAGGTTTAAAACCAAATAAAGTGGATTTATAAGGTTTTAAGGGGGTTTTGAAGGAAAATAAAGGGTAAAATGAGGAAAATGGGGGGTTTTTGCAGAAGTATTTTTCAAAGGAAAATGATGAAAAATGGGTCTGAAAAACAATCTCTTTTATAACAGCAGGGTCACTTAGTGGATTTTTGAATGAAGATATCAATGGAATGGATTTCTTTGAGGATAAAGAACACAGAGAGGCTTTAATAAGTCACAGATTTGTATGAAATTTGTTTCTTGAAGACTAATAGACTTGTTTTAGCCATCATCAGTTATGACAAAATTTATTGATGGCTAACACGTAATACTTCATAACATGACCATCACCAATTGAGTTGCCTCCCTGAGGAAAAATTTCTAATATTGATTTACTTAGGGGATAAATTTTTTAGTGCCACCCCTATCCCAAAACATCGAAATTCTTCCCTATGGAAATCAGTTTTAGCGTTGTGGAGCATTTTTTACAATGATATTTATTTTAAGATTTGCAATGTTTCTCATTCATGGTTATATTATCCGAGTGTCATTAATGAATGATCAACATTGTCAAGCTATTATAACCATGAACCATCACCATTGGCCATCTACAACTCGTGAACACATGCAACACTATATTAAAGTGTTAGTATGGGAATTTCGAAAGGAAAAACTATATAAATGTGACTAAAATATTACATATAAAAACAAAATCAAATGGATATATAATTACCTTGGGTACCTGTGAAAAAATATTTTTCACATATATTCTATATTTTTATTTCCTTCCAAAAATTTAATGTAAAGTGTATTTCAATCACTTATATCACCACTTTTAATCATATTACCATGTGTATTGATGAATGCATAATACATAAAAAAAATCTTAGTAGAATCATATATCCATTCATATCTCAATAAATTTAAGAATAAGAATAAAGACAATTTAATAGTAAAGGATTAGGTTATCACAATATTTGTATATTTTTGGTTTAAAAAAGTCAAAATATTACTTTAAATGAGGAACTTTTAGGGTGATGGTGAAACAAAAATGATGTGTAGAATGATTTTTGCACTTTTTAGATGTTTGTACTTGCATCATTCTCTCATTAACTCATCCAAAAAAATATGCAAGTACAAACCATATTGTCAATGATCCATATAGAAATTCAAGTGTTTCTATATTTCTAAAATAAATGAAAAAATATGGAAGTATATATATATATATATATATATATATATATATATATATATAAAAGTGTTCTAGATTTTTTTTTTGTGTTTTATAATCACTCCAAAAGTTTTTCAATGAAAGAGATAATTGACAATTGAGGTGGATGGCATTGCCGATAGTAGTTGTTATCCTCATGAGCTTTCATAATACATCAATTTTTATGGTTCATTGGTTATTTAGTTAAGTTATATTTTTTTGCCTTCATGTAAGAAAATAGACTTTACCTATTACTAAAGTATGTTATCTACATGGTGAGTTTTTGAAAACTACCATATTTATACTTGACATGTGTTATGTTAGGAATGGAATCATATTAAAATGTTTAGTTCTTCCAACATTAGTTGGGTGGAGAATTTATAATGAATAAGTTTCAATATTTTATCAGAATGAGAAATTAAAACATATAATAATGGAATATAAGAACTATAAGGAATTTGTTACATGTCCTAAACTAAGGATCACACTCAGTTTAACACCCTTAATGAAGAATCACCTCTCCAATATTGATTAAAGGATTTACTTAGAACATTTGACTACACATTTCCAATTATAATCCCATCTCACTTATAATAATGATTAAGGGGTTGTGGTAGATATATCACCTAATCCTTATTATAAGATAAATAACACCATATCCTTTATATAATTATATTGTTTAATTATGAGATAATATCTATCTATATGTTTTCCTCATCTTATAATCTTATTGTTGTTATCTATTCATATTTTATGAATTAAGAATAATAGACCCCTTTCCCTATATAAATATCTACAATACCATAATAATTTTTTGGATTTCCGAATAAAAAAAATTAAACAATTTCATATAATAAATAACATTATAACTATTATAGACTAAGGTAACTCTCATAAAAAGTAATTATGAGAATTCGTATCATTCCATACAACACCTAGAATTTTCAACCAGAAAATAATATTTTCATACTAAATTGAAAAAAAAACATATTTAAGTATGCTTAGCACCTAAAATTTTCAACCGGGAGATATTATTTTCATACTAAATTGAAAAAAAAAAATTAAGCATGCTTAGCGCCACACAATTAAAGCTCATTCATCAATCAAAATGAATATTTCACTCGACTCCTATTAAATAAATAAGAGACCTTTCCATTCATATAATTAATAACCATTAAAACATTGTTATAAAATTGGGTTTATTTTGAAATTTCAAGACAATCATTATGTAAATGTTTGAAACTTGCATAATTCTACTAATATGGATGACATACCATGCACTAATAAGGGTGTTATTCTAAAAAAAAATTGTGAAGTTTTCTATGAATAATAATTATAATGGAAACGTAATATTAGAAATATCCAGGTAAATGCAACCTAACTTTTATTTGACCAATGTATAGCATTAAGCTAATGCAATAAATGCATCAACATTAATAACTAACCATAGAATCTGGGGTGAACTAATATCACACGATGTTTTGTTGAATAGAGGAATTTTAAGCCATAAACAGAAAATCAATCAATAACCCATAATAAAAGGATTTATAGAGTATACATATAGGATTTATAGAGTATACATATAGGATTGAGCATAATTTTAATGAGTTGAAATTATTATCTTAATTAACAAATGTTATCTTTCACAGAATTTGAGATCATGTGTATATCAACCAATGCCAAATTGGCTACTCTAGAAAGGTGATAGATAAAAACTGCATCATAATTTCTTTCTCCATAGAACCTGTTGGTCCGAGAGTCACACTACATTGTGTTGGAATGCAGAGCCTAGAAACATCCAAGTGTGATCTTATTTGATGTTCCATTTTTAATATATTATATGTGAATTATTGTACATGGCCATATATTTTATGTTTAATATTGGTCATTTTATTTTACAGTCAAAGTGTTCTAAATTATGGTTTTTGACATAAGAATGTAAAAAGAGTAGATAACTCAAAATGCATGAAAATAATATAGTATATTTAAATTGTTTTTGTAAATGTGTATTTAGATTGATTGTGTAATTATGCATTAAATTCAATTTAACCTTGTGGTTGTTAGTAATAATTTTGTAAAATCTCTGTCTAGAAATAATTTATATTAGAAAATAATTAATATCTCACTTTTTTGGGGAACTGATTCATCATTCACATTTAACATTTCTAACATGTTCTTGAAAGAAAGTGTTTAAAATATGTATGAATAATCTTTAAATCTAGTTCAGGTTTTTGTTAAATTTAAAATTTGTTTGGGACTCAAGGTTAAGGGAAAACACTAGTCATTAAATGTATTTGTTGGGATACATTTCCACTAATCTTAAATTTGAGCATTCATAACCCTTGGGTTTAACATTAAAAGTTGAAATATGAAAAATGGAGAACATATCTTACCAAATTTAAAAGATTAATTAAGAATTTATTTAAATCAATCAATATCTAGTGGGCATATGAGAAATTAATAATTTTTCTATTCGAAAACAAATAAATTTGAAATTTACGATTTCTAGTAAAACCCTTGTAAGAAATACCAGGAAAGTCAAGATACTCTTCAAACTAGCTTCATAGATATTGCAAAACCAAAATAAACGATCATACTGATGCAAAAATTTAGTTCAGTTAATAATTCTCATACAATTCTACACAATTCACATAAAAAATTAGGTTTACAACTCGAAGTTCCTTGGAAAATGCATAAACATGTATTTAATTGGTAGTAAACTTAAAAACATGATATGGGTATGGTAATACATGGTAATAATATGAATTCACCCCGATAGTGTTAGGTCCCCATATTACTAGTGTAGTCCCTTATTTTTATTAGTGTAGTCCCCTTATTGTTATTTTTGTGCCCCTGTAACCCCCATATTGTTATTATTTTTCCCTTATATTATTATTGTTAGGTCAACTAGGATTATATTGTGATACAATGGACCCCTATATATAGAAAGAGGTTTTGTCATTTGTATCATCCAAGAATTGTTCATTTATGTAATGTATTGGAGGTTTTGCCCTCGAAGTGGCTGATTTATAAGGCGTTGATCTCTCTTCTCTTCTATTTTTGGATCTGGTTTCATAACATTTGGTATCAGAGCTTTGGATTCTAGGGTTTCGCTGCTCGAAACAGGTCATCGTGGAATTTTCACTATAATTTTTTTCTACGAAGTATCAGAAGCTGAAATCCTGAGGAACGTCGTGGAGAAATTTCAGATCTTGGTGTGCAATATTTTTTGAGATATGATCTATGGAAGTTAGGGATTTTTGCAGACTCGTGAATTTAACCTAAATAGGTAATCGTGGAATTTTCGCAATAATTTTTTTTTACGAGGGTCCTGAAGCTGAAATTTCTATAGAACTAAGCCGAAATCCTGAGGAACATCGTGGAAACATTTTAGAGCTTTATTTGAAATATTTTTAGAGATATTATTTGTGGAAGTTAGTGTTGTTTCAGGCTTCCGAATTTCATCTCAAAGAGGTGACCCTGGGAAAATCGTCATAAATCTCACTCTGAGCATTGGATTGGAATTATATAAAATGTGGCCACAATTAAACAAACTTTAGTTTCCTTTGTATCAATTTCAGAGCCGAAGGAGGAAACAGTGACATGTGGGGCACCGTACAAGTTCGCTCTACTGAACTAGTCCATAATTAGGTCATTGTGGGAGATTGGGCATAACTTTGCCTTGAAGAATCCAAATCAGGTGAGACCTATGGAAATTGAAAGAAGCTTCAAAGGGCTACTGCAGGGCCTAATTTTAGATATTGAAGATTCGAAATCACAGAGATAATTTATTTTCAATATCGAGCTCCTCAAAATCAATAAAAGGGAGTGTATTTTTTTTCTTCGAATTGCATAATTCTTGTGTGAAAAATTAGTTTGAATTGATTCCAAGGGCATATTATATATTATATTTCAGTATTCGGTTATAAAGTGCCTCCTAAAAATAATTCAACACCCATTAATCCTTTATAAGGCTCTACTATGACTTATGAAGACGAAGAATTGCAACATGACATATCAAAATTACAAGAGAAAGTGCACCAAATTTCGCTCTCGCAAAGAGCAAAAAAAATGAAATGGAAGATTTGAAGAAAGGCGTGGAAGCTAAGATGGATGAAATAAAAGACAACATGGAAAACATGAAGAATGATCTAAATTCACACATGGAAGGGTTGATAAAGTTGATATAAGAAATGTTTCCTAATGCTGAAAAGATAGTAGAGGAAACTTATGATGAGAACAAAATAAATTTTAATCTTGATTTCATAAACTCTAATGTTGGATGGAAGAACCACCATATTCCAAAGATGGATATGAGGAAGTTCGATGGCAAGGATCTGGTAACATGGATACTACAGATGGAGCAATATTTCGATCTCAATAATGTGCAAAACATACAAAAGGTACACATTGCAACTTTACATTTAGAACAAAATACATTTGTATGGTATCAACGACTTTGTTCTCATAAAATTGTCACTTGGTCAATTTTTACGGAGGAAATGATAGCACATTATGAGGATACAAAGAGAAACACTTTCTTTAGCCAATTGATAAATCTCAAACAAAAGGGTTAAGTGGTGGAGCACATTGAGGACTTCCAAAAATTGAATATAAGGGTAACTGATATTCCAGAGGAACACAGGATTGATGTCTTCATAAGGAATTTAAAGGATAACATCCAACATGAAGTTCGCGTTTGGGAACCTGATTCATTCGAGAAGGCATTCAGGTTGGCAAGAAAAACTGAATGTAAAATTATGGCAACGACGAAGCCTACCACTCACACATATAAAGATGGAGGTATTTCTACCCCTAGACTTTGACAACCTACATGTTGACACCACAACAATTGGAAGAAAAAAGAGCAAAATGGATTCACTACAGTTGTGATAGCAAATACACTAAAGTTCATAAGTGTGCTGAGAAGAAATTATTTAACATAGATTGTGAAGAGGAGGAAGAAAATGAAAAAGAAAATTCAAAAGAAGAGGATATACACAAGGAACCAACCCTAGAAGAAGGAGAAATGAGTCTGACCATATCGTGTAATGCATTGGCAAGAATTACCAATCCTAAAACTCCCAAGATAGAAGGACATATCAAGAAGAAAAAGGTAATAGTGTTGATTGATTCAGGTAGCACCCATAATTTTATTCATTGTAAGGTATCCAAGGAATTGAATTGTTTCCTATACCCAACACCAGAATGTCAAGTCATGGTTGCAAATGGAGGAACTATAAATTTCTCTGGAAAATGCCATAATATCAAGCTAACCATGGGGGAATATGTATTTAATAGTCCAATGCTTTCCATTCTGATGGGAGGTGCTGATGTTGTACTAGTAGTACAATGGTTACAATCTTTAGGGATGGTAGCTTTTAATTTTCAAGAACTTTTCTTGAAATTTTTTTTGGAAGGAAAGGAAATCAAATTACGGGGTATCGTAGGGAATCCGGGAAATATAATAAGCTCTAATGTCATGAAAAATCTTCCGAAGAAATAAAAATGAGGTATAATTGCACAATTATTCTCACTAGAAGTTCCAACACCAAAACCATCTTTTTCCAGATCTCCAAAAAGTGTTGGATAATCATTCCAAGGTGTTTGATACTCCCAAAGGACTCCCATATATTCATGATCATCATCATGCTATTCATTTGATTCTAGGAAGTGTTGCTCCAAACATCAGGCCTTACAGATATCCTTATGTTTGAAAGAACTAAATTGAACGTATGCTTGCAAAAATGTTAGAAGCTGGTATAATTCAACCTAGTCAAAGTTCTTTCTCTGCTCCAGTAGTATTGGTGCACAAGAAGGATGGATCATGGCATATGTGTTTGGATTATAGGGAGCTCAATAAGCTCACTATTAAAGATAAATTTCCCATTCCTATGATTGATGAATTATTGGATGAATTACATGGCACTATTTATTTTACCAAGTTGGATCTTCGTTCAAGATATCACCAAATTAGAATGAAGACTGAAGATATTTCGAAAATAGTATTTCGAACTCATGAGGGTCATTATGAATTTTTGGTCATGCCTTTTGGCCTTACCAATGCACCTTCTACATTTGAAGAGTTGATGAATTCCATTTTCAAACCCTTCCTTAGAAACTTTGTGCTATTATTTTTTGATGACATACTAATCTACATTAGGTCTTTGAAGGATCATGTTCAACATGTTGACAGGGTGCTCAAACTATTGGAGGAGAAACAATTATATGCAAAAACATCCAAATGTTTCTTTGGAGTACAAGAGGTGGAATATCTAGGTCATATTGTAACTCACAAGGGTGTTAAGGTAGACCCTAACAAAATTAAATCCATTAAGGAATGGAAAGTCCCCACAACCATAAAGTAGTTGTGAGGATTTCTTGGGTTAACAGGGTATTATCGCAAGTTTGTCAAGAATTATGGGAGAATAGCAGCACCTCTAGCAACATTATTGAAGAAAAATGCATTTTCATGGACTCCTAAAGCAACTAAGACCTTTGAACATCTTAAAGAGGCAATGTGCCTAACACCGGTCTTAGCTATGCCATACATCACAAAAACCTTTATTGTGGAATGTGATGCCTCAGGAAATGGAATTGGTGTTGTGTTAATGCAAGAAGGAAGACCCATTTCTTTTGAAAGTCGTCCAATCAAAGGAAAGTATTTACATAAAGGTATTTATGAGAAGGAATATTGGCAATACTACATGCACTAAAGAAATGACGACCTTACCTAATGGGAAGGAACTTCAAGGTAAAATTTGATCATGATAGTATTAAACACTTTTTGAAACAGAGACTATCTTCAGAAGAGTAGCGAAAATGGGTCACAATGATGTTGGGTTATGACTTTGAAATCATCTACAAAAAAGGAAAGCTAGATGTTGTTGCAGATGCACTCTCAAGAAAGGATGAAGAGGTGGAAGCATTGCTTTGTGCAATTTCTATTATCCAACCAGATTGGATAACCGAAGCAAGAGATGAATGGAAAAAGGACGAAGAAGTGTGGAAAATCATTCAAAATTTGAATTAATATCCTAGTACGTCTGATAAAATTATTTTGAAAAATGATTCCTTATGGTACAAATATCACTTATATCTTTGTAAGAATTCCCAAATAAAACAAAAAATTATTTTAGAATTGCACACTTCTCCTTTAGGAGGACACCCAGGATTTTTAAAAACTTACCACAGGGTGAAGAAAGTTTTTTTTTTTGGATGGCCTTAAATCTAATATTCAAAAGTTTGTGGTAGAATGTTTGGTTTTCCAGCAAAATAAAGTTGAGAAAATTAAGACCCTGGGACTTCTACAACCTTTATCCATTCCAAATCAATGTTGGGAGGAGATTTCAATGGATTTTATCACAGGTTTACCTAAGTACGAAGGAAAGAGTGTCATCATGGTGGTATTTGATATAATTACCAAGTATGCACACTTTTGTGCATTATCTCATCCATTTAAATCAAGTACAATTTCTACTGCATTTATGGAAACAATTCAAAAGATACATGGAAACCCAAAGATTATGGTTAGCGACAGATATACCATTTTTATTGAAATTTTTTGGACCAAATTATTTTCCTGTTTGGGTACTCAACTAGCTCATAGCTCATCTTATCATCCTCAATATGATGGTCAATCTAATATAGTGAACAAATGTTTGTAAGGATATCTTCGTTGTTTTGTATTTGATAAACAAACACAATGGGTAAAGCGGTTACCTCTGGCGAAATGGTGGTATAACACTTCCTTCCATACTGTAGCAAAAATGAATCCACTTATGGCACTTTATGGATATCATCCACCGTCCATCACATCATCTTTAAGATAAAATTCGAAGGTGAAAGTAGTGGAAGATCATGTCGAGCATCAACAACAAGTTCTCCAACTCTTAAAGGATAACCTCAATTTGGCACAAAATCGAATGAAACAAAAGGAAGATCAACATCACAGTGAGAGATGTTTTGATGTAGGAGACTGGGAGTTTTTATGGCTACAACCATACAAAAAAATTTCCCTCAAGCAAGCTAAGAAGGATAATAAATTATCGCCAAAATACTATGGTCCTTACAAGGTGTTGCAAAAGATTGGTACTATGGCATACAAATTGGAGCTTCCTTCTTCTTTATGAGTGCATCCGGTTTTCCATGTTTCATGCTTAAATAAGTTATGGTGACAAAATTCGATTCAAACAATATCTCCGAGAACATGATGAGGAAGGAAAAATCATACGGAACTGAAAGCAGTCCACCAAAACAAGAACTGACATCACAAAATTGAAATTAATAAGATATCTCATGAGAAATTGGAAGAACTTACCCACCTAAAGATTCTATATGGGTTTACACGAAGCATCCGGAGCTACTCAGTGAGGTCCTTACTTTTGAAGGATAGGGGCATGTTAGGTCCCCATATTGCTAGTGTAGTCCCTTATTTTTATTAGTGTTGTCCCCTTATTGTTATTTTTGTGCCCAGTAACCCCCATATATTGTTATTATTTTTCCCTTACATTATTATTGTTAGGTTGGATAGGATTATATTGTGATCCATGGGCCCCTATATATAGAAGGAAGGGAGAGTCATAGAACTAGAAGGAATCTTTGTCATGAAGAGTTGGTTGGCACATATGCCGAATGAGACTCGCAGGCCAAAGGTGGCACACTCGCCAAACTAGGCTCGCAGGCGGATATATTTTCATCAAATTTTACATCTCTTCTAATGATTATATTTTTGGATTTTGGTTGAAGAAGTCTATATCCTTTGACATCTTCAGAATATCCAACAAAAATGCACTTTTCACTCTTAGGTTCTAAGGCTTTATGTTTCGCATATGGAGTATGGGCCCAAGCATCACTTCCAAAAACACAAAATTCACTTACATTTGGTATGATTGAGCTCCAAGCTTCTTTTGGAGTTATATTCCTTAAAACCTTAGTAGGAATGTGATTTATTATGTAGTTTTCACAGTTAATTGATTTTGCCCAAAAATTGAAACCAAGTCCTTTAGATTGAAGCATACAATTAGCCATTTCTTCTAAGATGTGATTCTTCCATTTAGCTACGCCATTTTTTTGTGGATTATATGGAAAAATATATTGCAATTGAATTCCATGCTCAGTGAAAAAGTTGATAAATTTGATGTTAACATATTATCCTCCATTGTTTGATCTTTACTTAAGAATTTGATGTCCAGATTGTTTCTCAACAAAGGCCTTAAAGGCCAAGAAAATGTTAAAACTTCAATCTTGAGTTTTAAGAAGTATACCCAACTGCGTTTTGAAAAATCATAAGAATTACTTGCAACCAGAGAAAGAAACAACAGGAAGTGGACCACATAAATCACTGTGCACAAGCTGCAAAGGGGATGAAGTGTGCCAAGAGGCACGATTGTCGAAAATATCTCGATGATGTTTTCCGAGTACACATCTGGAGCAAACACCATCTCAGCAAGATACCATAGGAAGACTTGTCACCATTGTTTCTTTACATAGAGCTTAAAGAGAGCGATAGTTTAAGTGACCAAATTTCTCATGCCAAATTTTTCTCACTTCATCATTATGAGCAACAAAAACGGAGGGAAGACATGATGACCCAAAATTTTCAAACTTATACAGCCTTGTGGAATCATCAGCAATTCTAGTAGCTAAAATATGTCTAGGATATTTTAGGTCCTTGATTACAACATCATGAGGTGAGAATTCTACTATTTTCCCTTCACCTGAATGAGTTATCTAATAAACAGATAGAAGTTTGCATGACAAGGTAGGAACACATTGTACATCATTAAAATAACCATTACCTAGATGAATGGTTCCATATCGTACAACACTAAGAGATCTATCATCACCAACATAAATATGTTTGGTGTTACAATCATTTAAAGAAGAAAACATGGCTTTATTTTTTTCCATGTGGTAAGAAGCTCTAGAATCAATGATCCACTCATGAGAATGAGAAGAAGAAGATACATTTAACGCATAACCAGATCTGATGCTTGCCAACCACAAGAAGAAAGTGCCATTCCTAAAGATGAAGGTGAAGAGTGCTCCAAATTGATGTTGTGCTTCTTCATTACTGCTTCTAAGGCTTCCATCTTCTTAAAACATTTGGAATCTATATGGCCATCACAATTACAAAATTTGCAATGTA
Organism: Pinus albicaulis; assembly: GCA_034641835.2. Classification (NCBI taxonomy): domain Eukaryota; kingdom Viridiplantae; phylum Streptophyta; class Pinopsida; order Pinales; family Pinaceae; genus Pinus; species Pinus albicaulis. The sequence goes on from CM076580.1 coordinate 1,141,459,091, forward strand.
TATTTGTCTTCTTGCCTTTGTTTTTATTTTCCTTATCATTTTGGTGAGTTTCTTTTTCAGTTTGCGGCTAAAATTTCTTAGGACCCTTGTTTGATTTAGGACCATACTTTCTAGGATACTGCTTCTTGGGATTCTTTTGATATGGTTGTTGTTGGGATGTTAAGGCTTTCTTAGAAGCATTTCCAGAAGTGATAAGACCAAGGTGTAAGATTTTTTCTTGTTCTCTTATCAAATAATCGCAAAAGGCATCAAAAGAGGGGCTCTTGTAGGCGGTTCCTGAAGAAATGATGGCTTTTATAGTGGAATGGAAGGTGGAAACAAATACAGAGTATGCAGGTCCAAGCTTAGCAAGAGTGAAATAGATGAGGCTACCATCATCCTTTTTGAGCTTACAACCTTCTAAAAGAAGTCTAAAGGTCTTGAATTTGGACAAAAAATCTTCAATAGAGGAGAAATTATTGGGGTCCAAAGTAAGCAACTCATTTTCAAGCTAGTGGACCCTAATTTGATTTTGAATGCCAAAAACAATATTTAACTTTTTCAGGGCTTCATCAGGGGTGTCAATTTCAAGGATATGAAATAGAAGATCTTGAGCAATGGACATTCCTATCAACCCTCGTGCTTGATCTTGTTTATTTTCCCATTTAGTGACTTTATCATCATCAGAAGGTTTAGTTTCTTGCCTTGTGGCTATTCTATAATGCCCTTTACTTCTAAGTATATCTACCATGTGAGGTAGCCATTGGAAATAATTGGTGGTGTTAAGAATAATCGGACATGCACTTTCCATTTTTTTTAAAAACTGAAGCTGAAAAAAGCTGAAACTAACTACTCCAATGGAAATATCTCAAAAAATTAGGCTGATTAGAAAAAAAACAACTCGAAAAAAGGCTTTCGGATGAAGAAGTTATTCCTTTTTGAAAAAAAATTGTTGTAGATGCCGAATAGCTACGGGAACAGTTTGAAATTTGATGATGAAGTTCAAATTTAAAAAAAAATCCCACCCCTTTAACAAATTTTTTTTTACAAAATAAGCTTGAGAAAGAGACTTGAAACCTAGACCTCTATTCTCATAAACTAACTTCTCACCAAGTGAGATAGTAAAAGGATTCTATAATTGTTTGAAAGGAGGAAGGGGTTTTTTTTTTAGTCTCTGGTGTGCGTGATTTTTTCTGCACAAAAAACACAAAAATACAATTTCCCGAGATCGCACAAAGACGTGGGGAAAGAGCATACGTAGCAAAAAAATCCCTTCTTCCTGTTTCTAATTTTCTGAGATTGCACATAGCCTACGAAAAAGAGAATACACAGAGAAGAGGGTATAGATCCAGAAAATCAATAAAACCTAAACAACGAAAAAAACTGAGGGAACCGAAATAAGAAGAACTATTAACAAATATAACTGCAAAACAGATATCGTATACCTCCAGATCTAAACTGTCGTAACTTGGGCAACCAGAAACCTTTTCACATGAAATGAAAGGGGTTCCTCACTATAACAAACGCTCTAAACACAATAGAGTAGTTCTCCAAGCCTGAAAATGTACAAAAATAGTAGATCTAGAAAACGACAGCCGCATGTAGTCAAACCAACTTCGGATTTGGATCAACAACGGATGCGGCCCTCAAAATAGCTCTGATACCATATAGGAATATACAGTTTAAGTTATGTAGATCAAAAAACAAAGGTCACCACTGAAAAATAGATCACAAATAAATACACCGGTATTATCACGTGGTTAAAACCCTCGAAGAGGGAAACAATCCACGACCTGAGCCAACATGGCCACTTCAGGCAATCTATTAATATAAAAAGAAAAGTGACATATGTTTCTCTCATAAACGGTTACTGAAAAAATGACCCTCCGTGCTATTTAAATAGAGATCATGGACCAATCGGGTGCTAAGCCACAAATGAAGTGGCGTTAATACCGAGGAGAGAGTGAATCGTTGGATCACTAAAAATCGTGACCGTTGGATTATAAGTTACAAATGTACATAATAAAGAAACACACTTTACGTAACTCTACACTAGAATAAGTTATTCTTAATTATTTCCTATGTGCAGGAATATCCTAATAAAATGTAATATTATTTGTAATTATTTGTAAAATTTAAATTACAAGTTTCCACATTGGAATGTGAAGAGTCATAATGTAACGTAATGAGTCATTTTGTGAAGAAGTTGAAGAGTCATGACAGGATTCCAAGATTCACAAAGGGGCATGTGAAGATTCACCCCATTTGTTATAAATATATCCTCATAACTCATGTAACAAGGTTTTGGATAGGCTTAGGCTTACAAATAGCTTGGGAGTTTTGTGATAGCCCTGGATTCTCCCTAGTGCAGAGGGAGTATACTTCTTTGGAGGAGAAGGTGTTGTTGACTTCACGTTCCAATATTAGGGTAAGTGGTTCGTCAATGTCATATGTCTGATTGGAACTATCACTTTCAATAAAACTCAGAGACAACACACTTTCATGCATATGTTTTGGATATAGTAGGACTATTCTTATTTTATTTGTAATATATGTTATTTAACTTAAGCATATGCTTATGAAATATTTCGTTTGAATTTGTATGGGTCTTGTTGGATGTGTGTTGATGTATTAATTTGTCACCTTAACCTGTGGACTATACTGCAAGTTGGTTTGTTTGATGTCATTATGCTCGTGTGTTACTTTAGTATCCCGAAATAGGGAATTTATACACTATTGGGAATATCTTAAGATATTCCAAATGTGGAGCAACAACTATATGTAAACACACCAATGGAGTAGCAGTGGTACATTAACACATGGAATGCTAGAAGATCCACATAACGATCATATTAGATTATAGAAAAAACAATGTATACAAATCCTTGAGGAAACAATCACTCAAGTGGGGCAATGCAACCCTCAATAAAACATATACATGAAAAATGAAAAATATTTCTACATGAAGAAAGCCATGGCTGTGATTGCACAATCTATGAAGAATAACTACTAAAAACTGATGTATATACATGAATATACCAATACATAGCTCATAAAATATGGGGAGCAAATATAAACACTCCCAAAGGAAATTTCTAGACAACTCTGGAAGGATTGGCTGAAATATGCAAAACTGCCAAAATGTCGGAGTTGCAGGGTAGCAGCTACAACTCAAAAACTGGAAATGGATGGAGATAGCTGAAGATGCTGCATATGATGGCTGAATATCATCCAATGGATTTCTCAGGTGAAAGGCCGATCTAATCACTGAATATCTCACCCTCCAAAATAGTGGTGCAATCCCCCACTACAAATACAGTCAGAAATAACGCAGTCAAGGAGATGAACTGCACTGTAGGAGATGGGAAGTTCTTGGCCTGATGCCAAATATTTGCAATCAGCTCCTGAATCTTCCTCACTAAACTCCCAGAGAAATAGAAGCTCCCTCCTTTGAAAGATGAGCCAAGGAAATGGTGTTGTGGAACCCTCCACTGCAACACCCTGCAACATAATGTTTCCTGCTACAGGAATAACGTTGTAGATAAAGGAGGTGGCTTGGCCTTGAGCCTAAAATGTGGGGAATGAAGTACAATCCCTCAAGAGGCCTCTCAAGAAGGGACAAGGATTCCTAAATAGGAAATCCCTTGTGCTAAGCATCACAACAATCTCAGTTAAACAACTAAAGACAGTGAATAGTCATACAGGCCAAATTCTATATTCATCAACATATCCATCTATGGCTACCTTGTCCTCCCTTTATAAAAATGAAAGCATTCTTGCCTTGGTCTCCACACATTAGGGTTTCCTCCACCAAATTATATTTTCACCATTCACACTGTGTTGTCTTTCAAAGTGATCCACTCCCTCTATGGCAACGTTGTTGACTTGGTCAAGCTTGACCTTGTCTTCATGCATTTTCCCCTTTTCACACTTGAGGGTGCAAAATAGAGCTACTCTGATGATCCCTTTCACAATATGAGGGATTTTATTTCTACTCATGTTCCTCCTTACCCATTTATTCACCTCCTAGCTGATATAGGAAAAATTAATGTTCCAATTAGCTCCATGCTATATTTGGGAACATTACAGTCCTCCCCTCCCAAATGTTGTTTGTCCTCAAGCAACTGCAAGGATAGAATTGAAGGGCCTTCTTGAGGCATGAGGCTGAAATGAATTGGGATCTGCCATCTCCATATGAACCTCCCATCCCCAAGCAATCATCCATATAAAATGAGTTACCCTCCAACATGGCAACTCCTGAAAGTCTTCCTCCACCTTTGGCTCATGCAAAGTAGGTGGGCTGAAAATCTGAACATGGTAGACAAGGTAGTCTACCCCACGTTGTCCTCCTCTCCACTCATGATAAGTGTAGAGTATGTGCTGCTCTGGGGTTGCAATAATTTTTCCCTTAAATGGAAAAATGAAGAACAATCCTCCAAGGATCTCCTCTTCAACATTGAAAAACAAGTTGGCCCAAAACATCTCATCCATGATGAATAGGGCATGATAATTATAGGGTATCCAAATGAGAAGTTTTCTGAAAGTTTTACAAGATGTTGCATGATACAAACAATGTCTCAAGTGGAAACAACGCAGTCTCTCCCATTGCAACTTTAGAAAATAGCATGGCAAGTGCTGTTATGACAAATGGCTAGTTGTGTGAATCATCACATCTACTAGTGAATAGTAAATGAGAGAATATGCCAACCAACGATACAAGAAATAATCAAACACTTGCCCATGGTTACATAAAGGATGGTTTTCTCCATCATAATAGTTGGAAAAATTTTGTTTAAGGGCCTCAACAATAAACTTTCCCTCTTGTGGAACAATGCACTGTATGATAATGGTAAGAAGATGCAAATACTGTGTTACATAATTGTTACACCATTTTTTTGGTCATCTAACCCACTATCACTAGATGGACCAAAGTACACCATGTAAGACCAATTTTACCTTGAGTAAAATTTCCTTCACTATGTAAAATAACTTAATAAAACACATTTATTAGGTTGTTTATGGTCTAAACAGGAAACCCCAAAAGGAAATATTAGACAAACCTATATTTGTTTGATTTTCCTGGTCATTTTTAACCCAAAACAAAGAAATTAATTAGATAAATCTTTATTTATCTTATTATTTTCTAGGAATAATTATTTAAACCTTATTTAAATAATATTCCTTGTTAAATATGACTAAATCACCCATAAATAATTAAATAAATCATTATTTATTTGATTAGCATCCAACCACTTCCTTAAAATGATAAATAAATCATTTATTTATTTATTACTTACAAATAAATGGATTTGACCCAAGTCACATACCTTTTCCTTCCACAAATATAATAAAATATTCCATAAAAGGTGGATCTAGATTTGGTTAATGTTATTTTAATCATGCACCAAGATCTAGAATGACCCAATATTTTGTTATAAATAGGAGGGTTTTTCCTACCTTGCTTCACCTTTTTTTACTATTAGATCACTGCGGATCTACACTTGGTCATTATTTTCTTTGTGAGCTCCCTTTGAGTTCTATGTTTGTCTGGGTTTTCTACACCAACAAGAGAGATTCTAGATTTGGAAATCTTGATGACTTGGAGCTACATCCCATTAAGTAAGGAGTGGATACCTTCTTGTTTTCCTCCTAGGTGCCCTTAATACAAAAATTCTTTCAAAAAACATTGTTCTTGTCTTGTCTATTGGATGTATGGAGCAAACTCTTAATTTTATTGCTTAATGTCTTTCTATGCATAGATCTGGTTTTTTGCAGCACTTGTCTTGATCAACTAACTGCAGATCTGAAGATGTTAGCAGCCACATTTGATGTTAGGGCTATAAGTTATGCGTAGCTAAAGTGGTCTTTTTTCGTACGCTTCGACAAAAGATTCATACTAACAATAATCAAGGGACGTAAAAACAACATTCTCACCATGTGTTGAAATTAAAGTGATACATGAATACATGAGTAAGTCCATGCTCCAAAAGAACATCGTTGTTGGCCTATTCAAATAGGCTCTTTCCAACCCATAGCTAATTTCTTTGACATGATCCTTGTCAAAGACTCCAACAATGTTGCTGCAATTAGGAAATTCCTCCCAAAATGGAAGTACTTCTTGATCATCAAAGGCCAAGGAGTAGCCCCTTTGCACCATGATAGTTCCATCTCCTACTCCTGCAACATCATACAACATGTGTGAGCAAATCTACCCTTGCTCTCTCAAGTACAACCCAAGCAACAAAATTGTTTGCTGCCTCATCATGCTCTCATCATACAAGTCATGTGATGAAGACATAATGAATGATATGAATGTCACATCAACACCATGCATCCATACTCTTTTCTTCTCAATTATGCAAGCATCCTGTCACATCTTCTCCATCCCCGTACCCTTAGGAAGAGTGTATTCCAAGTGATGGCCAAACTCCTTCAAGAGTAACCAGCGCAGCCAAGCCTCCTGCTGCCCGGTATCATAAATTTGCAAGTAGCTCACCAACTTCTTTCTCTCCATCCACATCCACTCAACCATTTGTGGATGTATCCTTCCATTTTCGATCTTGGTACTCCTCCTATGAGGGCTACCATCCTCCCAAATCATATTTTTTTCCTTGCATTTCATGGGATGTTGGAAAGCATTCTTCTCAAGGATAAATTTGATCCCATAAGGACCCAAATAGGTGGTAGGAAAAAACCTCCCATCATGATGTGTAAGGCTCAAGAAATTTCCAACACAAGCATGAGAGATGTTATCCATCCTAAGATGTCCTCCATCATCTATCTATTCCCCCTTGAATCCACAAAGATCCAAGTGTGAGAAGGGAAGAACCTCCTCAAACTGTTGAAGAACCTTGCACTCCATGATGTGTTGAAGTGCACCTCGAATGGAATCTCTCCATGAGATCCCCTCCTCATGCATGGCCTTCCAAAACCAAAGAGACCTTGGATTTGCTGCAAGTAGAAGTTTCTCTTTGAGCTGGGAAGTGCTCATTGAGAAAGTGTCATCTAGAAAGGAGAAAGTGTTTCTCACTTCAAGATGTCTACCATCTATCTCTTCTCCCTCCAAGTCTTCAAACCCCAACCTCAAGTGTGGTATGCAAATCAAGAATGGCTCATGAGGATGATGGTTCACCTCTTCCTTGAATGATTCAAGGTTGCACAACGCAATGCAATTCTGTTACTCTAATTCAACAACATGCAATGATGTAGACCCATCCATAATGTTTGCTGAAATGATAAGAGATGGAAATTATGGCATACCTTTGGAAATTTTGGAAGCATCTTGTATGGCTGTAAGGGCTTCCTCCTCCAATGTGTTGGCTTCTCCAACTGCTGAAGATGAAGGTTGATCCTCCATTACTGTGACAGTGCTGGTATATGCCTCTTCAACTAGTGGTGAGGGCTCCTCCCTCCTTTGGCCAAATCTTCTGATCAACCTTTGAGAAAACTCAGCAAGAGTAGATACCATTTCATGGCTCCAATGGATGAATGACCAGGTATTTGATTCACCTTCATGGTGCAGCACTGTAATTTCTAAAACCTTTCTATCTACTATAGGATGTAGTAGGAATAAATCCTCTAGCTTCATCACCTAAGCCTCTGCTGCACATGTGAGTGATCCATCAAAGGTGGACAATAGAAATCTATTGCCTCTCATCATCCCATAGCTGTAGGGTTTTCTCTCTTCCTTCAATCGAATAAATTGTGCTAAAGCTAGAGTCTCTTTGAAGGCTTTAAGTTTAGCTTAGTATTCAGCAAGGTATTCACTTAGAAATTCAGATTACAAGTGTTCTTCATTCTTCGTGTCTTCTTCTCTTTGAGAGTAGGAAGTGCATGGTCCTTCCTCTTCTCCTTCTTCCATATTCTTAACCTCCTTGGAGAGGTCCTTTGTAGATCTGAAAACTGATGAGAGCAAGCTCATCATCTTCATCATCTTGATCTCTATATATTCTTATGGATGAAGCTCACAGGCTGAGCCAAAGATCATGCTTTGATACCACTGTAATATCCCAAAATAGGAAATTTCTACACTATTGGGAATATCTTAAGATATTTCAAATGTGGAGCAACAACTATATGTAAACACACCAATGGAGTAGCAGTGATAAATTAACACATGGAATGCTAGAAGATCCACATAACCATCATATTAGATTATAGCAACAAAAATACATACAAATCCTTGAGGAAACAATCACTCAAGTGGGGCAATGCAACCCTCGATAGAACATATACATGATAAATGAAAAATACTGCTACATGAAGAAAGCCATGGCTATGACTACGCTGTCTATGAAGAATAACTGCTGCAAAATGATGTCAATACATGAATATATCAATAAAAAACTCATACAATATGGGAAGCAAATACAAACACTCCCAAAGGAAATTTCTAGACAATTCTGGAAGGATTGGCTGAAATATGTAAAACTGCCAAAATTCCAGAGTTGCAGGGTAGCAACTGCAACTAAAAAACTAGAAATGGATGGAGATAGCTGAAGATGCTGCATATGATGGCTGAATCTCATCCAATGGATCTCTCAGGTGAAAGGCTGATCCAATCACTGAAGATCTCACACTCCAAAATAGTGGTGCAATCCCCCACTGCAAATACACTCAGAAATAACGCATTGAAGGAGATGGACTGCGTTGTAGGAGATGGGAAGTGCTTGGCCTGATGCCAAAGATGTGCAATCAGCTCCTGAATCTTCCTCACTAACCTCCCAGAGGAATATAAGCTCCCTCCTCTGAAATATGAGCCAAGGAAATGGTGTTGTGGAACCCTCTAGTGCAACACCCTGCAACACAACATTTCCTGCAACAGGAATAATGTTGTAGCTGAAGGAGGTGGCTTGTCCTTGAGCCTGAAATGTGGAGAATGAAGTACAATCCCTCAAGATGCCTCTCAAGAAGGGAGAAGGATTCCTAAACAGGAAATCCCTTGTGCTAAGCAGCACAACAATCTCAGTTAAACAACTGAAGACAACAAATAGTCATACAAACCAAATTATATATTCATCAACATATCCATCTATGGCTGCCTTGTCCTCCCTTTATACAAATGAAGGCCTTATTGCCTTGGTCCCCACACATTAGGGTTTACTCCACCAAATGATCTTTTCCCCATTCAGACTGCGTTGTCTTTCAAATTGATCCACTCCCTCTATGGCAGCGCTGTTGACTTGGTCAAACTTGACCTTGTCTTCATGCATTTTCCCCTTTTCACAGTTGAGGGTGCAAAATAGAGCTACTATGATGATCCCTTTCACACTCTGAGGGATTTTATTTCTACACATGGGCCTCCTTACCCATTTATTCACCTCCTAACTGATATAAGAAAAATTAATGTTCCAATTAGCTCCATACTAAATTTGGGAACATTACAGTTACTTCCAAGTTACATACTATTATATGCTTCTAAGGGGCACACTTCCTTTCCATTTCATTTTTTGTAACTTTCATGCATCACACTTGACCTTCTGTAGGGTCACACACTGGTTTTCACCAAAGACACCATGCACCACTCTATGCATATTTGCAACCAAGGCAGATAATTAACACTCCACTACTGGGAATCATACTCCAAATGGTGTGAGGTCTAGTTGGGACTTTAGATCAGGGAGATCCCCTGAATTTTTGCAAGTCCAACAACATTGACAGTATATGAAGTGAATTATTTTTACAAATATCATTGATTTAAATTTCAATATTTTTGAAATCAGGATTTAGATGATGAATTACTTTTCTACCATCTACATTTGAAATTAATTATAGTTCCAAATAGAGAGAAGGTTATTGAAAAAGTACATTATTTAGAGATGAAGCATTTAGTGTCACCATCTATCTAGCTAGGCCACACTACTACTTTATGTCAACTCTAATACCACCAATTTTTAAAATTTCTACAACATGGTTCATAATCCCTCTAATATCGTTTCTATAACACACACAAATCATTCAATCATGATGCACATCTACCTATAAGGTACCTTAGTACCATCATTATGCTATGTCATGTAGGTCTAATTCATTTTACCATGAAATGAAACATATACATTACCATAACAATAGAATAAATATGTATAATACACAATGAAACATAGACATTATGCTATGTCATGTAGGCCTAATTCATTTTACCATGAAATGAAACATAGACATTACCATAACAATAGAATAAATATGTATAATACACAATTCATAAAATATATAATTAACACAACATAAGTGAATAATTAACAACAAGAACTCTCACCTTTTGTGAATGTCACCAACTGGTGGCATACTTAGACATTATACATAACCATAGACCATATTTCTCAAATACTCTCAACAATGGGTTACCATTGAGCTAGGGATATGATTCCATGAGGGAAAAATGGTTCCTAAATCTAGCTATGGTCCATACTCAACACAAAGAAAGGCTAGGCAAAGAAGCCAAACTCTAGAAACACCGTAAACTATAGTCAATCATCCCTAATAAACCTACATAGCCCAAGATAGTGCATCCCATTTTCCACCTTTGTAGTCCCTTAAGATATGCCACTACTCTTATAGGGCTCCAATATAGGCTAACTAGGAATTCACATAGCCTTATGGCTCAAGGAGTTCCAAATTCCCTCAAGAGCCTCCAGGCATCCTCTAGGCCTCACACCAAGGAACTTATACCCACACTTCTCCTTCTAGGGCTCTGGCCTAACCTAAGGAAACCTAAATAGAAATTCACACAGAGATCCTCCAAGTATCGGTAGAGTAAATTTTGTAGAAAATGGTCAAAGTGGTTTTCAAGATAAAATCCACAAATATATCTGAGTAAGTACCATAGTTTGAATTATATGAATGAAGAATTTCATCAAAATCACACTATAGTCTCACTTTAAATATGCATTTTCCCAACATAATAAGTGGCACTCAAAGGACTCAATTTCCAAACACTTGGATATTCATTTCCCCCTCATTGCAAACTTAAGATAAAAATATGTGTATTGTGACTTTAATATTACTTTAATATTTGGCTTAGCCTCTTATCTTAAGCCCAATTAAATTATCCCTTTGATGCCATATTTCCCACTCATGGATTCATAGTCCTCATATTTATTTTCTAACATGGTCTATAGAAGTGGTGTTTATTTTACTGATGTCTTAGTGTGATTACATAATTGCATTGTTAGGGTCATTGGTCTTTCTACATATAGCCTTCTTTGTCCTAAAACCACTTACTTACTCCAAAATAAAAAAAAGTTATATACATAGTACTCAAGCCCCAAAATAATTCCCAACCCGCCATCCTAAACATAATATGTACTATACAGAAATAGTCAATCTGAGGGTGTCACATTACCCCTTCCTTATTTATTCACTGTCCCCAATGTATTATATACACATGTACAATAAAAAATACTCAAGAATAAAAGAGTATCTTGCCATGGCACATTCATGTTTTGATGTACCATCTTCAAGACCATAATAGGTCTACTAAAACTTTATTAAGTTGATGTATTGATATAGAACCTTGATCTTCTTATCCAATATGCATAGAAGTCATACCTCTAGGTCTCCCTCTTTCCCTGCATAAATTATAGTTCAAGTAATTACATGGTTAGAATAAAACACATAATTTTTAATTAAATATAAAAAACATCATGGATATTCATATATGTAGGAAATGAAATCCTATATGTAACTAGACCAATCCTTTCCAAGTTCTGAAATAGCCCAAAAATCTAGCTACCAATTTTTGAAACTTCCCAATCTCAATGAACTCTCCTTGGACTTCAATTTCAATAAGACATGATCATAAAATTTAAATTCCTTGTTCAATACCCTTATCTATGCAAAAAATCTTATTTTACTTGCAAAACTTCAAGTTTTTCTTAATTTTCACTCTTTTCTCTCCCATTTCATTAAGCAAATATGGCCAATAATGGCCCCATTAGTTGGGGTGTACCAACTCACAAGTGTTTCGTATTTTCTATTATACAAGGCCTCGAATGTGATAATTTTCAAATATGCATAACACACATTATTGTATTCAAACTCCACCAAGTGAAAATACTCTTCCCATTTTGATTTTTACCCATCACATACATCCTCAACATATCCTCAATCACCTAATTTGACCCTCTCCATTTTTCCATTTGATTCTAGGAGATATATAGTATTGAAGTTAAAGTTGGTCCCAACTCATTTAAATATCCATTTCGAAAAATTAGATGTGAACTTGGTATCCCTATATAAAATAATTTCCTTACGCAGCCCATGTAGCTTGTCAATTTCATTTGAGATATCTTTGCAATGTTGGCTATTGTGCATATGGAAATTATCAAAGTAAAATAATAAACCTTAGAGCTTATCCACCACCACCATGATGGAATTATAGTTCCTGATAGTCTTGAGTGTTATTGAATCATTCAACACTCATATAGTTATGATGCTCTTGTATGGCCTTGGGAAACCCTTTCCCATTCATTCTTGATCATTTATTAGAAAACTATATTTTGAATTCCGTATGCAACTTTTCCCTTCAAAACATGCGTACACACGTGGATAGCACAATAAAAAACCAATGTATATTATTTAAAATATGAAAAATATTAAATATCCCTTTTTTTTCGGGAAGGGTTTATGTGTTTCACCAAAAGATTGCCTACAAGAGCTCATGGCCTAATTGAATCAACTAATTTTTGGTGGTATTTATACAACTCATGGGAAGGCCTAATTACACCAAGGAGATAGAATATTGACATTATAGTCTTTTTGGTCCCTAGATTAACTCTAATTTTCCTTATGCCTCCTACACTACCAGTCATAGGAAACTCTTGTTTCCTTGCATAAATTCTCATCGTTCATTTGGCATCCTTTTGCATATGATTGAGAGGTGATCTTTGAGGCTTGGGTGGATGGATTTGGAGGAAGGTTTCTTTGGTGTCGTGGTCCGATCAGGTTGTATATCTCCACTACTCTTTGTTGCTATCAACAAAGAAGCTTCGTATTGTTTCTGAAATGTTATCATCTCATTTTTTATGATTCACGTTGAATATTTCATTATTTATATGTTTATTTAGATGATATAACATGTTTATTATGGAAATAATTTGAACTACTTGCTATGTATATGATTCTCTGAATAGTGCTATAGGTTTTATCGCTTTGTAGGACGCAGATGGTTTGGACCCCATGCGATCAACATCGAATGTAGGATTACTTCCCTCAAACCCGAATTTAATAGTTTGTATATTTTTCTTAATTGAATTTGTGCTTCTTGTTAATTTTATGCCTTCGATCTGTTGAGATTGTCAACCCTGGCCTGAGGGAAGTTTTTCCCACCAACACTGAGTAGTTTTGTAATAACATAAATAGAGATAATTTCCATCTTATACTTAGAAATGGGTACCATAAAAACATAACTAGATTCATATGTTCAACCTTCACATTTTGGCTCTCTAAAAAACCCAAAAATGTAAGCATCCACTTCTATCTTCATACTAGGCTAAAAACATTGATTTTTGGTAGTTGATATAATCTTTTGCTACCATAGATGTCCATCTTAGGTACTCACTATTTGCCTCACTCTAAATCATCTTTTTCAGCTCCTTATAATTTTGTACATAAATTTTTTCCTTGTACATGAGGAAATCGTTCTCATTCAACTCATAATATTAGTACTTAGGATGTAAATTACCTTACTGTAGGTTCACCTTAATTTTCATGTATTTATAATAAAATATTGCAAATGCCAAAAATATTATATTTAAATCATATTTTCTTACATTCATGGCTATATCATGCATTATTCTACCAATTGAATAAAGTACCTTATTTTCATCGCCTGTAATATGCTTGATTTCAAAATCATACTCAACTAAAAATCAAACCAATTAATTTTTCTAGAATTCAAGGCTTGTTTTCCAAACAAATGATTTAGACCCTTGTAATATGCTATCAATTTAAACCTCCTCCCAGTGACGTAATGCCTCCATATCTATAGAGCATGAATTATTTTTACTAATTCCAAATCATGACTGGCATATTTCCTCTCATGATATTTTAATTTTCTAGACTAAAAGAATATTACATGTCCATTTTACATGATAACTCCTCGAAGCCCTAACATGCATTAGTGAACACAATAAATTCTTCAGTTGGGTCAACTATTTAAGAATTAGAACGTTTCTTCATAATCATGAGTGTGTTAAAATTTTACATTTTTCTTTTGAAAAGAATTTATTGAGTGTGTTATCTTTGAGAATGCCTAAAAAAATATTCTATAGTAGCTAACTCATCCCATGAAGGCTTTGTCCAGGGTAGTATTCCTTGATGTTGGTTTGGTATTGGCCACTCACTTATTACTTTAATGTTCTATAGGTCCACTGTTATGGCTTCCTCTAAGATGATATGGCCCAAGTAATGTATCTGATTTTGGTAAAATTAGCATTTTCTTAACTTGGCATAATTTTTATGTTCCCTCAACACTTGTGTTGGAAAAAAAGGAGGTTTCTGGGCAAGACCCAGGTTCAGGCTCAGGGCCAACAAGATTTTTTTGTAGTCTAGGACAACAATGGCATTTTCATCGGGACCTAGTTAAACCAGTCGGAGCCACCACACCAAACGGAAAAGGAGCTGCTTTAAGATCCGGACCGGGTGGTTATCCCCCAATGTTGTTGCAGCGATTTTTGAGGCTTCAACATGACCTTACTGAGATCAAAAGCTAGAACATTAATGCCGAAGGAGAATCGCTAATAGCTAATCAGAAATTGCAATACTTAGAGAATATTCATCACATGTGAGTTGAGATACAAGTTTATATGATTTAGTAGTAACCAATATGAACATAAATTTTTTTGAAATATCCAAACATGCAACTACAAAACTAACTATCATACACCTCATATAACCCACATCTCAACATTGCTCTGTTTATATTAATTCATCCACACATTACACATTATACTCTTCAGAGTTCAACATAGTGCATCACAATACATTCAGGCTCCACAGAGCTCAACATAGAATGTCTCAATATATTCAGGCTCCGCAGAGCTCCTAGAACACAAAACTCTATCTCTCTATCCCCAACCATCTCTATTTTTCTTTTCTTATATACTTCTTCCGACTGACACTATTAGTCTTCGCCACTTCTTCACTCAGTTGATCCCTTGTGCTCTGTTGCTTCCCGTCTCCTTCTACAATTGGCTCTGCCTCTGGGGTTCCTTCTGTTTGTTTGTTGTCCCATGCTTCTGCCATCTGTGTTGTTGCTTGCCTATGCTCCACCATCTGTCTACATCTTCTCTGCAACTGCAATGGTTCCTTTCCTTTCTTAATGGTGCTCTGCCACCTGTTATTTATGCTCCTAGCCTTTTGCAACTCAAAATTTTGTTACTAAAAAAAAAGGCCCCAACAGGCCCCGACCACAAGTTATTGACTCGTCCCGAGTCAATATTTTGCCACTGTTGTAGTCCCCAATTGACCATCGACTGCTGTTTTTGGATGGTTTTTCTCTGTTGACTCCTTCTCCAGCTCCATCTATTTTGATTCCCCCTCCTCTAGCAAAGGCCCCAACTCCAGAACCTTATTCATGGCTTCTGTCTTGAGCTGCGCGAACTTAGTGATTTCTTCTTTCCATATTTTTATCATGAGGTCTTTTTTTCTCACCACGTTGTCGGCATGGGTGGCGTCCTTTATCTGTGGTAGATTATTAAACGGTGTCCTGAATTTGGGGCATGCTTTGGAGGCTAGCTGATGTATGGTTTCTGCTTTTTGTTTTATTAGTTGTCTTAGATATTGGAGGAGCTACTTTTTTCTGGTCGAGCCTTCTTCAATTGTCTGTATCTGTAGCTGCAACGCGTTGGGCTGATCATAAAGTTGGTTGTGGCTTGTTGGATCTGTTGTTCCTTTGATATCAATAACAAGTTTCTGCAAATGTTCTGAGATGGGTTATGTCTTCTTAGTGAGTGAGTTTGAGCATTCATTAAGTTTCTCAAGTAGGTTGTATGCTTGTGTAATAGTGGTTCCTAGTGTTTCCTTTAGGTCTTGCATTTTCTTCTGTCTTTGTGCCACCTTTTCTCTGTATATTGTAGAAGGGTATGGAAGTGCCGGTCTGGCTGTAAGGGCTTCCCTTAGCTCTCGATTTTCATTGCAAAAATTGGCACATGCTATCCTTATGTGTATGAAATGGTCAACCACTGAGCAAGCTGAAATGTCTTCTCATGCGGCCTCGACTACACTAGCGATTGTTGGCCAGAGTTCCTGGAAGTTCTCTATGACTTGGTCGAACTGCTGCTGGAGGTTATCCTTCTATTGCTGGATTTTTTTTCACTCATTAGTGAGCGTCATGACCTGGTGTTGTTGTTGTTCATACTTCTGTAGGAGATCATTGTGGAGAGTTTCTGCTTGTCACGCTTCTGCTTGTATAAAAGTGAAAATTTAGCCAGGTCCCAAAATATGCTTATCTCCACTTCTTGTCATCTATGAACTTGGGTTCCTTCCCCTGGGTGGTTGGCCACTAGAAATGGAATGCTCTGAATGGCCTTGTGGAGAGGTGGGTTGACTTGGTGGGACAGTCTATGATTCAAGAATATGATAACTAGTGGATGGTAGGTGAGTGGGTATGAATGACTGCAGTATTAGCATGGATTTCTGAAATGGATTGAGTGAAGTCTTGGTGGGCATATTATCAGAAATGGGAGACTCGGTATGGATGAGTAAATCTAAAAAGGTACTCAGCTCTATTGTAGTTGATTTAACCTCGGTTACCTCTATTGTACCCGAGTTAACCTTTGCTTCAATGTCGATTGAAATTATGGTGCCTGCGGGTATTGTATATAAAATAGTGGTGGAAGTGGATGGAGTGTGGGTTGAATGGTCTTCGGAAGAAAGTGATGTACGTGGTGATGAATTTTTTGTATTCAGTGATGATGAAGTTGGTACATTGTGTGAGGATGACGGTTTGTATTGCAGTATAATAGAGTAGGTATGAGTGCCTACCTCTAGCTCTTCTGTGATTGGGATTCCAGTGGTTAATTGTTGTACATGATCCTCACCTATAAGATCCACTATCTAATCCTATTTCATGGTTCTATCTCTCTTCCCTTTCGGTGTTGGGATGGGGGATTTGTTTGGTTTTCTTTTGCGCAATGAAGCGATGGTTAGCTGCGGATGTGAATGGAATGTGGTGGAGGGTATTGCAGTCAGTACAGGGGTTGTTAATGATGGAGACCGAAAATTAAGTGTTTGAAATTCATAAAATAAAGGAAATTTAGTGGATTTTTCCCCAATAGTTCCCATTACATTATTGAAGGCATGTACCTAATTGTCGAGCTTGTTGGAAATACTAAGATGGGAGGTGAATCAATATTCCTTTCAATTAGAGCATTAGTTAATCTTCAATTATTATCAGTGTTTGTACAATGATAGAAAAAACAAGAGGAACGCAAATACACGCAGTTTTTAAGGTGGAAACCCACTCCGGGACAAAAACCACCTAATTCTTTTCTAATAATTCTTTAATTTTCAACTCCAATTGAAAATAAAGCTCCAACTTCCTAGAATCTAGAAAAGCATTCTTCTCCAACTCCCACTGGAGGGATGCTCCAATGCCTAAGATTCTTCAGTAGTCAACTAAACAGATGCCCCAACACCTAATGAGCTACAATTCACCCTAGCACCACCCTAGCACCCTATAGAAGAATAAAAGAAGAATGGACTCTCGTACTAGGGAAAATAGTCCACTTTACAATGATATAGAATGATGTAGAAGAAGAAGATATACTAGAACATAACCCCAACTTTGACACAACCACCTAATGATGATCCTAGACCTCCCAACACTGCCTCTTCAACCCCTGGCAGATAGACACTAGTACAATTTTTACAATAATGTATTTACAATGAATTAGTACAAAGACACCTTTACAATGATTGTATGTAGTGATGCCCACTTGAAGACTTCATATGATGAACTTATTGCTACTGTTATGCACCTTGGTTGCTACTCTTGTCATGCTACGCTCTGTTGCACCTTGATTTTCTTTTCTGCCATAGAAATTCTGGTCCTTTGCAACCCTTGACAACACATGATCTAGCTTTTTCTTGCCTTCTAGGAGCTTGATATTTAATTTGGCGTATCTCTGTTATTTCAGATCCTCAATATCTGATTTTTGGTCCTGTAGTATTCCTCTAAGTCTTCTTTCCAATGCCATAGGTCTGACCCAATTTGGATTCTTCAAAAGAAAGTTATACCCAATCTCTCACAATTCCCTAATTATGGACTGTTTCAGCAGAGCGCACTTGTACGGCGTGCCACGTATCACTGTTTCTTCATTTGGCTCTGAAATTGATAGAGATAAAACTAAAGATTGTGCAATATCTGCCAATTTTTATGGAATTCCAATTTGATACTCAGAGAGAGAGTTATGACGATTTTACCAAGGTCACTTCTTTGAGATGAATTTTAGGAGCCTGCAAAAACCCTTACTTCCACATATCATATCTCCAAAAATATTGCGCACCTTGATCTGAAATTTTTACAAAAGCTTCCTCAGGATTTTGGCTTCACCTCATAAAAATTTCAGCTTCTAAACCTTTGTAGAAACAAATTTAGAGTGAAAATTCCACGATGAACTGTTTCAGATGGCGAAATCCCTTACATAAGGATGAAATGAAGATCACAATTTATATAAATGCTTAAGTTGAGAGGGGCTTCAATAAGTGAATGTGGGAGGGATTTTAGGAGCTTAAAAAATATTAATTATGAATTTTCAATGACCCATTCCTGAACCCCATGGGGTTTTAGCCCACTAACTGGGGGTACAAACTTCAAACATGAATATCTCTCAAATCGCGAAGAATTACATGGTGTGCTATATATCAACGGAAACATCTCGACAAGTAGAAACCATCAAAAGAATTATTGACCCAAAATATATTAATTTGGTAGGTCAAACTTCCCATTCAATTTTGGGTTAGCCCCTGGTGCTGCTTGGGTTGACATCAATGACAACCGCTGATCAAAAATCTCCCCCTTTGGCATTGATGGCAACACAAGTACTCCCCATGCGATCATGACACCTCTTCCTACAACATTCTCTCCCCCTTTGACATCAATGGCAAAGGGTAACTCCCCCTGAAACACAACCATCCTGCAGACCTGTACACACTTCCACTCCCACTAACGCACAACCATCCTACAGATCTGTAATATAATTCCACTCCCCCTTTATATTCTGAAAAATGAAAATCTGATGAGAACTTGGGATAATCCCAAGCTTCTGGCGAAGATATTCCAATGCTGGTGAATATTTAAAAAGTGATTCTTTTGGTGCTGCTTGGAATCATGCTACTTCTCCAACTGCTTGCATAAAAATTGGTCAGGAGGCTGTTACATATAGAACACTACTAATCATAGATTTGTACAACCTTTGATCCACATCCTTAGATGAGTCGTCTATGCTCAATTTGCAACCTATTACCATTGGAGTAAGGATGGGTTTGCAATCTTCCATTTTAAATTTCTTGAGCATTTCCTTGATGTACTTGGCTTGACATATAAACATTCCTTTCTCTTGTTGAGAGATTTGAAGCCCTAAGAAGTATGTCAGCTCACCAAGTAAAGACATCTCAAAATCACTTTGCACCTTTGTAGAAAACTTTTTACTTAGTCGATTATCATTGCTACCAATTATTGTATCATCCTCTTTAGCTATTAGACATGCTTTAGTTGCTTCATCCAGAACATATATGCCATTTGGAGCTCGACTTACTGTAGCCACAATTTCACCATACACGCCTTTCCTAATTTCACATTTCATGGAGTTGAATAGTATTGTGTGTCCTTGATCACACATTTGTCCAACACTAAGAAAATTGTGATTCATGTTTTCAACCAATAAAACATTCTTGGCTAGAGCATCTTTGCTTCTGAGAGTGACAGTACCTGATCCTATAAAATTTGAAGATCCATCATTTCCAAAGGACACGGTTCCATCCTTCTTCTTTTTTAGAGATACAAATTTATTTCTATCTCCAGTCATATGCGTTGAGCAACTGCTATCAACATACCACACATATTTGTTCTTTTGAGCCTTGAAAGCGAGAGCACAATTATCATTCTTCTTCTTCTTCCATGTTCGTTCATTCTGCGGCTTCGAAGATTCTTCTAGAGGATTTTCAAGTCTACAGTCTTTGGCTATGTGTCCAAAGTTTTGACATTTGTAACATTCAATATTATTTCTTAAATGTTCAAATCTATTGATGTTTCGCTGAGCCCTGGGAGGTTTATATTTGACAGATCTCCTGGAATTGTATTCATTCCTAGGGTACGTGCGATATTCTATAGCTTTATGACCAAATTTTCCACATGAATAACAGTAGCCATAAAAAATATGTTGGTACCTGGATGGAAATTTTCGTCGAGGAATTTCCTTCCAAGGCTGTTCTTGCGAATCTTGTCCAATGAAGTCTACATGCATGTCAGATCTCATAGGTTCATTTTATTTTGTTGTAGAAGGTCCTGCTTCTTCTTCTTTGTAACCGATGCTAGTTTTTTCGTTGTAAGATCGTTGATTGTTGATGAGTTCTTCCAATGCCCTTGAGCTGTTGGCATAGTTTTGGATAGTTTTTCCTTTCTTCACTTCCTCACATAGCGAGACTACTTCGGCTTCTAATTCTTCCCTTTCTTGGTTGCTTTCTTCCAACTTCTTTTGAAGTGACTCTTCAATGCATTTGTGTTCTTCAACTTCAATTTTGAGACCTTGAACTTGTTCTTCAAGAGTATTGGAACGGATCTTCTCCGCCTTGAGATATTTTATAAGCTTGATTGCTTCCTCATAAAATTCTTCTATGGTCCATCCTTCTTCTTCATTGTTTGATACCTCTTGTTTATTGTGCTTGGCCATAAACAATACTCTCTCATTGGCTTCTTCTTCACTGTCATTGTCTTCATTGAATGATGAGCTATCTTCTTTAGAGAGAAAGTTCCTTTTGGATCCTTGCTTGTTGAATTTCTTAAAGCCTTTCTTTCCTTTTGAGTTTCCATTACTTATGTTTGGAAATTTTGCCACAAAATTCCCAACCTCATTACAGCTGAAACATATCAATGGAAGTTTACCTTTGAATTGTCCCTTACCAATTTTTAGTTTTCTCGTGAAGTAAGCATATTCTTCATCTGAAAGACCTTCTTCATCATCTCCCTTTTCTTCACACCTGCAAGTGCATGTCTTTTCAATTGAAGGTTGTTTATCCTTATTGGTTTTCTTAGATGCAACGAACGCAGTTTCTAGATGCGAAGTACCCTCTTCTTCATCAAGTCTCATTTAATATGCTATGAGAACTCCATGTAATTCCTCTTTGCTGAGTTTGTCCAGATTTGCACTGTATTCTAAGACCAATACCTTTGGGTTGAATCTCCCTGGTAACGTTCTAAGAATATTCCGTATAATAGTCTTCTCGTCAACTGGCTCTCCCAATCCTTCCAGAGTATTGGTTATTTCATCAACGTATTGGAAGTATGCAACAATGTTGCAATCTTCTTTCATTCTGAGTTGCTCAAATTTTGTTCTATAGATTTGAAGCTTTGCTTCTTTGACATTTGAGTCACCTGCATATATATTCTCAAGCTTGTCCCATACATTTTTGGCAGTTTTACAACCCAACACCTTATGATAAGCAAATTCAATAAGTCCACTGATAATAATATTCTTTGCTTTTGCATCATTTACCAAATTCTTCTTACCTTGTTCATTCGTAGTTGATGTAAATCCATTTTGAACAGTGTCCCATACTTCATAACCTTGCACCAAGAGATAGACCTCCATTCTTCCTTTCCAGAGTGAATAATTATTTTCATTGAACAGAGGTACACCATTCTTGGTATGCTCCATGACCTCCTTCCAGCTATTAAACTACTATTGAAGGAACCAAGCTCTGATACCAATTGTTGGAAATACTGAGAGGGGGGGTGAATCCGTATTCCTTTCAATTAGAGCATTAGTTAATCTTCAATTATTATCAGTGTTTGTACAATGATAGCAGTAAACAAAAGGAACACAAATGCACACAGTTTTTAAGGTGGAAACCCACTCCGGGACAAAAACCACCTAATGATTTTTTAATAATTCTTTAATATTCAACTCCAATTGAAAATAAAGCTCCAACTTCCTAGAATCTAGAAAAGCATTCTTCTCCAGCTCCCACTGGATGGACGCTCCAACGCCCAAGATTCTTCAGTAGTCAACTGAACAGATGCCCCAACACCCAATGAGATACAACTCACCCTAGCACCACCCTACCACCCTATAGAAGAATAAAAGAAGAATGGACCTCTGTACCAGGGAAAATAGTCCACTTTACAATGATATAGAATGATGTAGAAGAAGAATATATACTAGACCATAACCCCAAATTTGACACAACCACCTAATGATGATCCTAAACCTCCCAACACTACCTCTTCAACCCTTGGCAGATAGACACTAGTACGATTTTTACAATAATGTATTTACAATGACTTAGTACAAAGATACCTTTACAATGATTGTATGCAGTGCTGCCCACTTGAAGACTTCATATGATGAACTTCTTGTTGTTGTTATGCACCTTGGTTGCTGCTCTTGTCATGCTACCCTCTGCTGCACCTTGCTTTGCTTTTTTGCCATATAAATTCTAGTCCTTTGCAACCCTTGACAACACATGATCTGGCTTTTTCTTGCCTTCTAGGAGCTCGATATTGAATCTGGTGTAACTCTGTTATTTAGGATCTGAAATTTACAATATTGTGCACCTTGATTTGAAATTTTTATAGAAGTTTCCTTATGATTTCGGCTTCGCCTCATAAAAATTTCAGCTTCTGTACCTTCGTAGAAAATTTTTTAGAGAGAAACTTCCACGATGACCTGTTTCAAATGGTGAATTCCCTTACATAAGGAGGAAATGAAGATCACAATTTATATAAATGCTTAAGTTGAGAGGGGCTTCAACAAGTGAAAGTGGGAGGGATTTTAGGATCTTAAAAAATATTAATTATGACTTTTCAATGACCCATGCCCGAACCCCATGGGGTTTTAGCCCACTAACTGGGGGTACAAACTTCAAACATGAATATCCCTCAAACTGTGAAGAATTACATGGCGTGCCATATATCAACGGAAACATCTAGACAAGTAGAAACCATAAAAAGAATTATTGACCCAGAATATATTAATTTTGTAGGTAAAAATTCCCATTCAATATTGGGTTAGCCTCTGGTGCTGCTTGGGTTGACATCAATGACAAACGTTGATCAACAAAGCTTATCTATCAATGGCTATAGTTGCAGGTGCAAAATCCTTCAGGATGTTTTAGAATGTGTTTCTCCCGGTAGGGGGTGCGGAAGCATATCATCAAAATAATACATAAGATGTCCATCTCTAATTTCTACCGCTGCTCCCGACCATGATGAGACCTATGTATGGAAAGCTTCCTCTGTTATCATAAATTTCAGTGGTTTCTTGTGAAATGTTTCGATCGCAACACAGTCAAGCCTAATCTAGGTATGGTTTTGAGAAATGTCAAACCTAATTGATGAGAATTCCTATCCAGAAGATTCCTGGGGGCTCTCTGCTAAGTTTTGAAAATGTCTACCATTTTCCCATACTATTCTAAAAATTATTCCTCATTTATCTCCTTGCTGCTAGGGTTGCCCGACACTCTCCATGGGGTGTATCTTAGAGCCATCTGTTGATCTTCACTGGTCTCTGCAAGTGACCTCCTCCCTGGTGGAATCCACTTCCACATCACTAAAGCCATGATTAAATATACATATATGAATGTTTTGGCCCTCTTTAAATTATCTTCGCACGCTTCGAAGAGTTATTGCAACAAGAAGGCACAACAATTTAACTATGCTCCCTGTATACAGTGCTCTGCAACTGATATAGTGTTGAGGGTACACTCTCCCTGGTGTAATGCCTCATTTTCTTCCCTGCAATTAGATAACATGAAAATTTAACAAAGGGGACATTGATAATATCTATCTTTGCCCCTTTTCCCCCTCTTCTTGTCTCATATTTATTGTAATAGTCACAATATCCTACTTTCTTTTCTCTCTTAGATGTATTTTGGAATACAGTTGATACATCCTTCCCCACTGCTGATAATCTAGTGAGCCTGTGTATGTCTTCCACATGGATTGTAATCTCCCTTCTGAGCCAAAGTGACCTGTTCTAAATCATGTTAATGAGAAACTTCGAGGATTGCATCGCTACTCCTATCATGTGAAACACTGGTAAACTCCTTAGGTGCATAATTGTGGACCTTTGGATGCCTTTGAATTATGGGTGCACTCTAGCTACTTCACTTCCCCCTTAATTTACATGGTTCTCGATCTATACCTACCTTTTTAAAGCTGGGAATTGGAAAGAGTTAGTGAAATATGTGTCTATCAGGGTCACATTATCATACCTACCAACCAGTGGCTCTAATTTTTGAATTCTTCCATCGAGCTCTGGTTCGATCACTGAAGCTACCATCTTCATCATCTTACTTCTCCTGCAATATACCAATAATGTTGCTAGTCTGCACTTTTGAGCTCTTGTTTCTGTAGTCGGGCTAACTGTTATAGTAGTTTCCTTTTCTTGCAATTCAGAATTCTCTGGCACTTTCATGTTCCCCTCCTCCATGTAGATTAAGTAGGAATGCTGGCATGAAGCATGTTGATGCAATAACATAAATAATTAGTTTTCCTTGGCTCTTCCCATGACTATAATCATGTGATTATTTACTTGGGTGAGCTGGACTCTAATGCTGCTGACGGTGGCTTCGAACGTTGGGCAGACGTGATGGCTAATAATTACTGTTTAATGTGGAAAATTTATTACGGCATGGGGTTACTAACTATGGAAAATATTTTCAAATTTTGGTTGATCCTATGGACTGACATCTATATGATGCCTCATTATGACTGAATGATGGCCGACATGCTTGGTAGTATAGTTACTGTAACCCCCCCTTGCGACCACAATTGGTTGTGGTATGGTCCCTATACTGCAACAGGGTGATGATTGACCTTGGGCAACATGCGAATTATGTTATTAAGACTCCTACTTTATCAACAAGAATTGAATTATTTTATGAACTAAATATAACCTAATCTATGACTTATCTCGATTGCGAGAGAGTTATTGAAATCTAACCTACTGACTCCTCTTGGGTGCGAGAGTTATTGAAATTTAAAAAAAAATATGTTGTTTATTCATGGTAGGGTTGCAGGCGTGTGTCGTTAACCCATCCTGGTAGTATCTCTCCATCCAATTGCAATTTCTTGACTTCTCCTGAGTCGCGGATCTCTACGACGTAGAATGGTCCCATCCAATGCATCTGGAGTTTTCCTAGGAATTTTTGGAGCTTGCTTTCATAGAGAAATACTTTTCCGCTAGTCTGAAATGTCTTTCATTTGATGTGGCGGTGTTGTGTTGTACAAACAACCCTCCCCATTTCAAATTTTTTTATTAATTTTTAAATAAGAAATGGGTCCCTTTTTCTTTGAATAGTTATAGAATCGATAAAATGTTTTGAAAAAAAGAATTTTTTATAAAAGGATATATAAAAATTTCCTTAGCATCGCTTATCACAGATCAAGAAATCCTTTTTCACTCATGAAAATGTTTTAAGGAAATCCGATCCATCATAAAATAGAATCGAACCCCAACGAAAAATGATTTATTAACGAAAAATGAAAAACATAAAAGCCTTTATCACATTTCGCATATTCAAAAGTATAAAAGAAAAAACTCAAATGTGTTATCATTCAACCCCGATGTGATAAAGAAATTGCAAAAGCGCATATCACATGAGCAAGAGTCCAAAAACCTTTCCATTTCGAAAAATCTGACGCGATAAACCCGATCGCAATCGAAAATAGGTTAAGTAATACTACACCCTTATGCATCCTTTTTAAAGTTCCCTGATGTGATAATTTAAAACGTGATCGCTCATCGCTAAAACACATGACTCGTATCCAAAGGTGCTCCTCTAAAACTTTGTGATGTGATATCATTATTACAAAAGTGTGGTTCCCATAAATAAAAACATGAATTATTAAAGATACACATGTTTAATAAAATAGATCATTTATAAAGGAAAATTCAATGATTTGATATGATTTAAAAGCACCGCTCCCTCCATGTCAGCTCAGCAATAATCGCAATCGTAGATATGAAATGGAAACACTTAAGCCTAAACTTTGAGACTTCCGATCTCCGATATGCGATCATTGTTGATCGGAGATCTGAAAAGTTATGCTATTAACCCTAAAAAGGACTGTTATGAATGTATGACTAGACATCCCATAATAGCATTAAAGTCTCATGTTATGAATTATGAGGAAACCATTAAAAGATAGTCATGGTTGAAATCCTTCGCGGATTTCATCTACGATGGTATAATATTGCTTTAATCTATCATCTTTATAAAATGCCATTACTCCTCTCTGCCTTGTATTTGTTCTTAAGATAATTTTTCCATCATTCTTCTCATTTGTTTCATTGTGTAGACCTAAGAAATAACTACCAGTCAGGAAAATATCTAAGAAATCTAGGAAAGCAAAGGTCACCATCCTTCCAAAAGAGCAACCAGTTAAATTGGTATTAGTAACCGATACTACTTGTCAGGGTCTTGGAAAAACTTCATGGGAAGGAGTTAACAATCTACTAGAGGCAGAAGGTCCAGCTGTAATTCAAGAAGGAAGAACAACAACAGATTCAAATAAAAAATTAGAAAGTACTCTAAAGGAAGTGGCGAGCTCTTATCTTCACAAAATAGCAGCTCACGCGAATGTGTTCCCGTATAATGACTTGGTGAGATGGGTAATAGAAAGTATAAATATAATAGACAGGGCGTTCTTCACGTTCGACTGAAGGATGCTCTGGTCTTTTAAAGCAGAAGACATCAAGAAGATGTATCACCTACCAAACCCCCATAAAATCTACAATAAAGCGTTTTTGGAAGAATTCGCCAAAGAAAATGAAGTGGAGTCAGATCCTATCAGAGAATGGAGGCATTTTCGAGAAAAGCACAAGCACGAATCTTCGAGTATGTACTCCATAGAATCCTTGGCGTCTCCTTATTGCTATGCTGCAGCTATGATGTGTAGATTGTTTGGAACCATCAACTCAGCTAAATTTTCTATTAAGATGGTACCTTTAATTGAAGCCGTTGTTAACTCCTACATCATGGTTTGGCCAACCATTTTAACTGATACAATGGCAAACAAAATCCTCGATTATAGGAGAAATAGATATGTGTCTACCCGGGTAATACACCCATTTTACATGAGTGCTTATATTATTGACACCATATGTTTCAATTCTGAATTAATTATTTTAGGCTGGAAGTGGACTCCTCAAAACCCAACTCCTATCCACATTTATCACAAATATTTGTGGAAGGCCTATTACAAAGACCGTATATACAGAATTTTTCATGGGTTTATCTTGCCAATTCACCGAGCTATATTCAACAAACCTGCTCCAAGGTTATCCAACGAGGCCATCATTGACCTAACCTCAATCAGAAGATGGGTTGGAGAAGAAAAATTCACCTATATCTGGCTATTCGGAAGCATCACTAATCCCCATGTTATACCCTTGTAAATTCCCGATAAATTGTTAGCTCAAAAAATAGCCTATCAAATAGCAGAGAAAGGGATG
The DNA here is from genome assembly GCA_034641835.2 of Pinus albicaulis. Taxonomy (NCBI): domain Eukaryota; kingdom Viridiplantae; phylum Streptophyta; class Pinopsida; order Pinales; family Pinaceae; genus Pinus; species Pinus albicaulis. Next base: position 1,141,486,747 of record CM076580.1, read on the forward strand.
TATGGAAACCCAAAGAATTCAAAGAAGAAGATGTGGTCTACATTTCCCCTTTGATGCAGAGCTTCTTCTCTAAATTATTTTAAACATGTAGAGAAAGAAGCCAAAAAAATAAAAAATCTCATATTAGCATCCATCCCCAAAAGACAATATGATCCAAAGAAATTTGTCTATAACTTTACATATATGGTACAGATCGCTAAATTCAAACATGAAGATGCTGATTTTGACGATCTATTCGCCTCGGTCGAGGTATTTTCACAGGTTAAACATCTGGAAAATTTAAAATTTGAAGCAAATGACATGGAAAATTTCATGCAGTTCAGGACCAAGAGACTACTAACAATACCTCTTGATTAGTTAAGAACTACTCCCCTACTGCAACAGGAAGAACACAGTGAAGAAAAGAACTCCGAAAAAGAGCAGGACAAGAAGAATACAGGAAATAAGGCCGACTCTCAAACCAATAAGGAGGAGATAGGTAAAAAGGCTGATACTCAAAATGAATAGGAAAAGACAGGTAAAAAGGCTGGAAATTCTTCTAACACTGATATGCATATTAATTGAAATCTATTGAAGGAGTGGGAGCAGTTTGATCGGAAAATCAAGGGCTAGAACGATTCCTAGAATATGGCTACAACACAATCGCCTGTGACACAACAACCCATGGTAACTAGTGTTACAGTCGAAGGAGTAGTCGGCAATGCTAATACCTAATATATTGAGATCATCCCAGAAAATTCCTCTGAAGAAATTGTATTGAAGGTTGAAGATACACCGCCCTTGGATGTATTCTACAGTCCCAAGCATAAGGCTGTAGTTAGAAAACAAAGGAAGAAAAGGAAGATCGATCAGGGTCTATTTTCATCTCCTCAAGTCAAATTAATGAATGTTGTATGGAAGGAATCTGAAGTTAATATTTCAGAGGATTTAACTAAATTGTCTCAATATGTAGGGGCTTATACAACAATGAAAATCGACAAAGTGTCCGAAGTCAGCCAATTGATAAAAGAGAAATATCAAAAAATAGCGCTGCTAGAAGAAAAGGCAACAATGGATCATAAAAAAATAACACAGCTAGAACAACAACTAATTGAAGAAATACAATAGATTGAGCAGCTTAAAGAGAAGTTGAATCTTGAGAAACAAAAGCTTGACCAACAAGCTCTACACAAGCAACAACAGCTGTCTCAGGAGCTAAAAAAATTGCAGGTAATGCTTAAACAAGAGAAGATGGCCAAAGAAGAATAGAGTGCCATGTTACAAGCACATATACAAAAATTTAAGGAGTATCCTAAGATTGATCAGTTCAAAATGGAGGCTCTCGAATTAAGTAAATCATTGTCATGACAACTTGATATTTTATGTCATAAAATATCAATGGTCGACCCTCTATGTGTAATAGCTACATCGCTCATATAAAAGGAAGTAAACACAAGGTTCGAATTATAAGATGCCGATGAGAAAATTTCAGGGTTCCTCACATGGTAAGACACAGACCAAGGCATAGCTACCAATCTTCCCAAGATCCATGAATCACATAAGGAAATTTTGTTTGTAGAATGGGAAACACAATTAATTAAGGAAGAACGGGCTACCTCCAAGGAAAGAGCTGTAATGAACAGTTTAGTGGAATTAATCAACGACAATTTGTATATGGCCAACTTGATTTCCGATTACATCTCATGGAAACTCCCAAAAGTCAAAGAAATAGAGAAACAGTGGAAGCAGGATTTAGCCAGCAAAGACCAACAGATCGGCACAATGAAAGGACTCACATGGGGTGCATTCTGGTTCTATTTGGTTAAACCACACAGCCAGTAGAAAACTACAAAATGCCTCTCCCATCCCATCAGCTATATGATTCCAGAGCTTTCGGATGCCACATATACTAGCCAACTACATTCCCGATTGAGTCATCCTCCTGAAGTAAAAGAAATGCTATCGATTTGCTAGCTGTGAGTACCAAATATGAAAAAGATGCAATGGACCTGTTCTAGTAGAGATCAGAATTCTATTTTTATGAAATCGTATCTCCAATTTTCATGCTTTAGCAGTTCCAACAGCATTCAAACAATGTTTTAGATAGTTTGTTTTAGTTTTATTATTATTTAAACGCTTTTCATGTATTTAGAAAGGGTCCTCAATTTGTATTAATTTTTGATTTGGGAAGTTACACTTCTGTACTTCCGAATATATTATTTTTATTAATGGTGGATCAAGATTCTACAATTTCATGAGGAAATTATTTTCAAGAGTTTTCACTTTTGATTTTCCTGGAAGTTGTTCTAAGAAAGAAAGTGGGATCGAAGTGTTTTTTGCATCAGAAGATTACAAATGTATCTAGCATTTCTGTCGTTATAATGTTGTTTAATTTTCCTTATGCAATGAAACATTCTCTTTGAAAAATTCTATTGTTTACCTATATATTCCTGTGAAACAATCCTTTAGTTATATCATTTCTAAAAACTTAGAATTGTTATCTTTCAAAATATATGTGAGCAATATAAATGAATGCGATATGTTATCATCATTACTTTGTTTAATTTCTTAAAAAAAGTAACTATTATATGTGAATGCATCTTTCTTTTGGACGAATAAGACATCTATATGATTATTCACCTAATTGGAACAAATCCAAAATCACATTTATCATAGGATACCCGGGATAAGTAGAGTTATTTGTATTTATTAAGTTATAGATTAGATTAATTATCATTTCCATTATCCGTTATACAAACAACCAATCATCAACCCATATATTATTGGGAATGTAGTCCCATATTATCTAGTCGGAGCCACCATCTCAAATGGAAAAGGAGCTGTATTAAGGTCCGGACCGGGTGGTTTTCCCCAATGTTGAAGCTAGGATTTTAGGGGCTTCAACATTTTTGGTGCTAGAAGGAGGGAATATGCTGTGAATGGAAAATAAATCCAAATCCACAGGCCATTCCAAGAGCAATTCACCCTCATCATCTCCTTCAACTTCTCCTTCATCTCAAATTTCTAGGGAAGAAGTTGAAAAGAAAACTACTACACCCACTGCCAAAACCTTAGACATATCTGACGATTCATCTTTTGAATCTCTTGAGGTACAATCTCTAATTCATAAACACCAAGGGTTTTTATTATCGCAAGAAGAGTTTGAGCTATCCCAAGGCAGCGTGACTTCACAATACATTCCTTCTCAGCCTCTTACTAGACTGCAAAGTGAAAAGCTTGGTATTTTACTGATTGAAATTCCTCTACCAAGTCGAAAAAGATCTAGAAAAACACCTTTAGAGTCAAACATTGAGAATCTTTCATCATCATAATCCACATCTTTCACACAATTGCAAACTCAATCATCTGTTTCCCAACTTCAAGTCACAATATAGAAAGGTACAACTGTTTCAACAACATCTACTAAATCACTTTCAACTGTCCCTTCAACTTCCTCTATTGTTAGTACAACGATGGCACAACCTCAAACAAGACCATGGACCAATCCAGGAGCTGTTGCAAGGCCTGCACCTTTGAGTCAATTACCAGCTCATCCTAGGAAATGGTTACCAAAGTTTAGTCTTGATATTGGTGTATTAGCTGAAGAACACATTAACAACTTTATGTTGTCCATAAAATTTAATGGAGTAACACAAGAAGATGCCGTGGTCAGACTATTTCCATATACTTTGCAAGGAGCAGCAGGATCTTGGTATTTTTCATTACACCAGGATCCATTGATAGCTGGGATGTTTTTCAGGAACAATTCCTAACCAAGTTCGGAGATGATAGATCAATAGCAACTTTGATTAATGATCTCTATAATTTGAAATCAGAATCTAAAGAAACCATCAAAGACTTCAACTCTCGATTTAACAAGTTGTTGAATAAAATTCCTGCAACATCAAATCCTAGTGAAGAAGTCCGAAGTGAATGGTATATATCCGCTTTGTCTTCAAATATAGCTATATTTGTAGATAGAGCTGCTAAACCTACACTATCCCAAAACATGAAGGAAGCAATCGCTGTGGAAAAACGTATCATTGCCTTAGATAAAAAGAATGCGATTGAAGAGAGAAAATCCAAAAAGGTTAGTTTCAAGGATGATTCAAAGAATAAAGTGCCTAAATATCCATATGATATGGAAGGATTACAAAAAGTACTGAAAACTATGTCCAACGAAATGGTTGAAATTAAAAAACAGGTAGCTGAAACTTCCACTAAAAGGCCCTTTAGGAACTTCAAAAAAAATCAACCAACTGAACCTAAACCACCTAATACAATATATAATGCAGAGTCAGATTTAGAGGAAGATGAAGAGGAAGATACACTGCTATCATCCGAAGAAAACGAAGAAGATGAAATAGTTGAATGCCATGGGACATGGGATTTTATTTTTCCTAATTCAGATAATGAAAATGAACAGGAAGCTCTCCCAGTGAACACAAGAAGTAAGAATGCAGCAAGACCTATTCAAACATCCCCCAAGAAGAAAAATTCAACTCCTACTACCAAAAATAAAGCTCCCATAAATAAAAATTCTCCTTTGCATACCCAAAAACAACCATCATCTTCTAATCCTCCATCAACATCTAAAACACTAGTAGTGTTTGATTCTATGGATTATAACATTATAGAAGACATCAAGAAGACCAGAGCAAATATTTCTTTACATGAACTCAGCAAGCTCAAGCATCAACAGAAACTGTTGTTAAAGGAACTGAATGCAGTACCTGCTTCTCCTCTTCCAACTAGTGTAATATTCAAGGTAGCCAAAGGATCAGGTAAGCCACAATCTGAGAAAGTAGATGCTACCGATGCTATTTTGATTGGAGATAAATCTAATTCATAGACGCCTCCTTTTCTCTTAACTTACGAGATCTATAACAGGAATTTACGTAACTTCTTGACATATTCAGGGGCATCATCAAACATAATGCCAGCCTTAGTGTGCTCTAAATTAAACATTGAACCCCACAAATTTGCAGTTCATATTGTCCAATTATATTGGACTAAAGTGAAAGTTTTAGGAGAGATTAATTTAGTCACTATTAGGCTATCAGCTGATCCTAGAGTAATTCAGAGAATTGATATATTGATTTCTGACATCCCTGAGTTTTATGGTTTAATTTTAAGCAGAGATTGGTCTGAAAAAATCCATGGTTATATTTCTACCGATTGGTATCACATGTGGCTTCCCTATAAAGAGAAGCCAAATCAAATTAAGATTGACCGGGAGAAACACATGACCCATATAGTAATAGAGTTTGAACAAGCAAACCAACCTGTAGCTTTCAATAATAACATTCTTGGAGATTACTCAGCCGAATCATTCTTTGAAAATTTTAATGCCCAACAATCACCTTTTCCTGAAAATAGCTTCACTTCACAAGTTGAAAACTTCTCACATACCGATACTTCAAGATGTGTTAATATTTCCGATCAATTTGTACATAAATCTGTAGATTAATCTTTATTTTGGTCTTTGTACTTTGATGGATCAAAGTCCAATGATGGTGCAGGAGAAGGATGTATTTTAGTTAGTCCGGAAGGGGAAAAAACTATATTGTCATGCATACTAGAATTTGAGTCTACAAATAACACTACATAATATGAAGCTTTGATTCAAGGACTTTACAAAGCAATAGGCTTGAATGTCAAATATCTGAAGGTATATGGTGATTCTGAAATTGTCATCAGGCAAGTTAGGAATACTATTCATTGTCTTTCAAGTCATCTTAAGCATTACCAAGCCCTTGTTCAAAATCTTACAACTCACTTTCTAGCATTCAATATTTCCCCTATTCCTAGATCTTAGAATGCAGTAGCTGATTTATTAGCTAATGTTGCTTCTAAACTCCTTCCAGCTGAGGATTATAGTCCAGATAGGTTTTCAGTTGAATTGATTTTTCGACCATATGTCCCTGAAAATGTCACCAATTGGCGAGTGTTTAATCATGATGAAGACATCCTAAACTTCTTAACTTCAGATAAATCTTATGATGATCAAATAGTTGATGAAAGTGATCATGATATCCAAATAAAATAAAAAAACTATGAGAATTCCATCCTTAAATCTATGGTTAAGATTGAAGATCTCTATGATATCAAAGATAGCTTCAAAAAGGTCACTAATGCCAAACTTCAAAGTTTGACTTCAAAATTTGAATTAGTAAACCTTGGCACTAAATCTAAACCACAAAATTTCAATCTTAGAATCGAGCTAACACCAGAAGAAAGGTTTTCTTTCATCAAACTTCTAAAAAAATACAAAAATGTTTTTTCTTGGAATTACGGAGATTTAAGAGCTTATGATACTTTTATCATTCAACATACAATTCCAATAATCTCTGATGAGAAACCAGTGCAACAAAAGTTAAGGAAAATTCATCCCAACTTGGAAAGTCAAATTAAAACAAAGTTGAATAAACCGTTGAAAGCTAAAATTATTTTCCTTGTTAGACATTCAAATTGGGTTACAAATCTGGTACCTATTAGGAAAAAGAATGGAGACATTAGAATTTGCATATATTTTAGAAATCTCAACAAGGAATGTCAAAAAGATAATTTCCTACTACCAACAATGGAATAGATACTTCAAGTAGTAGCTGGTTCTGAATTAATGTCTTTTCTTGATGGTTTTTCAGGATATAATCAGATACTGGTGCATCTAGATGATAGACTGAAAACTACATTCAAAACCAAATGGGGGACATATGCCTACCAAAAAATGCCTTTCGGTTTGATAAATGCCAGAGCTACTTTCCAAAGAGCCATGGATATAGCTTTCAAAGGTTTGATTAATAGGTTAGTTGTTGTCTATCTAGATTACATAACTATCTTTTCAAAGAAAAGAGCGAACCATCTACATGATTTAAAACAGATCTTTGAATGATGTAGAAGGTATGGAATTTATTTAAATCCAAAAAAATCATTCTTTGCTCTTAATGAAGGGAAATTCTTAGGATTTTTTGTGTCTAAAGATGGCATATATATTGACCCTGACAGAATAAAATATATTTCTGATATCCCTTTGCCACATAATAAGAAATCCATGAAATCATTTGTAGGACAGATAAATTTTGTAAAAATATTTGTTCCCGATTTTTCTCATATAGTCTTACGTTTACAAACTATGATTAAGAAAAAATTAGTTTTCAAATGGGGACATAAAGAAAAGGAAGCCTTTGATTCAATCAAACAGGCAATTATTAATGCTCCAGCATTGAATACTCCTAATTTTTCTAATCATTTTATTTTGTACACTCTAGCCACTGAAACATCTTATGCTGCTTTTTTGACGCAACTCAATGATCAGAAAATTCAAGCACCAATCTCCTTATTTAGTTCAAATCTGCAAGGAGATAAACTTAACTATTTAGAAGTAGAAAAACAAGCTTTTTCTATGTTTAAATCTATCAAACATTTTAGGCCATTTCTCCTAAAAACACATACAAAAATCATTGTCCCATTTTCTGCAGTAAGACAATTGTTAGTACAAAGGGAAGTAGGAGAAAAAAGATCCAATTGGGTAACAACCTTACAATAATATGATATCGATATTAAACCAACTAAAATTGTTAGAGGACAAGGTTTTTGCAGGTTATTAGCAGGAGCTTCCAATATTCTAGAACATCAAGATCAAGATAATACTTTTCAAGTGAATGAGATACGTATCATAAATTCTGAATCTCAATATGTTGATCTGATCTTTTACTTAAAAAATGGATATGCTCCTCCTAATATCAGTTATAAAAGCAAGCATGCTTTGAGATTAAAAGCTAAACACTTTGAGATCATTGATGATGTGTTATTTAGAAGAAATTATGATTCCATTTTACTAAGATGTCTAGAAAAAACTGAAGCACACAAGGTTTTGCAGGAATTACATGATGGACCAGCAGGTGGACATTTTGGAGGAGACACTATAGCTCACAAGATAATTCATGCTGGATATTATTGGCCTACCTTGTTTAAATATGCCCATGACTATGCAAGGAAATGTAAGACTTGCTAGACTGCCAGTGGAAGACAATGGAAACCAACTTTTCCTTTACAACCAGTAAACATTGAGCAACCATTTGAACAATGGGGACTTGATATTATAGGAGAAATTCTTCCACATTCTTCCAAGAAACACAGATACATCCTTATAGCTACGGATTACTTCACAAAGTGGGTAGAAGAAATTCATTTAAAGGTAGCTAATTATGATGCAATCATTGAATTCAATGATCAATTCATCATTACCAGGTTTGGTGTACCTAATGCCCTTGTTTTTGATAATGCATCTTATTTTTTTGGAAGTAGTATAATGGAATTCGCTCTCAAAAGAGGTTTTAAATTAAAATATTCTGCAAATTATTATCCCCAAGGTAATGGTTTCGCTGAATCAACTAATAAGAATCTCATTAAAATCATTAAGATAAATATTGATCAAAATCAAAAGAATTGGCATAAGTCTTTGATCTTTGCACTATGGTCAGATCGTATAACTCAGAAGTCCTCAATAGGTACTTCACCTTTTAATCTAGTATATGGGAAAGACGCTGTAATACCTTCAAACCTAGCACTCCCGTCTCTAGCCCTAGTACAATTTATTGAAGAAAATCCTTCATCCTTTGTCCAATTAATATTTGATCAAATCGTCAAATTATATGAAGAAAGGGAGAAAGCCAAAATCACTCATGCTAAACATCAACAACTTATAAAATCTTCTTTTGATACAAGTTCTACTCGATCTAAAACATTAGAAATTGGTGATCTTGTTTTGAAACAGGACAAATCACATGAAGACAAAGGTAAACATACCAAATTTCAAAATATGTGGCTTGGACCATTTCAAATCATTGAAAAGATAGGCTCATCAACATTTATATTGCAAGATCTAACAGGAAAGAGATAGTCTCTTCCTGTGAATGGGGTTATTTTGAAAAAATTCTTTTCCTAAGAAGGTAACCCCATCTTATTTGTATATATTCATTATGCAAGTATGTTTGCCTTGGAAATAACGTTGTAAATAGTCTTCCATTGGCCTTTTAATATTGAAAAGATCTTTGAGAAAATATTGTGAATACTTGCTTATGTAGATAGAAATTTTTAAGGAAGTGATTACAATTTTGGAAAGTTAAATAAAATATGAAAGTCTGAGAAATTATTTAAAGTTTTTAAAATCTTCCAAAACCTTGAAAATATTGTAAATCATTCTAATTTTATAAAGTAGAGAGAGGTTATTTATCAAGAGTAAAGACTTTTTCCGAAACTTGGCATATAAAACTCTAAAATGTCATCCATTAACTCTTAAGGAGAGAATCATTCACCCCATTCACTAAGTTTATGATTTTTTAGAGTGTAATTATAAAATATTTCTGATATAAAAGATAAGAGGTCTCATCATGAGCCTGCTTACCATGATCATAGGTAAATAACTAAAATGACATTACCAATACTACATATCAAAACAGGGTAATGGCTTATAATCATAATACAAGGGGTCTCATCACGAGCCAGCTTGTTCATTTTAATTACAACCAGTGAATGGCATTGTTATCAGCTGGCTCCCAAACCAGAAAAATGGCTTTTATCTTAAAAAGTTAAAATAATAAAAAAACAAAAGATATATATCTTTTAAAATTTATACTCTTAGATGGATGGGATAATGGATGATTAATGGTTAAAAGGTAACCCTGTCGAGACTATAGATGTTTGCTGGCAACAGAGGCACTACTTGTGATAAAGAGTAAATTTCAAAGCTAAGTTGGAGAAGCCCCCTACTTTATCTTTATCAACCAATCAAAGCTTGATGAAACCAAATTTTTTTTTATTTTTAAAGGGATTAAAAATAAATTGCAAGTAATTCTTATTTTATTCAGAGTTATATTTTATCTAATTATTCTGGGATAGTTTTCTTTGTCCTCAAATATTTCTACTTACAAAAGATTTAGTTATCGCTTTATTTTTTCAGAGATAACTGTTTCTCCCAGTGAATCGCCAATTTTTGTGTTGTAAAAACAACCCTCCCCATTTCAAATTTTTGTATTAATTTTTAAATAAGAAATGGGTCCCCTTTTCTTTGAATAGTTATAGCATCGATAAAATGTTTTGAATTTTTTTTTTTTTTAATAAAAGGATATATAAAAATTTCCTTAGCATCACTTATAACAGATCAAGAAATTCTTTTGCACTCATGAAAATGTTTTAAGGAAATCCGATCCATCATATAATAGAATCAAACCCCAACGAAAAAGGATTTATTAACGAAAAATAAAAAACATAAAAGCCCTTATCACATTTCACATATTCAAAAGTATAAAATAAAAAACTCAAATGTGTTATCATTCAACCCTGATGCAATAAAGAAATCGCAAAAGCGCATATCACATGAGCAAGAGTCCAAAAACCTTTCCATTTTGAAAAAGCCGACGCGATAAACCCGATCGCAATCGCAAATCGGTTAAGTCATACTACACCCTTATGCGTCCTTTTTAAATTTCCCTGATGCGATAAGTCAGAATGTGATCGCTCATCACTAAAACACATGACTCATATCCAAATATGCTCCTCTAAAACCTTGCGATGCGATATCATTATTACAAAAGTGTGCTTCCCATAAATAAAAACATGAAGTATTAAACATACACATGTTTAATCAAATAGATCATTTATAAAGGAAAACTCAATGATTTGATATGATTTAAAAGCATCGCACCCTCCATGCTAGCTCAACAATAATCGCAATCGTAGATATGAAATGGAAATACTTAAGCCTAAACTTTGAGACTTTCGATCTCCAATATGCGATCATTGTTGATCAGAGATTTGAAAAGTTGTGGTATTAACCCTAAAAAGGACCGTTATGAATGTATGATGAGACATCCCATAATGGCATTAAAGTCTCGCATTATGGATTATGAGGAAATCATTGAAAGATATTCATGGTTGAAATCCTTCGTGGATTTCATCTAGGATGGTATAATATTTCTTTAATTTGTCATCTTTATTAAATGCCATTACTCCTCTCCGCCTTGTATTCGTTCTTAAAATAAAATTTCCATCATTCTGATCATTTGTTTCACTATGCAAACCTCAGAAATAACTACCAGTCAGGAATATGTCTAAGAAATATAGGAAAGTGAAGGTCCTCGTCGTTCCAAAAGAGAAACCAGTTAAATTGGTATTAGTAACCGATACTACGTGTCTGAGTCTCGGAAAAAATTCATGGGAAGGAGTTTACAATCAACTAGAGGGAGAAGGTCCAACTGTAATTCAAGAAGGAAGGGAAAAAACAGATTCAAATAAAAAATTAGAAAGTACTCTGAAGGAATTGGCGAGCTCTTATCTTCACAAAATAGCAGCTCGCGTGAATGTGTTCACTTATAATGACTTGGTGAGATGGGTAATAAAAAGTATAAATATAACAGACAGGGCATTCTTCACGTCAGATGGAAGGATATTTGGGTCTTTCAAAGCAGAAGACATCAAGAAGATGTATCACCTACCAGACCCCCAGAAAATATACAATAAAGCGTTTTTGGAAGAATTCACCAAAGAAAATGAAGTGGAGTCAGATCCTATAAGAGAATGGAGGCATTTTCCAGAAAATCCAGAAAAGCACAAGCACGAATCTTCAGGTATGTACTCCGTAGAATCCTTGGTGTCTCCTTATCGCTATGCTGCAGCTATAATATGTAGATTGTTTGGAACCGTCAACTCGGCTAAATTTTCTATTGATATGGTACCTTTAATTGAAGCCAATGTTAACTCCTACACCATGGATTGGCCAACCATTTTATCTAATACGATGGCAAACAAAATCCTCGATTATAAGAGAAATAGATATGTGTCTACCCGAGTAATACCCCCATTTTACATGAGTGCTTATATTATTAACACCATATGTTTCAACTCTGAATTCTCTATTTTAGGTTGGAAGTGGACTCCTCAAAACCCGACTCCTATCCACATTTATCACAAATATCTGTGGAAGGCCTATTACAAAGACCATATATACAGAATTTGTCATGGGTTTATCTTGCCAATTCACCGAGTTATATTCAACAAACTCGTTCCAAGGTTATCTGACGAGGCCAGAATTGACCTAACCTCAATCGGAAGCTAGTTTGGAGAAGAAAAATTCACCTATATCTGGCTATTCGGAAGCATCACTAATCCCCATGTTCTACCCTTATACATTCCCGATAAATTGTTAGCTCAAGAAATAGCCTATCAAATAACAGTGAAAGGGATGTCTAGAAACCTAAAGAACTCAAAGAAGCAGATGTGGCCTACATTTCCCCTCTGGTGCGGATCTTTTTCTCTAAATGATTTTAAACATGTAGAGAAAGAAGCCAAAAAAATAAAAGAGCTCAGATTAGCATACATCCCAAAAAGACAGTATGATCCAAAGAAATTTTCCTATAACTTTACATCTATGGTACAGGTCGCTAAATTTGAACATGAAGATGCTTATTTCAACGATCTATTCGCCTCGACTGAGGTATTTTCACAGGTTAAACATCTGGAAAATTTAAAATTTGAAGAAAATAACATGGAAAAGTTCATGTAGTTTAGGACCAAGAGACTACTAACAATACCTCTTGATCAGTTAAGAACTACTCCCCTACTACAACAGGAAGAAAAAAGCGAAGAAAAGATCACCGAAAAAGAGCAGGACAAGAAGAATACAAGAAATAAGGCCGACTCTCAAACCAATAAAGAGGAGACAGGTAAAAAGGGTGATACTCAAACTGAACAGGAAAAGACAGGTAAAAAGGCTGGTGATTCGTCCAACACCGATATGCATATTAATTCAAATCTATTGAAGGAGTGGGAGCAGTTTGATCGTAAAATCAAGGGCCAGAACAATTCCCAGAATATGGCTACAACGCAATCACCTGTGACACAACAACCCATGGTAACCAGTGTTACAGTCGAAGGAGCAGTCGGTAATGCTAATACCCAAGATATTAAGATCATCCCAGAAAATCCTTCTAAATAAATTGTATTGAAGGTTGAAGATATACTACCCTTGGATGTATTCTACAGTCCAAAGCATAGGGCTGTAGTTAGAAAACAAAGGAAGAAAAGGAAAATCGATCAGGGTCTATTTTCATCCCCTCAAGTCTAATTAATGAATGTTGTCTGGAAGGACTCTAAAGTTAATCCTTCAGAGGATTTAACTAAATTGTCTCAATATGCAGGGGCTTATAAAACAACGACAATTGACAAAGCATCCGAAGTCAGCCAATTGATAAAAGAGAAAGATAAAAAAATAGCATTGCTAGAAGAAAAGGTAACAATGGATCATAAAAAAATAGCAGCTAGAATAGCAACTAATTGAAGAAAGACAACAGATTGAGCAACTTAAAGAGAAGTTGAATCTTGAGAAACAAAAGCTTGGCCAACAAGCTCTACACAAGCAAAAACAGCTATCTCAAGAGCTGAACAAATTGTAGGTAATGCTTCAACAGGAGAAGATGTCCAAAGAAGAACAGAGTGCCATGTTACAAGCATAGATACAAAAATTTAAGGAGTATCCTGAGATTGATCAGTTCAAAATGGAGGCTCTCGAATTAAGTAAAGCATTGTCACGACAACTTGATATTTTATTTCATAAAATATCGATGGCCGACCCTCTATGTGTAATAGCTACATTTCTCATAGAAAAGGCAGTAAACACAAGTCTCGAATTCGAAGATGCCGATGAGAAAATTTCGGGGTTCCTCACATGGCAAGACACAAACTAAGGCATAGCTACCAATCTTCCTAAGATCCATGAATCACATAAGGAAATTTTGTTTACGGAATGGGAAACGTAGTTGATTAAGGAAGAATGGGCTACCTCCAGGGTAAGCGTTGTAATGAACAGTTTAGTAGAATTAATCAACGAAAGTTTGTATACGACCAACTTGATTTCCGATTGCATCCCAGGGAAACTCCCAAAAGTCAAAGAATTAGAGAAACAGTGGTAGTAGGATTTAGCCAGCAAGGACCAACAGATCGGTGCAATGCAAGGACTCACATGGGATGCATTCTGGTTCTATTTGGTTAAACCACACAGCCAGCAGATGACTACAAAATGTCTCTCCCATGCCATCGGTTATATGATTCCAGAGCTTTTGGATGTGACATATACTAGCCAGCTACATGCCCAATTGAGTCATCCTCCTGAAGTAAAATAAATTCTATCGATTTTCTAGCTGCACATACCAGATATGAAAAATATGAAATGAACCTATTCTAGTTGAGATCACAATTTTATTTTTATGAAATCGGATCTCCGATTTTCATGTTTTGGCAGTTCCAACAACATTCAAGCGATGTTTTAGATAGTTTGTTTTAGTTTTATTATTATTTAAACCCTTTTCATGTATTTAGAAAGGGTCCTCCATTTGTATTAATTTTTTATTTGGGAAGTTACACTTCTGTACTTCCGAATATATTATTTTTATTAATGGTGGATCAAGATTCTGCAATTTTATGAGGAAATTATTTTCAAGAATTTGCATTTTTGTTTTTCTTGGAAGTTGTTCTAAGTAAGAAAGTCGGATCAGAGTGCTATTTGCATCAAAATATTACAAATGTATCTGGTATTTCTTTTGTTATCATGTTGTTTAATTTTCCTTATGCAATAAAGCATTCTCTTTGAAATTTTGCTATTGTTTACATATATATGCCTGTGAAACAATCCTTTAGTTATATCATTTCTGAAAACTTAGAATTGTTATCTTTCAAAATATATGTGAGTAATATAAATGAATGCGATATGTTATCATCATTACTTTTTTTAATTCTTAAACAAAGTAATTATTATATGTGAATGCATCTTTCTTTTGGACGAATAAGCCATCTATATGATTATTCACCTAATTGGAACAAATCCAAAATCGCATTTATCATTGGATACCTGGGTTAAGTAGAGTTATTTTTATTTATTAAGTTATAGATTAGATTAATTATCATTTCCATTATCCGTTATACAAAAAACCAATCATCAACCCATATATTATTGGGAAACTGGTCCCATATTATCTAGTCGGAGCCACCATCTCAAATGGAAAAGGAGTTGTATTAAGGTCTAGACTGGGTGGTTTTCCCCAATGTTGAAGCTAGGATTTTAGGGGCTTCAACAAGCGGTCATGCCAGGCTTTCTGTCTTTGTTTCTACACCTATTGCTGAAAATTTGCCATCAATATTGCTTCTTGTAGTTCAAGTAGTTTGTGAAGACATGTTGAGATGGATTCCTTTTCGGTCATTTGTGTTGTTGCAACAATTAAGAGACTTGGGAAAATAAACTCAGCTGGTACTACTGCTTCCTTCCCATATACCAACTGAAATGGAATATGGTTGTGTAATATTTTTATGGTAGTCCTGTATGTCCATAATGTGGTCGGTATTTTTTCATTCCAGTCATCGCGGCTAGCATTACATATCTTGGTTAACCCTTTCTCCAAGATTTTCTTGAATTCTTCAATAGTTCCGTTCGCTTGTGGGTGATATGGACCTCTCTTATGGTGATGTATCATGAAGTTTTCCAGTAGTTATTTGACCGTATCATTAATAAAATTTGTGCCTTGATCGCTTGTTAGGCTCCTTGGAAAACGAGATCTTCTAATGATGTTTTCAAAGGTAAACCTAGCTATTGTATCTATTGTACAGTCCCTCACTAGTCTCTCCTCTGCCCACCTAGTCAGGTATTTAGATATGGTGATTATGTATATTTCTTGTGAGTGTCACGCAACCGATGTAATGGGCCCTACAAAATTGACAACCCACTTTACAAAGTATTGCATTGCTCTTACGGGCTGTAGGGGTAGCGCATCACGGTGTGAAGGTTTCCCTGTTCTTTGACATACATAACATTTCTTCACATACCCTTTGATGTCTATGTGCATTGTTGGCCACCATAATCCAGCATGTAATATCTTTTTTGCGGTAGGTTTTTCACCCACATGGCCTCCCGCAACTCCATTATGACATTCCCACAAGATATCTTCTTGTTCGTGATCCAATACACATCTTCATAGTATTTAATCCAGACCCATTTTGTATAGCTAACCCACTATGAGTTGGAAATCAACTACTTTGACAACTAAATTCCTTCACTGAGTTGTTGTATATTATTTCAGGCATTGTCCTGTAGCTAGGTACATGGCTATTTTCTCCAGATAATCTGGGATGGCTTTTGCCCAGAAAATATCTACATCTGGTAACTGATCATCAAGTGTTCGTTCATTTTCTCCATTTTCCTATCTTAACAAATGGTGAGGACCAACATTTAGTTTTCTTGGCTTTACCATGACTTTGAAAGAAGATTCTTGGAAGAGTAGAAGCCACCTGCAAGTTCTGCCCTCCAGAACAAGTTTATTTACTAAATATTTTAATGCAGAGTTATCTGTGAAGAACTTAAAAGTACCTCCAAGACAATAATGGTGGAATTTCTGTGGAGAATAGACCATCACAAGAGCTTCCCTTTCTATTGTTGTGTAGTTATTTTCTACCTTCAATAGCTTCCTACTTGCAAAGTATACCGAGTGGTCTATGTTGGTTTCTCATGGCTATGCTAGTACGAATCCCAAAGTAATACTTGAAGCATCAATGTGTACATGGAACTGTTTATCCCAATTCAGATGAGTCAAAATAGGTGCACTTGCTAATTTCTCCTTGAGTGTTTCCAATGCCTTGGTGCATTCATCATTTCATGTAAATAGTTTTGTCTTCTGCAACAACTTCTCCAATGGTGTTGTGATCCAATCATAGTTGAGAATAAACCTTCTGTAGTATCTTCTGTGTCCAAGCAATGATCTAAATTGCTTAACATTATATGGGGCATCCATATTTACAATTACTGCTACGTTGGTGGGGTCCACACATACTCCTTGTTTACAGACAACATGTCCCAATAGTGTTCCAAATGGTACTGCGAATATGCACTTCTTGAGATTTAGTGAGATTTGGAGCTGCCTACAATGGTAAAACATTATCCTTAGGAGGCTTGCATGGTTTTTCAACAAACGATACACTGTCCAATCATCCATGTATAATTCTAGAAACTTGTGGACATAGTCTTTGAAAGCTGCTATCACTATTCTTGAAAATACAACTGGTGCCTTCTTTAATCCAAAGGGCATCACATGATAAGCATACGATCCCCATTCAGTTCTGAATGTGGTTTTTCTTTTATCCTCCTCTACTATTCGGACTTGATGATAGCCCGAAAACCCAACTATGAATGAGTATGCTTCATTTCCTGCCACGTTATCTAAAACTTTGTCATTGAATGGTGTTGGAAAATTATCATGAATACATGCATTATTTAGACTCCTGTAGTGTACACACACTCTAATTTCTAATTTCTCCCTTTTATTCGGTATCACTATTGGGCTGACCTATTCTGCCTCCTCAACAGGGAAGATCAATCCTACATTCAACATTTCGTCTATTTTTTCTTTAACCTTTTCTTTCACCCTTGGGTTCAGGTAGTAAGGTCTATGTTTTATTGGTTTGGAATCAGGTATTAGTATTATTTGCGTCTCCCCCAAATCTCCTTTGATCCCTTTTAATTCTACTACCAAATATGGGAATAAATCTTCATATTTCTTTAGCAAATCAAAGATTTATTTTGTGGCCTTTACATCCAAATAGTCCCCTATAGATGTTCTCTTGGGCTTCTCTTGGCTTCCAATATTTTGTTTCTTTGCCTTTATAGGTAACAACTGCAGTCCTTCAGTGGTAGGTTCCTCTTTTATTTCACACTCTCCCTCCTTATCTTCAAATGAAAAATGTAAAATATTTTCCAAATCATCATCATCTATCTCTTGGTATATATTTTTGCATGTTACTGCTTCCTGATAGTTAGACTTGGACTTCTGATCTGGCATACGCGTCTCTTCAGTTTCATCAAGTTATGAGAAAAAAAACGTTCTTTTGATTACCTGTAGGGTCTCTGCAATCTGTTCATTATTTCCCTTGAAATAAAAACTTTCCATAAACCTTTCCGCTTCTGCCTCCCAGCTGTCGGTTTGTCACTTATTTTCTTCTGTCAGGTACCAATCTTGTGAGATGGTGTCTAATAAATGTATAAAGTTATGTACCCACAAGGATTTCAGGTATTTCTTTGTTTTCCACTTACATTCACAAGTTTTTATATTTACTTGGGGATCCAAATCTCCTTTGTACTTTTCTTCTAGTTGTGGTCTTGAAGACACCTAAAATATTTCTTTCAGTTCTTTTACTACCTCCTCCCATATATTGAGAGAGTTGCGATGATTTTCCCACCACCTTACTGAAGTGGATTGCAACACCACATCCATGAGAGGAACCCTATGCTCTTCCGGTACCTTATCTTCAATTTTGTTAATGAATGTGTTCACAATATGCATATTAGTAATAGTTGGGTAACCCTTTACCTCTGTGCCGATCTAGATAACTTCGCGAACAACATCACATATTCTGGTATTGATCTCATATCTACATTGCTGCCAATCGTCCCATGTAACTTCCGATCCAACTTTCGAACTCTGAACACTTCTCTAACTTACTGTTCCTCCTATTGTAGAGTTAATATAATCTTCTCTCTTTCCTGCAGTCATTTTGTAAAGTTGATCATGAAGTTCTGCATCTTCCCTGTTCTGAACAGTTTATGTATATCGTCGTCCCTGATATGGATCCAGTGGTTGGACCACTCTGACTTCACCATCTTCAAATATCATAAAATCCTTCTTTAAATAAATAACTGCATAATTTTCAAATTCCCAGTATATCCCCAATAGGGTTGTGTATGGATCCTTATATCCCATAATATCGATCACTTCAAAATCTGTGTAGGTTTTTACTCCCGAAACATCTACTTCAACTTCTTACAACCTTCCTACTCGTACAATGTGGTATTGGTTCATCATTCTTAGCTATATAGGAGAGTATGACAACTTTGGCTTTCCTAATTCTTCCCATGTCTTTCTAGGAAAAATATTCACATCTGATCCTAGATCCAACATTATGTCTCTTATTTGGAATCCCACAACTTGAGAATTTCTATGCAATTCTTTCCCCATTCTTCTTTTGTTCCTTTTCACTCTTCTTATATACTTTTCAGGTAGGTTAGTGTTAATTTAGTCTTAATTCTTTGTCCCTCCTTCCACCACTATCATCAGATTTTTCTTTAACCGATACAACATCTGTCCATCATTTACAATATTCAAGAACATTCAAAACCATTATTCTAATGATGTTCCTATGTTATTTTTATTTTCTCCTTATTTGGCTAGCTACATTAGTTCCATATCTTTGTGACTCTACAGCTTTGAGAATGTTTCTAGTGCTTCTTTAAAGTACTATCTCTGTCGCTCCAGATTAAAAATCTTCTTTGGGGATGCAGGTTTGACTAGCTTTACTGGGTCCATTTCTCATGCATCCTACCCTATTTTCTTCCCTCCTTGGGTTATTATGGCTACACTTGGAAGAGGTTGTGTCTCGACTACTCTTGGCTCTGCGTTGACCAAATTGGATCCTCGTTTCATGGTTCTTTCTTTCCATCTTTTGATTAGCTCTAGAAAGCCCTCAGTAGCATGTGCATTCACTTATCACTGGGAACACCATGGTCGTATTGGTAGTGCACACTCCCTCTCTACATGGTCTTCTTGATCACAATTGTAACACCACACAGGTCCTCTTCCTCCAGTCCTGCCCCCTCACATTCCTGCTCCTCATTTTCCTCTCGGAGTCTCATTTACTGCATAGGATTATCTATCTAGTCGATCCGCTAATGCATCTAGGTCTCTGCACTGTTCTGTATGATGAGTTTTTGAAGCACATAATTCACAGTAAACATTGTTTGGAACGTTTGAATAATTTTGCAGGATTGGGCATAAATGCAAAGGATGACCAATACCTTTACATATTTCACAGTATTATGCTGCTGTCTGATTTTGCTGATTAGGAAACCTTGGAAAGTGGGGTTTGGTTTGGTACATCCCTTGAGTATTTATTGCACAACTCCTCCAACTAGTGGGGCCCCTTGCGCTCTTGCTGCTGAAGTCCAAACATTGGCTCCACGCAACCTTGGGCACTCCATAACTACATGTCATTCCAACAAATAATGTGTACACCACACATTGGGTCGTGTTGGTCGCACCAGTTGAACATATTTGAGTTTTTCTGTCAAAATTTATATTTGATGTTGCAATCCCAATATGGATGGATATTTCTCGACTAATCCCCCCCTAAACTCTTGCGGGTAGCCATCCATTGCTTCTATTTTCATTGCTTTCTCTAGTGCATCTTGAAGGGTATCAATCTTTTGTTGGGTCAGAGGTGTTCACTTCAAGGGTAAAAGTGTTTTAATGAACCAATCCTATTGGTGATTTGGATAAATCGGGTAACTTATTTTCCCGATTGCATATTTACACCTTCTCATCAGATCCCATGTTGTTTCTCCTTCCCTTTGTTTAATTTCCCATAGTTCGGAAAATCCTTGTTGATTAGTCTCGGGAAGTTTAAATTCTTGTACAAACTCTCTTTTAACATTATCTATCATTGGGTTATAGTGTATCTATGACCATTTGATAAACCATCATAATCCTCTTTCCCTTAGGGTAGTTTGAAATTCGGTTAATTTAACTGCATCTTGTGTTTGTCGAGCTCTCCAAATTTCTTTGCACAGATACCAATGCTGCTCAACATCATCATTACCTTTTCCACAAAATTCCGTATATTGGGTAAATGATCATGCCATATTTACTTGTGCAGGTGGGACTAATATGAATCCTCTTCTTCCTGGCTTAGAAATCCTGCTGCTAGTACTTGTGCTAGCTGGTACTTGTACCGTAGACTGAATACTACACAACTTGTTAGACATTTTCAATTTTATCAAAAACTTGTCAAGTGGGTGGAAAAGTACCAGGGGAAGGTTAGGACTAGTGCTACTTGAAACTTGTGGAATTGGATTACCTTGAATTATGGTTGTCAGCCTCTCTTGGAACTATTAGTGTCAGTCTAGTAATACTGACATCAGTGATCAAAATTTCTCTTTTGCATTTCCATATTAGGCGTCCCATATCGTAAATTTTCATCATTCCATTATGTCATGAATTCATTGATGGTAGTGGTCTTTCATCAGTTTTCCCTCATATGAAACTTGCTGATTCTCCTCTATATGGTCTTTATTCATGAGTCACTTTCACTCCCAAAATCCATATTAGTAGGTCATAGGGTTGGTCTCATTAGGTTCTAGGGTCACATCATGGTCAAATAAATGATTAAAATGTCAATAAATATCAGCAAGGTCATGAGGAAGTCAATAAACTCAAAGTCACAGCACCTGGGAAGATCAAAGAAATGTTTTATTCAGCTTGATGTAATTTTCACCTCAAAACCATGTTTTGAGGTGAAAACACACTACTTTGCTTTTATTATCATCTCTTATGTAATTTTCTGTCATCATATGTAATAAATCACACTTCAGAAGCTGCTATCCCCACAAAGTCACCACCCTGCCCTTCAAAGAGGTTTTTCACAACATTTTCAGTCCAGAATCATATTCTAAGTATGTCCATCAAAAAGAGCCTAGAAAGAGTTTTCCAACGGTATATGATACTCTCAAAACTGACTCCTGGATTGAAATTTATGCCTAAGTGAATAAAGCTCCCCTGTACCCTAAAACAACCCCTTTTATCCTATATGATGACATAATCGCATCGTTAAAGTCTTTTAAACCCAAGAACTCCGATGCGATTTAGTTAAACCACTTCCCCACATAACCCCTTTAACTTTATAATAAAGTTTTTAAAGTTTTTATTATAAATACCCCTCCCCCGATCACAATCGCACCATACTTGTTGTGCATTCTGATTGGCCCTTGTAAAAAACTCCGATACGATTGGATAATCTCCTTATCCAATTAAATAAACCCTTTTCCTCGCTTATCCTTAAAAAATTTATGATAAAACTCAAAAGTTTGTATTGTAAATCCCTTCCTTTGATTCACCCTTCCCGATTGCCATACCTCCGATTGAGCCCCGCTCGATGTCATCCTGACCATTGATCTGATCAACAATTCGATGGCCCGTATGCAATCTCTTCGTCGCAATCGGTGCTTTCAAATGATCCCCTCCAACTACTCCTCCACCATCAATTTTTTCATCCGATCGAACGACCACAAGGCCATCGCTCCATCGCAATCGGCGTTTTCACATAATGCTTTTCTTCCGCTCCGCTTTCGCTTCTAATTCTGATTCCACCACATAATATTCTGCCCATTCATAATAAAAAAGCCTTTTCCCTTTGTAAAATCCCAAATTTTATTTTATTTTGTTTCATAAATATTTCCCCCCCATCGCTTATCCCCAATCGCATCGGTGAAATCCCATGATATAACACTTAGCCTCCCCTCCCAAGCCCCGATTGTGATTGAAATTTACACTCTCGGGTCCCACCTTAAAGGCCCTCCGCTCTTTCAATGTAAAAATCATTTTTCCTTTGTAAAAGCGCCAAAACATTTTTATTTGTTTTTTCACCATATTATCCCTTCGGCTTATCCTTTACCCCTATCTCCATTATGCCAATCGCATCGGAAGTTTTTAGGGCCTCATAACATTTTCCTCTTTCCTCCGATCCCCGATTGCGATCACACCATCGCAACGCGTATTTTCAAACGCTCTATTATATATTATATCCCATGCTTTCCCATTGATTCTGATTGCGATTGTAATTTGAACCCCACCTCCTTTCCTTTCGCCCCTTCCACTCAAAATGAATCTTTTCTTCATTAAAGGCATGAATTCCAGTTTTATTGTTTTCAAACGGATTTCTTGGCATATATGAGATCTTTAAAACAACAATCATAGGGCCAAGAGCTAATTATGAGATAGAAACTTCTACAGCAGCAGTAAAATAGGGATTTGTTTTTCAGATTGCCTATTTTTCTTTCATCCAGTGTAACAACGAAATCTTCAGATGGCTCAAAATGTATTATTGTTCCTTCTTTTTAGGGGCAGTCTGTTGATTCCTTTTCCATGTTCGAATTTCAGTTCTTGAGCTAGAAAATAGCTCCCTTTTTCTTTGGATCTACTTCCCACAAATCTAGTCTATTTAATGTAATTTTAATTAGTCTGTAAAAAATAGAAGTAAGGGAATAGTGTGGAAATCAAGGAGGACGCTCTGTGCTCCATTGTAACAATTTGACAGGGAATTAATAAGATATACAACTCTGATTTGTGGGATCCATGTGGTATGAATTTTAGTATTTTTTCTCTCCTTTGTGTTCATATGTAAAGTTTTTATGTTCACCTTTCATCCATAAACATTTCTGGTTGAATGATTTCAAGATAGATAGGTAGAATCCATTTTTAATTCTCTTCCTTGGGAAATCATTCAATATTATGTGTTTTCTTCTATTTGAAAAGGATCCATCTCCTATGCCCTTTCCAAATCCTCACCAGTTTTACCATCCCATCATATTTAAAATTTAATTAGTAAAATTCCTGCCTACCTTGCCCCATGAAATAACCTGTATCCCTAATTTAATTCCCCGATTCAAACTGTCCCATTTGTTCTATACAACCCTGAGTTTATTCATTTAAACATTTTCCCCTTTATTATACCTAGCCTAAAATCAGTTCATAATTGTACTTTGTTGAATATCTTTTCACGGAGAGAGCCCTCTCCTGACCTTGTAGGGCTAGCTACAAGGCTGAGCGTGATTTAAAGGTTACCCTGATTTGCATTTTTCAGCCTAAGGTTCAGATTAGGCGACAACATTTCTGGCAACTCCACTGGGGAGTGATCTGACTGTCTTTGAGCTCTTGTTCTTGGCACTTAAATTGAATGTGTTTATTCTATTTTGAAGAAAGTCGAATAGAGGCCTTGTAGAGAAGCAAATCATAGTCAGGCCCTGTGTAAATGAAGAGTATTGAAACCTCTGTCGAAGGTTAAACCGTGGTTATATAGAATGCGATGATCCCTTAGAAATATTTGTTGTTGAAGTAAAAAGCTTTGCTCTTTTGCCGATGGAGTAATATTAGTGGGACCTAGAAATTGAGTTAACGCGAGGAGTTAAGTGCCAAACTACAGTGAAAACCCGAGTTAAGCACAGTTCACTTACTAGAAGTGGGTTTCAGAAAGCAATACCACCTTTGTCACGCCGCTTTTGGCCCAGAGTGAAACCACGCCAAAAAAATGCGATCCAATAATATTTGGGCACGTCATCTCCCAAATACCACCCATATCGCACAAATTTCATGTGTTAACCCTTGGCCTTTCAAAAAACGCGATATTGATGAGGATTGTTCGATCTGGAGAATGTTAGATCTGACAAAAATAGCGCAGTGAAGTGCACGAGCGATAAATCGAGGTATGTTCCGGCGGTTTTACATTATTAAATGTTTATTTAATTCATAAAAAAGGAAATAATGGATGCGTGGGGCCCCGTTGAATGAATGTCACAATGGTAGAATAAATGGGTTTATGATATAAGTTCGAAGTTGGTGGTTCTTAAAGGAATAGGGCCATTGTTGTAATATTTTTGATATTATGACTAGAGTGATAAGGTTTTCTTAAGTATTTTTAAGTGTGTTCACCTATATCAAATTAAACTTTAAAATATTTGTTCGAGAGGTTTGAATTTTATTGCAAGGATAACATTGTTAAAAGCACTTTGGAGGGGAATACAATTACAAGCACTTATTCCAAAGATCCACAGTCATAATATATTTGTGGTATCAGAGCATAAAGACAGATCACCCCAGTAATATATTCCTTGTAAATTCCTGAACTCTGGAATATGATGTTTAGAGTTTTCTAGGCTGAAAATAAAATTTTGTAAAGTAGAAATTCGACCACACTGGCTTCAGGAAGATACACATGGGCCAATCTAGATCCAAATTCTCCCCCTGTGTTCAAAAATCCTAATCTCATTTCAAGAATAGTCAGAAGACAAGAGGGACCACTAAGCCCTAGACCTATCTTCCGATCCCATACTTGGCCCAGTGAGTGGTTGTTTGTAGAAAATCTTTCTTTTGATGAGTGTTTTGAGATTTATTTGTTTAAAAGTAAGTTAGAAACTGCACTTGATGACATAGTTTTAGATCCATAATTTCTTGTAGATATTGAAGTTCAAAGGGAAAATACTTCAATTGATGATTACATTCTGAATTCCCCTCAGTCATCTATCACTGTAACCAATACCCTCAAGACTTCAGAGTCATCAGGAACAAAATTTCCTCTTCCTAATTCATCAGCATTCCCATCAGTCAATTCTCATCTTTCATCTCCTCCATCAACACCTCCCTTAAATCCTAGTAGCACAAACACTGTTGTAAATCCACCTCGAGTCATGGCTGCCCGCTATGCACCCCTGGTTTTACCTCAGGTTCTGAATGATATGCCTGCTGATTATAAAATTAAAATTCCTATCTTTGATTCCACTCAAAGCATCATAGCCCAGCAACACGTTGATAAGATGAATGACTTTTTTGATCTTCATGAGGTAGAGGCAGAGAATGTAACCACAAGGTTGTTTGTCAAAAGTTTTGGAGGTGAAGTTAGAAAGTGGTTCAGAGCCTTACCAGCAGGCTCTATCCACACTTTGCAGGAGTTACATACATAGTTCTTATACCAGTGGGAGGTAAAGAAAAACTCACTCCAAATTTTTTCTGAGTATGAAAATATTAAAAGGAATGTGGGTGAAATTGTACAAGATTTTTGTCTAAGATTTAATGATGTATACAATGCTATTCCGACTAACCTGAAACCTCCTATGGGATTAGCCTTACTCAAATTTCCAGATGGTTTCAATGCTAATATGGCATATCAGCTACGAGAAAGAGATCCTTCCACATTGGAATACATGCAGAAGATAGCTATGAGTGTAGAAGCAAATTTTCTAGCCAAAAGAGCGCAGACTAGAGTTGAAAAGAGAGCCACTGTGAAAGAAGAAGAGTCTCTTTCAGACAGTAAGATGGACACTTTGATCCAGACTGTGGAGAAGATGTTTGATCTGCTAACCATTTTAGATAGACCTGAACTGCAAATAAGGAGTCCGAATTTCAGAGGACATCAGCAGTCGCAATTCAGAATTAAGCAGAGAGAACAGAGAGCGCAGGACCAAGCAACACCACAACAGCAGATCAGAACTCCATTGAAGCAGAATTACATTCAAGGAACAGAGACAAACGAGGATGATGACCCTATGATTGAAGCCAATCATTTCTTCACTGCAGATGGCGCTCCAATCTTCCTCACAGAAGATGAAGAATATACAGCAATTGCAGACGTTCAAAAAGACAAAGATTTTATTTTGGCTAATGATGTAGTGTTGGAAGAAGATTCCAAAGATTACCAAAGAGGGTACATGAATGCTTTGTCGGCCCAAAAGAAGCAATATTATTTGAGGAACAAAGACGTTCCGATTAGTCCCATTCAGAAGAGAAAAGAGCTCTAATCGAAAAATGATTCTTCAAATACTCAGAGAAAAGGAAAAGAGCCTGCGGATCCTTCTCCCAACAAAACATCTTTAGTGACTAACACTGCAAATGAAAAGAACCAGCATAGCAAAACAAAGGAGAAAATAGAGAAGAAAGATCCTCCCGTCAAAGAGGTAGAAAAATTTCATTCTTTTCATTTAGAAAATGTAATTTCTAAGCTGAAAGTGTCCATGACCTTGACTGAGTTGGTGAAAAATAGTACTTATAAAAATCAGGTGTCTGGAATTTTGCAAATAGAATCTGTATCAAATATGGTTAATGTTGAAGATGACTATCCCGAACTAATTTTTGGTCCAGCCATGGAATATCAGTCTGAATAAAGTGAAGTACCTCCCTTTTACCCGAGTCTTAGATTACACGAGTTCATCTTCCATAATGCTATGCTGGACTCTGGAACCTCACATAATTTGATGCCCAAAGCCATCATGGAGAATTTAGGACTTGATATTACTCGCAAATACCATGATTTGTATGCTTTTGACTCAAGTAGGGTCCATTGTATTGGTCTTATCAAAGACTTGGTAGTGTCTTTAGATCAAATCCTAGCCAAGAATGTCTTGATGGATGTAGTTGTTGTCGATGTTCCACCATAGTTTGGAATGCTTTTATCCAGGTCTTGGGGTGCAAAACTTAAAGGAACCATGCAGCTTGAATTCTCTTATGCCACCATTCCCATGTTTTGTCAGTTGAGAAAACTATATAGGGAGAAGAAAATGAAATATATGATCACTAGCAAAGAGAACTAAATAAATCATCCCATTAATGCAGTCCACACAGATTTAGAGTCCTTTGTCTTATATTCAGATGGTGGTTTGAATGATGAGAATGTTCAGTTGGTATAGGTAGATGAAATGCCTAAAATTTCAGAGAATTTTTGGGAAGTCCTCAAACAGGAAAAAAATAAAACAGCAAGTACTTCTGAGCCTCCTGCCTTCCAGTGTCAAGAAGACAGTGAGTAATAGAAAGATGCAGAAACTAGTCAAGATAAAGTAGAGAAAGAAGCAAAATTTCAGCATCTAGAAGAGGAATAAGGAGGCCTATGGAGCATGGACTTTGATGGAGTTGTTGGTAAGGACGGTGCTGTTATAGGAATATGGATTTGGAGCCCTGTTTTCCAACCTGAAAAGGTTCCAAGTAATGTTAGAGTATGTGCTTATAAGTTGGCTTTTGACTACTCTAACAATGAAGCGGAGTATGAAGCTTTGATTGCAGGTCTGAAAATCTTGAAGAAGTTAAATGCAAAAATGATTTCTGTATATGGAGATTCAGAGCTAATAATCGAACAGGTCAAAGGAGAGTATCAAGCTAAGCATCCGCGATTGAGGGCATATAGAAACGCAGTCCTGGACATCTTGAAGACATTTCCTGAGTACACTTTGACAGAAGTACCCAGAATGCAAAATATTATTGCTGATTCTCTTGCCACTACTGCAAGAAACTTGAAGATTCCAATGAAATCCAACAACAAGTTTGATATTTATGTCAAACATAGGCCTGTTGTTCCTGAAAATCTAAGGTATTGTCAAGTATTTTGGGATGACAATGAGATCAATGCCTTTTTGCAGAGTGAAGGAAAATTCAAGGATACTCCTATAGAAGGTGAGTATGAGATTGATGATCAAGAAATCGAAGTAAATAAGATGGACATATTGCAGCTGAAAAATAATTTAATTCCTAGAGGTCTCATACCTTTAGAGGAGCTTTTTGATCAGGATGATGTTGCAAAGAAACCAAGCTTGGTGCCTACTCAGAAAGGAGTTGAAGATGTGAATCTTGGGACAGTTGACAAGCCCAAGCTTGTGAAGTTATCAAAAGCGTTATCCCTTGAGGTAAAGGAACAATATGTTAAATTACTTTCTGAATTTTCTGATGTGTTTTCGTGGGATTATTCAGATTTGAAGGTATATGACAAGAATATAACTCAGCATACTATTCCCATCAAGCTGGATCAGAAGCCATTCAGACAGAAGATGAGAAGAATTAACCCAAAGTTGCTTCCATCCATTGAAAAAGAGGTAAACAGATTGTATAAAGGTGGTGTCATTGTCCCAATTAGATTTTCTGACTGGATTTCAAATTTGGTCCCAGTACGTAAGAAGACAAGAGAGATAAGATTGTGCATATATTTTTGGATTCTGAATAAAGCATCGTTAAAGGATAATTATCCACTTCCGAATATGGACCATATTCTACAAAGAGTAGTTGGAGCATCTAGAATGTCACTACTCGATGGCTACTCAGGCTATAATCAGATCTTGGTGCATGAAAAAGACCAAGAAAAAACTGCCTTCAAAACACCCTAGGGAACCTTCCAGTATGCAAAAATGCCATTCAGACTGAAGAACGCTAGAGCCACTTTCCAACAAGCAATGGGCATTGCTTTTTCCAATGAAAAATATGTTTTTCTTGTTGTTTATTTGGATGATCTAACAGTATTTTCTGGTTCTGATGATCAGCATTTGCACCATTTGAGGGTTGTGTTTTAGCGATGTAGGAAGTTTGGGATTTCTCTAAATCCAAAGAAGAGTCTCTTTGCCATGGATGAAGGCAAGTTGCTGGGGCATATCATCTATAAGATGGTATCCTCATTGATCCATCTAGAGTGGAGGCAATTCAACACATAGACCTTCCACGTAATAAAAAGGAGATTCAAGCATTCAATGGTAAGATGAACTTCTTGTGTAGATTTATACCCAATTTGGCTGAACATTTAAGAGAAATGACTAACATGTTGAAGAAGGATAACACTGTCAAATGGAGTGAGGAGGCTATCAAGTCATTTAATATGGTAAATTTTGCTCTATCCAATGCCCTATTTTGATTAGTCTGGACTATACTCAAGACTTCATCATATTTTCATTTTCATCAAAGCATACTATGGCTGCGGTTTTGATGCAGAAGAGAGATCAGATTGAAAATCCAATTGCCTTTTTCCGCAGGACTATTAGAGATGCTGCCTTGCGGTATAATATTATTGAAAAACAAGCATTGGATCTTATAAAGGCATTGAAGGATTTTAGGGTCTATATTATTCATTCACATACTATATCATATGTTCGTAATGCAACAGTAATGGATGTGTTGATGCAAACTGATCCAGAAGTTCGAAGAGGTAAGTGGATAGCAGCTATGTTGGAGTATGATTTGGAGATCAAACCCACAAATTTGATCAAAGGAAAAGGTTTGGTAAAGCTAATGGCCCAATCAAATCTGCGTGCCCTGGATATAAACCTCATAACAACAATGTCAGAAGATGAGGATGAAGGTTTGCTTGTTCCAGTTTCAGATATTTTTCTACAATCCCCGTGGTATTCAGATATTTTTTATGTTCTGCAGCATATTTCACCACCTCCAGGAATGTTTAAAAGAAAAGGTAGATCACTGAAACTTAACTCTGCTAAATACTGTATTTTAAACAGTGCTCTTTATTGGAAAGATCCTGGAGGTATTCTACTCAATTGTTTGGTTGAATAAGAGGCTCATAAGGTAATTCATGACTTTCACAAAGGTGATTGTGGTGGTCATTTGTTTTGGAAAAATATAGCTAAAAAAGTTTTGAGAGAAGGATATTATTGGCCCACTTTATTTTCAGATTTGTATAAAATAGTAATGAGTTGTCATGAATGTCAAATTTTCCAAGGGAAAAAGAAATTGCTTCCTCTTCCTTTGAAACCAATTTCAGTAAATGCTCCCTTTCAATAGTGGGGACTCGATTTCATAGGAGAAATCCATCCTACATCATCAGCACAACATCGATGGATATGGACAGGCACATATTACTTCACCAAATGGATCGAGGCCATCCCAGTAAAGCAAGCTACAGATACGGTAATTATTCAATTCCTAGAATTGAATATTTTATCTCGTTTTGGCTACCCTCAAAAAATTATAACAGCTAACGTAGCAGCATTCAAGTCTAAGAAGATGGTGTAGTTCTGCAACAAATACAATATTGTGTTGGGCCATTCAAAAACGTACTACCCACAAGGCAACGACCTGGCAGAATCATCGAATACATCTTTGATAAACATAATCAAGAAAATGCTGGAGGCAAACAAAAGAAGCTGGCATCGAAAGGTCATCAACACATTGTGGGCAGACAGAGTTAGCAACAAGAAATGCATAGGTATGTCACCTTTTGAATTGGTTTATGGTACTGATTCTGTCTGTCCTACATCACTTACAGTTCCAGTCATGAGATTATTGCAAGAAGTTGGTAGTGAAGACGATGACAATCAGCGAAGAATCAATCAGATGATCCACCTTCAGCAAACAAGAGAGGAAGTGTCACAGAACGTTATTCAGTTGCAGGAGAAGATAAAGAAGATCTATCACCAAAAGATCAATGAAGAAAAGTTTCAGTTAGATGATGTGGTGCTGAGATGGGATGCAAGAAATGAGGAAAAAGGGAAGCATGGTAAGTTTGACAACCTGTGGAAAGGACCATACAAGATTTCAACATACAGGGGATAGAATGCCTTCTTGTTTTCAGAAATGGATGGCCAAGATTTCCCTAGAGGAGCAGTGAATGGTAGGCTTTTGAAGCACTATCATTGTTGAAGATAATGGATTAGAAACTATGTCACAATCATTGTATATACCGTATTATTTTTGGTCAGAGTTCAAGTACACAGTCATTGAAGTTTGGGGCCCAAGGTGAAGGCTATAAAACTTGAATGATATGTATATGGTTTGGTTTTATTCTAGTTTTTAGTCTTAGTCTTGAGTCAGAGTCAGTCTGCATAGTGTCAATTTTTAGTATTTTTGACTCCATACCCAATGGATAAGGCTACTTGGTCTACGGTGTTCTTGGCACCTCCAAGGATCTACCATCCCCATTGGAGCCAATGTTAGTGTCAGTCTAGTAATACTGCCATCAGTGATAAAAAATTCTCTTTTGCATTTGCATATTAGGAGTCCCATACCATAAAATTTCATCATTCCATTAGGTCATGAATTCATTGATGGTAGTGGTCTTTCATAAGTTTTCCCTCATATGAAACCTGATGATTCTCCTCTCTATGGTCTTTAGTCATGAGTCACTTTCACTCCAAAAATCCATATTAGTAGGTCAAAGGGTTGGTCTCATTAGGTTCTAGGGTCTCATCATGGTCAAATAAATGAGTAAAATGTCAATAAATATTAGCAAGGTCATGAGGAAGTCAATAAACTCAAATTCACAGCACCTGGGAAGATCAAAGAAATGTTTTGTTCAGCTTCATGTAATTTTCGCCTCAAAAAGAAATGTTATCGCCTGATCTGAACCTCAGGCTGAAAAAGGAAAATCATGGTAACCTTTAAACCACGCTTAGCCTTGTAGCTAGCCCTACAAGGTCATGAGAGGTCTCTCTCCGTGAAAATATATTAAACAAATTACAATTATGAACTGATTTTAGGCTAGGTATAATAAAGGGAAAGATGTTTAAATGAATAAACTCAGGGTTGTATGGAACAAATGGGACAGTTTGAATCGGGAAATTAAATCATGGATACAGGTTATTTCATGGGGCAAGGTAGGTAGGAATTTCAGCAATTAAATTTTAAATATGATGGGATGGTAAGACTGGTGAGGAGCTGAAAAGCGAATAGAAGATGGATCCTTTTCAAACAGAAGAAAACACAGAATATTGAATGATTTCCCAAGGCAGAGCATTAAAAATGGATTCTACCTATCTATCTTGAAAGCATTCAACCAGAAATGTTTATGGATGAAAGGTGAACATAAAAAATCTACATATGAAAACAAAGGAGAGAACAAATGCTAAAATTCATACCACATGGATCCCACAAATCAGAGCTATATATCTTATTAGAAGTCCCATACCATAAATTTTCATCATTCCATTAGGTCATGAATTCATTGATGGTAGTGGTCTTTCATCAGTTTTCCCTCATATGAAACTTGTTGATTCTCCTCTCTATGGTATTTAGTCATGAGTCACTTTCACTCCCAAAATCCATATTAGTAGGTCATAGGGTTGGTCTCATTAGGTTCTAGGGTCTCATCATGGTCAAATAAATGAGTAAAATGTCAATAAATATCAACAAGGTCATGAGGAAGTCAATAAACTCAAAGTCACAGCACCTGGGAAGATCAAAGAAATGTTTTATTCAGCTTGATGTAATTTTCACCTCAAAACCATGTTTTGAGGAGAAAACACGCTACTTTGCTTTTATTATCATCTCTTATGTAATTTTATGTCATCATATGTAATAACTCACACTTCAGAAGCTGCTATCCCCACAAAGTCACCACCCTGCCCTTCAGAGAATTTTTTCACAATATTTTTAGTCCAGAATCATGTTGTAAGTATGTCCATCAAAAAGAGCCTGGAAAGAGTTTTCCAATGGTATATTATACTCTCAAAACTGACTCCTGGATTGAAATTTATGCCTAAGTGAATAAAGCTCCCCTATACCCTAAAACAACCCCTTTTCTCCTATCCGATGGCATAATCGCATTGTTAAAGTCTTCTAAACCCAAGAACTCCGATGCGATTTAGTTAAACCACTTCCCCACATAACCCCTTTAACTTTATAATAAAGTTTTTAAAGTTTTTTATTATAAATACCCCTCCCCCGATCACAATCGCACCATGCTTGTTATGCATTTTGATTGGCCCTTGTAAAAAACTCCGATGTGATTGGAAAATCTCCTTATCCAATTAAATAAACCCTTTTCCTCGCTTATCCTTAAAAAATTTATGATAAAAATTAAAAATTTGTATTGTAAATCCCTTCCTCCGATTTTCCCTTCATGATTGCCATACCTCTGATTGAGCCCTACCCAATGTCATCCTGACCGTTGATTCGATCAACGATCCGATGGCCTGTATGCAATCACTTCGTTGCAATTGGTGCTTTCAAATGATCCCCTCTAATTGACTCTGCTCGATTACTCCTTCGCTGTCGATCTGTTCATCCGATTGAACGGCCACAAGCCCATCGCTCCATCGCAATCGGCATTTTCACATAATGCTTTGCTTCCGCTCCCCTTTCACTTCTGATTATGATTCCACCACATAATCTTCCACCCATTCATAATAAAAAAGCCTTTTCCCTTTGTAAAATCCCAAATTTTATTTTATTTTGTTTCATAAATATTTTCCCCCTATCGCTTATCCCCAATTGCATCGACGAAATCCCATGATATGACACTTAGCCTCCCCTCCCAAGCCCCAGTTACGATTGCGATTTACACTCCCGGGTCCCACCTTAAAGGCCCTTTGCTATTTCAATGTAAAAATAATATTTCCTTTGTAAAAGCGCTGAAACATTTTTATTTGTTTTTTCACCCCATTATCCCTTCAACTTATCCTTTACCCCTATTTCCATTACGCTAATAGCATCGGAATTTTTTAGGGCCTCATAACACTTTCCTCTTTCCTCCGATCCCCGATTGCGATTACACCATTGCAACACGTATTTTCAAATGCTCTATTATATATTATATCCCCTGCTTTCCCATTGATTTCGATTGCGATTGCGACTTGAACCCCAACTCCTTTCCTTTCACCCCTTCCACTCAAAATGAATCTTTTCTTCATTAAAGGCATAAATTCCAGTTTTATTGTTTTCAAATGGATTTCTTGGCATATATGAGATCTTTAAAACAACAGTCATAGGGCCGAGAGCTAATTATGAGATAGAAACTTCTACAGCAGCAGTAAAATAGGGATCTATTTTTCAGATTGCCTATTTTTCTTTCATCCAGTGTAACAACGAAATCTTCAGATGGCTCAAAATGTATTATTGTTCCTTATTTCCAGGGGCAGTTTGTTGGTTCCTTTTCCATGTTCGGATTTTAGTTCTTGAGCTGGAAAATAGCTCCCTTTTTCTTTGGATCTACTTCCCACAAATCTGGTCTATTTAATGTAATTTTAATCAGTCTGTAAAAAACAGAAGTAAGGGAATAGTGTGGAAATCAAGGAGGACACTCTACGCTCCATTGTAACAGTTTGACAGGGAATTAATAAGATATGCAACTATGATTTGTGGGATCCATGTGGTATGAATTTTAGCATTTTTTCTCTCCTTTGTGTTCATATGTAAATATGTTATGTTCACCTTTCATCCATAAACATTTCTGGTTGAATGCTTTCAAGATAGATAGGTAGAATCCATTTTTAATGCTCTGCCTTGGGAAATCATTCAATATTCTGTGTTTTCTTTTGTTTGAAAAGGATCCATCTCCTATGCCCTTTTCAGCTCCTCACTAGTCTTACCATCCCATCATATTTAAACTTTAATTGCTGAA
Source organism: Pinus albicaulis (assembly GCA_034641835.2). Classification (NCBI taxonomy): domain Eukaryota; kingdom Viridiplantae; phylum Streptophyta; class Pinopsida; order Pinales; family Pinaceae; genus Pinus; species Pinus albicaulis. The sequence goes on from CM076580.1 coordinate 1,141,521,460, forward strand.
ATTCCTGCCTACCTTGCCCCATGAAATAACCTGTATCCCTAATTTAATTCTCCAATTCAAACTGTCCCATTTGTTCCATACAACCCTGAGTTTATTCATTTAAACATTTTTCCCTTTATTATACCTAGCCTAAAATCAGTTCATAATTGTACTTTGTTGAATATATTTTCACGGAGAGAGCCCTCTCTTGACCTTGTAGGGCTAGCTACAAGGCTGAGCATGGTTTAAAGGTTACCCTGATTTTCCTTTTTCAGCCTGAGGTTCAGATCAGGCGACAACATTTCCGGCGACTCCACTGGGAAGTGATCTGATTGTCTTCGAGCTCTTGTTCTCGGCACTTAAATTTAATGTGTTTATTCTGTTATGAAGAAATTCGAATAGAGGCCATGTAGAGAAGAAAATCATAGTTAAGCCCTGTGTAAATGAAGAGTATTGAAACCTTTGTCTAAGGTTAAACCTTGCTTATATAGAACACGATGATCCCTTAGAAATCTCTGTTGTTGAAGTAAAAATATTTGTTCTATTGCCGGCGGAGTAATATTATTGGGACCGAACCATTGAGTTAACATGAGGAGTTAAGTGCCAAACTACAGTGAAAACCTAAGTTAAGCGCAGTTCACTTACCAGAAGTAGGTTTCAGAAGGCAATACCGCCTTTTTCGCGCCTCTTTTGGCCTGGAACGAAACCACACCAAAATAACACGATCCAATAATATTTGGGCACGTCATCTCCCAAATACCATCCATATCACGCAAATTTCATGTGTTAACCCTCGTCCTTTCAAAAAACACGATATTGATGAGGATCGTTCGATCTAGAGAATGTTAGATCTGATGACAATCGCGAAGTGAAGTGCACGAGCGATAAATCGAGGTATGGTCCAACGGTTTTACATTATTAAATGTTTATTTAATTCATAAAAAGGAGAATAATGGATGCGTGGGGCCCCATTGAATGAATGTCGCGTTGGTAGAATAAATGGGTTTATCATATAAGTTCGAAGTTGGTGGTTCTTAAAGGAATAGGGCCATTGTTATAATATTTTTAATATTATGACTGGAGTGATAAGGTTTTCTTAAGTATTTTTAAGTGTGTTCTCCTATATCACATTAAACTTTAAAATATTTGTTTGAGATTTTTGAATTTTATTGCAAGGATAACATTGTTAAAAGCACTTTGGAGGGGAATACAAATACAAGCACTTATTCAAAAGATCCACAATCATAATATATTTGTGGTATCAGAGCATAAAGACAGATCACCCCAGTAATATTTTCCTTGTAAATTCTTGGACTCTGGAAGATGATGTTTAGAGTTTTCTAGGCTGAAAATAAAATTTTGTAAAGTAGAAATTCGACCACACTAGCTTCAAGAAGATACACAAGGGCCAATCCAGATCCAAATCCTCCCCCTGTGTTCGAAAATCTTAATCTCATTCCAAGAATAGTTAGAAGACAAGAGGGACCACTAAGCCCTAGACCTATCTTCCGATCCCATACTTGGCCTAGTGAGTGGTTGTTTGTATAAGATATTTCTTTTGATGAGTGTTTTGAGCTTTCCTTATTTAAAAGTAAGTCTGAAACTGCACTTGATGACACAGTTTTAGATCCAAAATTTCTTGTAGATATTGAAGTTCAAAGGGAAAATACTTCAATTGATGATTACATTCAGAATTCCCCTCAGTCATATATCACTGTAACCAATACCCCCAACCCTTCAGAGTCATCAGGCACAACATTTCCTCTTCCTAATTCATCGGCATTCCCATCAGTCAATTCTCAGCTTTCATCTCCTCCATCAACACCTCCCTTAAATCCTAGTAGCACAAACATTGTTGTAAATCCACCTCGAGTCATGGCTGCCCGCTATGCACCCCTGGTTTTACCTTAGGTTCTGAATGATATGCCTACTGATTATCAAAGTAAAATTCCTATCTTTGATGCCACTCAAAGCATCACAGCCCAGCAACATGTTAATAATATGAATGACTTTTTTTATCTTCATGAGGTAGAGGCAGAGAATGTAACCACAAGCTTGTTTGTCCAAAGTTTTGGAGGTGAAGTTAGAAAGTGGTTCAGAGCCTTACCAGCAGGCTCTATCCACACTTTGCAGGAGTTACATACACAGTTCTTAGACCGGTGGGAGGTAAAGAAAAACCCACTCCAAATTTTGTCCAAGTATGAAAATATTAAAAGGAATGTGGGTGAAACTTTACAGGATTATTGTCTAAGATTTAATGTTGTATACAATGCTATTCTGGCTAACCTAAAACCTCCTGTGGGATTAGCCTTGCTCAAATTTCCAGATGGTTTCGATGCTGATATGGCATATCAGCTATGAGAAATAGATCCTTCCACATTGGAAGATATGCAGAAGATAGCTATGAGTGTAGAAGCAAATTTTCTAGCCAAAAGAGCGTGGACTAGAGCTGAAAAGAGAGTCATTGTGAAAGAAGAAGCGTCTCCTTTAGACAGTAAGATGGAAATTTTGATCTAGACTATGGAGAAGATGGTTGATCGGCTAACCATTTCAGATAGACCTGAAATGCAAATAAGGAATCTGAATTTCAGAGGGCATCAACAGCCGCAATTCAGAATTAAGCAGAGAGAACAGAGAGCGCGGGACCAAGCAACACCACAAAATCAGATCAGAACTCCATTGCAACAGAATTACATTCAGGGAACAGAGATAGATGAGGATGATGATCTTGTGATTGAAGCCAATCATTTTTGCACTGCAGATGGCACTCCAATCTTTCTCACAGAAGATGAAGAATACACAGAGATTGCAGACGTTCAAAAAGATGAAGATTTTATTTTGGCTAATGATGCAGTGTTAGAAGAAGAGTCCGAAAATTACCAAAGAGGGTACATGAACGCTTTGTCGGCCCAATAGAAGCAATATTCTTTGAGGAACAGAGATGTTCCGATTAGTCCCTTTCAGAAGAGAAAAGAGCTGCAATCGAAAAATGATTCTTCAAATACTCAAAGAAAAGGAAAAGAGCCTACGGATTCTTCTCCCAGCAAAACATCTTCAGTGACTAACACTACAAATGAAGAGAACCAACAAAGTGCAACAAAGGAGCAAATATAGAAGAAAGATCCTCCTGTCAAAGAGGTAGAAAAAGTCCCTTATTTTAATTTAGAAAATGAAATTTCTAAGTCGAAAGTGTCCATGCCCTTGACTGAATTGGTGAAAAATAGTACTTATAAAAATCAGGTGTCTAGAATTTTGCAAATACACTCTGTATCATATATGGTTAATGTTGAAGGTGACTATCATGAACTCATTTTTGGTCTAGCCACAGAAGATCATTCTGAAGAAAGTGAAGTACCTCCCTTTTACCCGAGTCTTAGATTACACGAGTTCCTCTTACATAATGTGTTGTTGGAATTTGGAGCCTCACATAATTTGATGCCCAAAGCCATCATGGAGAAGTTAGGACTTGATATTACTCGCAAATATCATGATTTGTATTCTTTTGACTCAGGTAGGATCCATTGTATTGGTCTTATCAAAGACTTGGTAGTGCCTTTAGATCAAATCCCAGCCAAGAATGTCTTGATGGATGTAGTTGTTGCCGATGTTCCACCACGGTTTGGAATGCTTTTATCCAGGTCTTGGGGTGAAAAACTTAAAGGAACCATGTATCTTGACTTCTCTTATGCCACCATTCCCTTGTTTGGTCAGTTGAGAAAACTATATAGGGAGAAGAAAATGAAATATATGATCACTAGCAAAGAGAAGTCAGTAAATCATCCCATTAATGTAGTCCACACAGATTTAGAGTCCTTTGTCTTATATTCATATGGTGGTTTGAATGATGAGAATGTTTAGTTGGTATAGTTAGATGAAATGCCTAGAATTTCAGAGAATTTTAGGCAAGTCCTCAAACAGGAAAAAGATAAAACAGCAAGTACTTCTGAGCCTCCTTCTTGCCAGCAGCAAGAAGACAATGAACAACTGAAAGATGCAGAAACTAGTCAAGATAAAGTAGAGAAAGAAGCAAAATTTCAGCATCTAGAAGAGGAAGAAGAAGGCCTATGGAGCATGGACTTTGATGGAGTTGTTGGTAAGGACGGTGCTAGTATAGGAATATGGATTCGGAGCCCTGTTTTCCAACCTGAAAAGGTTCCAAGTAATGTTATAGTATGTGCTTATAAGTTGGTTTTTGACTGCTCTAACAATGAAGTGGAGTATGAAGCTTTGATTGTAGGTCTGAAAATCTTGAAGAAGTTAAATGAAAAAAGGATTTCTTTATATGGAGATTCAGAGCTGATAATAAAATAGGTCAAAGGAGAGTATCAAGCTAAGCATCCATGATTGAGGGCATATAGAAACATAGTCGTGGACATCTTGAAGACATTTCCTGAGTACACTTTGACAGCAGTACCCAGAATGCATATTATTATTGCTGATTCTCTTGCCACTACTGCAAGCAACTTGAAGATTCCGATGAACTCTAGCAACAAGTTTGAGATTTATGTCAAACATAGGCTTGTTGTTCCTAAAAATCTAAGGTATTGGCAAGTGTTTTGCGATGACAATGAGATCAATGCCTTTTTGCAGAGTGAAGGAAAATTCAAGGATACTCCTATAGAAGGTGAATATGAGATTGATGATCAAGAAATCGAAGTAAATCAGATGGACATATTTCTGCTGAAAGATAATGTAATTCCTAGAGGTCTCATACCTTTAGAGGAGCTTTTTGATCAGGATGATGTTGCAAAGAAACCAAGATTAGTGCCTACTCATAAAGGATTTGAAGATGTGAATCTTTGGACAGCTGACAAGCCCAAGCTTGTGAAGTTATCAAAAGCATTATCCCCTGAGATAAAGGAACAATATGTTAATTTACTTTTTGAATTTTCTGATGTGTTTGTGTGGGATTATTCATATTTGAAGGTATATGACAAGAATATAATTCAGCATACTATTCCCACCAAGCTGGATCAGAAGCCATTTAGACAGAAGCTGAGAAGAATTAACCCAAAGCTGCTGCCATCCATTGAAAAAGAGGTAAACAGATTGTATAAAGTTGGTATCATTGTCCCAATTAGATTTTCTGACTATATTTCAAATTTGGTCCCGGTACGTAAGAAGAAAGGAGAGATAAGATTGTGCATATATTTTTGGAATCTGAATAAAGAATCCTTAAAGGATAATTATCCACTTCTAGAGATGGACCATATTATGCAAAGAGTAGTTGGAGCATCTAGAATGTCACTACTCGATGGCTACTCAGGCTATAATCAGATCTTGGTGCATGAAAAAGACCAAGACAAAACTACCTTCACAACACCCTGGGGAACCTTCCAGTATGCCAAAATTCCATTCGGACTGAAGAACGCTGGAGCCACTTTCCAACAAGAAATGGACATTACTTTTACCAATGAAAAATATGTTTTTCTTGTTGTTTATGTGGATGATCTAACATTATTTTCTGGTTCTGATGATGAGCATTTGCACCATTTGAGGGTTTTTTTTAGCAATGTAGGAAGTTTGGGAATTATCTCAATCCAAAGAAGAGTCTCTTTTCCATGGATGAAGGCAATTTGATGGGGCATATCATCTCTAAAGATGGTATCCGCATTGATCCATCTAGAGTGGAGGCAATTCAACACATAGACTTTCCACATAATAAAAAGGAGATTCAAGCATTCAATGGTAAAATGAACTTCTTGCGCAGATTTATACCCAATTTAGCTAAAAATTTAAGAGAAATGACTAACATGTTGAAGAAGGATAGCACTATCAAATGGAGTGAGGAGGCTATCAAGTCATTTAATCTGGTAAAGTTTTCTCAGTCCAATGCCCCAGTTTTATTAGTCTGGACTGTACTCAACACTTCATCATATTTTCATTTGCATCAGAGCATACTATGGCTACAGTTTTGATGCAGAAAAGAGATCATATTGAAAAGCCAATTTCCTTTTTCAGCAGGACTATTAGAGATGCTGCCTTGCGGTATAATATTATTGAAAAACAAGCATTGGCTCTTATAAAGGCATTGAAGGATTTTAGGGCCTATATTATACATTCACATACTATAGCATATGTTCCTAGTGCAGTAGTAAAGGATGTGTTGATGCAAACTGATCCAGAAGGTCGAAGAGGTAAGTAGCAGCTATGTTGGAGTATGATTTGGTGATCAAACCCACAAATTTGATCAAATGACAAGGTTTGGAAAAGCTAATGGCCCAATCAAATCTATGTGCCCTGGACATAAACCTCATAACAACAATGTTAGAAGATGAGGATGAAGGTTTGCTTGTTCCAGTTTCAGATATTTTTCTACAATCCCCGTGGTATTCAGATACTGTTTATGTTCTTCAGCATCTTTCACCACCTCCAGGAATGTCTAAAAGCAAAGGTAGATCACTGAAACTTAAGTCTGCTAGATACTATATTTTAAAAAATGCTCTTTATTGGAAAGATCCTGGAGGTATTCTGCTCAATTGTTTGGTTGAAGAAGAGGCTCAGAAGGTAATGCATGACTTTTACAAAGGTGATTGTGGTGGTCATTTGTTTTGGAAAACTAAGCTAACAAAGTGTTGAGAGCAGGATATTATTGGCCCATTTTATTTTCAGATTTGTATAAAATAGTAATGAGTTGTTATGAATGTCAAATTTTCCAAGGGAAAAAGAAATTGCTTCCTCTTCCTTTGAAACTAGTTTCAGTAAATGCTCCCTTTCAGCAATGGGGACTCGATTTCATAGGAGAAATCCATCCTGCATCATCAGCACAACATCGATGGATATTGACAGGTACATATTACTTCACCAAATGGATCGAGGCCATCCCAACAAGGCAAGCTATAGATACGGTAATTATTCAATTCCTAGAATCGAATATTTTATCTTGTTTTGGCTGCCCTCACAAAATTATAACAGATAACATAGCAGCATTCAAGTCTAAGAAGATGGTGGAGTTCTGCAACAAATACAATATTGTGTTGGGCCATTCAATAGCGTAATACCCACAAGGCAACATCTTGGAAGAATCATCGAATAAATATTTGATAAACATAATCAAGAAAATGCTGGAGGCAAACAAAAGAAATTGGCATCGAAAGCTCATCAACGCATTGTGGGCAGACAGAGTTAGCAACAAGAAATACATAAGTAAGTTACCTTTTGAATTGGTTTATGGTACTGATGATGTCTTTCCTACATCACTTATAGCTCCAGTCATGATATTATTGCAAGAATTTGGTAGTGAAGACGATGACATTCAGCGAAGAATCAATCAGATGATCCACCTTCAGCAAACAAGAGAGGAAGTGTCACAGAACGCTATTCGGTTGCAGGAGAAGATAAAGAAGATCTATGACCGAAAGACCAAAGCAGAAAAGTTTGAGTCAGATGATGTGGTGTTGAGATGGGATGCAAGAAATGAGGACAAAGGGAAGCATGGTAAGTTCGACAACCTGTGGAAAGGACCATACAAGATTTCAGCATATAGGGGACATAATGCCTTCTTTATTTCAGAGATGGATGGCAAAGATTGCCCTGGAGGAGCAGTGAATGGTAGGCTTTTGAAGCACTATCATTTTTGAAGATAATGGATCAAAAAATGTGTCACCATCATTGTATATACCATATTATTTTTGGTCAGAGTTCAAGTACACAGTCATTGAAGTTTGGGGCCTGAGGTGAAGGCTATAAAACTTGAATGATATGTGTATGGTTTGGTTTTATTCTAGTTTTCAGTCTTAGTCTTGAGTCAGAGTCAGTCTGCATAGTGTCAGTTTTCAGTGTTTTTGATTCCATGCCCAATGGATAAGGCTACTTGGTCTATGGTGTTCTTGGCACCTCCAAGAGGCTACCATCCCCATTGGAGCCAATGTTAGTGTCAATCTAGTAATATTGCCATCAGTGATCAAAATTTGTCTTTTGCATTTTCATATTAGGAGTCCCATACCATAAATTTTCATCATTCCATTAGGTCATGAATTCATTGATGGTAGTGGTCTTTCATCAGTTTTCCCTCATATGAAAATGGTTGATTCTCCTCTCTATGGTCTTTAGTCATGAGTCACTTTCACTCCCAAAATCCATATTAGTAGGTCATAGGGTTGGTCTCATTAGGTTCTAGGGTCTCATCATGGTCAAATAAATGAGTAAAATGTCAATAAATATCAGCAAGGTCATGAGGAAGTCAATAAACTCAAAGTCATAGCACCTGGGAAGATCAAAGAAATGTTTTATTCATTTTGATGTAATTTTTTCCTCAAAACCATGTTTTGAGGTGAAAACACGCTACTTTTCTTTTATTATCATATCTTATGTAATTTTATGTCATCATATGTGATAACTCACACTTCAGAAGCTGTTATCCCCACAAAGTAACCACCCTACCCTTCAGAGAATTTTTTCTCAGCATTTTTAGTCCAGAATCATGTTCTAAGTATGTCCATCAAAAAGAGCCCAGAAAGAGTTTTCCAATGGTATATTATACTCTCAAAACTGATTCCTGGATTGAAATTTATTCCTAAGTGAATAAAGCTCCCCTATACCCTAAAACAACCCCTTTTCTCCTATCCGATGGCATAATCGCATTGTTAAAGTCTTTTAAAGCCAAGAAATCCGATGCGATTTAGTTAAACCACTTCCCCACATAACCCCTTTAACTTTATAATAAAGTTTTTAAAGTTTTTATTATAAATACCCCTCCCCCGATCGCATTCGCACCATGCATGTTGTGAATTCTGATTGGCCCTTGTAAAAAACTCCTATGTGATTGGATAATCTCCTTATCTGATTAAATAAACCCTTTTCCTCGCTTATCCTTAAAAACTTTATGATAAAACTTAAAATTTTGTATTGTAAATCCCTTCCTCCGATTGGCCCTTCCCGATTACCATACCTCTTATTGAGCCCCGCTCGATGTCATCCTGACCGTTGATCCGATCAAGGATCCGACGACCCGACACTTTCAAATGATCCCATCCGATTGAATCCGCCCGATTACTCCTCTGTCGTTGTTCTGTTCATCCGATCGAACGGCCACAAGCCCATCGCTCCATCGCAATTGGTGTTTTCACATAATTCTTTGCTTCCTCTCCCCTTTCACTTCCAATTCTGATTCCACCACTTAATATTCCGCCCATTCATAATAAAAAATCCTTTTCCCTTTGTAAAATCCCAAAGTTTATTTTATTTTGTTTCATAAATATTTTCCCCCTGTCGCTTATCCCTAATTGCATCGGCGAAATCCCATTATATAACACTTAGCCTCCCCTCCCAAGCCCTGATTGCGATTACGATTTACACTCCCGGGTCCCACCTTAAAGGCCCTCCACTCTTTCAATGTAAAAATCATTTTTCCTTTGTAAAAGCGCCAAAACATTTTTATTTGTTTTTTCACCCCATTATCCCTTTGGTTTATCCTTTACCCCTATTTCCATTATGCCAATCGCATCAGAATTTTTTAGGGCCTCATAATATTTTCATCCTTCCTCTGATCTCCGATTGTGATTACACCATCGCAAAGTGTATTTTAAAATTCTCTATTATATATTATATGCCCTGCTTTCCCATTGATTCCGATTGCGATTGCGATTTGAACCCCACCTCCTTTCCTTTCGCCCCTTCCACTCAAAATGAATCTTTTCTTCATTAAAGGAATAAATTCTAGTTTTATTGTTTTCAAATGGATTTCTTGGCATATATGAGATCTTTAAAACAACATTCATAGGGCTGAGAGCTAATTATGAGACATAAACTTCTACAGCAGCAGTAAAATAGGGATCTATTTTTTAGATTGCCTATTTTTCTTTCATCCAGTGTAACAACGAAATCTTCAGATGGCTCAAAATGTGTTATTGTTCCTTCTTTTCAGGAGCAGTCTGTTGGTTCCTTTTCCATGTTTGGATTTCAGTTCTTGAGTTGGAAAACAACTCCCTTTTTCTTTGGATCTACTTCCCACAAATCTGGTCTATTTAATGTAATTTTAATTAGTCTGTAAAAAAGAGAAGTAAGGGAATAGTGTGAAAATCAAGGAGGACGCTCTGCGCTCCATTGTAATGGTTTGACAGGGAATTAATAAGATATGTAGCTCTGATTTGTGGGATCCATGTTGTATGAATTTTAGCATTTGTTCTCTCCTTTGTGTTGATATGTAAATTTGTTATGTTCACCTTTCATCCATAAGCATTTCTGGTTGAATGCTTTCAAGATAGATAGGTAGAATCCATTTTTAATTCTTTGCCTTGGGAAATCATTCAATATTCTGTGTTTTCTTCTGTTTGAAAAGGATCCATCTCCTATGCCCTTTTCAGAGCCTCAAAAGTCTTACCATCCCATCATATTTAAACTTTAATTGCTGAAATTCCTGCCTACCTTGCCCCATGAAATAACCTGTATCCCTGATTTAATTCCTCGATTCAAATTGTCCCATTTGTTCCATACAACCATGAGTTTATTCATTTAAACATTTTTCCCTTTATTATACCTAGCCTAAAATTAGTTCATAATTGTACTTTGTTGAATATCTTTTCATAGAGAGATCCCTCTCCTGACCTTGTAGGGCTAGCTACAAGGCTGAGCGTGGTTTAAAGGTTACCTTGATTTTCCTTTTTCAGCCTGAGGTTCAGATCAGGTGACAACATGAACAATTGCTCCATCACAACATGTAGCTCCACATCAGACTCCTCTTTGGGGTGCACGTCCTCCTCTTCAATGGAATTTTTCCCCTTCTCTCTTCGGGATGGGCTCCTATGAACTTGCCTAACTTCTTTGACTGACCCGTCCATTTCTTTGGGTCCCACTTCACCTTCTCTCCCTTCTATCATTTGTTGCACCTCTTCATTTCTATGCCTATTCCTCTTCTTCTTCTCAAACTCTCGTACCTCCCTTTCCCACCACTTCTCAGTGATTTGTGCCCTCCCATGTGCTCTCATATATCTCAACCTATATGAGGTTCCATCATCCATATCCCTATTCTTATTTCCCCCCTGTTCATAGCATCTTTCCTTCAGGTCCTTCCCCCAGTACTGGAGGTTTAAGATTCTATTGTGGGACTTTGGAAAGGAATTAGTCCCTCGTCCACCATTAAAGCTTTAATCCACAACCAGATTTGTTTCAACAGCTTTCCCCACAGCCTAAATTTAAATATGTCTTTTGTTTTTGTAAAATATTGATAACATTCAACTGCGAACTCTACAATGTATCCCTCCAAACTAGTCTGCAACCAAAAGTTTACTGCTCGGGTTAAGTCTATATCTAGTCTGTGTAATGTCTTCAGGTTTGTATGCATCAAATTATGATGGGATTGACACAATCCTCCAAGAAGTTATTTGATTTGGAGTCTTCGCAACCAGTTGTGGAGCTCTTCTAGAATTTTTCCCTAGAAAATTTCATACAAATCACTCCTTGAATCGGAAAACAAAACTTGATCTTTGATAGCATTTTACTTCTACCGTCGGAACTCCGCCTGTTGCGATATGAATTGACCTACATAATTATCCCAACATTTACACAATTATCTTTTGTAGATCCTCGATACCATGATCTAGATTTCAAGTAAGTTTTCAGGTCCCGAAAACGGAACCATTTTTTTGTGAAAAAGGAGGTTTATGGGAAAGACCGAGGTTCAGGCTTAGGGCCAACAAGATTCCATTATAGTCTAGGACAACGTCGGCATTTTCACCCTGCCCAAGAGAGCAAGGAGTCTCACTCGAGGTGTGTCGTGACCTTACTGAGATCAAAAACTATAACATTAATACCGAAGGTGAATCGCTAATAGCTAATCAGAAATTACAATACACATAGCATATTCATCACATGTGAGTCGAGATACAAGTTATCATTTAGCAGTAACCAATATGAACATCAAAAATTTTGAAATATCCAAACACACAGCTAAAAAACTAATTGTCATACACCTCATATAAACACAACTCAACATTTCCCTATTTATTAATTCATCCACACATTACACATTATACTCCACATAGTTCAACATAGTGCATCACAATACATTCAGGCTCTGCAAAGCTCAACATAACACATCTCAATACATTCAAGCTCAACAGAGCTCCCAGAGCACAAAAATCTATCTCTCTATCCCCAACCGACTCTCTTTTATTTTTCTTATCTACTTCTGCCGACTGACACTATCAACCTTTTCCTCTTCTTCGCTCGGTTGTTCCCTTGCGCTCCACTACTTCCCATATCCTTCCGCAGTTGGGTCTGCCTCTGGGAGTCCTTCTGTTTTTTTGTTGTCCCCTATTTCTGCCATCTGTTTTGTTTCTTGCCTATTATCTACCATCTGTCTGCAGCTTCTCCACAACCACAACGATTCCTTTTTTTCTTAATGGTGCTCTACCACCTTTTCTTTCCACTCCTAGCCTTCCGCAACTCAAAATTGTGTTACTAAAAACAAAGGCCCATAAAACTTGTAACACCAACCTCAAGTGTTTCTCATGCTCTTATTCGAACCTTTAATAAAAAATTATGTCATCCAAAAATATTATGACAAATTTTTCCAAATATTTCCTAAACATGTAGTTCATAAGATACATGAAGAGTGTTGGTAGATTTTATGATGCAAAATACATCATTAGAAACTCATAATTTCCATTTCTGTTTTCAATCATGTCTTGTTCATATGTTCTTCTCTTACCTATGGTAACTTTAACTTAGGTCAATTTTAGATAAAACTTTGTCTCCTCTTAGCTAATGAAACAAGTCATATATCATTGAAAATATACTTCTTATTCATTGTCATTTTGTTCACTTTCTTGAAAATTATGTAGAACCTTAACATCCCATCCTTTCTTCTTAACAAAAAGTACCAGGGCACCCCAATATGACACACTTTGGAATATTTAACCCTTATTCAAAAAATATTCAAGCTTCATTTGCAATTCTTTAATCTCTTATGTGCTTATTCTGTAAGGTGTCTTTGACACTCAAACACTTATAGGCACCAATTCAACAAAAAAATCAATATCCCTTTTAGGTGGAAACCTATAATTTCACCAAACGCATCCTAATATTATTTTAGTATCATATGGTCCTTAATTATTGGGACCAATTCTTGGACTACCTCCTCCATGTGGGCTCCAAACATTTGGCGTACCTTTCTAAATCTCTTCTTTAATTGCATCGTAAATTTATCCCTTATGGAAATGGGACTTGGAATTCATTATTATTTCTTTTGTCTCCCTTTCCCATAAATGAAAGTGAATTAATTATTATAAAAATATAGGATACCATGGTTCTTATTGAGCCAATCTATACCAATTAGCAATCATATCAGAACAAAGGTATGACATTCAAAATTTCCTTTGTTCTCAAGCCATTCATGTCAATTAGAAATTATTTTCGTAGCTCATTTATGCTCCTCTTGGATCTTATAGCTAGCTGAAATAATTCAAATGTTGTAATGCTTTGTTCTCTTCAAATAAAATCTTTTTGCAAACTTAGGGTTTATATAACCATGGAAATCTCTAGATTGAACTAAAATGGAAATGGGTTGTTTATTTAAGTTACGTTATACCTATATCATGTGATATTGGTTTTCATCTTCTATGTTATCAAAAACTATATAAATTATAGGCATTCTTCTTGCCATGTCCTCTATTGTATCAACACCCTAAATGTTATATATAATCGTCACTTTGTTTCCTTTGTGAGGATAGTCATTTTACATATGATCCCCTTCACAATACCAACATCTAATGGGATGATATTTTTCCATTTTTCCAAATAAACAAGATTTCTTTGATTCACTTTGGGTTGTCTAATCTTGTTTATTTTTCGAAGAATTGTTCATAAAAAATGAGGTTTGTATCCCTTCTTCGTCTACTCCATATTGGGCATCTTCTTTTCATCCCAAGGCTTTTGGGAATTTGGCTTCTTATTATTCTACTTAAATATATACTTGTATTTCATAATAGCTTCCTCTAAAGTATTGAGTTCATAAAATCTAAATTTATGACTATGGAAAGAAAAAAATATACTCGAGAATCTTTGGAATTTTACCTTCTCATTGTTGAAAAAGTTCACATGACTCAATAATTCAAAGAATTATTTTTTATACTCCTCCATTATCATGGTACTAAGCTCAATTTTGAATAAATAATGCAATTTTATATCATAATAATGTTTAGACAATTACTGTTTTCGAAAATCTCTCTTGAATTACTTCCATGAGATCCTGTTCTAATCTGATTTCTCGACTTGTTTGAGTTGATCCCACCACATTGATGCATTTCCTCACAAATGATATATTTCAATTATGGAATTCAAATTGGATGAATAATTATTTTATTGAAGATACTTCCTCATCCTCAACATCTATGCGTCAACTTACTAGCCCTTCCTATGATCACCATCCAAAGTAGCCTTGCCTAATTTTTCTAATATCTCTTGGCAAGTCATCAATTTTAGACCTCCTTATTTGATGTTTGATTGGTGATATATATGATATAATTTCAAACTATAGGAAAACATAATCCCTTCTAGTTAATATATTTAGTGAGTGGTGTTGGTTCCTAATAACACTCTTATAATGCCGTAAACTTCTAAAATTGTCCTTATTGAAATGAGATTGGTATTCTCTTCATTCGTTGAATACGATACTTTATTTATTTACTTATTAAATGATTTAGGATTTTCATAATATTATTTTTTATATGATTTTTATTTTCATTTTCTCTATTCATCATTTCATTATTAGCCTTATAGTTGCGCACCTCATTTTTAGACTCCTTATGGTCTCCACCAATTCGCTATTCTCCGATATTCCCTCTCCATATCCATTTTATTCTATTTTATCATTTCCCATGTTGACATTCATTCCCATTACGTCCTCTTCATGGTTTTAGGGCCCCTGATCATCCTCCATGTTCATGATCCTCATGTAAAACCTACTCTATTATGAATGTACTTCAATTCTGCAAGGTGCATACAATATCTCCTATTAGTCATTCATCAAAATAAAATTAACAAAAAGATTCTAAATTTTATGAATTCATGGGACCTTATACTCTTGTATGCCACCAGTATCATTCTTTGATTTTTTTGAGGAAAATCATTTCTTGGTTCAAAATTATGGGTAGATAAATGGATTATTTGCTTCATTAATTTTCCATTGACAAATCTTTTTCCTCGATCTAAGCTCTTAGCTAAAAGTTATGTCTTGTTAAACTTTGTCCTTTTTTTTCCAAATTTTCCCTTTAGGTTCACCATTTTTTTTTTACTAATTAAAATACAGATGCATATATTTATTTCCTAATATATTTTCATTGACTAATTTTGTGTCTCAATCTAAGCTCTTAATAAGGATTTATTCCTCCTGAAAGTGGGTTGGTACCCATCTCTCTTCATACACATTTTCAAGTGTAACTTTCATGTATTAAATCTAATTTGCACTTAGAATATATTATTGGAAATATATTTATATGATATTTAATTAAAATATGAGGGAATATATGTACTTTGGTACACAAATTTCCATGATATTCCCAAGATAAAAATGTTGTTTAGGGCCTCAAAACAACCCTAGAAGTTTATGACCCATAAATTCATGAAATATTACAACCAATTTGTTGTTGTGGCTTGTTCATGTAGCACGTTTGTAACATCTATGTACACATGGCACCTCAGAGTGGTGCCATGTCACTATTCAAGCCTACCTAGCCTACCTTATCACCCCTATAAGCCTTACTTCTTCACCATATTCCTTTTTCTTTATCTTTGTCTCTTTCATTTCTTCGTCTTTATGTCTTCCCCTTTTCTTTTTCTCACTATTTACTTTACCTTTATCTTGGCTTCCCTTTGTGTAAAAGTTTTTTTTTTTGGGTGGGGGAGGCTAGGGGGGTGTCATAAACATAACCCCCTAATCCTTCATTACAGATGTGGGGAATCAATTTTTTCTCAAACCTGGACCCTTAAATCATGATTAAGGATATGAGATATCAATTATTTTCCTATTTCTTTTGTATTTTTCTAACACAACAATTAGTTTTTATTTTAGGATAATTCAAGAGACACAACTTCCTCATGGAATATCTCTGAAATTATAGTGAAACAATATCTAAAAATTCTACAACATGTACCATGAAATATCTTCTCTGACTCCTCCAGAGTTCAGGGTATAAAAAGTCACAGAGAATAATTTTTAGCAAAAATACCATGCTAACATATTTAAAGCATGATTTCATGAGTAACCAACATACTTTACTTCTAGAGAGAATATCTCCGAAATTTTAGTGAACCAAGATCTAATAATTGAAATAGATGTTTAATGATATTTTCCCTTATTATGATCCAAGTTTCTGTATTTGAAAGATATTATAATAACAGTTATAGTGAAAATTCCATGATGACATCTTTGAAAAATAATTCAAGACGCCCAACTTCCTCAAATCATATATCTCACAATATACTAAGCTAAGATCTAAAAATTAAACTAGATGTTAAATGATATTTTCCCTCACTTTGATCCAAATTTCAGCCTCTGAAAGCAACTAAAAAGTAATTATAGTGAAAATTACAAGACGACTTGTTTACCCCATAAATCACGTTTTGGCTTCCACATTTAAACTCTACGAATGACCCCAAAACTCTTCCTCTACTAATTCTTTTTTGCACCACAGATCTATTTAAATAAAATGAAAAAATTGGGACTTATATCCTATACATAATATTAAAGAAAAAGAATCATGCAATTAATAGGGAAGGAATCCATCGACACACTCAACCCATGAGTTTGAAAATTTATTAATACGATATCTACTAGGAAGAAAATATTTCCAAAATCAATTCAATTATTTTACTCAGATGTTATGAAAATAATTAGCAAGTTTACTAGAAACATAATTCATATCCTCCACATGTTTATTTTCCATAAAAATGTCTCATTAAAAATATAAAACTTGATGAGAATAAATGATTTCAACTATTACAATTTCATGCAAATATTGTTGCAATAATCAATTTCATTTACCCAAAACATAAGTACGTATCTAATTTAGAAAAATTGAATCACATAAGTCGTTATTTGATTCATAAAAAAATGAATTTGGAATTGAATAAGGGTAAGCCACTCTCAACCCAACCATAATCTTATTCAATTTATAAAAATTGAATATGTGATTGAATGAAGGTGAGCCACTCTTCATTCAACCATAGGAAATAATGTGTTGTAGTATTTCTTGTAGGCAGCCACCCCTAAGCCAAATTATTGATTCCTTGAGATAAAAATAAACTCATGGATTTAGCACATAGTTTTCAGGCTATATTTAACATAAAATTGAATACCACTCTCCTTAACATAGGAAGAAATTAGTGTTCAACCTTTCCATATTTTATTGATCTCATAAACATTCACAAAAATACCATATAGTTATACACAACATCAGGGATACCTTATGTGATCTCTACATTCCCTCGACCCTCCACTGTTCAGTTTTGTATGTGCCACATATAAAAAATACAATTCCTAATCCTCAGATCCATCTATTCCAAAGAAAAAGTGTTGGAACACATTCACTCTTTTTTCATATAAGATGTCGTTCGTTTCTCTTAAATAATCACAAGGTCTAACCTCTCTAGATTTTTTCACCAACTCTCTTACCAATATGAATGTCTAAGTGAGAGAGAAAAAAATGTATGAAAGAGAAAATGGAATAGGCTAAAAATTTAAAGGAAGTAGAACATCTTAATTAATCCTCCCTTTTGATTTTATAATCACACCTTGACCCTTCATCTTCCCAACCTCTTGTTGGAATCTTCTTGGGAATATTAAACATGTTATCAAAAGGGAAAACTAAATCAAGGAAAAGTTTCCTCTGAAGACGTCATTTATCCCCCTTCCTTCAACTCTATTTTTATTTATTAGAAAAAATAAACATCACATCACATCATAGAGTTTTAGCTCATGGCATCAATTTTGGTATCCCAACATTATAAGTTCTCAATTAAATCACAAAATTGGGAAAATAAAAGGGGTGACACAATTCCCTCATTGAAATTCAACAAGAAAATGCACCACATACTAGTGTGGGATTCCAAGTCACACATGAGTGAGGAATTTAGTGACACATTAGTGCTAATGTGGGCATCCAATTTTTAAATAAATTGTAATATTATCTCATAACAACTTGTAATATTTAGCTAAGTGTGGTAGACTTAGTTAGCTTAAGAATTTTGAGTTGAGGGTCAAAGATGATGCATGTAGAGTGATTCTATTATTTACAGGGTCCAGTTGCAGTTGTAACACTAGTGTCGTGTGAGTGCAATTAGATAAATCAAAGTAATTGAGTTAAAATCAGTTTAACTAGTTCTAACTAAATGATGAGCTAGTGGAAGATCAAGTGAATTAAAATAGATTGAATTCAAAAGTAGCGATCTACCAAGGAACTAATGATTCACTATTAATAGTTGCATGCATGTAAATTATAATGACAACCCAGTTGAGACAAAGGTTAAAGGTAAGTAAACTATCAGTTGTATTATTAGCGAATTGCCCGAGCACAATTATAAAGCCACATGATGCCCATGATGGATTGCATAGTCAAGGAAGGTTGGAATTCCTATTTAATATGAATTATTTTGCCAAGGGTTTGTGTGAGCAAGGAAGGCTGAAGGTGGGCTAAAAACTGGCTATGTGTTTGTCCAATTTTGCCTAGATCAGTGTGAGACAATTGGTAGAGTGTATGAGGTTATTGTGAGCACACATGCATTGTATTGTTTCATGATTCCTGGTTGATTATACAATAAATATGGAGTGGTTTTGAGAATTTGATTTCTCCAAGAAAATATTTTGTTGTGTGATTGATTTACTTCTTTGTCATATTTTCATGTGATTGAGAGATCGTGATTTATATTCCACAAATATTGTATAAGGATTCAGTATCTTGTTTTAGTACATTGCATGATTGGATTGAATCGATTGGTGTAATTTCTACATGGTATTAGAGTGCCAGGAGTCACAATAGTGGAGAAGAAATTGAGTTTATGTTGAACAATATTCAAATTTGCAGATACTTTCTTTGGAGCTATAAGCAGATCAAGATGTCTTTCAATGGCTTGGGACTCTAATATGCACTCGAGGGTAGTTTGAATTATATTTTATGGAAGGAAAGGATGGATGCAATGTTGGAGGATGATGGGTTGAAGGAATTCATAGACAATGATATTTCCAAACCCACGACATCAGATGCCCAACTTATTGATGCATGTCAGAAGAAGGTGACAAAGTCAAGGACGATATTGTTAGTGGGAGTTCAATATCATATTGTCTCGAGTCTCCATGGAAAGGAAACTCCATATGTTATTTGTAAGACCTTGATAGACCTGTTTCAAAGTAGCAGTGACCACATAAAATTGGCGCTCAAGGAAAAGCTCAGGAAAATCAAAATGGAGAAGGGTGACATAATCCATAAATACTTGACCAAGTTCACTCAATGTTGAGATTAAATTAGAAGTGTTGGGATACTGTAGCTAATGATGACTTGGAAATCCTAGCACTTCTAGGCCTTCCCAAGAGCTGGCATAGTTATCAGGACTTTGTGAATGGGAGGGAGAAGTTACTAGATTGGGAGAAACTATGGTCGGATTTGGTACAAGAATAGTTTCAACTGGAATACCAGGGATGGATCCTCATCCAAGACTGATGATGAGGAAAAATTTTCCTTGGATTGTAAGGAAAATAAGGAGAAGAAGTCCCATTCCAAATCTGAGACTGGAAAAGAAGGAAAGAAGCGTGACATGTCAAAGGTAAAATGTTTTCAATGCCACGATCATGGAAACTATGCCATAGATTGTCCACAAAAGAAGAAGAACAACAAGAAGGCTTCAGGAGCTACAATGGGTGAAGCTTTGGCCTAACAAATTGAGTTGGAATTATCTCTCATCTCATGCATGGCGTCAACTATGATGGAATCTATGTGGTACTTGGATAGTGGAGCATATTTCCACGTGATGGGTAACAAAAAACCCTTTAGTAGCTTAGAGGAGAAGGATCCTGAGATGCACATCGAGATGGGTAATGAAAAGAGTTATAGTGCTACCGGGATTGGTACAGTTACTTTCCAGAGATATTCAGGTAAACCTTTTATATTAAAAGATGTCATGCATGTACCAGGCTTGAAAAATAATTTAGTTTCCATTGCTATGTTGGGGGATCTTGGATATGATGTGGTTTTCAGTGAAGGAAAGGCGTTCCTTCATCACAAATCCATAGGACAGGTAAAGAAGATTGGGGTTCATGTGAAGAACCTCTACAAACTATATGTAGATGGTTGCGTAACATTGAGCAGTAAAGTAGGGGAGGTGATGAGCTAGGATACAGGTTAGTTATGGCACAAGATATTGGGCCATCTACACCATAGTGCTTTGAGGACCATGCATCATATTTCTACAGGTCTTCCAAAGGGTACTCTCGCCCAAATATACACATGCAAGGGATGTACCATGGGGAAGTATACAAAGGCCACATTTCATGAGAAGGATAATCGAGTAGCGAAAATCCTTGAGAGAGTTCACTGAGACATGTGTTGAACATTCTCTACAACTACCATAACAAAGCACATGTATTATGTGATTTTTCGTTGATGAGTTTTCTAGCGAGTGTCGGATATTTTTTCTGCAGAAGAAAGATCAGACTTTCTCCAAGTTTTGTGAGTTCAAAGCACTGGTAGAGAAATATACAGGGAGTAAGGTGAAGGCTCTAAGGAGAAAAATGGTGGTGGGTATATCTATAATGAATTCAAAAACTTCTGCGCAAAGAAGGAATTCAAAGAAATTCGATTACACCTCATAACTCACAACATAATGGGGTTGCAGAAAGAAAAACAGAACAATTATGGGATAAGCACGAGCTATGCTACATGATCAGGGCTTACTATTACATCTATGGGAAGAGGCGTGCAACACAACGGTATTTGTGCAGAATCGTAGTCCTCATCGGATACTTGGCATGAGTACACCAGAGGAGGATTTTTCAGGTAAGAAACCAGATGTTTCATATTTTAAAATTTTTGGCTCATGTGTCTATTTCCATGTGACCAAATATGACATGAAGAAACTAGAACCAAAAACATAGGTTGGGATATTTTTGGGGTAAACTGATACTCTCCATAACTATCGTGTGTATTTTTCACTACACAGGATGATATTTGTTAGGAGAGATGTTGAATTTGATGAGGATAAATCCATGTGATTGTCCCTTAAGAGGGAGCTTGACTTGCATGCAGATGAGGAACTCTTACTTCCAAAGGATGAAACTTAGGATTTAGAGAAGCCACAAGCAGAGGATCATGGAGTGGTAGAAACCACTCATGCAGAACCATCCACCAAAAATGGTAGGAAGTGCACCAAGAGGCTGATAGATTGATGCTAGATGCGACAAAGCATGTAGGTGCACCTACATCATAGCACAGGTAGAGAAGCTCCCCAGACATGTATACTGGATACATGGCTCTTATGAGTGAGTGTATTTTGATAGAACCATCCTCTTTTGAGGAAGCAGTGCAACAACAAACATGGTTTGATGCCATGGTTGAGGAGTATGACTCCCTTATCAGAAACAGTGCATGGGAAGTGATCCCATGACTAGTGGGGAATTCGGTGGTTGGATATAGGTGGATCTACAAGGTGAAGCAAGAAGTATATGGGAGTTTGGGGAAATAATAGGCTAGATTTGTGGCGAGAGGATTCTCACGGGTAGAGGGGATTGATTATTAGGAGACTTTTGCACTGGTTGCAAGGTACTCATCGATTAGATATATCCTTGCACTCTTAGCATAGACGGAGTGGTAGATACATCAGATGGATGTAAATACAACCTTTCTCAATGTATTTATTGAGGAATAAGTGTACATTGCATAGAAAAAAGGTTTTGAGACCTTTTACAAGGAGTCGCATGTGTGCATACTCAAGAGAGAACTGTATGGGTTGAAGCAAGCACCTCGTGATTGGTACACCAGGATTGACAGATATTTCATTTATTTTGGCTTCACAAAGAGTGAAGCAGATGCGAACCTATATCATATTATGGTTGATGGTAAGATTTGATTATTGTACTCTATGTTGATGATCTTAGACTAACAGATGATGAGAAGCTCATAAATTATTACAAAGAGGATCTTGCAAGAGAGTTTGAGATGAAGAACATGGGGCTCTTACATTTGTTCCTTGCCTTGGAAATATGGCAAAGAGATGAGGAGCTATTTGTATCTCAGGGAAATTATGCCAAGTATATTTTGAGGAAGTTCCACATGGAGGGAAGTAAACCCATGGAGACTCCTCTTGCAGGTAACTGGAGGAAGGAGGATGCTACCTCAGTTGAGGTAGTGGATGCTACTGTTTACAAGGAGCTTGTGGGTTCACCTATGTATATGGTGAAAACACAACCATACATATGCTACATAGTTAACCAGCTTAGTGAAGCTATGGTTAATCCTAGCAAGATATTTTGGAAGGTGGGGAGGTATGTTTTGAGATATCTCAGGGGCACTATAGAGTATGGATTATGGTACAGACGGAAATGGGGAGTGAGGCTTCAATGATTCTCCAATGCATATTGGGCATGTAGTCCATCAGATAGGAAGAGCACATCAGGGTGCATCATTAACATAGGATCAACAATAGTTTCTTGGTACAACAAGAAGCGAAGATTGGTTACACTTAGTTCATTCAAGGACGAGTACATGGCAGCTCGTCAGGATGCATGCAAGGCCATATGGATGAGGAAGATACTTTTTGGTGTGTTCGATCATCATATGGATCCGACGATGGTACATTGTGATAACTACAGTTGCATAAAACTCTTGGTTAATCCGGTTTTCCATGACAGATCTAAGAATATTGACATCTGGTACCACCATCTTAGAGATTGTGTTCAAAGGCACATTATGTTGTTGCAGTACATTCCCATGAAGGATGAGGATGCAAATATCTTGATGAAGGCGCTTGCGAAGAGAAAATTTGAATACCATAGAGGTAGGATTAGGGTAGCAGATAATCCCTTTCTTGTTGAGAGGGAGTGTTGAAATTCAACAAGAAAATGCACCACATACTAGTGTGGGATTCCATGTCACACATGAGTGAGGAATTAGTGAAAAATTAGTGCTAATGTGGACGTCCAATTAATAAATTGGAAAATAAATTTTAATATTATCTCATAACAACTTGTAATAGTTAACTAAGTGTGATAGACTTAATTAGCTCAAGAATTTAGATTTCAGGGTCAAAGATGAGGCATGTAGAGTGATTATATTATTTACAAGGTCCAATTGCAGTTGTCGCACTAGTGTGGTGTGAGTGCAATCATTTAACTCAAATTAAGTGAGTTAAAATCAATTTAACTAGTTCTAAATGAATGATGAGCTAGTGGAAGATCAAGTGAATTAAAATATATTTAATTCACAAGTAGTGATATACCAAGTAACTGACAATTTACTATTAATAGTTGCATGCAGGTCAATTCTGATGATGACCCAGTTGAGAAAAAGGTTAAAGGTAAGTAAACTATTAGTTGTATTATTAGCAAATTTCCTGAGTGCAATTATAAAGCCACAAGATTCCCATGATGGATTGTGTAGTCAAGGAAGGTTGGAATTCCTATTTAATAGGAATTATTTTTCCTAGGGATTGTGTGAGCAAGGAAGGCTGAAGGTGGGCTGAAAATTGGCTATGTGTTTGTCCAATTTTGCCTATATCAGTGTGAGACAGTTGGTAGAGTGTATGAGGTTCTTGTGAGCACACATGCATTCTATTGTTTCATGATTCCTTGGTTGATTATACAATAAATATGGAGGGGTTTTGAGCAGTTTCTTTCTCGGGGAAAATCTTGTGTTGTGCGATTGATTTACTTCTTTCTCTTACTTGCATGTGATTGAACAATCATGATTTATATTCCAAAAATATTGTAGAAGGGTTCAGTATCTTGTTTTAGTACATTCCATGATTGGATTTAATCCATTGTTGTAATTTCTACACTCCTAATTTAAATAAAAGTATCCTTCATGTTCTATTATTATGTAGAAAACAATTAAGGATATTCCACTCTCATGGCATCCTACAATTCCCAAATGGCTTCTTCTACTCCATAGTGCTTCCATTGTACTTTAACTTGCATAATGGCTTGGTTTTGAAGCAGTGCCTCCTTTATACCTAGTATGAATTATGGTTATGGTTTGAACTCTCCTTAAAGTTCCACTTGTATCATAGCCCAATAAATAACATGATTATAATCACAAACATACCTTTTAAGAAAATAAGTATGTAATACATCGTGATATTTAATGTTTTCAGATAATACAACCATGTAATCCATTGGCCAAACTATTTCTTAAATCTCAAATGGTCCATAACAGTGAGATGCTAGTTTGACACATGTTCCCATTGTAAAGGAAAATGTCTTTCAATTAATCCATAGATACACATGAGCACCAACATTAAACTATTTGTGAAAATTTTCTTATCTGTATAGCTCTTTTGATGATCTTGGGATTCTTTCAAATTTTGTTTAATCAATAAAACTTCTTATTGTATCTCTTGTAACATATCAAGTCCAAGAATAACTCTATCTACTAGATGATCTTATATAAGGGGTATATGGCATTTATCGCTAGACATTTCTTCAAAGCGACTCATATTCAATGATTCTTGATATCCATTATTATAATAAACCTCCACGAATGGAAAACAATACCCCCATTTACTTTGTCTACTCATTACATACATACAAAGCATTTATTCTAAAACTTGAATTGTCCTTTCTATTTTTCTATCTAATTGAGAATGATAAGTTGTACTAAATCCTATATTTTTCCTAATTCCTTCAAAAATATCTTTCCAAAATCTTGAAGTAAATTTAGAATATCTATTAGACACAATTAATTTTGGCATGCCATGCAACCTAAATATTTATTTTATAAATATCTCAGAAAAACAAATTTAAGTTTGAATAGACTTCACTGGAATAAAATGAGCTTATTTTCTTAGCGTTTCCTCTACAACCATGATAGGATCATGTTTTTTACTTGTCTTGGGTAGTCTTGAAATAAAATCCATGGTTATAGCCTCCCATTTCTGCTCTAGAGTTGGAAGAGGTTGCAACAAACATGTTGGATGCTTATGTTTAGAATTGACTTGCTAACATTACAAGCATCTAGAAATGTACTCAATAATATCTTCATTCCAGTCCAATAATAATGCTTCGTTATTGTTGTTATCATTTTCTGATATCAAGAGTTTCTAGAATATGGTTCCTTATGCAATTCATCATGATCAAATTCTTTAATTCCTTGGAATTTGGCACATATAATATGGTTTTATATCAAAATATTCCACCCTACATTAGCTAATATCCCAAACATACCAAGCCTTCTCTTCCTTACTACAAAAATTCATTAATTTTCTAAGAGTGTTCATCATGTTGTAAAGCATCTTTTATCATATATCTCAAGCTAGTTTTAGTGGAATTGGATGTTGCAATTAAATTCTCTTGCAAACATTGACTTAGAACATCTACCAAGAAACTCATAATGACACCACAAAAAACTCATAATGCCCATATCTAGTTGAGAAAGTTTTTTTATGAATATATTCATCTTTGATTCGAATTTAGTGATACCTAGACATTAAGTCTATCTTGGAAAACATTGTAGCCCCTCCTAGTTGGTCAAGAAAACTATGAATCTTGGGTAGAGGATAATTTTTCTTACTATGGTTACTTTTGTTATCTTCCTATAATCTATACACAACAAACTTGAATTTTCCTTTCTATTTTTTGATCTATTTGAGGATGATAAGTTGTAGTAAATCCTAGATTTGTCCCAATTCCTTCAAAAGAAATCTTTCCAAAATATTGAAGTAAATTTAGAATTTCTATTATACACAACTACTTTTGGCATGTCATGCAACCTAAATATTTATTTCATAAATATCTTAGAAAAACCAATTTATTTTTGAGTGGAATTCATTGGAATAAATGATCTTATTTCCTTAACATCTCCACTACAACCATGATAGGATCATGTTATTTACTTGTCTTGGGTAGTCTGGTGATAAAATCCATGGTTATAGTCTCCCATTTGTACTCTAGAGTTGGAATAGGTTGCGAAAAACATGTTGGATTCTTATGTTTAGAATTGACTTGTTGACATTCCAAGCATCTAGAAATGTACTCAACAATCTCTTCATTCTAGGCCAATAATAATGCCTCATTACTATTGCAATTGATCCATTATAAACTTCTTTAATTCCTTGGAATTTGGCACATATAATATGTTTTTATATAACAATAGTCCACCCTATGTTATTTGATATCCCAAACATCCCAAGCCTTATTTTCCTTGCTACAGAAATTCGTTAATTTTCTAAGAGTGTTCATCATGTTGTAAATCATCTTTTATCATATATTTCAAGCTAGTTTAAGTGGAACTAGTTGTTTGAATTCAATTATCTTGAAAATTTTGACTTAGAACATCTGCCAGTAAACTCATAATGACACCACAACAAACTCATAATGCCCATATCTAGTCTAGAAAGTTGTTTTATGAATATCTTCATCTTTGATTCAAATTTGGTGATACATATACATTAATTCTATCTTGGAAATCATTATAGCTCCTTTCAATTGCTCAAACAAACTATCAATCTTGGGTAGAGAATACTTGTTATTATTATGGTTATTTTTTTTTATCTTCCTATAATATATACACAACCTAAGAATGTCATCTTTCTTCTTCACAAATTAATTCAGTGCTCCCCATGGAGATAAACTAGGTCTAATGTACCATTTTTCCAACATTTCGTTCAATTGAATCTTTAACTCTATTAATTTAGGATTAGTCATCATGTAAAGTACTTTGGACACTGGTATTTCTCTTGGTATAATATCTATGCAGAAATATATATCTCTTTTAGGTGTAAATCATGGTATTCTTTCATAAATACATCTTGAAATTATTGCAACATTTTGAAGTCTTAAAAAAATTCTTTTGTATCACCTATTCATTCCAACACACTTATGGCATAAAATTGACATCCTTTTCTATAGAATTTCTTTAATTTATTTTTTGATACTTCTCTTATAGCCACAAGTTTGATGATACCTTCGAGATTTATGGGCTTCCATTCTTATCGACACCTTTTCATGTCTTATGATAGAAATCCGTCCTAACCCGACGTGCCTTTAACCAATCCATGCCAATAAAAAAATCATATGATCCTAAAGGTAATATACTCAAAGTTACTTGAGTTTAATACTCATTCATAAAAACTAGGCATGATTACACCATTTCGATTTTCTTCCTCGTTGTGTCTATATCTAGTTGAACTAACATTGTTTTCTTATGCTTACTTGTCTGAAAAACACATACATCAACAACTTGAGGTGAAATATATCTAAGGTTAGCTTTGAAATCAATTAATATATAAATAGGAAAATGAGTAATTTTACCTTCTAAATCAATTGCATATGCCTGATAATCTACTTATCGATTATTCAAAGGTTGAGTGAATCCTAGGTATTGTTATTGCAACATCATTGACAGTAGTAGCCCCTTGTGCTTTGTACACGTTTCTCTTGTTATCCTCTTTTCTATGGGGGAAATATTAGAGTAAGTGCTCTTCTCCACAACCTCGATATTTCAAAGGCCTCTTTCTCTAATCCCCTACCTTTCCTTCCACACTTGTTGTTGGCTTCATCTCACTTCGCATACGATAGTTTTGTTAAATATTAATTCTTTCTACTTTGGCCTTCATGTTTGCTAAATAATCATGCACATGGAAGTATTTCATCAATCCTATCATTCATGTTTTAACTTCTTGAACTTTCTTAATATCACCAATTAATTTGGGTGGTTTCTCCTTTTTTAATTATTCATGCAATGTAATTTTGGAGTCCTTCTTCTTATTTTTCTTATGTGATTTGTTGTGATTCATCCTGTCTAAGCTAGTTGTCACATCAATAAAGGAATCAAAGGAGGAGTCTTCACTGGAAGTAGCCACATTCCTACTTCAGTGTATTTTCTTAGACGTACTCTTATATTTATTGTTGAAGGTCAATCAATTCTTCTAATTTTCTGAAGGGACATCGATTTTCTTAGATGGGTATTTTCCATCATTACCAACATTTGGTCCATGCTACAATTGGTTGTGAATTGCAAACAAACTTTGTAAGAAAATTACATTCATTTTTTCATTTATTACTTATTATTTTACTAACCTCTCATTATATTATTTGAAATTCCAAAGGTCTTCCTTCAAACTCTCCATTGTCTCAATAAGGTTGGGCGGTGTTCCCTCTTCTATCCACTTTTCCTCAAAGGATATTATTTCAGCACTATGATTTTCCTTTATGCTACACATCATTCTCTTTATTTTCACTATTGGAAACTCTTCATATGTTTCGAAATAACTCATAACTATTAGTAACATTAAAATCATAACAATTAAACATGTTCATTACATTTACTTAATTTGTTCCATGCCTATATTAGCATGTATGTTTATCTTTTTGCATCAAGCTCAAGTCAATCTTCAAGTAATGTCGTTATATTCCTATATACAACAAAAAAATTTCACATAAGTAAACATGAAAGCATAAATATTAATATAAAACTTAAAAATTTTCCTATACTAGATCCCATCCAGTTTCAGTGTTGAATCTTAGCTCTAATACCACTCTATCACACACCCAACCCCATAATCCTTCATTAGGTTTATGGGGAATCACATTTTTCTTAGACTTAGTCCCTTTACCTGATTAGGGATATGGGTCTCAATTTTTTTCGTGTTTCTTTTTTTCTTTTATAACACAAAAATTAATTTTGATTAAAATATCGTTTAGGAAACTCAACTTTCTTAGGGTATATCTCTAAAATTATATCAAACCAAGATCTAGAACTTCTACCGTAGGTACCATGAGATATCTTCTCTATCTCCAATAAATCTTAGGATTTTAAACCCCAAATAAATGAATTTATAGCAAAAATACCATTTTGACCTATTTTAATCCTAATTTTAGGAGCATTTAGGACACCTGAATTCCTCAGACTATATTTATAAATTATAGTGAAACAATATATGACAATTGAACTAGATTTTTAGTGATATTTTCACTCATTATGGTCCAATTTTTAGCCTTTATAACTTCTCAGAAGAAAAGTTATAGTGAAAATTCCAAGATGACCTGTTTGAAGAAGCATTTGGGAATCCCAACTTCCTCAAATCATATATCCAAAAATATAGTGAACTAAGATCTGAAAATTAAAACAGATGTTCAATGAGATTTCCCCTCACTATGGTCCAAATTTCATCCTCTAAAATACCCATAAAATAATTTATAGTGAAAATTCCAAGATGACCTGTTTATGCCATAAATCACATTTTGGGTTCCACATTTAAACTCCAATAATGACCCTGAAATTCTTCCTCGACTTATTTTCGCACCTCATATATCTTTAAATTAGAGTAAAATTTGAGACTTATAGCTTGTAGATAAAATTAAATAAAAATAATCATGTGAGCAATAGGGATGGCATGCATACACACATCTGACCCATGAATTTAAAAATTTATTAACACGATCTCTATCGGGAAGAAAACATTTCCCAAATAAATTCAATTTATTTTCTTGGAGGTTAAAAAAATAAATTAAAAATATTACCAACAACAAAATTCATATCCTCCACATGTTTATTTTTCATAAACAAGTCTCATTAAAAAAAGAAAACTTGTTGAGAATAAACAATTCCAATTATTACAATTTCATACATGTATTGTTGCATTAATCAATTTCATTTACCTAGAATATAATTACTTATTCGATTCATAAAAAGTGAATATGGAACTGAAGAAGGTTAGGACACTCTCCACCTAACCAAAGGGAAGACTGCATTGTAGTCTTTCTCACATCCAACTTTCCCTGAGCCAGATTCTTGAAGCCTTGAAAGAAAACTAAAAGCTAAACATATGGATTTAGCACATAATTTTCAAACCAGATTTAATGCAAAAGTGAAGGCCACTCTCCTTCACACATAGGAAAAACTCAATATTCAACCTTTCCATATTTTACCATACTCATAATATTCAAAAAATACCATGCAGGTATGCACACCATAATGAATTATGTCTCTGATCTCTATAGTCCATTTTCCCTCCCCTTTTCAATGCTCTATGTGCCACACACAAGCAGTACCATTCCCAGTCATTAGAGCATATAGTCTAAAGAAAAAGGTTTGAAACACATCCACTTCCTATCACATAATTTGTCACTCATAGCTCTTAACTAGTCACAAGGTATAAACCTCTATGGGTTCTTCCACCAAGTCTCTTTCCAATTCAAATTTCTGAGTGAGAGGGAAAATGATGTATGAGAGAGAAAATGGAATGGGCTTAAAAGCTAAAGGAAGAATAACCTCTTGATTGATCCTCCCTCTTGTTTTTATAATCACACCTTGAACGTTCATCTTCCCAACCTCTTGCTAGAAGCTTCTTGATAAGATTAACCATCTCATCAAAAGGGAAAATTAAAACAAGAAAAATTTTCCTCTCAAGGCATCATAATATGTTGGATACCCCCTTACTAAAACTCTAGATTATATTTACTTTTTTTTTTATATTTTATTATTGATAAAAATAAATATTACATCACATTATATATTTCTAACTCATTCTGTCAATGTTTGTACCCTACCATTATAAGTTCTCAATTACATCACAAAATTGGAAAAATAAAAGGGGTGCCATTGAGGGGGGGGGGGTGGCCGGTATGGGTTGGGTATTTCCTTTTAACTATATCAATTTAATTCGTTCCTTCATCTTTAAAAATAATTGTAGTTTCAAAGAACGAAAATTTTCCCATAAAACTTACCCTCACATGTCTCAATACTCCCACACTTCACATCTCACAAAAACATTGCAATGCAAAAGTAGAAGAATCTTATTGCAAGAATTAACCCTGAATTGATTCAGTCCTCCCATACTCTAAATCCCATAAAGGAAATATAATTTTGAAAAAAATGAAAATTCCCATAAGACCTACCCTCGAATGGTCTATCGCCCTACACTTCACATCTTGAACTATTATTCCTTTCTGCATTTCATATTCATGTGTTTTTAGAATTAGCTTATTTTGCAACATCCTTTGATTCTAATGTGGGGAAATAGTTCTTTTATATAGCCACATGACCTTCACCTCTACCATAGTAGCACTACCATCTCATATAACATGTTGCCTCCACGTCACCAAGTGCAAAATTTTTTTCCATATTTTTCTCTAATTCCAAAAATTCATCCATGTTTTCATATTTCTACTTGAGCTTCCATTGAAACTCTTATTTTACATTAAAAGGTTTAATCCTTCCCTTATGGTACTTTTTAGCTTCCAAATTTAATTGTTACAAGCCTAAAGTTTCCTAATGACAACTAAATTCAGGGATTTTGAGACCCCTAGAGTCCAATCCTTAAATTTCCTCCTAAAATTGCTCCAATTTTTCTTGGGAAATTTCATCAAAGAATTTGTAGGCATTTAAAAATTACACCTTTGCTTATTTTTTGCACTACCCCTCTGGTATTTATCCCACATGGCCTAAGTTTTGTAACCTAACACTATGATACAATATTATATCATCCCCAACCCACCAGTTTGGTCAGGATACTACTTCGCACCAACTATAAGGCCTCCAATTTTTAAAATTTCTTCAACATGTCTCATAATAACTATAAAACTATTTATTTAATACACCCATGTCATCCACCAATTTCCAAATATTCCAATAAGGTACCCTTGGTAGCATCATTACACTTTATCATGTAGGCCCAATGCATTTTACTATGAAATGAAACATACACATGACCATAATAGCATAATAAATACATATAATAAATTATTCATAACAACATGTATGAATATATAATTAACAAAAAAAAACATAAAATTAACAATAACAACACTTATGTTTTATGAATGTCAAAAATTGGCTGTAGAACTTATAAATTATCCATACACCACACTACTCCAATACTCTCAATTGTGGGTCACCCTCAAGAAAGGGATATGACTTCACAATACTAAAATGCTTCCCAAAGCTATATATGGTCCATAGTTAGCAAAAAGGAATTTTAGACAAAGGTTCCAAAAT
Organism: Pinus albicaulis; assembly: GCA_034641835.2. Lineage (NCBI taxonomy): Eukaryota > Viridiplantae > Streptophyta > Pinopsida > Pinales > Pinaceae > Pinus > Pinus albicaulis. The sequence goes on from CM076580.1 coordinate 1,141,553,574, forward strand.
CTATAAACACTCTAATATTTAGTCTCTCATCCCTCATCAATTGCACAACCCAAGGTATTTCTCCCTCTTCAATACCTCCACAATCCCTCAAATCATGCCACTACTCTTTTATGGCTCTAGCACAGGCTCCCTGGGAAGTCATTGAGCCCTCTGGCTTGAGGAGTTCTAACTACCCTTAATAGTCCCTAGGTGTCATCCAAGTCTCAAATCAATGATCCTATCCTCACACTTCTCCCTCTAGCGCTCTAACCTAACCCAAGGTAACTCAAAAAGAAATGCACACATAGATCCATTGAGGATCCATAAGGTAAACTCAATAGAAACTGGTAAAAGTGGCTCTTATGACCACACCCCCAACTCTCTTTGAGAAATACAATATTATAAATGATTGGAATGAGTAATAGTCTTGAAAATACTGTTGAAAATGCAGCAAGATGATGGAGCTTAGTGAAATGAAGTCGCCTTCACTAAGTGGGCCCGCAGGCAAATTCTGGCGCAAAGTCTATTTTTAGACTACGTCTATTTTTAGACATATGGAGCATGGTCCGGGGATTGCAGTATGTTATTCTTGGAGTATTGGTCATGTTGGTAAAAATAGATGGGACTCTATTTTTGTGACCTATAGGTCGATAGGTCGAAGTCTATTTTTAGACTGCCTATCCTAAAAATAGGGAAGTCAAATATTATTTACCCTTAATAATATTTGGACTCTAAATAGCAGTTTACTCTCTTGGAGCACTTCAGTTCGAGCCTTGGAAGTGGCTCATGCATCTGACAGAGGAATTACGCTATTCCTAAGGGTTTGGTGAGCTCATGCATGGTTGACTTCAGTGGCAGAAGTTTGGTGGAGTTAATGAGACAGATAGTGGAGTTGTGTTCGGTTTAACTTAGTTGAACTAGTTGAGATTAGTTTAACTAGCTAATAAACTAGTAATGAGTGGAGTGAATTAAATATTATTTAATTCATTAATTAGTAACTCATTATTCAACTCAAGAACACATCAGTTCACTACAGTGCATGATCAGTTCAGTGGAGACCATTGAAAGAGGTAGATGAAAGGGTGGAGTTAGCTATCAGTGGCGACATCAGTTGTGCATGAGATTTGCACCACACTTGGAGGAATTTCCCATGATGATTGCGCTGTCAAGCCAAGGGGATTCGAACCTTGGATCTCTATTTAGACAAGCCATGATTGCGCAATAGAGGCAAGGCAATTAGTGGTGAGTTTTGAACCAATAACCTGTTCAAAACCAAGATAGTTAGTGTGTAACTTTATGAGAAAGTACTAAGTACTTGTGAGGAGTATTGTACTGAGTTTGTTACATGATTTCTCCATTATAATATACACAATAGCTGTGGGGTTTTAAGCTATAAGCTTTCCCCATACATACTGTGTTAATGTGTATGATGAATTGATGTGCTATCGCTTGTTTTATTTCCGCATGTGTGATGATCTGAGTGGAAGAGATTATGTGTTGCATATGAATTCGAATTGATATGTGATCAGGATAGTCTCGGTGGATAATTAATAATTATTCAGCAAATTTCTAAATGGTATCGGAGCTATTGAAGCAAAGATTGATCATCACAGTGATTACAAAATTATTTCGGTAGACAGAGTCTGCATGCGGGCCAGGTAGCCTCTGGATCCATCCTTTTCTTTGAAAGGTGATATATCCAGTAAACACCCCTTGCAGTCAATCTCTGTGCTAGAAATAAATTTTTCTCATAGATCTAGAGCGGTTGAGCTTTGAGGTGGAATTCGAATTTTGCAGCAATTTTGTTTTCTTGGTGCGGAGTTGAAAATGTCTTTCAACGGTCTGTGACTCAAATATGCTCCTGAAGGCAATTCGAATTATGTTGCATGGAAGGATCGCATGGAGGCAGTATTAGAAGATAATGGTCTGAAGGAGTTCATAGATACGGATGTCCAAAAGCCCACTGATCCTGCTGAAGTCGAAGCCTGGCAAAAGAAGATGGCGAAATGTCGAAGGATCCTGTTGGAGGGCGTCAAGGATCATATTATATCCAGCCTCCATGGAAAGGCTTCTCCATATTTAATGTGGAAAGCTTTGACGGATCTATTCTAGAGTAAGAGCGACCAAAGGAAGCTGGCGCTCAAAGATAAGCTCAGGAACATCAAGATGGAGAAAGGCGACAGTATCGTCAAATACCTCACGAAGTTCACTCAATGCAGAGATGAGCTGGGAAGTGTGGGGGTGACTGTCGAAGATGAGGACATGGTCGACCTAGCTCTCCTTGGTCTTCCGAAGGCTTGGCACTCATATCAAGATAGTGTCAATGGTCGGGAGAAGTTGCCGGGATGGGAGCGCCTTTGGGCAGATCTCATGCAGGAGGAGATAAGGAGGACTACTCGGGATGGATCTTCATCAAAGGGAGCTGATGAAGAAAATTGAGCTTTGGTTGCCAAAGCAAAGAAAGGGAAGGGTAAGAAAACTTCTCATTCCGGTGCAAAGGGCAAGAAGCAGGATATGGCAAAAGTGAAGTGTTTTCACTACCATGATCATGGACATTATGCTACCCATTGTCCGAAGAAGAAGAAAAACAAGCAAGCGGTAAGATCTACAGATGGAGAAGCTTTGGCTTCACAGTTCGAGCTTGACTTTTCACTGATCGCATGCTTGGTTTCAAGTGTGATGGGATCGGTGTGGTTCTTGGATAGTGGTGCGTCATTTCATATGACGGGAGATCGGGATTTGTTCTCAGATCTGGAGGACAAAGATCTGGGTGTGCACATCGAGATGGGCGATGATGGTAGATACAGTGCGACTGGTATCGGTACCATATCCTTTCAGAGGGAGTCTGGTAAACCCTTTGTGTTGAAGGATGTCATGCATGTACCTGGATTGAAGAAGAACTTGATCTCTGTGGAGATGTTGGAAGATAAGGGGTATGATGTGGTCTTCAGCGAAGGAAAAGACTTCCTGCGCAGTAAGACTACTGGAGAGACCTGGAAGATAGGGGTTCGAACCAAGAACCTTTATCAGTTGCAAGTAGATGGCTACGCAGCAATGGCATGCAAGGCAGGAGAAGTGGTGAGCCAGGATGATGAGGGCAAACTGTGGCACAGGAGATTGGGCCACCTTCACCATGGAGCTTTGAAGATCCTGCAGTAGATTTCTACTGGGCTTCCTAAGGGCACTCTTGCGTAGTCAGATCAATGCAAGGGGTGTACTTTGGGGAAGTATGTGAAAGCCACCTTTCACGAGAAGGATAGTCGCGCCACGACGATCCTTGAGAGAGTTCACACAGACGTGTGTGGTCCTTTCTCAGTTGCTTCGACAGCAAAGAAGAAGTATTATGTGATCTCTGTTGATGATTTCTCTCGAAAGTGCTAGATCTTCTTCATGCAGAAGAAGAGCGATACATTCACGAAGTTCTGTGAGTTTAAAGCACTGGTCGAGAAGGAGTCGGGGAAGAAGGTGATTTCTCTAAAGAGTGATAATGGTGGTGAATTCATCTCGGCTGAATTCAAGGAGTTCTGCAGCGCAGAAGGGATTCAGAGAGAGCTCATCGCACCCCATAAACCACAGCAGAACGAGGTGGCTGAGCGGAAGAACAAAATGATCGTGGGTGCTGCACGGGCGATGTTGCATGATCAGGGCCTACCCCTTCACTTGTGGGCTGAAGCATGCAATACAACAGTGTATGTGCAGAACCGTTGTCCTCACAAGGTTCTTGGCATGAGTACACCGGAGGAGGCTTATTCTGGCAAGAGGCCTGATATTTCTCATCTGAGAATTTTTGGCTCTCCTGTCTACATGCATGTGACGAAGGATGCAAGAAGGAAGCTGGATCCGACCGCAGAGGTTGGAATATTTGTGGGGTACACCGATACACCTCACAACTATTGGGTGTATTTGTCAGACAGTTGCAAGACTGTTGTGTGACGGGATATCAAGTTTCAGGAGGAGAAAGCCATGCAGTGTTCGCTTGAGAGGGAGCTACACTTGCATGCAGATGAGGAGCTGTTAGTTCCTAAGGAGGAGCTTCCGGATGTGGATCAGCCATAAGAGGAGGTTCAGGAGGTGGAAGAAACCACCCATGCAGCGCCAACCATTAGAGGGCGCATGCGCACTACAGAAGCTGAGCGACTGGCTCGGGATGCAGAGAAGGTTGTAGGACCACCTACAGCACAGCGCAGACAGAGACAGTCACTGGATCGGTACACTGGATACATGGCTCTTGTGAGTCAATGTGTCGTGATGGAGCCATCCTCTTTTGAGGAAGCTGTGGAGGAACCCGCATGGGTTGATGCCATGATCGAAGAATATGATTCGATCGTCAGAAACAGTGCATGGGAGATTGTCCCAAGACCGGTAGGGAAATCAGTGGTGGGTTCGCGATGGATCTACAAAGTGAAGCAGGCGGCTGACGGGAGTGTGGAGAAGGACAAGGTGAGATTTGTCACCCGTGGCTTTTCACAAATCGAGGGGATCAATTATGAGGAGACCTTTGCACCTGTCGCAAGGCACTCTTCCATACGGACGATCCTTGCTCTCTCAGCGCAGATGGGGTGGCACATTCATCAGATGGATGTGAAGACTGCGTTCCTCAACGGAGTCATTGAGGAGAAGGTGTACATAGAGCAGCCTGAAGGTTTCAAGATCTTCAGCAGTGAGTCCCATGTGTGCCGACTCAAGAGAGCACTGTACGGGCTGAAGCAAGCACCTCGTGCTTGGTACACTTGCATAGACAGCTACTTCACCGGGCTTGGATTCTCCAAGAGTGAGGCGGATCCTAACCTGTACCAGATTGTGGTGGAGGGGAAGCTGTTGATCATCATACTGTATGTAGATGATCTGATTTTGATTGGCGATGAGCAGTTGATACTTTCATGCAAGGAGGATCTTGCACGAGAGTTTGAGATGAAGGACTTGGGCATCCTTCATTATTTCCTGGGATTGGAGATTTGGCAGCGCAGCGGAGGACTGTTTGTTTCTCAGGGCAAGTATGCCCTGGAGATTCTAGAGAGGTTCAACATGCAAGGCTGCAAGCCTGTTGACACTCCTCTTCCTGGTGGTTGGAGGAAGGAGGATGCTACTTCAGCGGAGGTAGTGGATGCCACTGTCTATCGACAGTTGGTGGGGTCGCTTATGTATCCGGTCAATACACGACCCGATATACGCCATGCAGTTAACCAGCTTTCGTAAGCTATGGTTAAGCCTACCAAGCTCTTTTGGAAGGTAGGCAAGCATGTATTGCGCTATATCGGAGGCACATCGGGATATGGTCTATGGTACAGATAGGAGGATGGAGCGAAGCTTTCTGGCTTCACTGATGCAGATTGGGCAGGGAGTCCAACGGACCGGAAGAGCACTTCTGGAGGAGTTTTTAGCATTGGGTCGACAGCAGTTTCCTAGTACAGCAGGAAGCAGAGATCCGTGGCACTCAGTTCAGCAGAGGCCGAGTACATGGCAGCAAGTTTGGCTGCATGCGAGGCTATTTGGATGAGGAAGATCCTCGCAGGTTTGTTCAGGTTACATTTGGAGCCTACAATGATCTACTGTGATAACCAGAGCTGCATCAAGCTCTCGGCTAATCCAGTATTTCATGATAGGTCCAAACATATCGACATCAGGTACCATCATATCATAGATTGTGTTCAGCGGAGAATCATGATGCTTTCATATGTTCCCACGGAGGATCAGGATGCCGACATCCTGACGAAGGCGCTCACCAGGAGCAAGTTCGAATTCCACAGAGGCAGGATAGGGGTTGCAGATAATCCATATCTTGCTGAGAGGGAGTGTTGAAAATGCAGCAAGATGATGGAGCTTAATGAAATGAAGTCGCCTTCACTAAGTGGGCCCGCAGGCAAATTTTGGCGCAAAGTCTATTTTTAGACTATGTCTATTTTTAGACATATGGAGCATGGTCCAGGGGTTGCAGTATGTTATTCTTGGAGTATTGGTCATGTTGGTAAAAATAGATGGACCTCTATTTTTGGACCTATAGGTCGAAGTCTATTTTTAGACCGCCTATCCTAAAAATAGGGAAGTCAAATATTATTTACCCTTAATAATATTTGGACTCTAAACTTCAGTTTACTCTCTTGGAGCACTTCAGTTCGAGCTACAGAAGTGGCTCATGCATCTGACAGAGGAATTACGCTATTCCTAAGGGTTTTTTGAGCTCATGCATGGTTGAATTCAGTTAGGACTTCAGTGGCAGAAGTTTGGTGGAGTTGATGAGACAGTTGGTGGAGTTGTGTTCGGTTTAACTTAGTTGAACTAGTTGAGATTAGTTTAACTAGCTAATCAACTAGTAATGAGGGGAGTGAATTAAATATTATTTAATTCATTAATTAGTAACTCATTATTCAACTCAAGAACACATCAGTTCACTACAGTGCATGGACAGTTCAGTGGAGACCAGTGAAAGAGGTAGATGAAAGGGTGGAGTTAGCTATCAATGGCGACATCAGTTGTGCATGAGATTTGCACCACACTTGGAGGAATTTCCCATGATGATTGCGCTGTCAAGCCAAGGAGATTCAAACCTTGGATCTCTATTTAGACAAGCCATGATTGCGCAATAGAGGCAAGGCAATTAGTGGTGAGTTTTGAACCAGTAACCTGTTCAAAACTGAGCTAGTTTGTGTGTAACTTCATGAGAAAGTACTAAGTACTTGTGAGGAGTATTGTACTGAGTTTGTTACATGATTTCTCCATTATAATATACACAATAGCTGCGGGGTTTTCAGCTACAAGCTTTCCCCATACATACTGTGTTAATGTGTATGATGATTTGATGTGCTATCGCTTGTTTTATTTCCGCATGTGTGATGATCTGAGTGGAAGAGATTATGTGTTGCATATGAATTCGAATTGATATGTGATTAGGATAGTCTCGGTGGATAATTAATCATTATTCAACAAATTTCTTCAAATACACTATAATATCACTTTATATATGAATTTGACAAACATAACAACTGGCTCTCAAAGGAAACACTTCTCCATCACTTGGAGATTCATTTTCCCCTCCTTGGGAACATAGCATAAATATATATATATATATATTGTGATTTTAGGCTTATTTTAATATTTGGCTTAGTCCCTTGGATTAATCCCCCTTAAATTACCCCTTAGCCCCCTTCCCACTCTTAGAGTCCTAGCCCCCACTCTCTCTTGTCTAAATTTGTTTGCAACAACGGTTTTTTTTTTATGTGATTACATATTTACATTCTTAGACCAGATGGAATTCCCATATGTAGGCTCTTTGGCATAAAATCACATAGGCACTCTAACCTCAAAACAATATATACATAAGCATATACGCCTCAAAATATTTGCTATCTGACCAGGCTAAGCATAATATATGCAATATGGACAAGGGGTCAACCTAGGGGTGTTACAAAGCATATCAAGTATGGTTGAATCAACCACCTATTCTACTCCCATTATGTCTTGAGTTAATACTTTATATATTTCTACATTAACATTGGTTCTTCACATGTTGGGGATAAAGATAATAATATAGAAGTGGAAAATGGATGATATAGCCATGGAAGGAATGTTGTCACATGTATCTTAACAAGATGAGTTGGGGGATGATGCTCGTAACATGAATCCTTCTTTGAAATCCTAATATCTTCTTCCACCATCCCTATCTTTAGACATGGATCAAGGTATACCTAGCTAAAAACAACAATGTTAATGTAGAGCTTGAAAGTAATGAATGTTATGTCAAATACATGTTTCTGACACTATTGAGTTAACTAGACATTAAATCCCTTGTATTTTAACAAATAATATCACACAAAGAACTATAAAGAGTGACTTAGTTCATCCATGATTTATGATAGTGTACATTTTTATTTCCTATTAATTACAACTTACTCAAAGATAAGGAATTTCCCACTAACAACGTCCTCTTTGGATTAGCTACAAAGAGGAAAATAAATCACTTCAAATTTGGGTGTGGATTACATATCATATCACACCAAATTTAATGATTTCATTATATATATAGGTGAATATGAAGAAAAATGGACATGTCAAGAGTGTGGGAATGATATGTATTATAAATAAAAAAATGAGATCAAGAAATATTGTCCTCCTAATAATATATTGAGGCACATGCCCATAATCCCATGGATTCAAAGTATCTTTCATTACAAATAATTAGTTGTATTGAAAGGGTCGAACTCCTTGCATAAAAGTGAGTTCAAATTATGCAAACCCCTTTGGATATAATATATGTGAATCGTATAGAGGATACATGGCCCAATAAATTCAAGGAGAATGTATGCAGCCTTTTATTAAGCATAACGATGGATGGAGTTAACTCATTTACCCTTCAAACCGCTAACTATTCCATTTTTCTAGTGGTAGTGATCAATAACAATATCCCCTCATGGTTGTCCATGAATAATGGCCATCTTGTGTTGGCTCTCATATTACTAGTAGAATATAACTAAAAAGCATGTATATTTTCCTCCAACCATTGATCAATGAATTGAAACGATTATGCAGGGGGTATATGTATATGATGTATCAATACCCCTCCAAATAGATAGGATTTTTAGATTGTATGGCATATTATCATACACCAATTGTTAGACATTGGATAAAAAACACTCCCAGTGTGTTTCATGACATGGAATAACCACCTCTCATGGATACTTATCTTTATCAATGTGATCAATGACTAACACATACAGGTTTTGGTGTAATGGCAATCGCGATTCCCAACAAGTGGTATCAGAGTCTAGGTCATGATTTTGATACACACACATCCTGCGCTAAAGGGGATATTATTTTATATTGGATAAAATAATGCTCCCATGTTTTGCAACATGGAATAACCACCTCTTGTGAATCCTTATCTTTGGTAATGAAATCATTGACTAATGTTGTGGGTTTTGCTTTAATGGAAATTATGATTCCCAATACTAATTAGGACAAGGAATTCATTCTGTTAAGCATTTTTATTTTTATTTTTTATATCCATAACATTAGTTAACATAATTTGGTGCAACTATCTTCTTTCATGATAACATATGTTGTATACAATAGCATCACAAGTCTTTTAACAAAAGTGGATCATGGCTTTAAATGTTGTGTAGCTTCTACAAAGGTTAGCTAGTCCAACCACCTATGAAATGTAGTGTATGATTACTATAATAGGATATTCCTTCTAGATACCATCCTTATATAAGAGAAAATATACTTTCAATGGTAAGCCAAAGTTTATCTAGATACTTTACAGATTGTCGCTATCATATTGGCTTAGGGAATATGACATAAAGAAGAAGAATAAACTTGTGGACAAATTTTATTCACATGGGGAACCTATGTCCAATGATTCTAATTTTTTCTACACATGTGTCAATAAAATTTCCATTGGGATGAAAAGGAAATATATTTGTTAATAACTTCCATATTGTTACATCTTAAGATTCCCTGCTTACTAGATCCCATGCATTTATTGAAAATGTTTCATAGTATTTATGGAGGCACATACCATTTAAAGAAAAAAAGTGCATTGGGTCTTATCAGAGATCTTGTTTCTCTAAAAATTAAAAAGAAAGATTGACCAAGAAACTAAATTATATGAGATGTGAGTTCTTGTAGGAATTTTAAAGGAGGTCACATCCCATTGATTTTGAAAAAAAATGATATTTTTGTTGTGAAGGATTTTATATTAGTTCTGAAGGCTCCTTATTTATATGATTTCAATCTATGACGGTTCTTCACTTTAGATGAAAATTTTTTTGGGTTGAAATCACATAGTGATCTAAACCTTCTAAATTTATGTATGTTACTTACTTTTTTCATTTTCTACAGTGTAGGTTATAATATGGTATGAAATTATAATTTTGAGTGTGCTTTTTTTGGAGTGGTATTTTCCTTTACTACTTTATGGTTGTGTACTGAATCATAATTTCTTATAGGACTTGCCCTGAACGATATATAAATCACCTATGTGTGTGCATTGGATTACATAAAAGGAGCTTCACATGGCTAACATTCCATAGTGGCATTTAAGATAGTTGATATTGTTTATAAGTTCGAAAATGAATTTTCAATGAGTTTCATGGACTTGTAAGTTGATATTGTAAGTCACCTATTTAATGAGGTTGAATTATACAGGGTGGTCTCCATGGGGACTTCACTCAGTGAACCTCCGACATAGCATGTGTGTTCGTGGCATACTAAACAATATCCTTAGTTTGACTAAATATTGAAAAACACCTCTAAAAACAACTTTATTTAACCCCCTGCCAATACGAACCAAATACACCTTACAACTTTAAAAAAATCCTACTTTCACTAAATATTGTAAGTATCCATTTTTCATTAACATTTTTTGTACCTCTTTATATTTTTTCAGTAACTTTGAGCTCCATTTTTTATACAAAACATATAAAATCCATTTATCCCTATTATATACTCAATATATTATGTCATTTTTTCCTCAATATATATCCCCTAATATGAACGCACGTGGTATGGTATTGATTCCACAGTGAATCCCCACGGTGGTCTGATTCCATTTGAATGTTATTTTAAGATGAGAGGTAGATGAAAATATTTAAAAGGGCTATTTGAAAAAAAGAAAAAACCCAAATGGCTCTATGGTGGAAGGCTACCTAATTTATGTGTTTTACTATTATGCTTGTGAGTACAACAAGTAAAATGACAACACACTAGGTGGACTGGTTTGGGATGACCAATGGGGTAAGGAGAAACAAGAAGGGGATCTACTTAAAATCAATGGAAGAAGGTGAGGGATAAAAAGCATGTCACTTATCTTTTGTCAAATTTCCATAAAATAATTATTTACACTAAATTCAAAAAAATATATTTCATCTAATATTATTGGTTTGGTTTCATGAATACATTATCGAATTTAGAAATCAATACCATCAATAAATTCATTCTTTCCAATGCAAAGATAGTCGAAATATGAGTCACATTGTATGAAGATACGAGAAGGAAATGGGTTACTGATAGGAAGGGATGCATATGGTTGAACAATGGATGCATGCCTTCTAATAATGATTTCAAGGAAAATATGTCAATTATCTATCCCAAAAATTTGGTGGCTAACCAAATTAGAGAAAAATATGGCACATCCTTTCATTATTCCATGGTGAAAAGGATGCACTGAACATAGGGATTAGGTGCAACAAGTCTTTAATAATCTCTCAGTCCACATTATTAAATTTATAGCTCATGCTTGAATTTTTCACTAGAGATTTTGACGATGAACATGTCATGTTGGACTATGAATTTGAAGTCGAGTTTGACCATTCTAGTCATGTTAGTAACCATGATCGAAACATAATATAGGGGAGGTACCTAATGTCAAAAATATACAAAAGATCATGCAAGTGGACTTCTCATATTTCCAATATGTTCTTTTTAGGTATAAGTGGTAGAATAATTTTGACTAGAGTGATATAAAGGAAGATCATGATAGTGGGATAATATATGTTAATTCAACAAGGATGTAGGACGAAAGTAAGGAGCATTATGTTTTCCAAAAACATTGCAACCAATTTTTTGTTTACCCAAACATGTTGGATTGGGATTAGTGTTTCATACTAAGACATGATCCGATATCAATGCATACAATTATCATCCATTGCATTGAAATATAAAATGAAAAAAAAGATAGGGATTCCATTGTGTAAAAACAAGTTTATAAATGAAAACATTATTTCTTATTTCATTTTTCATCAAAAGTTAGAAAGGACATTTATGCAAGAGATATTTACCACAGACCGCTTTTGGAGAATATATTTTACTTAAGATCTAATTTGTATGAGACTTCCATAAGTACATATAAATCTCCAAAAAAATGCTTAAGGTATGTAACTACATTCTATTCATCTCAAAATTACCCTTAATTAATTTAAATTTAAATTTTAAGTACGGTTTATTTATACCTTTTAGCATTTATAATGTATTTTTAAGAAATATAAGGGCTTTAAAGTTGCCTTCAATGTTGAAATCTTAGTTTTTATATTTATTTTATTTTGGTTTATGTGGTTGTAAACACTAACATGATTTTTTATTCTCTAAAATTTGAATGTTTATTTTTACTTTTTGAATAAGGAAATGATAATTTAGTGGCTTTGTATATTTGTATAGGGGGCTTTGTGTATTTGTTGGATTTGGACGATTCCATTGGATCTATATGTTTTCCTCTCTTCATAAACATAATTTTGTTTTAGAGTTTGTCTATTCTTAAGCCCCTTCCTTGTAACACAATCCTCCACTCATAGGTCACTTTATTGTTGAAAATGAATCTTTATCGTTGTCTATCTCCCTATGATATGAAGCTCCAATTTAATAAATTTATTTACAAGCTCATAAGTTAATTTGTGTATCCATTTTTTTTTGGGGTCAATTCTCTCGTGTGGATATCTTAGGCTAGGAATCCCATTTTTTTTTTAAGAGAACTTATATCCACGCTTATGCTCATGAGTTCTTCATACTCGAATCATCTTTGCTAAGCACAAAAACAAATTCCTCATTATTGGTTGTGGTTCATGACCGTGGATGCCTTTTTATAAAGAAATGGTTTCATTTCTTCGATCGCTCTTCCAATTCATTAGATTATTGTGAAAGTTTTATCAATAAAAAGCTATAATTACTTAGGTGAGCCCAAAACCTCTTACTCTCGTTGCTTGCATGGACTCAATAAAGATGGTACTGTATCTTTAATGAATTAGAAAACTTTTTTTATTCATTATGTAAAATATTCAAACTAAAACTTCCTTTTTCATCTATATTACAACATCCTCTTCTTGTATAGATAAGTATGAAAGGAACATAAACTTGCCCAACAACATGAAATCATCAACCAATTGAAATGAAAAAAAATACTTAAAAAGACATGGTACTTTTAAAAACCATCACTTTATAGAAGTGGAAGAATTCTAATCAATAAGAAATTAATTAAAAAAACTCAAGAGGAATAATATAAAAGGAGTTACTCACATACCAAAGTTACTCACCCTAGCATAACAACTAGCAATTGCACCATATGTTGCAAAGGAAACGCTGAACTTCACAAATAAGGCTAACCATCTCATTAATCAATTAGTCTTTGTATCACGTATTGATTCAAATGTTCACGTATTGTACCAAGTGCAGATCTTAACTCAGCGTCTACAAGTGCAGAGAGAGATCAAATCTCTCTTCACTCTAAAAGAAGTTTGAACCTCAAAAGCCCTCTTCACTCTAAAAGAAGTTTGAATTAGTAGATCCAAGTTAAGATGGATTTAAGCTGATTTATATTTCTTCACATAAAAATACCATTGGCAAAACCAATCTACAACTGATCATTTTATCTCGATTTTATTTTAATTAGCTGATTTATATTTCTTCACATAAAAATACCATTGGCAAAACCAATCTACAACTAATAATTTTACCTAAATTTTACTTTAATTATTAATTTTTATTATATATATATATATATATATATATATATATATATATATTCAAAATGTTTACATGATAAGACATTATAATATTTCATACATGTAATAAAAATCAAATTAAATTAAAAATTAAAACAAAGAAAATTATTATTATTATTAAAATTATCAATCAAACATTTTGAGTGTCAAATTACCTAAAATAAAAATTTAAAAAAAAAAAAACATAAAATTAATAATTTTATTTATTATTATAACTATAATTAATAATAAAACCAGCTTATATCCATCTTAATTTTAAATTTGACAAACCTAAACCAATAAAGTCTAAATCTCAAATAATTTTATGTTCAACAACTTATATATCCATCTTAATTCTACATTTGACAAACCTAAACCAAAACCAAAACCAATGAAATCAATGAAATCTAAATCTCAATAAAGTCTAAATCTCAATCTCAAATAATTAGGTTCAACAACTTAAAATATAGATTGCAATATAGATTGTCAAACCTAACCCAATGAAATCTAGCTCTCAAATAATTTTATGTTCAACAATTTAAAATATAGATGTACTTGATGTCCCGAAATTACAACCATAAATCACAGACCCAATCACAAACCCCAAAAATGTTCTTAAATACAAAACTTCAAAGAATTAAAATTTAGAATATAACATCAATTCAAAGTGTAAATGAATATCAACCTAGTTAAAAAGTAATAAACCTGTGGATAAACCTTCCCAGCGATTATGACTTGCATAACCCTAGCCGTTATGTATAAAAGAGCATTTATAATCACGCTGATTCGATGTTGGTCTGTTTAGGTTAGGTTTAGGTTTACATGTAAATTCTGCCAAAACAGAAGGAATTCCATAAAAGCTGAAACTATGAAGCTATGCATTTTTGGGCCAAACGTTCTGGATCACCAGTCAAAACTGCTGTAAATAAATTATCTTTTTCGGCTCTATACATGATAACTGTGCAATTAATTGATTACTTATCTTGGCTTGATACTTGTTAAACTACGATCAGAAAAACACTTGAAATATTACTGTTTCTATATGTGATAACAAAAATAAGTTACAAAAACATAGGCAGATATGGTAAGATTACTATGTTGTCTGAATGCATGAAGATAATGTCCTGTAACCCTTCATGGAGCGAACTCGAAGATACTGTTATGTAATTCATGGGGTGAATGTATATGCGAGAATGGTAGTTGCGTCAGCACTCAGTGAATATGCCCTTGCTCAATTAGTTGAACCCAGATATTGCACGAATCCATTTTTGTTCGAAAACGAGTCATTCTTAAAAATTAGCTCTTTGAATAAATTATCATCTCCAGTAGCTGAATAAGGAAAAAATTTCACCGGTCTCTCTTTGATTACAATTTTGCCCGGCAGAAAAGATAGGTTGTAGAAAGTTAGAAACTGCAAGGCACTTCAATCGACAAATTTTCCTGTAAATTAGCTTGAATACACAAGCAATTGCTCCCAGTAGTGGGGAAATGTAATGCTCTAGACAATAACAAGGGTCAAACTAACTGCTATCAAACTAATTGACCCGAAGTTTAACCTTCAAAACTAGGACACCAGACAACCTGAACTTTAACCCTACTTTCCGAACAGGACACCACGTAGAAGGCACACTGGGGTCTAGGTATGCTCTTTAGTAGTCCATGCCACCCATACCGCCGCCCATAGCTGGGCCTTCTTTCTCATCTTTCAGAATCTCAACAACGACGCACTCTGTTGTGGTTAACAACGAAGACACACTGCAAGGAGGGACGTATACAGATTCCAGAAATGCCCTTAGAATGAAGCCATTGAAACAAAAAATGTATAGCAGACAAAAAAAAGATGCTAACAAAAATGTATAGAAAATAATAAATATGCTAGTGATGGCAACAAGAGGTTAAACTCTTACCTTGCAGCATCAACCAAAGCAGTTCTGATCACTTTCAGGGGATCAATAATCCCTGCCTTCACCATGTCAACGTATTCACCTGGTCCAACAGTAAGACAATTAACATGTTCGCTTTAGTCTAGCAGATGAAAACAAACTTCAAAGTTCATGCACAACGCCCTTGGTTGAAAATTGAAATGCCATGACCCCTCATTAACATATTGCCCTCAGTTGAAAATTGAAATGCCACAAACCCTCATTAACATAATGCCCTCAGTTGAAAATTGAAATGCCACAACCCCTCGTTAACATAATATGCCAAATTCCATCATAAACAGCCACTACAAAGGACAGTTGAAATGAGTTCTTTACCTTTGGCAGCATCGTAGCCAAGGTCAAGATTATCTTGCTCCAGTAATTTCCCAACAACCACTGCACCTTCCACACCGGCATTTGCAGCAATCGTATATGCAGGCATCTTCACAATCACACAATATCCTAAATCAGAATTATGGACAACAAAGGCAACATACACGTATTATAATAACTCAAAATACACAGTATAAATTTCAACCTTCAATGCATTCTGAATAATTTGCACTCCAATATTTTGGTCGAAGTTAGCAGTCTGATGTTTCTCTAGCTCCTTTGTCGCATAAAGAAGAGCAACGCCACCTCCTGCAGAAACATATGCTTTAAAGACATGCCACTTAAGATTAAATAAAAAAAGTAATAATTTATAAGGGAGCTTACTCTTGTAATCACGCCCCTAAAATAGCATAAAACACTGTAAGCAGCACTTTACCTGGCACAATACCCTCCTCTACTGCTGCCATAGTGGCATTCAAGGCATCTGTAACTCTGTCTTTCTTCTCCCCTACTTCCACCTCACTAGCACCACCAATCTGCAAAAAGGAAAGACAAAATGATAAAGGAATAGCACAAAACTCCAATAATAGTCCATTGATGCCACCTATTAGAGCCAAAGCTGCACTGTGTATGCCTTGTAAGGAAGAAACAGAATATTCATAGTAGTAGCTCAAAGAGTTAGTGAAAAAGCTTCAAACAACGTTACCAGAAAAGAAATAAAACTAGAGATACATGTCCCATGCATAGCGCTGCCCAGAATTATTAACCAGTATCAAATGCAACTATTGGAAGGAAGTAGGGGATTAGTGTACACATTCAATTTTGAAGTTTATACTTACACATTTTTGGGCCTTCTCATTTGTGATAAAATACGGGGATATATAACCCCTGTCTAGCTTCATTCCTTCGACAACCTCCAATTCATTGTACAATGTCTTCCCATCCTGTGCAAATCCACACATCCAACAACACCAAATATTACATTTCCCTTAGTTATAGGTTAAAAAATTTGAGAATATCTAACCTGTACAATCATTTGACTTACCGCAATAGTTATGACTCCCTCCTTGCCAACTTTTTTTATTGCTTTGGCAATAAGTTCACCAATTTCCCTTTCACCATTTGCTGAGATGGTGCCTACCTGCACCCCAGCATATCATGCAATCCCATTTTAGATAGTACTTGTAAGTTTTATATTTCATCATAGTAAATGAAGAACTCGAAAATGATCCCTAGGTAAGAAATTGAAAATATGCAGCCATAGACTCAAGTACATGACTAATCACTATAAATGGACATTCATACAGAACACATAGCACCGAAAGAAGCTAGGTGCTCCTACAACCCACAGCGAGGAGATGTTCAATTATTGTTGATTAAGGCAAATAAAATAAAATGGTAAAAAAATGCTCTAAAAGACTACGGTGCAAGAAAGGTTTAATTCTCAATTGGTGCCATGCAAATTGCATTTAATTACCAGGCATTCGTATTACCTCTGCAACACAAAAACAGGACTTATGTACAATGTGACATATCCCAATCAAAACCAATATATACCCCAATTTCTGGAAACATAAAAAATCAGCAGTTTTAACGAGGATTTGCAATATAGGACAACAACATTTGCCGTGGAACTCAGATAGGATTCAGGAACATGGAAACACGTGTCTATTAGCAGGCCTTAATATATCCCTGTGATAATATGTGAGATGCAAGTAGGGTTCAGGGCTCAAGCCTCCCTGAGGCTTATGCTTTTCGAAATGTGATCATTTACATGAGATCCTGAAATTCTAAGTTTGCCTTCTTATTCAATTACCCAGTGATCCTCACATACCCTGTGAATCTATATCAATCATTTCCTTACACAAATGTGAATCTATATCAATCATTTCCTTACACAAATACTGCCCACTGCATTTCTTAAACGCCATGTATAGAAAATGTATAGCAGACAGGAATACCAAGTGAATAACAGACAAGAATACCAAGTCTACATTCTAGTATATAGTCTATACATTCTAGTATATAGTCTCTCGACCAGATTTCTAAACTCAATAAAACTTAAACCCTAAACCCTACTGAGTTAGTCATGGAGTGCCACCCAACATAACTAATCAATCATTCACACAACATTAGAATACAGACGATTGAAAGTTTATCATACGGACCCAATTCTGGAAGCCAGTGCAGCTGCTACTCTGTACATTTTGAGCCGAGAGACTTCAAGTCGAGCCCGGAAATAGAACAGGAGAGACCCGTATGGACTGAGCACGTCTATAGTATTATCAGGTTGCTCACGGAGTAAAACGCTTAATTATATCGAAATGTGTTTAGAGATCCCCAAGAGTCTAGAAGTCTCCATTAGGGCTTTGGGCCAACCAAGTTTATTGACTCGCATCTCATTGAATTTTTACATAATCGTTGGTTTTGGTTTAGGGTTGTATCAATTGGAAAATAGAGGACAAATTGAAAATATGGAGAAATGGTATGAAAAGTTCTACAGCATTGCGCTTCAGCCTGATGTAAGGACATTCAATACGATAATCAATTCATATGGTAAACAATGTTTATTTGAAAAAATGACTACAGTGATGGAGAACATGCAGAAATGCTATTTTTCATGGACAATTGTAACCTATAAAACTGTAATTGATGCATATGGGAGGGTTGGTGAAATTGAAAAGACAACTCAGTTGGCCGTGGCTTATGAAAGAAGAAAACCGAGAAGATTAAGAGACCTGTAGCTGCCCCTTGTATTTTAATGCAACCTGCAACGAGACCATGAAAAAAGAACAGAACAGCATTGGCTTCCGACACCAGATCTGTTTATGCATCCTGCGGGAACATTAAAGATCTGCCCTGAAGAAAACCCATACTCAAGAACAGGTAAAAGAAAAAAACCCTAATACTGCCGAAATCGTTTAAAAGATTTTACCTCGATGAATCGAACCTGTTCAAATTGATCGTGTTTCGATGGTGAATCTGGAAAATGGATAATAGATTGATTGCTCCAATCTGACCCAGTGAGCAATCCCAGTCCGCTTTCAACAGAAGGGCCTACCCTTTCTTTCTCGCTTGGTGAGGGTCAGATTCCACCCAGTGCTCGTTTGTTTACATGCTTGCACATGTATGTAGCGTCCCCTTCGGCCTGCTGGTCCGCCACTCTTGCCTGCATGGCGAATGGAGTCCTCTGAACTCGGTGGTTTTGGGAGGTGAATAATCTGGCGGGTCCTCCCCCATTGTTCCTACTCGACAGTAAATCATTGTTCTATCATCGCTCGTGATCTTTCTCATGCAGATCTGCAGATATGGCCTTTAAGGTAAACCCTCACTGAGTTCGCTCACGGACCTCTGATATTCGTTAGGTGTATAACTGATTAAAATAACAGAATTTAATCCTAGGGTTGAGATGGATTGAATCGTCTAACATTCAAATCAAAGGTACATAATGGTACACATACTCAGTTAGCAAAGTTGTTTTCAAATAAAAACGCTTTACAGCGTAATTAATAAATCCAAATAAATAAATGAAATGACAAGACACACAGAATATAGGGTAAACAATAACACAATCAATAAAGAAACGAGTGGAACATTTTCCAAAAGAGCTTGAAGTTCCAACGTGATTAGAATTTCGTAAAATTTATTAAATATTTCTTTAATTCGTTTCGAACTGATTAAAATTTTGTAAACTATATTGAATAACGTTTTTGTTAAATTATTTTATTGTATATTGACTATAGGTTACGAATATAACCTTTCGTATTTTAGTATTGTAAAATTAAATATATACCTAAAAGTTATGAAATTGATCATGTTTTTGTTAAATTATTTTGCTGTATATCGACTATAAAGTAGGTTACGAATATAACCTTTCCTATTTAAGTATTGTAAAATTAAATATATATAAAAGTTATGAAATTGTGTGCAGTGTGACGTTTAATGTTTTTTAAACGTTTTAATTTTATACACGTAAACCACATATACAAAACAAGTTTGAATCAATACTCCTTTTCTTTAATAATCTTCTTCAAAACAACTACAATTGTGAGATAAATAATCGATTTAGTAACTTTGACCACGGATGTTTTAGTGCACCATTAACTTAAGTTGAATAAATGAAATATATTAATTAAATAAATAAATTATAATTAAAAATTAAAAGATGTTTTCTAAATATTTTTTAGTCTAGTTTTTATATATTTATTTATTATAGAATTAAATTATTCATGTTTTCACTGAATTCTTAATTTAAATAAAATATATAAAAGTACAAAAATAAATATTATTTTAATAAGGATTACCAAATAGTGAGTTTACATGAGAGGATATAATTTGAGAAAGATACTATTTACATAGTCAAAGTTATATATGGTGGCTTTTGCTTAACTTGATGTTTATTAATATTTTTTCTATAAAATATTAATAGATGGTTTTAGTGGCTACACGCTCTTCTATGCTTAATGTTTCTTAATATTTCTCTTACAAAATATTAATAGATTGTTTTAGTGGTACATGTTTTTTTATTCCATAAATGAGGTTTTAGCGTAGTTATAAATGAGTGTACTTTAAATAGGTGAGGTTTTTATTTGAAATAGAGTAGTTTTTTTTTTTTTTTTTTTTATAATTTTCATGAAATTTAGTGGAAATTTTTGGAAATAGAGATTATAGTTGTCAAGTTTTAAAATTTTAAGTGTTTTAGGGGTTTTTGAGGGTGTTACATTTATTTTCACTATTAAAAAAAATTCAAATGCTCTGAGCTTCAAAATTAAAATAACAATAACAATAGTAATAATAATAATAATAAAATAAATAAATTTAATTTAATTTAATTTTAAAAAAAAAATCTCTGAATTCGATTAGAAAATCGTCATCTGAGTGAAATTTTCATTTTCTTAGACAATTCCTTACAAATATCTGTTTGTGCATGCATATTCATGCATATTGTAGAAAGATTTTAACAACTCACAAAATTTGATTTATTTTCTTTTAATCTCAATTATTGAATTCTAGTTTTCCTATATGTATATTATATAAAAATTTCTATAAGGTGTAGGCCAATTAGGAATTATGGGGTTTAGTCTTCTTTAGGTCTTATAATAAAGTCTCATAGGGAAGAGTTGAGGGTGGGAGCCAACTACATGTGATAAAAATTGTCCAAACGACATTTAAGCTCAATGAGTCTTGCACAACCCTAACTACAACATCCCACAGTTAGCAAGTCAATTCTTATATATATATATATATATATATATATATATATATATATATATATATATATATATATATATATATATATATATATAGAGAGAGAGAGAGAGAGAGAGAGAGAGAGAGAGAGTAAATTATATTTTATTCATAAATAAGAACAATAGATTGGATTCTATATATATATTACAGGATCATTACATTATAGGAATATAATCCTTCTTGCTTCAAATATATATGGGATAATATTACATATTAATGAATATTTCATTGCTTTGTAGATGAAAAATATTCATTGATCCTACCTTTTCTTCCTTTGTTCTTTTTAACATTTTGCAACTCATGAAAATGGTTCCACATTGAATAAAGCTAAATTAAGAATTAGAAAATTAAGATCTGAAGGAGAAAATGGTTGTTTAGTATTCAAATGTTTCTTAGAATTCCTAATTAGAATTGAAATCGTTAGATTCATGTGTTCTCTTCATCTCCTCAATAGGGATGAATTTGTAAATATCATCTATAAGGGATTTGTGTCTTCTTCTCTAACTTGATTCATCACTTCTGACAAAAAAAGAAGAAGAAAAAAACATGTTTTCTATCTATGGATTTGTAGGGTTTTGAGGCATGTAGTTTTTAGTTTTTACATTCTCTTGATTTGTTGGTTCACATTATTATCATTTCAGTGTGGTACTATGTCCTTTATTCCTTTCTAAAGAGGATCATGCTTGAAGAAGAGAAAACTAGAGATGTTCTTGTTATTGGCAAAGTTGACATTGAAATATTATATTCTCATAATATTGAGTTTGGGCCCATTAGAGACTACCTTGTTGTGAAAAAATCTTATCTGGTATACTGATCTGAAAGGACTGTATTATTTTTTTTGTACTAAGTGTCTTTTCAGTTATAAAACATGTCAATACTTGTCTCTTTAGTTTGCTTAAGGATTGAGGAATTTAACCATGAATTGTAGATGACTTTAGTGAACTAGAAGCATGAAATAAGCACAAATAACACTCAAAAATAGTGTATAACAGAGAAATAAAACACCACATAACATTTACATAGCAGGCATGATGAAGAAGTTCACCCCTCTAGGGCTACATTTGCTGGTCCAACTCCCAATGGCATGTCCATATTTCATTATGCTCAAAATTTTGTAAATACATGTAGTTACAGGTCTCTAATGGTTGTTTCTCTACACCAATGGCTCCATAATGCTCCAATTAGTCTAGAATGACTCTTCATTCACTCAGAAAGGGTAAAAATTGAGTCTCCAACTCATTTTCCCAGTAACACCTAGAACAAATCCACTAATTATGGAGGACTCCACTTAACTGGAGTTATTTTGGCAATTTATGCCACATAAAACACGCTCTAAATTTCCCGCCGTGATAGCCACAACATTAAACTTGGGTGGATAGGGGTGGCCACATGCCAGCCCCCGTTTTGCGGTTACCGTGATGGTTGACGAAACCATAGCACAAACCCCGGTGGTTAGGTGGAAATATGGGTTATGTTGTTGACCGTAAGAAGAAATTAAGTGTGATCGTAGCATGTGATAAGTGTTGGGCCAAAATTGTGAATTATGAATAAATCATGCTTCCCTAGATAGGTGCTAGTCTAAACAAATAGGTGAAAGACTATACAACTATTTTTCCTAACTCAGAATAGATACACAGAGAGGATTGGAGGCTTACTTGTTTAGTTGCTTCCAAATGTCTCCTTCTATTTCTTATGTTGCATCTTAAAATTCAAGCGGTTTGTAGGTTGAATGCTTCCTACAAGAAAGAACACTGAAACAACAAAAGATGCAATAATATAGATATCTATTCAAGCTAGTTAGCTAAATCAGTAAAGCATAAACCATATACATCAACTAAGATCTTGCAATATGGAAAATCAAAGCCAATACAAATGCATATAGGGAAAAACAAGCAGTATTATTTATTGATGATAGAAGGAAAGGTTACAACCAAGTGACTAATTTGAAGTGACCCTTCCGACAACGTCCACAAGCCTCATCACAGTATAAATCTCTCTGGTAGCAGCTACAAAAGCTAGCTCTCAATTGAAAATCCTCCAGCATTTCTCTACTCAAATTCTTCCATCTCAAGCACTCAGATATGTGCTTAATTTATAGATGAAATGTAGGTTGTTTTGCAATCAATGACTTTCCAATAATAGGCAAGACATGTTTCCAGTCATGTAGATGTCAAATGGACACTTGGATTCGAAGCTTGACACATGTGAACTCTTCTAGAAGGCACTGACCAAGTGGAGATTCTCAAACAATGAGAATTTCACTCTCAATGTGACCAACACACCTATGAATGTCGAGAAGTGCTTTGCAAAGCATCCTTGCATGGGGCTACCTGCATATGCAACGTACTTAGGCCCCTTAAATCCTGCGTTGGTGAGCTCTCATAAGCTACATAATAAGCTTCAAACTATGGAAATATTTTCTTGATGAAAGTCTTTCTTGATTTGTCTTATTTATTATCTTAGGGAATGTAGCAACTGAAATGATAGGGAATGATAGACCCTTGGTGATTGGTCCTGGAGATGATGCCCAGTTAACCAGGTCATTAGGAATGGTGCCCAAATTGACCTATAACAATTGCCCCTTAAAGCATGAGATCCAAATAATAAGAACATTTGATTGAGATGTTTTACACTGTGATGGGTTGGAGATGAAGCAGAGTGGTCACCTACATCAATCTTACAATAATTTACATCATGATATATCCTCTTTGATCATAATTGCTGAGGGTAGGCATTCCCATATTCAACACATAAAACAATCTAATAACATGTACATAATTCAGAAAGTCTTCTTCATTGGAATGTTGCCCAGATGAATACATGCCTACAGATATAGGTCCATGTTTGGATGACAATCTGTATGTAAGGTCACTGTACATATGATGTGTAAAACAATCCTGAAATAACAGCCTGGATGGCTGAAACTAGATCTGGGGTCTTCTTATCTCATTCACTCGATCATTCGGGTACAAGTCTGGCCATGCGAATATATGATTTGTAGTCAAACATGGAAAGACATCGTTTGATTACCAACCAATGATGCGTGCTGTTAAAAAATGCGAGAGAACCACCATTAATGTCAATGGCTCTCAAGGTATTGAAGTACATTTCGTAAGGCATGAATAGATGATTTGATGTCGAACGCCAAACGAAATCTTTCAGTCAAAAGTTCGGAAGTGAGGATCTTGTCAATGCTGGAACAAGCCTCATGGTACTAGAATCTGATGTTTCTAAGCGAACTTCCTAGATATTGATTTGTTGTCGACAGGAATTCACCTTATTGCAAAACTGGAGTTACTGATTTTTGAGACAAGGGTATGACTTGATATAGCAATCTTCAAGGATGACGGTCATGAAAATCAAGGTTTATGAGTATTGCAGAAGGATGAGTTTTTAATCACTGGATGATTTCTCTTGAACATATCGGTGACACTGTGATGAGTTGGCAGCATTGACCCAAAACCGAAGTGAAGGTATGATGAAACATAGGTTTGAATGAACTGTCAACATAGTTACCCAACCCAAACAATTACAGACATGGAGTGAAAGAAGTGTCATGTTCAAGAGCGACTTGCTAGCAAAAAGAAACTTTGCTCACTTTTCCCAAATTTTCCTCGGTCATTTGTCGACCAGTACCTCTTTATTTTTTAACAAGCTTGAGAAGGACAACATTTGCTTGATCTATAATTCAACCCTTTGGGCGAATAAAGTATCGCTATTTAATAATTTAACGAGTCTAGCGATGAATGAAACTCGATTCTTGCCATGATCAACAAGACCATCGCTATTTTATGTTTTAACGAACTTAATGACAGTGATAGCCCAGTCCTTTTTCATATTTAGAGAGTCTGAAAAAGAGGACGAAAGAGAACTCCTTAAGTACTTTTTCATAAATTTGTCACTCAGACCCGAAAAAGTGTAAAATAATATCTGAGAGAACCTCTTTGGTCATGTTTAACCAAGGTATTCCTTTTTCGTAAATAATCAATCTCAGTCTAGAAAAGGGTTAAACTTATACTGAGTAGATATCAATTCATTTACTTTAACGAGCTCGAAAATAAAGTGCTTGGCAATATTTTCACATTATCGGAGTCTGAAAAGAGCTAAAAGAAGACTCCAGGGGTTCCTTTTTCTCTGTTATCGAAGCTCAAAAAAGAGATAAAAGCGTGCTTCAAATCCTTTTTCGTTTTTAACACAACTCGAAAAATAAGTAGGAAAAGTATGCTTTGTGGTCAAGTCATTCTTTGAATAAATCTGCACGACTAATCTATTCATCAGTTGTATTTCCTGTTCAGAAAAACATCAAATGGATTAAAAATACTTGTTTCATGATAAAAACATAATAAAACTATAGTCATAGCAATAAAATTAACTTGCAAACAATTAAATGAATATAAAAAGTAGTTTCACTATTCATTTTTACCATTCCATAGTTACCATTTGCATTTTGGAGCTCTGAACCTGATTTTGCCCATGAACTTTAGCTTTGGATTGCGTGAAATTGGTAAGAATGTTTTGAATGCCCCCTGCAAGAGCACATGTCAAATGCCCCCTGTAAGAGAAGACTCTAGGGGTTCCTTTTTCACTATTATCGAAGCTTGAAAAAGAGATAAAAGTGTGTTTCAAATCCTTTTTCATTTTTAACAAAGCTCGAAAAATAAGGAGGAAAAGTATGCTTTGTGGTCAAGTCATTCTTTGAATAAATCTACACGAATAATTTGTTCATCAGTTGTATTTCCTATTCAGAAAAACATCAAATGGATTAAAAATACCTGTCTCATGATAAAAGATAATAAAACTATATTCATAGCAATAAATTTAAATTGCAAACAATTAAATGACTATAAAAAGTAGTTTCACTATTCATTTTTACCATTCCATAGTTACCATTTGCATTTTGGAGCTCTGAACCTGATTTTTCCCATGAACTTCAGTTGTGGATTGCGTGCAATTGGTAAGAATGTTTTGAATGCCCCCTGCAAGAGCAAATGTCAAATGCCCCCTGCAAGAGAAGATGCCCCCCAAGCTTCATTTCATTCACCTAAGTAAAATATTAGTTACTGATAGCTGGATGGAATGAAGGTTCATTATAGGGGAGGCTTTTTTTCATTTTTTAACAAGCTTGACACAGGAAAAGAACTATGCTCATGACCTATTTCATTTTTTAATGAATTTGACATAGTAAAAGAACTATCCTCATCACATGTTTCATTTTTTAACGACGTTGACACAATAAAAGAACTTTCCCAAAGGAACTTGTTTCATTTTTTAATGAGGTTGACACAAGAAAAAAGAACTATACTCATGGGAACTTGTTTCATTTATCGAGGTTGACACAAGAAAACAACTATCCTCAACACCTGTTTCATTTTTTAACGAGGTTGACACAGGAAAAAAGAACCATCCTCATAAATCTGTTTCATTTTTTAACGAGGTTGACACTAAAAAAAGAACCATCCTCATAATCTGTTCCATTTTTTAACGAGATTGACACAGTAAAAGAACCATCCTCATTGTGCAGTTGGAGTAGTGAGTGTGCCCTAGAAAAGACGTAGTCTAACGGAGTCATCATTTAAGGAGTTTGATGAGCACCATAAATGATAAGTTATAACATGCGTTGACAGGTCTTCTCCAGGGTTTTCATTGAATTTTGGAATTTGAGAGGGTAATTTCTGTGAAATCACCGGCCACCAAGGAGGATAACTGATGGAACCAGCTTGATATTGTACTGAAGATGTGAATAAAGGATCAAGTTGTTCAGTACTCATAAGGGAGGAACTAGATAGAACTCTAGATGATGACATGGGTGAAGTCAATGGAAATAACATCGAAGATGAAGGAACAACAGATGTTTTCGCAGCTGAAATAGATGGTTCAGTCTGGGATGTTATCTCAGCCATGGTCAAATGACCTAGTGTATACCCTATAGAATCTATAGGAACTGAAAGTGAAACAATATCAACAAAAGCAGAGGAAGGTGATTAAGGAAAAGACTCGTACAGGTAAAGCTCCTACCAAAAATGAGTTGGAGTTAAAGGTGTCTTGTCTTGTGATATTTCTTCAATCATAATCAAACCAGGTGGAAGAACTTCCCTGTCAAGCCAAAAGTATATTTCAGGTGGTTGACAACGCGATATGGGAGACTCAATGGCTACAATAGATTTTGAATTGACCCTTATAGCAACGTCCCCAAGCCTCATCATAGTATAAATCTCTCCAACAACAGCTACACAAATCTAGCTCTCAATTGAAAATCCCCTAGCATTTCTCTACTCAAATTCTTCCTTCTCAAGCACTCAGATCTGTGCTCAATTTATAGATGAACTGTAGGTTGTTTTGCAATCAATGACTTTCCCATAATAGGCAATACATGTTTCTAGTCATGTAGATGTCAAATGGACACTTGGATTCGAAGCTTGACACATGTGAACTCTTCTAGAAGGCACTGGCCAATTGGAGATTCTGGAACAATGAGAATTTCGCTCCCAATGTGACCAATGCACATGTGAATGTTGGGAAGTGCCATGCAGAGCAGCCTTGCATGGGGCTACATGCATATGCAATTCACTTAGGCCCCTTAGAGCCTACATTGGTGAGCTCTCATATGCTATATAGTAAGCTTCAAACCATGGAAACCTTTGCTTGATGAAAGTCTTGCTTGATTTGTCTTGTTTATTGTGTTAGGGCATGTAGCAACTGAAATGATAGGGAATGATAGAACCTTCATCATTGGTCCTAGAGATGATTCCTAGCTAACCACGTCATTGGGAATGGTGCCCAAATTATATTTCAGGTGGTTGAATGCGCGATATGGGAGACTCAATGGCTACAATAGATTTTGGAGTGACCAATACAAGAACAACTTCTAGTTGTTCAACTTCGAGATCAAGATTTTCTCCACTTAGGGAATATAGCAACAGAAATATAAGGAGATGGTAGACCCTATTTCATTGGTCCTAG
Source organism: Pinus albicaulis (assembly GCA_034641835.2). Lineage (NCBI taxonomy): Eukaryota > Viridiplantae > Streptophyta > Pinopsida > Pinales > Pinaceae > Pinus > Pinus albicaulis. The sequence continues at coordinate 1,141,581,484 of CM076580.1, forward strand.
GGATTATGTCCGGTTTGACCAATAACATCTGCCCCCTAAACAACATCGGATCCGGATCAACTTCCAGTTGAAAAACATCGGGTTCGGGAGGTATGGTCTCACAGATCGGATGGATCGTGACCACGAGTAGCTGTGAGGACTCTGTCTCAACAATAGTAGACAAAACAGGATTTGTAGAAACAATATTTCACCAAATTTGGTGTATGGGAAGATGATGCTTCACCAGAGGTACCAATAGTACTGGTTTCGGTAGAGTGGTGTCTCCTTCGCCAACCAAGAGTAACTTCTAGTGGTAAAAGTGGTTTCAATGCTAATATACGCAAATGACGGGGGAAAGGATTTTTTTCTTCCACAATGATTGAATTATTTTAACCAAAAAAAAATAAAAAAAATAAAAGGGTATTACTAGGAAAAAGGTTTACCAAGAAACTGTGAACTGCAAAATACCTCTTGGCGAACCAAGAAGTACGAGTAGGCAATCTCCCTGAATGTTGTGTTCGGTGTATCATAATTTCAAGGTGGCTGACTTGGTTCACTATGGATGGATAGCACCTAAATATTTTCCTCCCAAATATACCCGAAGGTATGTGGAGGCCCAATTTCGTATTAGCGTTGTTTGATGCGAAACTGCACAGTGAGAGCACCCCTTTATACTTATCGTACTGTAACACCACCTGATATACCCAAAAGTACGTGGACGAGCTACGATATACTTACATATGTGGAGTGGGGTATCACACTCGGAATGTATCACAGAAAATTTAATGACAGCTGTTATGTTTTACGATGCCAAAATACGTCTCTAGCCTAGACCTTATAAATGTTATTGTTATGGTTCCAATGCGTTGTTAAGTAAATTGAGATTGATTTTATGTTGATCTTGCTTAACAATTTTCCTTTCAAAGGTTCACTGCGATGATGTGTATGAAATCAACGAACAAAAACAAAATCAATGAGCACAAACTAAATGTAGATTTCCTAATGTTCCTTTTGCAAAAAACACACAATCCTACATGCAAATGCAAGTTTTTCTTTTCAGTTTCCTTAATGTTATGAATGCATAAAAGAAACTAGGTGCACTAAATCAAAAATTCAAATTCTTTTTACTTTCTAGAAACGAAGAATACAGACGACAATTTCTCTTTTGAGGGAAAAATAAGGATTTCAACAACAATTTCTCCTATGAAGGAAAATAAGATTTTATGAAAATTTCCTATTTCTAAAGCAAATGATTCTTAATGCGACAATAAAAAGTACTTTGAAATCAACTTGTCAATGATAAAGAAAAAATTTTTTAAACAAACGTTAAACAAATTTTCAACCAAAGGAGGAAGAAGTATATAGATTCACTGTTCAATTGAGGATCAAAATTTTCAAAACACAGCAGCAAACAAAACTAAAGCAAGTTGCAAAGTCAAATTGAAGGGAATTTGGGTACTTTCAGGAGTCAACTCAGTCTCCAAGGGGAGACAGTGCTTTGCAACACAGGCTAGGAAGGGAGACAGTGCTCTGCAAAGCACTCTGTTCAGTCTAAGGGTGTGTTGGGCGCAATATACAAAGAAAAATACTACTTCTTAACTCACTGTCTTTGCAAATTAGGCTCTGAAAAAGTTTAATATTTGTGTGTAACAAATAATGGGTGGATAAACAAAGAAAATCAGAGGCTAAAACACCTAGAACTAAGAGAAATTATCCCCAGTAGAGTCGCCAATTTTTTGGGCCAGAATTTTGAATTACGGGTAAATTACACTTCCCTAGACAGGTGCTAGTCTAGAAAAACATGTGAAAGACTATACAACTATTTTTCCTAAACTCATAATAGATACATAGAGAGGATTGGAGGCTTACTTGTTCAGTAGCTTCCAAATGGCTCCTTATGTCGCTTCTATTGTAGCTTCAAATTCAAGCGGTTTGTAGGCTGAATGCTTCTTGCAAGAAAGAACACTAAAATTGCAGAAGATGCAATAATATAGATATCTATTCAGGCTATTTTTCTAAATCAGTAAAGCATAAACCATATACATCAACTAAGATCTTGCAATATGGAAAATCAAATCCAATACAAATGCATATAGGGAAAAACAAGCAGTATTCTTTATTGATGATAGAAGGAGAGGTTATAACCAAGTGACTGATTTTAAGTGACCCTTCCAGCGACATCCCCAAGCCTCATCATAGTATAAATCTCTCCAGTAGCAGCTACAAAAATCTATCTCTCAATTGAAAATACTCCATCATTTCTCTACTCAAATTCTTCCTTCTCAAGCACTCAGATCTGTGCTCAATTTATAGATGAACTGTAGGTTGTTTTGCAATCAATGACTTTCCAATAATAGGCAAGACATGTTTCCAGTAATGTAGATGTCAAATGGACACTTGGATTCGAAGCTTGACACATGTGAACTCTTCTAGAAGACACTGGCCAAGTGGAGACTCTAGAAAAATGAGAATTTCACTCCCAATGTGACCAATGCACCTATGAATGTCGGGAAGTGCTTTGTAGAGTAGCCTTGCATGGGGCTACCTACATATGCAATGCACTTAGGCCCCTTAGAGCCTACATTGGTGAACTCTCATATGATATATAATAAGCTTAAAACCATGGAATCATTTGCTTGATGAAGTCTTACTTGATTTGTCTTGTTTCTTGTCTTAGGGCATGTAGCAACTGAAATGATAGGGAATGATAGACCCTTGATCATTGGTCCTGGAGATGATGCCCAGTTAACCAGGTCGTTGTGAATGGTGCCCAAATTTACCTATAACAATAAGGTTGAATGGTTGTGATAATGGTCGTGGTTGACATATGTCGGAGGTGACGTTTAATGCGAAGGTTTATTGTAAAGTCATGTGACCATGTATCGTGGGATCGTTGGTGCATTGGGATCGCTGGTGCTCCCCAATCCCCACTCCATGTTACACTACAATTTATATTAAACCCACATGCCATAGATGTTAAGTACCACTCGTAAGCCGGTTGGTAAAGACTCGTGCGTACATGTCGAAGGTCTAGGGTTCGACTCCTGTGGTCTTACCCCAAAATTTTAACTCACCACTAAGGGGAAACATGGCGGCCTCAGCTCTGGCCATGTGTCACCCTCTGATTGGTCATAAATCCAAAATGTACAACCCATCCAACAATACAATCATGCCACTTGTTAGCCTAGGATTAGTTCTAAGGAAAGGAATATTCCTTTTGCTGACTGTGCATCCTCCATGCTGACTGGGCATCCCAGTCAACCCTGTTGCAAAATTTATCTTTTTCAGAATTCGATTAGAACACGATATCTCCCTCATACGACATCGGTTTTTTGAACCATTTACAGCGCCAGAATCAAGAAGATGAGATCTACACAACCGTCCTGGTTTCAACCCAATCCTGTAACTTTAAATTTTGAGAAAAAAATATGAACTCCTGATCACTCCTCACCATTGGGAAGCTTTTGGACCCCAAAATACTTGATTACCTATTCAGTAGATGTGGGTATAGCTCCCTCACCTTTCCAACCTGCATCCACTTTTCCTTTCTTGGCTTACTGTCTTTGAGCCAAACTCGAAGATAGTCAACACTTCCCCTCTTAGATGCTCTTGTCCTCTTGTTAAGAATTGTATCTTCCTTGAGCTCATCTAGAAATTCTAGCAAGAAATCTTCAATAGAAGGAAACTGAACATCACTTCCTTGATCATTGATCAAAGGTGGCTCATACAAACGTAAATTTTCAACATTAACAACTCAATACATTTGCATATATGAATGCAAGTCAAGTTGAAATGCATTATTACCAACTTGCTTTATGATATTTAATGGACCATAGTAAATGGGTTTGAGCTTTTTACCTTCCCCTTACATTCTTTCTTTGCTAATGTGCAACCATACCTCATCTCCCTCTTGAAACTTATGATAAACTCTATGTTTTTCATGCCTCTCCTTGTATTTGCATTGAATTTTCTCAAGTTGTTCTTGAACTTGTTGATGTATAATCAAAATTCTTTCAATGAACTTTCAAGCCTTGTTAATATCACTATGGCCACCTATTGAAACATCCTTCTCAAATATGAAGTCTAATGGCGATTTTGGAAAATACCCAAAGCATACTTCAAAAGGTAATGTATTTTTAGAAGAGTGCTTTGCCCGGTTGTAAGCGTGTTGAATGTAATGCAGTTTCTCATCCCACAACTTAGGATGTTTGCTACAATATCCTCTCAGTAGATGCACAACGGTTCTGTTCACCACCTTGATTTTTCCATTAGTTTGCGGATGAAAAGCAGTACTATTTTTCAACTTTATGTCCATCATACTCCAAATATTGGATCAAAAATTCCCAATGAACCTGGAATCCCTTTCACTAACTATAGAAGTTGGAAATCCATAATGAACCCATACATGTTGAAAATAAAGTTCAGCAGTTTGTTCAATAGTAATGGTTTTCTTACATGGCATAAGTATACACATTTTACTGAATCTATCCACAACTACATAAAGATAATCATGATGTTTTCTTGACATTCGTAGAACTCCATAAAAGTCCATGGATACACTTTTCCATGGCCTTGATGGTACCGGTAGTGGTGTGTACAACCCAAACTTCCTATTACTAGGCTTGCTTGTTGCACACATAGAACAACCTCTTATTAAACACGACACACTATCTACTATGCGAGGCCAATATCAATACCTTTGTAGATGCGCCATTGTTTTTCTTACCCCAAAGTGTCGAACAATAAGAGATGAATGAGCTTCTCTCATGAAACTTATCCTCTCTCCTTGTGGTATGCACATCTTTCCCAAATGAAACAAAATTTTTTTATGCATGTGATAATATTTCTCTTCAACTTGATTCCCTTCACTCAAACTAGCGTACACATCTTGAAAATCAACATCATGTGCATATTGTTCTATGTAACTCTCATGTACAATAGAATCATTTTTGAGTAAAGTATATGCACTAATGATTGGTCTTGAAAGCACGTCAACAACTTTATTGAAAATACCTTTCTTTTATTTTATAACCAAGTGAAACTGTTGAATAAATCCCATCCACCTGAAATGTCTTGATTGTTGCAATTTTTTTGCGACTACAAGTATTGTAATGGTTGGTGACCGGTATGAACAATCGTCTCTTTACCCATCAAGTAGTGTCTCCACTTCTTGACACTTTGTACCAATTCATATAGTTATTTTTCATATGTAGGATAATTTTTCGCAACACCATTAAATTTTTCAAAATGAAAAGTGATAGGCTTACCATGTTGCAAAAGTATTGCGCCCATGGCATAATCACTAGCATCAACTTGTATCTCGAATGGCTGTCTCAAATTCGATAATGCAAGGACCGGAGCTGAAATGATCTTGTATTTTAAAGCTTCAAAATATTGATGTTGTTTGCCATCACATTGGAAGCCTTTCTGCACCCTTGTCACTGCATGCATAGGAGTTGCGATGGAAGAAAAGCTAGCAATAAGCTTTCTCCAATACTGAGTTGCACCTAAGAAAATTCTTACCTCAGTTACTGTTTTGGGTGTGGGCCAATTCACAATGGATTCCACTTTAGAAGGATCAATTCTCAACTATAATCCTCCTAAAATGTGTCCCAAATAAACCAAAGAAGTCTTTCCAAACTGACACTTTAACATCTTAAGAAACAATTTCTCTTTCTTCAAAACATCAAGCACTCTATTAACACGCAAGACATGTTATTCTCTTGTTTTCCTGAAAATAAATATGTTATCTAAGTACACAATCACAAATTCATCAAGGAATGGATGCAAAAAACTATCCATAACATGCATGAAATTTGTCGGTTCATTACACAAACCAAATGGCATAACTAACCACTCAAAGCGCCCTTGTTTGGTTTTGAATGCAGTTTTCCATATGTCACTTTCTACAATTCTTACTTGATGATATCCACTTCGTCAATCTAACTTAGTGAAAAAAATTTCTTCTTATAGCTGATCAAGAAAATCATCTATCCTTGGCAGTGGGTAATGATTCTTTACTGTAATCTTGTTCAAAGCTCTGAATTCTACACACATGCGCCAAGTCCCATATTTCTTTGGAATCAAGACTATGGGTGAACCACATGGCGAAGTGCTTGGCCTTATGATTCCTTTGTCCAACATCTCTTTTATTTTCCTCTTCATTTCATCATTCTCCATTATCGACATGCGATACATACCGATGTTTGGAAGAGGACAATCTTGCTGCAACTGAATCTCATGTTGAATCTCTCTTTTTGGAGGAAATCCTGTTGTATCCTGAAACATCTTGTGATGTGCATTAACTACATCATATAAATATGATTTCAACTTAGGATCACATCCCTCAAATGATTCATGATTAACATCAAGTTTTGGCTTAATCATAAGAAGAATAAAATTCTTACTTGAATTCACCAGCCTCTTTACCTGTCCAACATTTACCATAGCAATGTTTGTCTTCTTGTGATGTGCTCTTACAATTTTCTGCTTGCAATATTTGAATAAATGATATTTTTTCTCATGGTTATGGAAGATTTCTTTCCTATCATACAAGTAAGGAATCCCTAGCACAATACTTGTTATGTCAAGTAGAACCACATCTAATTCAATTGTGTCAACAAAATGTGCAGTGATTGCAAATCTCAATGTATACGTCTTTGAAACCTGTAAATTTTCATCCTTACAAATCCAACCAAGTGGATATGGTTTTGGATGTGGTATGGTCTCAAGGTTAAGTTTCTTGACCAATTATTCAGAGATTAAGTTTTCTTGTGACCCATTGTCAAACAATGTATCAACCTTGGTATGTTTGAATATGACTCTCACATGAAACAATTCAATTCTTTCTTCTTCATTTGAAGCATGTATGTGGCAGTTTAATGTACTAGTACTAGGTTTAGTTTCAATTTCTTTCCCCTTCATGTTCTTCAATCCCATGGTTGTAATCTTAGATTCATCACCTTAATATTCTCCTAAATCATGTTGAGTTGTAGCTACAGTTTCCTGTTTCCCTTTGTTGTTGTATTTCATGGGCCTCATTTTAGGATGTAATTTCCAACAATGAATTTCATCATGGCCTTCTTTTGAAAAAAAATTAAAAACCACTTTTTCTCCCTCTTTCTTAACAGATGCATTCTTCTTGGTTTTACCTATTGAGGTCTTCTCTTTGTTTTTACCCTAAAAAGGTTTCTTTCTACCCTCTTCAAAAATGTTCTTCCCTCTAGCTTCTAGATGTGTGGCCTGAACACATACTTCATCTAGACTTGTGGGGTTAAACATGAGAATAGTATGTTTTAGGTAGATATGTAAGCCTCCTATGTACTTAAGAAAAGTATGTTGGCTCTGCAAATATACCCCTAATAAGAGAGCTCTTCTCCTAAATTATTGGGTGTATTCTTGCACATTTTGTCTCTTCAATTGCCTAAATTTTTTCCATCTCATTATGGATTTTTGCATATGAGCTAATGGATAAAACTGTTGTTTTATAGTAGTAACGAAACCAGTCCATGATATAATAACCTTACCATGCTTCATGATCTCCTCCTTTGTCTTGGCTTCCCACCAAACAAGTGTTGCACCTTCCATTCTCAATGAAGCTAATTTCATTTTGGTATCATCATCTTGAAGGTTCTAGATTCTCAAATAGACCTCCAATTGCCTAATCCAATTATCAAGCTTTTCTGCATTGACTTCACCATTAAAAATTAGAAATTCAAACTTAACATCAAGTTTTTAAAAAGGACCTTTACTAGTGTTCTTTGACTTGTGTGGTTGATGTACTGAAGATGAAGTAGAGGATGATGATGATGAGGGTGAAGATGATGGCTCTTCATTGCCTCCATTTCCTCCATTTCCCTTCTTTGACTTATCTTCATCATTATGACCTCCTAAATATCCTTTCCCTTCCTTGTGAAGTTTGGATCCTTCTCGTTCTAGTCTCTCATTCCTTTCTTGATAAAGGATTCTAACCATCTCAGTCATGTCAAGGAATTCTTTCCTGAACACTCTTTCTTCCTCTTTGGGATCAACTTCTTCATGGATTTATCCTTCCTCTTCAGGCATGCTTAATGCTGCTTTTTCTTTCTTAGGAGGTGAACTAGGTGGTGGAGATTGTGGAAATATTTCTCTCCTTTGCTTTGGCTCTTCTTGAGACCCTTCTACTCCCACCAATTTTCCTTCTCCTCTTTTGAGTTTGAGCCTAGTAAGCATATAAAAGCTTGCAAACAGTTAAACAAATATTTGCACAAAATAACACCAGAGAATAAACTCTAGCTTCGATACCAATCTGATCTGAAAGGACTGTATTAGTTTTTTTGTGCTAAGTTCCTTTTCAGTTATAAAACATGTTAATACTGTTCTCTTTAGTTTTCTTAAGGATTGAGGATTTTAACCATGAATTGTAGATCATTTTAGTGAATTAGAAGCATGAGATAAGCACAAATAACACTGAACAACAGTGTATAATAGAGAAATAAAACACCGCATAAAATTTTCACAGCATGCATGATGTAACAGTTCACCCCTCTTTGGTTACATCTGTTAGTCCAGCTCCCAATGGCATGTCCATCTTTCATTATTCTCAAAATTTTGCAAATACATGTAGTTATAGGTCTCTAATTTCTATTTTCTTTGCAACAATGGCTCCAAAATCATCCAATTAGTCTAGAATGACTCTTCATTCACTCAGAATGGGTGAAAATTGAGTCTCAAAACTCATTTTCCTAGTAACATCTAGAAAAACTCCACTAATTGTGGAGGACTGCACTTAATTGGAGTTATTTTGGAAATTTCCGCCACATAAAATGCACTCTAAATTTCTCGCCGAAATAGCCGCAACATTAAACTTGAGCGGTTAGGGGTGGCCACATGCCAATCCCCATTCTACGATTACCGTGAAATTTGGTGGAACCATAGCACAAACGTCGGTGGTTAGGCGGAACTCCAGGTTATGTCGTTGATCACGCGAATAAATTAAGTGTGACTGCAGCATGTGATAAGGTTGAATGGTTGTGATAATTTTTGCGGTTGACATCTGTCGGAGGTGACGGGTAATGCAGAGTTTTATTGTAAAGTTGTGTGACCATGTATCGTGCGACTGCTAGTGGGTTGGGACCGCCGGCGGTCCCCAACCCCCACTCCGCATTACACTACACTTTATATTAAACCTGCATACCATATTTAACATGTTAAATAATACTCGTAGCCTGGTTGGTAAAGACTTGTGCGTGCATGCCGGAGGTCTAGGGTTCGACTCATGTGGCCTCACCCCAAAATTTTAACTCACCACTAAGGGGACACATGGCGACCTTAGGGTTGGCCACGTGTCACCCTCTGATTGGTAGAAAAAATGAAATGCACAATCCATCCAAAAATAAAATTGCACCACTTGTCAGCCTAGGATTGGTTCTGAGGAAAGGAATATTCCTCAAAATATTCTTTTTGCTAACTGTGCATCCTCCATGCTGACTGGGCATCCTAGTCAACCTTTTCATAACATTTAGTTATTTGGGAATTCGATCAAAACACAATATCTCCCTCATATGACATCGGTTTTTCGAACCTTTCACAGCGCAGAAATTAGGAAGACGTGATCTACGCAACCATCCTAGTTTCAACCCAATCCTGTAACTTTCAATTTTGAGAAAAAATTATGAACTCCTGATCATATGCCTCAATTTATGTTAATCTATACACATATTCTAATATATATGAAAATGCTTAGTTTAACCCGATTTATATATATGTTTTGATGCATGTTTCCAAAGTATTTCTAATATTCCTAAGAACTATGAAATACCAAAAATGAAGAGGTGAATTTGGGAGCCAAAACCAAACTCACATATTTGTTATAGTCATAGTCACAAGGATCAAAATCAAGGTGTTGGAAAATCAAGTATATTGTATATTATGTTTGTCTTTGCTTACTTGATAATTACTTGTGACATTAGTTGGTATTTTATTACTTCTTCATTTCTTGATTATCATGAAATTACCAAAACAATGAATATAACAAAGAGACAAAGTACGCAAGATATAGGCTCCAAGCCAGGGAAAAACCCCTCCAAGGGGAAAAAAACAGAAATAATTCTTCTCTTCTTATAGAATCAGTTCAAAATGAGACTTCCAAGACCCAAGACCAAAGCCAAGGGATGGAGTTGATTTAGGGTCATTATAGCATATGAACTTATACATATTATGGTACTAGATTCATCTTTTTTCAGTTGCCCCATTGGAATTATTCTTGCTTTCTAGTGCATAAAATTTTCATTAATTTTAAATATCATATTCATAGGAATATGAAAGGATAAAATGTAAATATTTTAAAAATATAATATTCCTTGAAAACCATAAAGGATTGTAAGACACTTACTGTAGATTGTTCCTCAACTTGTATCAGCAACCATTATCTTTTTTTGTTTTCTTTTGCATAATTTCACTAGTTAGGGTTTAGCTATTTGTGCAAAAACAATTAAATGAAACTCATATATTATTAAATAAAGCCTGATTTTAAATAAATAAGCTAATAAAATCTTTTAGTTGCATGGATGTCGCAAAGGAATTATGTATATGGCTCGGGCTCACAAATGGTAACTATTTATATATGATCATGAATTTCATGAATCCTTAGCAAGGTGGATCGAGTACCATTTGGAAGGAAAAGCTATTAGGAGGGTTTATAGTCATAATGATTTACATGTTCATGCCTCAAATCCTATTTCATTTCCTTTATTACATTGTATTATTTTATGGGAATAATAAATAATAGGAGTCATCCAAGTCTCACTTAGAATGTAAAGAGTTAAGTATTTTGAATGGGTAATGAGGGAATATGAAGAGTCATAGAAAAGGAGACAGACTACCCACCCCCTTTCATAAAAGACCCTCATGGCTCATTCATAAGGGGATTTTAGCATTGAAATCTTAACATAGATATAGTATTCTAGGCTTTGATAATTCTCTCTTGGTAGTTGATAGGATGAGTTATTGTGAGGCTAGGGTTTTTATTTTAGAGATAATATGAATTTATATCATTCCACTATTGGATTTTGAGAGGTTTGTAGTACATGTTTTTGGAATTTTGAGGATTTAATTAGAATTTTTCTACTTCACAAATTGATTCCCATGCATTCCTATATTGCTTATATTAGCTCATTAGTATTCCAATCATGTATGCATGTGTTTACATATTGAGTGTATGTTTACGAACCAAATCGTTACATGCAACTTGTGTGTTTGATTTGAAAATATGCTCTTCGTTTAATGTTAATGTTAGTAAATGATTGTGAACTAATTTACAGTTGGTTCAGAGAACTTTATTACTTGTGTATATATTAGTTAACTATATTTTTATTTCTTCAAGCATGCTCTTTGTTAGTATGAATCTTAATTCCAAGCATATGAAAAAATACCACTTTATCTATGCATAACAACAGCCCTAACAACAAATATGGTTGTCAATATCTTCAGATCTGCAATTAGGTGATCAAGATAAATGCTACAAAAATCTAGATCTATGCATTAGAAGACATTAAACAGTAGAAAAAATAAGATTTACTCCATGCATCCAATAGACAAGACAAGAATATGTTGAATGAATTTTGTATTAATGGCACCTGGGAGGAAAACACAGGAGGGTGTTCCTAGTTCTCCTCAATGGGATGGGTTCTTGTAAGTCCTCAGCACTTCAGATCTAAAATTCCTCTCTCTTGATGGTGTAGAAAACCCAGACAAAAATGGTAGCAAAATATGACTATGATGGTGGATCAATAGTCAGACCAAAAGTATAGATCCATAGTGATCTTTAGGCAACAAAAGGTGGTAAATGAATGGAAAAACCCTTCTATTTATAACAAAATATTGAGTTAGTCTAGATATTGGTGCATAATTAAAATATTATTAACCAAATCTAGATCCAAAATTTATGGAATATTTTATTATATTTTTTGGAGGGAAAAGGAATTTGAATTTGGTCAAATCCCTTTATTTGTAAATAATAAATAAATAAAATGATTTATTTATTATTTTAAGGATGTGGTTGAGTAATAATAAAATAAATAATGATTTATTCAATTATTTATAAATGATTTAGTCAAATTTAACAAGGAATATTATTTAAATAAGGTTTAAATAATTATTCCTAGAAAATAATAAGACAAATAATGATTTATCTAATTAATTTTCCTGTTTTGGGTTAAATATGACCAGGAATATTAATTAAACTATTGTTTAACTAATTATTCCTTGAGGAAAATCAAACAAATGTAGATTTATTTAATATTTCCTCATGGGATTTCCTGTTTAGACCATAAACAACTTAATAAAGGTGGTTTACTAAGTTATTTTCATAGTGAAAGAAATTTTACTTAGGGTAAAATTGGTCTTACATGGTGTACTTGGATCCATCTAATTATAATAGGTTAGATGACCAAAAAATGGTGTAATAGATTACCCCCCAACGTGCGAGCGTTAGGAGCTAATCGTATGATCGAAGTACGTTGTAAGAACTCAATCACTAGACACCGAAGGGGAAGTAAAAGAGAGAGAAGTATAAGGTAGCCCAAAGTGCTAAAAGGACTAGACCCTGAGGAGGCAAGACTTATAGGTGCGACAAGTCTCTTTTATAGGTGAGTACCTGCTATAGGTGGCGGGGGAGGCATACCTATGCCCGCCGAGGCGAAGTACAAAAAATAAGGCGTCCAGTAATCAATGGACTGAACAATATAGTATATGCTGGCATAAACATGAGCCAGATAAAAAACATGACAATGAATCCCACATACATATTGTGCCTGGGATAATAGTCAGGACTTGTACAATAATATATGAGTACATGAGATAAAAATACAACCCATATGCCCCTATAAACAGGAAAAGGCTCTGAAAATCTAATTGATACATGCAATCAAAAAGGCGCTGCAAGTGGCTGAGGCCGAAATCATCAAATATATGGAGCTACATCGAAGGTTGAAGTGAAGAGGTCATCCGAGTATGTGGGGGGCTACCTGTAGGGCCACCCCCTCATGAGGGATGAAAAATATCACACACACCCGGGAATCACCGGTCCAATCTACTGCATCACTGAACCATCAAGTATACGGATCTGAATCATGTTGAAAGGAGCTACAACTGAGAAAAAATCAATTCAAAGGGCTAGAAGGAGTCCCTTTGCATGATCCGAGGCACCGAACAAGAGTGGAAGCTAGAACCATCGTACACCTCCCTCTAGTCCTATCTTCTGGAATAAATCATTTGGTGTTGACAGAAGGAGGTCTACCATAGGTGAGGCAATAAGAGGTCCTCAACTAAGGCACGAGAGAAAATAGTAGAGTGACTGACAAACAGACACCAAGGGTGATGATGAAAATGGGGGTTACTAAGTAGGGGATGGACGACTTCCCTTGTTAGAGCATAAAGGGCATAAATGACCTGGCAGCGATTGACACAATATCATGAGGGATAGGGGACATTGGGACTGAAGGCCATGATGTGCAACACAAGAGAGGAACCAAGCAATGAAGGATGGAGGACTATGCGGGATACAAGGGGACTTGGGGTACACTCCATGAATGCAATGATGACTCAAATCAGATGCTCTAAACAAGGGCGACTCGATGGTGCTGCCACATAGTAAAGGTCCAATGGGGGACCCCAGAAACATGAGTACAAGATGGTAACTCACGACGAAAAAAGACACAAGCATGGACAAGTATGGAGGTAAAGTGGTGCCCCTAGTACAAGTGTTGCAAGTGAAGAAATTTCGATTTTGGGAAATAGTGAGATGACTCTTCGTGGAAAAAAAGTGTCTTGTTGAAGTATCAAATCACAAAAATAATGAGTTGGTTACCTAAAGAAAATAAAACAACATTTCCAGAAGGAAATGATAAGGGTAATATTTTTTCAGATAGAGTGCATTGCGAGGATTGGGAAGGGGATGGTCTTCGAAGTCCTCTAAAAGATATTCCCCCTGACCTAAATATTTACTGATGATGTAAGATCCTAGCCATAATGAGTCAAACTTCCCATGACCAAGTATATCATGGGCTTGGTCATACACAAAACAAGATTGCCTTTGTGAAAATTATGAGGGTGGACTTTTCGGTCATATTGAGCTTTGGTATGTTTCTTAGCCGCCTCAATGGTTTTCAATGCAACATGATGGTCTTCAGAAGCACGTTCAAGCATGATAAGTCATTGTTCTAAATTTTGGGTGTCAGGGAGAAGTTCACCAGCTAGATGAAGGGAAGGGATTTCACACTCGATCGGTAAGACTGCCTCCTCTCCAAAAACAAGGTGGAAAGGAGTAAACCTAGTGGCGGTTTTAACAGAAGTTCTATAGGCCCACAAAGTAGGGAAGAGCATAAGATGCTAGTTGGTTTTGTGATTATCCATCGTCCGTTGAAGCATGGCTTTAAGAATTTTATTGACTGCTTCAACTTGGCCATTACCTTGGGGGTAATAAGAGGAGGAATATTGGTGCTCAAAGCCCAACAGTGAGGATAGCTCACGCCATATATCATCTTCAAAATTTCAGCCATGATCAGAGACCAATTGTTTCGGAACTCCAAATCGAGCGATCACATGGTTAAAGAAAAAGAGGGCTGCGGTAGCTTTCGTGTTGTTAAACGTTGGCATGGCCTCAATCCATTTGGTGAAATAGTCAACTGCCACGATGATATACATATGGTTACCATCCGATGATGGTCGACACTCCATAAATTCTATGGCCCACTTACAGAAGGGACCAGCTGAGATGAAAGGATGGAGGGGAACTAGAGGGGCTCATGCCTTAGGGGCAAAATGTTGGCAATTGGGACAATGTTTGACTACCTCAATGCAATCACCAAAGAGAGAAGGCCAGAAGTACCCAACGTGCATGATTTTCTGGGCAGTGGCCAAACCAGAGAGGTGGCCACCACAAGCGCCACTATGACAGGCATTGAGGACTTGTTCTGCTTCAGCGTGTGTGAGATAATGACGAAGGACAGAATCTACAACGTGACGATAAAGGTCGTCACCGATAAGAAGATAGCAGGGGACTACTGTCGGATACATCATCGAGCATCCTGGTCAAGATGGAGGGAAAAATTTTGAGTTCACAAATAAGTGAGGATGTCCCCATACCAAGGGTCATTGGTGGTAATGGAAAATAAATGTTCATTGGGGAAATTATCATTAACCGGAGGATCCTGCATACTTGTAGGTAGTTCGGAAATGAGTTCAGCGAGGGCTGAAGCTTTCTTAATTTTTAGTGTGACAAATTCAAGATCGAATCCTTGGAGGATTACGATCCAACAGGTGTACTTCCCATTGATGATTCGTTGGCTCAATAGGAAGGCCATAGGGTTGGAAGTAGTCACGACCTTGGTGGAACACATGAGAATGTAATGAAGAAGCTTCTGGATCGGGAACACGACAGCCAGTGCTAATTTCTCTTCAAGTGAGTAGGATACAAATGCCCTTACCAGGTTCTTACTGACATAATAGATAACATGCTCAATTCCGTTGTCGTCTTCCTGAATAAGGACTCCAGCAATCGAGTAGGTGGAAGCAGAGATATACAGGATGAAGTTCCTATCAAATTTAGGGGGACGAATAAAGGGAGTGTATGTTAGAGCATGATTTATGGCATCAAAAGACTCTTGGGAATAGGTATCCCAAACAAAAGGGATATTAGAGCGGAGGAGTCTTAGGAAACCATGCGTGGTGGTGGCATAGTCAGGTATGAACTGGCGAAGGAAATTATCTTTGCCTTGGAGGCTTTGTAACTGGCGTAAAGTACGAGGGATATAAGCTCAAGGATGGCTTGAACTTTGAATGGGTCAAGTGTGATACTGTCTTTAGACACAATGAAGTCTAGAAGATGGCTGGTAGGTACACAAAAGATACATTTCAGCGGGTTGAGGCGGATATTATACCTGCGACATCAGAGAAAGACGGTACACAGATCATGGAGGTGCTACGCTCGATGTTTAGAATGCATAGTGAGGTCATCTAAATAAGCAAGGATAATATGAGCCAGGTCATGGAAAGAGTAATACATAGCCCGCTGAAAAGTGGCTCCAGCATTTTTAAGGCCGAATGGCATGACTTGATAGGCAAAGGTTCCCCACGGAGTAATGAACGCAGTTTTAAGTTGATCAGCATAGCGAATAACAATTTGGTTGTACCCAGAGAAACCATCCATAAAGGATAGAACCTTGTGCCCTGCACACTCATCAATGATTTGGTCAATGAATGGTGTGGGGAAGTTGTCTTTGGGACAAGATTTCTTCAGATTGCGAAAGTTGGTGCAGACATGGATGGTGCCTTATTTTTTGAGAACAGGAACTGGATTGGACACCCAAGTGGTGTATTCAATGGGATAGATAAAACCAGCTTGCTTGAGCTTATCGATTTTGGCTTTGACAGCGTCTCATCTAGAAGGATTAATGGGTCTCATCTTTTGGCAGACAGGATTGGCATTAGGCCATGTATCGATATCGTGTTCGATAATGGCACAATTAAGTCCGAGCATTTCTGAATAGGACCAGGCAAAAATATCATGAAATTCTTTTAATAGCTTAGTGTAAGCCTCAACCTCTTTTGGGGTGCAATGGGCACTCAAGGTGATATTTTCTTCTATCCCTGGTTTGTCAAAAATGTTGATTTTAATGGTAAGAGAGATATTGGCCATATTTCTTTCTTCGAAAGCATCAGGTGTAGGGGTGGGATTTCTAAACCAATCGACCTCATTAGGAATGAATTCTTTAGTTTCCACAGCATATTGGTCATGGGACTGCTGTGGGAGGAAGTATGCGCGGTGGTGCATATCATCCCACAGAAAGTCATGTATGGTCATAGCTTCCATAATGTCTTCATTAGAATGGATTATGGGGTGACTAGAGGAGGAGAGACCTCCTGACGCTGTAGAACTACCTGACTCATTATCATGTGAAGAGAGACTCACATGCACAACGTCATGGGGGATGACAGAAGAGTGAGGAGATAAAGGATCTACCGATTTTGAGCCCAGGGCTATCGCTGAAGGGAGGTCAGGCGACACATCAGGGGAAGCCTCCAAGGGGACTTCTACCGAGGGTCTCATGGATGATGATAGGTAGAAAATGTGGGCCGCAAGCTCCATCATCTTGACATCAGGAGGTGGAATGTCAATGGGAGCAGGCATATCCTCTAGTTCTGCTAGAGCAGAACTCGTAGACAAGTGAGAGGTGAACTTGCCATGCTTGGCCTTGGTTTGGAGAAAATCTTCCAAAGAGGAGCGATACTCTTCAGGGCGGGGGCAAAGGTGAGTGTAATGGCCATGGAAATCGCACAAAGCACAGGGGTGATTGGTGCGCAAATTTTTTAGTTTCAAGATTGAATAGGGTATAGTGACATAAACCTCAGGGATATCAAGCTCTGGAAACGTCTCATTGATCATGGAATTAAGGTGAGGCAACTCTAGACAACTATGGGTGGCATGATCAACAATATCACACAAAGCCCACTGGATAGTGCGTTTTGGTGGCCGAGGAGGGGCAGGATTTGTCGAAGTGGCCTTGTCTTTGGTTGCCCCCATGCAAGCTTTTCCCTTCTTACCTGAAATGGTCGCAACAGAAGATGGCTCCTATTGAGGTGGCTGAGGCACTGTTGTAGCGGGAGAAGTCATGGGGACCTGCTGTGCCAGGGTCAAAGCAAGATAAGGTTTGGGTTGACCAAGCGGGGTAGTGGCTGGAGAATTAAGGTACCAGAAAGGAATTCCAATGGTCAGGTTAGGAAGGGAGAGGGTGTCCATGATAGGTGCCATATAAAATCCTGGTGGGGGGACTATGAACGATATCTGACTGAAGGTAGGCGAGACGACTCCTAAATTGTTAAGGCCTGGAGGAACCATTCAAGGAGGGAAGAGAGGCTCATGGATACCAACTGAAGGGCCAGGAGGAGGAGGTCTAGAAGGCTGAATAGAAGGGCTAGGAGTAGGGTGCAGAGGGCAAGGAGGCTGCTGAGTAGCCGAGGTGGGCCACTTGAGAGCAGCTCAAGACGATTGCATCATGCAAACATTCGATGAGCTGGGAATAGAGTTCATCATGAGAATCTAGTAATCGGAGGTACCAGATGGAAGAGGTTGAGTGGCCACCTGAACTTCAGGTGGTTGGGTAGCCACAAATCATTGCTAAGGGAAAGGATCGGTAAGCACAACTAGTTGACTACGTGAAGCACTGGGAGGGATGGAAGGGGAGGCTTGATGTCCTCGCAATGTTGCTTGAGACTCCCAAAACTGCTGCATCTGTGGTAAAAGAGGAAAATCATGTGTGTAATGACCATAAACACCACAACAAGAACAAGGCTTGTTCGTGCGAACAGGCCTGTCCTGCTTGGGCTGGGTGTCCTGTTGCTAGTTAGTAGTGTTAGGAGCATTATTTTGAGGATTAAGTCCAGGATTTATAGGAGCAAACTGATTTGAGTGTCTTTCCTCTTATTTTTGGAGGGAGGAGGATTAGTCGTGCCATATTGTGCATACACCTGCCCCTGAGGGGGTGGTGGCTGCTGTTGCAGGGGTTAAGAAGGCAAGGGAGGGGGAGGTGATAATGTTGGAGTAGCTGGAGCAACAGGCTGTGGATACGGATAATAAGGAGGTTGGGTAACAGTGTGGTAAACAGGAGGTTGGGAAAAAAGAGGAGGCATGCTGTATCCTAGATACGTGCTACCGGGAGGGGGGAAAGTGCAGAAGGTGCTGGCCCCCCCCTGAGGAAAACCATAGCCCATGGGAGGTTGAGTATACGGATTAGAGAGAGCTCCAATGATACCGTCGGCAGTGTGAGATGCCCTCGGTGCGTTGGCACCACCGGGCCTGGGAAGATCAGGTAGAACGGTATAAACATAACCCAATTGAGTGTAGATCAGGTTATATTTTAATGCAATTTGGAGAGCGGCTTCTTTGGTTTGTGGAAACTGCGATGCAACATATTTCCCAATAGGTGGCAAGAGATATCTAAGGAACCAGTCCATGTAGACACAGTCTTCGAAGGTAGGGGCTCGACATAGGCTCTTTATTCTTTGCCATTCCTAGACATGGTCGGATATGCGGGTCACAAATGATTGACGGATAGAATTCAAGAGTTCGGTACCAGTGTCATAACGAAATGGAAGCTGGAAGTAAGACAGAAAAGCCCGGGCAAGATTCGCAAAGGTGGTATGAGAGGAAGGGGCTTGATAAACATACCACTTAAAAGCTTCACCTGTAAGCATTTTTTGGAACAACCGAAGACAGACGGAGTCGTCGGTAATGGAATTAGACGAACACCACATGTGGAAAGATCGAACATGATTTTAAGGATATTCTCCAGCAAGGCCTTCGAACTTTGGGATGTCGAAAGGGAGTTTTGTCAGCATGGAAGGCCAACTAGCGTCATGGTGTATAGGGTTGTTTATCAAATGGTCAAAATCGGGGAGGCTGAGGCCTACCATGAAGGGGAGCAAGGGCGCAGCCGTGGTAGTGTCCGTTGCGGTCCCATTAGTGGTATTCTCAGCATGAGGGCCAGGGTTACCACCAGCATTAGGTCCTACACCAAACATGTTGAAGGTGTTAGGGGGAGAACCGAAGGCTGAACGAGAAGGAGAACCCAAAGGACTAGAAGAAGAGTCGATGTGCGAACTCGGTGGAGGACTAACTCAAATCCTATGCGGAGGAGTAAGTCTTCCTACTGAAAACTAAGGATGAAGGCCAAGAAGTCTCTGGGGTAAACGCCTTGGTGGCGCAATGATGACGAAACAAACATGGCACAAAGGAAAAAGAGACTAACAAGGGCAGGGAGGTGCAGGAACAACTTATTACAATGTCGAAACAAGGGCAGAGAGGTGCAGGATCAATTGATTTCAATGTTTTAGAGTATTTGATTGGCGGTTTTAAACAAGCCCTTTTTCACTTAGGGTGTGTGTGTGAAGTGTGTAAATTTTAATTTTTAAACCCAGACATTTGTAGAGAAAAAGAAAAAGTGTGTTGTATAGCTGCAAATAAACCTGCAAATGACAATATATAAACCTACAAAAACAGAAAATAAACAACTAATAATGCAATAATATAAACCCAAGGAGGCAAGCCTCTCAACAACTAGTCTATAGGTGAGTAAAAAACTAATCAAAAAACACTAAAAAATCCAATAGATCTAAGGTCAAGAGGGACAGGGATCTAAAGGAAAAAATCTGCAGGAAAGTTGTGCAGAAAATTGCAACAAATCAAAGGAAAATTTGTTGTAAAAAGAGGTGGCGAAAGGCTATCTACAGGAGGGAAATGAAGTGAACCCTATAGGAAAACCCAAACAAAGCTAAATGAGATGATTTGGATGGATAACAAGCCGATCTGAAGTGGATCTGAAGGTGAGGTATCAGATCTGAAAAAAGGCTGAAGACTCTGAAATTTTAGACAACCTGCAACAAAAAAAACTCTTCCACAAGAAGTGGAGGGTACTGAAGCTTTAGGGGGATATGTTACCACTTATTTGAGAAAAATAGAACAAGTACAAGTCCAAAACGGGCTAAGACGAAGGTCAGACAACCCTAAACAGAGGCTCAGACAAACCCAAAAAACTTTCAAAAAAATCCCTGCAAAAAATCTAGGTCGTAGTTTCTGACCTATTTTGAGCATAGGTCACAGTTTTTGGGCTGATTCCTACTTCCTGAAGCTCCAGGGTGCATTTTTTGGGCAAAAAAGTGCGACTTGCACTTCCGGCACTCTCAGCGGTAGATTTCAAAAAAAATTGTCGTCTTAGCTGTGGCTGATGTCTGTCACCTGCGGAATAGGTCCGGAAACACACAAAAGTTAGAATTTTTATCGTTTTAGGGTTTTATAGGTTAAAAAAAACATCAAGAAAAGCAAAAACAAGGGGCTGACGAGAAATCCTAGGGTTTGAAGCGGCTGGATATGCAAGGATCAGAAAAAAAAATAGCGGTCATAATTGTAAACCCATGTGGAGTCACCAGTTGTTAGTATGAATCTTAATTCCAAGCGTACAAAAAAATACCACTTTAGCTGTGCATAACCAATAGCCCTAAAAATAGACATGACTACCAATATCTTCAGATCTACAGTTAGGTGATCAAGATAAATGCTGCAAAAATCTAGATCTATGAATTAGAAGACATTAAACAGTAGAAAAAGCAAGATTTACTCTATGCATCCAATAGACAAGACAAGAATATGTTGAATGAATTTTGTATTAATGGCACCTGGGAGGAAAAGACAGGAGGGTGTTCTTAGTTTTCCTCAATGTGATGGGATCTTGTAAGTCCTCAGCACTTCAGATCTAAAATTCCGCTCTCTTGATGGTGTAGAAAACCCAGAAAAAAATGGTAGCAAAATATGATTATGATGGTGGATCAATAGTCAGGCCAAAAATATAGATCCAGAGTGATCTTTAGGCAACAAAAGGTGGTAAATGAATGGGAAAACCCTTCTATTTATAACAAAAATATTGAGTTAGTCTAGATATTGGTGCATAATTAAAATATTATTAACCAAATGAAGATCCAACTTTTATGGAATATTTTATTATATTTGTTAGAGGGAAAAGGAATTTGACTTGGGTCAAATCCCTTTATTTGTAAATAATAAATAAATAAATAATTTATTTATCATTTTAAGTGTGTGGTTGAGTAATAATCAAATAAATAATGATTTATTTAATTATTTATGAGTGATTTAGTCATATTTAACAAATAATATTATTTAAATATGGTTTAAATAACTATTCTTTAGAAAATAATAAGATAAATAATGATTTATCTAATTAATTTCCTTGTTTTGGGTTAAATATAACAAGGAATATTAATTAAATTGTTGTTTAACTAATTATTCCTTGAGGAAAATCAAACAAATGTAGATTTATTTAATATTCCCTCACGGGGTTTCCTGTTTAGACCATAAACAACTTAATAAAGGTGGTTTGCTAAGTTATTTTCATAGTGAAAGAAATTTTACTTAGGGTAAAATTGGTCTTACATGGTGTACTTGGATCCATCTAATTATAATAGGTTAGATGACCAAAAAATGGTGTAACACTCTTTCTCATTATTTTGTAGTTACTTTCTTGTATTGTGTTGTGCAAGCTATCAATTGAGGGTCGATTTTCGTGTCCTCATTCTTTAGGCATTGTACACTTGGTATCACATTTATTTCTCCGCATTTAAAATCCAAGAGTTACACGCACACACATGGTGGTGGTCAGTCCCACACTACTAGGAAAAGAGCTTCTAAGGGAGGTTATAACACAGTTTTTAGCGCTATAAAATTGGAAAAGTTTGTCAAAAAACATCTTCTAAAACATTTTTGTGATAGCATATGGTTTAGCAGACATGATAATGGAACTTCATCACAACTAAAAAAACTTGGGTGGTAGGAGGCTTTAGTGGATTTTTTCTTTGCGGTGCACTTCATGTAACAACTAGCACTGATGCACTACATATATAAACACAATGGGTTGCATACATAACTAAAAGCATTGAGGTGTTCACTGTTGAATGCAAAGAAAACCAGTGCGTAATATATACTGCATCGATGCTAATATGTAAAAAAGGCCCTAGGGCATTCTAGTAAGGAATGACATCGGGGCACACAAAAACTATTGTAGTCCTGGTGCTTTTGTTCAAACTTGCAGCGTTGATGCCTATTGCTTTTATAAATGCACTAGTGCATTAGTCATATAAAAAACCAATGTTTTTAGTTTTCATAATGCACTATGGTTGAAAATAATATTTTTTAGGACCAAAGTGTTAGTTCTATGAAATCACAGGTGTGTTAATAATTACAATTAACAGTGGTGTTAATTGCAAACAATGTCAGTTCTTGAAGAAATAAACCCCCCGATGTTGTCGTTTTTTAAAAAGGCATCAATCATGTGAAATGGTGTCGTCATGCTGCTTTTATATAATATAACACACTGGTGTGTTTTAACGTTATGGATGCACTATTTTTTTGTATGAGATTTTCACTTTTTTGGAAACATCGACCTGTGACAGTGCAATTATTGTAATTTTTAAAATCAATTATTCATCGAAAAATCGACATATATCTTATCAAATTATTCATATTAAGACAATCCTTTTTACCCATGGTATATATCTTTCACTTTGCTTTTAAATTCCTGATGATTACTTCATGTTAGTTATTTGCGCCTGATTTGACCATTCCCTCCATGGTAATGACTGCTAGCATGTGAGCATTAACTTTCCATAACTTTATTGGTCGTGGTCCACCTTTTCTATTGGAGGAGGTATAGAATATCACATTTACGACATGACTAGGCATAGTAAACAAAAATGGTAATTTCCTTCGCATAAAAGCACATTGAACGATGTTATTATGTCATAATTTTTATTCTATAAATGGATTTTCCAATTGAAACATCTCTATACATAGTCATTAAAGAAATCCTTTATGAATTAGCAACTATGAGGGGAAGTCCATTTGAAGTGAACCTATTACATTACGAGTGACTAAGAAACCCTGAAGAGTCTTAGAGTGGGCGGGTTGTATCGAATATTTCACTCGACTGCAAGGATTTGACAATGTTGTGGCTTTATAATTTTTACAGAATTTAAATGATGAAGTCACCACCGTGACAGGTAAATATATACCATTCAATGAGATGATTCTGACAGAGGTCACAGGTCTCCCCACATAAGGATAGAAATGGATAGACAAGCACACTAGACTCCAAATCGCGATGGAATTATTTATATACCTTGGTGAATAATTGACCTGCAAAGGAAAATAATTCCACCCTGCCTCATTCAGAGAACTATGACGGGAGCTAGCAGAAATAATCCAAAGGTACATTACATGTGACGGTCGCCAAGGTGTGGTAAGACCATGCCATCTCAAGCTACTGGCAGCTTTAAAGTAGAAGATAATCTTAAACAAACCTTTCTTTTTAAATTTCCTCTTGCATGAGTTGATGGTATAATGGGTAGAAATAAGGACCCAAGGGTTGTATTCAGCCACAATTGTTTAATTAAATTGTTAGTCATTAGAGAATTGGTGCTATCGCATTTAAATTGGGATAATTTTTTGGGACTCAATGAATTACCACCTGTGGAAGTAATGCATGAAGAAGAAAACATCCAACCTGATATGGAACATATCCAACCTGACATGGAAAACACCCACCCTGAAATAATAAGTAATCAGCCAGAAGAATGAAATGACAACCAAACTCCAAAACTACAAAACCTGACTAGAGCTAAGAAGAGGTTAGTCTCTATCCTAGTATATTTTCTTGACAAGTGACGAAGGTCCAATAAATTGGTCAGAGCAAAGAAATCTATGGAGTTTGTTGAGCATGCATGAGAGAATGAGTCGCCTCAAAAACTCCCTTTAGAGCAACAGATTAATTCACCTTGAATCCACGATGAAGAAATATCCCAAGTCTTGGAAAATATGGGAACCCTCTTTCCCTTTGAAGGTGATGAAGATCGTTTTGAGAACCCATCTAAGCCAAAATTCTAGGCCTCCACCCCTCATTCCAACAATACTAAAATATTTCCATTTTCAGGAAACATTATGCATAGCCAAGAACTTTCAGAGGAATCTGTCAGAACCATGAATGTACCAAACACTTCTAGGGAAGGAACCATTCCATTGACCCCTGATAATCAGAAATCTGAATATAATTCAACTACCACAATTCTAGTTGATAAAAATCTTGAATAATTTGAAGTCTCATGTTAATGAAAACATCATTGTTTTTCCCTCTGCATCAAAAAAACATATTTGAGAACCTACTAAAGGGTTGAAAGGAAGAAATAAGCATAATATAAGTTTGTTGCAACACGAAAATAAGAAATTACGAAAAAGGATAGAACAAATTAGAAAATGGCTAGAAAAATCTAAAATATGTCATAGAAAGAAATTGAAAATTGGAGTCCAAAGTGAGAATTTTTTGGATCATGCAGAAACTCATACTGAGGAAATTTCTACCAATCTTGCAGAGACTAAGACTGAGGAAACTCTTACAAATTCTGTAGGGACTCAAACTGAAGGGATCCTCAATAACTCTATAGAAACACAAACCAACTTTAAATTTTCTATCGATACAGTTGTAGCAACAAGCCAAAGATACCTGCTGATGACTATCAACAGGGCTACTCATATTGAATTTGTACTTCCTTATTCTCATTTGATCAAGGATACCACCATGAAAGTATTAAATAGGGAATTGGAAAGGCATAAAAAATTCCTGAAACAATATCGAAGTGAAGTGATACCTTGGGCAGAACACCAACAATTCTTATAGAAGTTAAAAGCACTATCTACTACTGAAGACAAAACCCACGCTGAGCTCAGAATGGAAAGAAGGAAAATATGAAAACTACATGGAAAACTTCAAAAATTTGTGGAGAAAATCAAAGAGATATTCTCCATCTATTGTGAGGTGTTATCATGTATATCTCTAGCAAAGAATTATGATATGTTTCTACTTGGGTGGTATTTGCTATTAAAAATAAAAGCTATATGAGCAGGGCAACCCTTTGAGTTCATTATTGTTTCTGATTTTATCAAGTGTTTTCGAGAGCAGGGGGATAATGTCAAATATTTCCTATGTGAATTATACATGCATAGCTTTTTTTTGGAAGAACAAAGGGATGGGAACCCCACTCCTTTCATTGGGGATGTTTAATTTCAAGCTTTTATATATTTTTCTAGGAATCAAATCAAATGGTATAGGGCTTATAGCATATTCCAAAGAAGAGAGAATGGTCTAGATCTCTAGGTCAAAGGTGAACCCAACAGTCCTCTGCGAACTTTTATAAAGCATAAAAGGTTCATGCAACGACCTGGAGTTGTTATTTGTTTATCCCCTATTCAAAAAGACATTCTTCTAATGTGTCTTGAGTATTTCAAAGAGATTAAAGAAGAAGCCCTTCAAAAAGCACGACAACGATGGAAAGCATATCCTAGTAAGGTAAAAAACAAAGATCCTTTTAATTACTAGAATTTTCAAGAAGCAGCTAATAAAATGCAATGTTATGGTCAAATGGTTTTTCCCAAAGTGAAATAGGTAACTGCACTCGTACCTACTTTTTGGCGTAGCAAGAAAAACACTCGATTTTGAAAAGTGGTGATGCAGAATCAATTTTTTTTTTTTTTGAGCATGTTTTTGGCACTTTAATTTTTTTAAATTTTTTTCTGTGATGCTTTTTATGTGGATTTTGAATAGTGGTGGCATATCATCACCAAAAATTTTTTAGAGGATTGATTTTGACACTACATTTTCTAATGTCTTCTTCTTCCGTGAGATGTTTATTTTTAAGTGCATTTATGTACTTGTGTTTTAAAAAGAAAAAAATATTTTTTTTAAAATAAAAATTTGTAATGATATCTTCACTTTTTCACATAGATAAAAAATGAAAAAGGGTGAATATTATAAAGTTTATATTTTCTACAAGTTTATGTATTGCTAATTAATTTTTCAATGCGCATCAAATAATTGTCGCTAAAAAACCAATATTTTGAACGATATGACAAAAAAAAAATTCAATACAAATAGAATGCAAAAAATACACTTTTACAAACTTTTTGTTCAAAAAAACATGTTAAATAAATTAATTTTGGGAAAATCTTAACAAAAAAACTTAAGAAAATAGCATTTTTGTTGAATTTTATGTCAAAAAATAATAGTAATCACATGTTTTTTGCAAAAAATAAGGGTTCTTATCATAAAATATCAAAGTTTAAACATTACGAGTAAAACTGATTAATAGATCTCAAAAATGAGCTTTGTTTGCAAGCATAACTTAAAGATCCTCAACAATATCAACTAATACATGTTCAACATCATCTAGAACATCATTGATGGCTTCTTCCACAACATTTTCTACTTCATTTTGGTCATTTTCATCTTCTAATGGATCTTTCATGTCTGCAAATCTTCCAAAGTGTCCCTTTCTAATCATTCCATTTAATGGTGGTTGAGGTCCCTTTTATTTTTTTGCCACAATTGATTCATTAAAATCCCCTTTCCTCAAACCAACTTATTGCTTTGCATCTAGAAGGCATTCAAGAGCGTTAATTCTTTGTTGAATAAATTTGCATTGCACTAGATATTTCTCAATGGCAATGTGAATTCTTCCTTTTGGTAGGAAACATGCTAATGTTGTACCTAATCATCAAGTACAAAAGAAATAAGTAAGAAAATTAGTATAAAGACATAAAAATTAAAAATTAAAATATTTAAATTTAAATTTGTATAATAAAACTTATCTGAACCTGAAAATAGATCCAAAACCCAATCTCCTTCATTTAACAACATCACCCGACCTGCCTCTGGCCCCCAGTTGGGCAGAGGGAAATTTCAAGAATCGCCCTCCGCCTAGTCGGAGGTAGGATGGAAAGCCCTCGATGGTGCTACCCGAACAGCCTCTGCCCAGCTGGAAGCGATTTTCGGAATCACCCTCCACCCAGCCAGGGGTGATTCTCAGAATTGCCCTCTGCCCAGCTGGGAGCAATTCTTGAAATCGCCCTCCACCCAGCTGAGGGTGATTCTCGGAATCACCCACAGCCCAGCCAGGGGCTGGAGGCAGGCTGGGAAACTCCATTGAGGGCTGCCCAGCCTGCCTCCGGCCCCCAGCTAGGCAGAGGCACTCTGGGTAGCCCTCGATGGCGCCACCTAGTTGGCCTCCAGCTAGGTGGAGGGAGATTCTCGAAATCACCCTCCGCTCGGCCGGGGGCTGGAGGCCGACCGAGCGGCACCATCGAGGGTTGCCCATCCTACCTCCATCCCCCTGCTGGGCGGAGGTAGACTGGGCAGCCCTCGACAGCATCGCTTGGCATGCCTCCGGCCCCTGGCTGGGCAGTGGGCGATTCTGAGAATCAACTCCGGCTGGGCGAAGGGCGATTCCAAGAATCACCCTCGATCATGCGGAGGGCGATTCTGAGAATAACCCCCAGATGGGCAGAGGGAAATTCTGAGAATCACCCCTGGCTTGGTGGAGATCGATTTCGAGATTATCACCCCCGGTTAGGTGGAGGGAAATTCCGAGAATCACCCCTGGCTAGGCAAAGGGCGATTCTGAGAATCACCCTCTGCCCAGCCGGGGACAATTCCCGGAATCGCCCTCCACCCAGCCGGGGACCGGAGGCAAGCCGGAAAGCATAGGGAAATTCCAAGAATCACCCTTGGCTGGGCAGAGGGCGATTCTGAAAATTACCGCCAGCTGGGCAGAGGTCGAATCCGAGAATCACCCCCGGCTGGGCAGAGGTCGATTCCAAGAATCACCCCCAGCTAGGCGGAGGGCGATTCTGAGAATCACCCCCAACCCGGCGGAGGGAAATTCCGAGAATCACCCCCGATTGGGTAGAGGGTGATTCAGAGAATCACCTCGGGTTGGGCAGAGGGCGATTCCGAGAATCACTCCTGGGTAGGTGGAGGTTGATTTCGAGAATCACCCCTGGCTTGGTGGAGGGCGATTTCGAGAATCACCCCCGGCTGGGTGGAGGGCGATTTTGAGAATCCCCCCGGCTGGCCGGAGTGCGATTTCGAGAATCGCCCCCGGTTGGGCGGAGGGAAATTCCGAGAATCGCCCCTGGCCGAGCAGAGGGTGATTCCGAGAATCACCCCCGACTGGGTGGAGGGTGATTTCGAGAATCACCCCTGGCTGGGTAGAGGGCGATTCTGAGAATCACCCCCGACTGGGCAGAGGGTGATTCTGAGAATCACCCCCGGTTGGGCAGAGAGTGATTTAGAGAATCACCCCCTGCTAGATTGAGAGCGTTTCTGAGAATCACCCCCAATTGGGTATAGGGCAATTCCAAGAATCACCCCTGGCTGGGCAAAGGGCGATTCCGAGAATCACCCTCAGCTGGGCAGAGGGCGATTCCGAGAATCACCCCCGACTGGGCGGAGGGTGATTCCAACAATCACCCCTGGCTGGGCAGAGGGTGATTATAAGAATCACCCTCGGCTAGGCAGAGGGCAATTCCGAGAATCACCCTCGGCTGGGTAGAGGTCAATTCTGAGAATCGCCTCTGGCTGGGCGGAGGGTGATTCCGAGAATCACCCCTGGCTAGGAAGAGGGTGATTCCGAGAATCACCCCTGATTGGGCGAAGGGTGATTCTGAGAATCACCCTTGGTTGGGCAGAGGGTGATTCTGAGAATCACCCTTGGCTGGTAGGAGGTTGATTTCGAGAATCACCCCAGGCTAGGCAGAGGGCGATTATGAGAATCACCCTCCGCCCAGCTGGGGGTGATTCTTAGAATCACCCTCTGCCCAGCCGGGGGTGATTCTCAGAATCGCCCTCTTCCTAGCCAAGGATGATTCTCGAAATCACCCTCTACCTAGCCGGGGGTGATTCTTGGAATCGCCCTCCGCCCAGCTAGGGGTGATTCTCGGAATCGCCCTCCGCCTAGTTGGGGGTGATTCTTGGAATTTCCCTCCACCCAACAGGGGGTGATTCTCAGAATCGGCCTCCGCCCAACCAGGGGTGATTCTCAGAATCGCCCTACGCTCAGCCAGGGACCGGTGGTAGGCCGAGCGATGCCGTCGAGGGCTACCTATCCTACCTCCACCCAGCCGAGGGCTAGAGGCAGGCTGGGCAGCCCTCGACGGTGCCGCTCGGCTAGCCTCCAACCCCCAGTTGGGCGAAGGGTGATTCCGAGAATCTCCCTCTGCCCAGCCGGGGGTCGGAGGCCAACCGGGTGGTGCCATTGAGGACTGCCCAGCATACCTCCACCTGGCCGAGAGCTAGAGGCAGGCTACACCACCCTCAACGGCACTGCCCAGCCTGCCTCCGGCCCTTGGTTGGGCGGAAGGCGATTCCGAGAATCACCCCCTTGCTGGACGGAGGGCGATTCCGAGAATCCACCCCGACTAGGCAGAGGGCGATTTCGAGAATCATCCCCGGCTAGGCAGAGGGCGATTCTGAGAATCACCCCCAGCTGGGCGCAGGGTGATTCCGAGAATGACCCGCGGCTAAGCGGAGGGCGATTCTCGGTTGGGGGTGATTCTCGTAATCGCTCTCCGCCCAGCCGGGGGGCAGAGGCCAACCGGGCAGTGCCATTAAGGGCTGCCCAGCATGGCTCCGGCCCTCGGCAGGCGACAAATTAATTTTTATTTTATTTTATTTTTTTCAATCACAAACTATTTTAAAAAAATCAATTTTTTTTTAAACAAAAACTATTATAATAAAAAAAAAATGTATTGTTAAATAAATAAATAAATAAAAAAAAAAAAAAAAAAACTATTCAATTAAACTTTAAAATATAAAAAAACAATAAAAACAAATTAAAAGATATGTTTTAAAAAATAAACAAACAAATATTAAAAAAAAAAATAATAATAATTTTTTTTTTTAAATTAAAACAATTATTATTTAAAATATAAAAAAACAATAATTTTCTTTTTTAAATATTTTTAAAATATAAACAAACATATATAAGAAGATTTTAATTTTTAATTTTTATTTTCTTAAAACTAAAACAATTATAATGTAAAATATAGAAAAACAATTAAAAAAAAAATAAAAAATATGTTTTTATATATAAACAAACAAATATATGAATAATAAAATTTTCATTTACTTGTTCATTTTTAAAAATTGTTTAAGTCATATAATTTCTCCATAATTTCATGGTTCAAGTATCTTGAAAACTTAAGATTTAAAAACTTGAGATTTACAACTTGTCATTAAGGTTTTTATGCGCCACGAAACTTTATCATTAATGTTATGGTTGAAAATAATTGCAATTTTAGGTTTGTTTAGAGTCAAGATATTTTATGTTTAACAACATGGATAAAAATTGTTCGAAATGATAAGCCCTTCAGACATGACTTTGTTTATATTTAAAATCATCTATGAAAAGAATTTAGAATTTTACGATTTTTCAATGTCCTAATATGTTGTCTTTAATTCCATTGTTACAATGTGTCAAAAGTGTGACACAATGGTTTTTTTGTTATTTCAGCATCAACTCG
This sequence comes from Pinus albicaulis, assembly GCA_034641835.2. Taxonomy (NCBI): domain Eukaryota; kingdom Viridiplantae; phylum Streptophyta; class Pinopsida; order Pinales; family Pinaceae; genus Pinus; species Pinus albicaulis. The sequence continues at coordinate 1,141,612,412 of CM076580.1, forward strand.
TTTTGTTTTGAGGATGTTTTTTCAATCATTTTTTCAAGAAACAATTTCTTTTTTGGCATAATTTTATAAAAAGGTGAAATTTGACCTTGAGAAAAAAACAAATGCGTTATGGAATACACTCTTTTTGTTTTTGGGGTGTTTTTTCATGTTTTTTGAGTCTTTTTGGGCTACAATTCCCGTTTTGAGGTAATAGTTCTCGTTTCATCGGTAACATTGTTCCACATGGATTGGATTTCCGTACAGATGTCCAGTTATATGGTATCCTCCAAATGGTTACCATTCTCAGTATGATCTTCCCAAAGGAGAATAAATTGAGGCCTTCAAGATACTTAGGAACAAGAATGGATTTCACCTCCATGGTGAATCATCCTACCCAGCTTATTCCCTAACTCCGCTACATTTCGATCACCTTTTTTGCATGAGGACATGCAATAAAGTAAGTTGTGCAGTGATGTTGGGCCATTGAAATGGTATGATTATCCTCCTCAATTCCTTAATAAGTATTATGTTTTTAAGAGTTTTATCCTTAGTTTACAATGATTTGAGAAGAAAAGGATAATGGACATTAATTAATAAGTGGTATAGTTAATTTAAGCATTTTACATGTTATAAAGTATTAATTTGAGTAAATTTGTATGCAGATTGGTTTGACTGAATGATTGTTGTTCCTTCGAGATAGTGGAGAATGCTCTTGGATAGACCGTTGCCTTATTTCTGGAAAAATATAGCTCGAGGCATAAGTATGTGATATTTAAGATAGGAAATTACTAAGAGGAGGAGTGAAAGATTAATTTAACATCCTTTAATTTTGCTATTTTTTATTTATATTCAACTAATATTTCACGTTCAAGTTACAATGAATTCATTTTGCATGTTTCATGAAGATAATTTTCAGATTTCTTATCAAGCGGTCAACATCATTCACATAGCATTCAAAATCAACACACAAGGACACAAGATATGAGGGGAAACCACGAAGGGAGAAAACCACGAATATTAGGCTGAAAGTGATGTGAAGGCAGACTGCTACTCCTTATTACATCATATTTTTGTATGCTCCAACATACAATAGGATACTACCTCCAAGGAAGCTCCAACTCCCACAAATTTTCCACAGGATACAACCCATAGGAGGCTCCTACCTCAACAGGGAATCAACATGTTCCTCTTCTAACTATAACATATAAGAGGACAGAAAGTTTTCAATCAGAGCATCAAGTTTTAGATACTAGTTACCTCATAGACCATTCTGTTGTCAACTTCATTGCTGAATTGTTTATCCTCTTCCATTTTCTCTTCCTCTTTTGCTGCTTCCCATCAATGTCTTCATACAAAAACCATTCTTCCTTGCATCCAAAAACAACAACACTTTATGCTTTATTTTGTGCCTTTTGTAAGAAAGCCTCCTTGGTTGCATGTCTTGCTTGCAGAATATGAAGTGAAGCATTGTCTCTTGGGATTCCAACAAAAAACTGCTCTCTTACTTTATGTTCAATTTTGAAAATATTTGTAATAGAAAAAGATGTAGCATATCAATCAGAAATGATGACAAGTGACAAATCAGACTTGTATTGTCTACATTTTATATTTAATGAAATATATGTATTTCATCTTTGTATTAATATATTATGTCCTTATTGACACTTTTTAGCCTTCATATTGATTAGCATAGCCTTTTCACTTCACATCACTCTCACCCTTTTGTAAAATAAAACTCAACATACATTAGCATTATTTCATTTAATGACATCGATGCTAGTATTTCCAGAAATAACCCCCTTTGGCATTGATGGCAACCCATTTGTTCTCCCCTTCCATTATAAGGAATGTCTTCCTTCCTCTCATTACATTAGCTCCCCCTTTGACATTGATGGCAAGAGGGTTACAATTTTTTCAGTGCAGTTTATATTATTGCATTATTGCTTCCTATTGTGTGATGAACATTCCTACTCTCTAAGTTATGCATAAAGATTGTTCATTTTTCATTCTTTTATTGAATTAATTCCACTTCATATGACTTGTTGGGGTCGCTCTAGTTTGAGTGAGTGTTTCTCGAGGATGAATACTACTTTAAAAATTATTGCTACTCCATATGGTATATTATTATTGTTGGGAGAACACTTTGTAAGTCATTTGAATTGCATGTATATACGCACACACAAAAAATTGATACAATCCAAGTTCCTTTCACTTGCATAGTACTGAAGATGATAATAAAAATGCTCCATAGACAAAACTATACAATAATAATGAGGATGCTCCATGTGATATATAAACTCTACTCCAAATACACTTCAGATTCTGTTAACATTACAAGATTGCATAAGAAAGGACAAGATCATGTGCAAGCTTGTAGCTACTAGCAAGAATATCCATGATGAGAGATGCTAGATGAGACATTAATGTCATCGTTTCAATACTAGAATTCATCAGATCAAGTTTAGCAACACAAAAATGAACAACAATGAACAACAAGGCAAAACTGTTTTTTTTTTTTTTTTAGCGAGACATATAAAAAATGATCACCCTTCTTGATACAATGGATGAATGGATGCATGAGAAGTTAAGTCCCACACCAAATAAAGATTAAACTAGATGAGTGAGTGCCCCAGATGACACGACAACGAATTTGAATGGGTAATTATGATGGATATAGACATGATGTCGTGTTTCCAAATGGTGTTAGAAGTTGCGATACTTTCCAGCAGATATTTTAATTTTTCCAATATATTACTCTTATTATACATTGGTGATAATGTTTATCTTTAATTTTTTCAATTGTATAAAGTGGGATTCGTAGGCCTTCTGGATATGGTGTACGCATATTTGGATCCTGAATTCCAAGGACCCCGAATTCTGACGAGCTCCAGCTTTTCTTCTGTTGCTTCTGGATATGATGATATTACGCCACTTACCATGGTTAGTACATGTTTTATATTTGATGCTATAGTGATATAAGGATTTAGATATATAGAAAATTATTTCATAGTTGAAATATAATTTTGAATTCATGTATAACACTCTAACTCTCGGACAATAATTAGAGAATTTCAAGCTTTATCGAGAGCATCTTGTAAACACAGTAGGCGGGGAGAATGTGAGCAAGATAATATTGGGAGCCTTGTTTTTGATAAGTACGGGAACTGATGACTTTGACAATAACTTCTATATCAATCCCCTTAGAAGAGCACAATATATTGTTATAGAGTCCCAGGATCATATTCTCGACTCTCTCTCAAAATTTATCATTATATATTTAGAGTTCCGGGGTGCAATCAAACCTTCTCTACTCCCCAAGATATTTTACCATTATCGAGTTTATATTTATCACACATTAACAAATCTATTAGAGTATCTTTTGAATGAATTTCAAAATGTGGAGGAACTTAAAATCAATGTGATGATCAAAGGAATGTGTATGATTATATGAGGACACATACAATCAAAGGAAAATCAAATACTTCTAAAGTGGATGTGTTTACAACCCAGTAGTTAAAATCAACTAAAGAAGAGTATGATGTCCAAGTGGCATTCCTTGTCTATCGGTTGATGTCACTAAAGCAAGGACAATCACGCAATATTCTAATCCAGACAACACGACACCATACAACACAAATTCAATTATTTATAAAGGGTCTTGCTTCTCTAGAGGCATCTGGGCACTGGTCCATTTTGCAAGTAGGTGCATACCAGAGACCTTCAGAGGGAGTTAGGGAGAGAGGCGCATTGAAACCATCAATTACAAATATTTCATAGAAATCTTGATTGTTGCCCCCATTCAGATTATATTCAACCAACATTGTAGGAAACTATCCTGAGAGTGTACAACTGAGCACGTCATCGCAGTCACCAGTGTTGTTGTTTCCTTTACCAAAGGTATCAAAGGAGCATCCCGTGCGTCCCTAAAATCTACCTAAGCTTGTTCCTGCGGGCACATCAACACTCAATGATTGGCCCTCCCCCAACACTTGACCACCACCTACTAGAATTCCTGTGGTCCATATTGTGTATGAACACTGGTTCTGGATCTCAAACGTCGCACCCATATCCCCTTGAAGATAAAGTACATTAAATATTAACGTTAGTATTGTTGTAACATAAATCATTCTTGCCCCTATTGAAACGGCCATCAACAAGTAGTTAAACACACCTATAAAGCAGCACAATGCAATGAAGGAATTGCAGTTCAATGAAGGAATTGCAATACAATGAACAAATTGCTTATTTAATGGATGACACTCTATATTAATCGAATTTTTGAGGAGAAGTGCATTGATAATCAATTGATCTAGCCATACATTAAAAAGGGTGACGCTGATCCATTTCACCAAGATTGACTCTGCTACTGACAACTGCACCAACTGCACCACTGCACCATTAATCGTTGTCACCATAATCCATAATAACGCATTGTAGAGGTAATGCATTCTAGAGCCAACCATACGTTAAAAAAGGTAACACTACTCTATTTCACTAATATTGATGCTGCTACTGACAACTGCACCAACTACACCACTACACCATTAATCATGTTGGTAGCATTGTAGCTATTCTAAGGGTGTAATTCTCAATGGTTCATGAGTTTTTCCATTGCGCCCTTCATGAGGATTCATGATTTCATGCACCATGCATTGTTTGTCAGGATTCCAGTGCCCCATATATCAAAGATTGTGCCAGGATTTTTCATTTTACTATGTAGCACTGGATTATTTTACTGAGGTTTTTTTGATGCTCAACCATTCCAAGTTCCTCAAAATCACTCATTTGTAGGGATAACTTATGGTTCCGTGGATTAACTGATGTTCATGAATATTGGCTCAGCATGTTTTCAAAGGTCATTGTGAGTGCCACTCTTATGAGTTATGAGGCTTACTTTTCCTTGTGATGCCACCATTTCACAAGAGAAAAAATAAATATTCTTGAACTAATGCAGAGAGACATCTCTTGACTCGCGGTTGTGTCATTTTAACTAGTAAATTTTTTCCATAGAGTGATGCTACTTGATTCACTGTCAAAGTAGATTGTTGGGTTATAATTTATGAGCTTGGTAGGGCTTGATTTTTATTTTTATTTTCGAATCAATTTGCAAATATGATGTATATATATATTTTTGATGAATATAATTTGCAGTGAATGCCTTGATCAATGCATCAATAGCTTCATATCCGATGAGGGAAAACCAAAATCATAGTGAAGCTGAAGGATTTGGGGAAAATCCTAGTGATGCACTAAAATATAGTCCATTAACTTATTCCCATAGAATTTCCATGATTTATTTGTTGTAGTCATCACATGAGTGATACTTTGCAGTAGTTTTCACTTGGTCATTTGATGTGTTAAAATCGTTCTTATTTCAACTAAAGAGATTTAGATATCGATCTCAAGATCCTTCATGATGAAGACTTCTTGAATTACTCGTCACATAAATAAATACTATTTTCTCCTTTTGGCTTGATGGTGGCATACATTGTTGAAGGTTTTTTTTCCTTCGAATTTTAATGTAGGATTGTAGCTTGACCACTTGATGTATTCTTCAAATTTACTTCCATAGTGGCCTCTTTGTTTCTGGTTGTAGATATATTTGCGTAGAAGATAAATTTATTCTCTTCTTGATGAAAGAGTTTTTCTTTTGCTTTCATGAAAATATAATAGGATAGAACTCACCTTTTCATAGAGCATGTATCATTTATTTCATGAATTCAGATCAATGAATTCCATGAAGACAATCCGAGAATGAAGAAATTTGGGATAATTTTAACAATGCTAACAACTTTTTTTTTTCTCGTCTATTTATTTATTTACATGTTTATATATAGGATATATACATCAAACAAAAATTGCATTAAATATTAATGCACCTGATAGATGTTTCTTTTGTTTGTGACAAAGAGGGCCCGATCTCATACTATTATGATGTCTTTGATCATGTTTCTTCTAGGTTGCTTCAAATTCATGACAAATTTATAAGCTAGTAGTTTGTCTTATTTGCTTCTTTCCACTTTTGTAGTCTCCCCCTTAGCTAGTGCACTCAACTCCAAGTTTTTTTTTTTTTTTTTGAGTTCTCCCTTCGATTTCATATTAATGAGAATCACCCATAGACATTATCCTGAGCTTGTTTCTCAGATATTCGAATGGTTCTCTAGAAAGCGGTTTTATAAATATGTCCACTATCTGTTCCTTTGTGGGGATGTATTCCATCTTTCATTAGGGGAATTTTGAGGTCTAAAATGGGCCTCCTAAGGAAATTATAAAATAATAGTGGAAATAATAAAATAATATATGATTACATAATCAAATTTTAGAGGGAAAAAAGAAAAAACTAAATTTTCAACTCGTATTTTCAACTTATCTCCAAAAATTTTTACTCAAATTTTGAGTGGGGGGTACTCGTTAGATGCAAAATTTAATTCCTCATCCAAGGAGCACCCATGTTCCATGCTTTTGATGGGTCCTTCTACATGAAAAATAAGAAACACATGAAAAACATGATTGTAATCACATTTTTTTATGTATTTCTCATTTTTCGTGTAGCAGGGTCCATCGAAAGTATGCAACATGGGTACGCATTAGATGGGGAATTAAATTTTGCATCCAACGAGTACTCCTGCTCAAAATTTGAGTAAAAAATTTGGGAGATAAGTTGAAAATGCGAGTTGAAAAAGTAGTTTTATTATTTTATTATTTTTTAATCTTTTTACCCTTTTACTCAAAAAATGGTGAGTCATCCCCCATGGTTGACATCATCATCTTGGATCCTATTGGTTCTTATAAATTTTATTTTTGTTGTACATTTTTCTTAGGAGGCCCATTTTATACCTCAAAAATCCCCTAATGACTGCCTTCTCAGATACTTTTTCTCTGAGAAAATGGTATTTTATAGGGATGTGCTTGGTCTTCGAATGAGGCACAAGATCTTTCAACATGTTTATTGCACTTGTATTATCACATTTGATAGGAATAGGCTCATTGAAGTTTACTTTCATGTCTTGAAGTGTTTGTTTCATTCACATCACATGTGTGCAACAAGATACAACTGTTATGTATTTAGCTTCAGTTGTGGATAGAGAGATAAATGTTTGTTTCTTGCTTAACTATGCCACCAGACTCTCTCCTAGATAGAACGCACCACCACTTGTGCTTTTCCTATCATCCACACTGCTGGCCCAATCTGCATCTGTATATGTTGTCAGTGTAAAGTCTTTACCTCTCAAATACCATAGTCCATAATTTGTAGTTCCTTGTAGGTATTTAAATATCCTTTTGGTTGCTAATAGGTGATTTTTTTTGGGTGATGATTGATATCTTGCCAATAATCCGACTGCCAACATTATGTCTGGTCTAGAAGCTATTAGATATAATAGAATTCCTATCATAGATATGTAAAGCTTTTTATATACATCTATCGATCCATAATTTGCACATAGCTTGCATCCAGTAGTCATTGGGGTTGACACAGGTTTACATTCTTCCATTTGGAACCTTTTTAACATATCTCTTAAGTATTTTTCTTGTGAAATAAATATGCCTTCGACCTTCTATAGGATTTGAATGCCTAGGTAGAAGGTAAGTTCTCCAATCATTTACATCTTGAACTTTGACTTCAGCTCTTCAACAAATCCTTTTACCAAAACATTTTTGTTGTTGCCAAACATGATGTCATCTACATATACAACCACAATTAATAATTCGTCTTCACTAGCCTTTATGTATAGATTACTATCAACTCCTCCCTGATTGAACCCTTGTTTCTGAAGGTACTTGTCCAACATGGAATACCATGCTTGTGGTGCTTTTTTAAGACCATATAGATATTTCTTTAACCTACAAACATAGTTAAGCTTATTTGATAATGAAAAACCTTTAGGTTGTTCGATGTAAACTTCCTCTTCTAGGTCACCATTTAGTAAGGCAGACTTCACATCCATTTGTTACACCTTGAAATCATTATAGCATGTGAAAGCCAAAAACATCCTAATTGATTCCATTATCGTGACTGGTGAAAAATTTTCTTCATAATCAAGACCTTCTATTTGTGACTACCCCTTACATACTAGTCTAGCTTTATTTCTGATTACTTGACCCTGTTCATTCATCTTATTCTTGAATACCCATTTTGTGCCAATGAGAATCTTTCCAACAAGTCTTGGTGTTAGATCCCAAGTATTGTTTTTCTCAATTTGGCCTAACTCTTCATTCATAGCATTGATCCAATTTTTGTCTTTTCTTGCCTCATCAAAGTTATTTGGCTCTATTTGTGACAACATATCTAGATGAAGTTCCACAAAATTTTCTGCTAGTTTTCTTCTTGTTTTAACTCCTTCACTTTTGTCTCCAATAATTTGTTTTTCAGGATGATTCTTTTGAGTGTGTCTTGAGGGTCCTTTTGAGTGCATATCTGTATCTTCAGATATTTCATCTTGCTCTTCACTATCTTGATTTTCGTAATGATAATGATCTAGAGGGTTAATAAAGCATTTGATTTTGGTTTTATCTTGTGATTCTTCATCGAATCTTACATCGATGCATTCCACAATATTATGTAGCCTCTTATTATAGCACCTATATCCCTTACTTTTTAATGAGTATCCTAAAAATATTCCTTCATCAGATCTAGCATCATAATTCCCTAATTTTTCATCATTATTTTTTATAAAGCATTTACTACTGAAAACTCTAAAATGCTTGATTGATGTTGGTTTCTGGTGCCACAGTTCATATGGTGTCTTGTCACATTTTGGTCTAAGATGTGCCTTGTTGAGAATATGTATTGTTGTATGTAATTCTTCTCCACAATAGGTTGAGAGATCTTTCTTTCTTGCATCATAGCTCTGGATATTTGTTGAACATACCTATTTTGCCTCTCTGCAACTCCATTATGTTGTGGTGTATTGGCAACCATATATTGTTGTTTTATCCCAAATTCATTATATAGGTCCACAAACTCATCTGATGTAAATTCACCTCCTCTGTCTGATCTGATGCACTTTATTTTACACCCTGTTTGGTTTTTTCCCAGTGCCTTGAATATTTTGAATTTTTTGAATGCTTCAAACTTGTATCTCAAAAATGCCACCCATGTCAATCTAGAATATTCATCAATTATCAACATGAAATATTTTTCTCCTACTAGTGCATCTATTCTCGAAGGCCTGCACATATCCATGTGAAATAGTTGTAGAGGTTTACTACTTGATATCTTTTCTTTTACTTTGAATGATGTTCGAGTTTGTTTGCCCATTTGGCAGGACCTACATATAGTATATTGAGGCTTCTTAATTGTTGGTACATCTTTAATTTCTTTCTTCTTGCTTAGTTTGATGATGTGAGAAAAATTGAGATTTCCCAATCTCCTATGCCATAGCCAAGATTCATCAATTTTTTTGATATAGAATCCTTCACTAACATATTTCATGATATATGCATTACTCTCTGTTTGAACCCCCTTAACCAGATTTTATCATGTAGTGATTGACCTAACTTCACAATCTTGAGCTCTAAAGAGAACCTCACAAACTTTGTCACACATTTCAATTACAATTAGTAGATTTTGTTTTATACCATCTACAAAAAATACATCCTAAGCCTTTCTTCTTCCATTATTCAGACTGATTGTTCCTTTTCCTTTAATTTTCCCTGCTTTATCATTTTTGAATGTGACATTACCAAATTTCTTTTCATCCAAGGTTACAAACTTTCTTATGTATCCGTTCATATGTCTAGAGAAGCCATTGTCCACATACCATTGACTATTTTGATCTTGAGCATATAGAACTAGATCACACTTCTTAATCTAATTTCTCCATTGCATGTATCCATTTGTTCTATAATTATTCTAAGATGAAGGTTTATTGTCCTTAATATCACATTCGTATGACTTGTGTCCAATCGTGTGACAATAAAAAATTTGATAGTATTACCGAGATGAGTATATACACGCATGAATCCATTATTCTCCTTATGATCCAGGTGGCTCCAGACACCCTTAGGAGACCAAGAGGGCTCAGAAATGGTAAAAATTCAAAGTGATCGAATTGCTCTCAAACTAGGTTCAAATTGAAGTGCTCGTCACCCTGATTCCAACAGTGTGAACAGATCTCCTATCTGAGCTTGTATGGAGAAGTTAGAGCAAGTCAAATTTTTGGTCAAAGTTGGATAGTGGGCCAGGTTTAAGTGTCCCATAAATTCACCATCAAACGGAAGGGAACTTAGCTCCTGAAAAACAGTGAAACTATGGCCTCTTTAAAAAGCCCAATAACCTTTATTTTTGTTAAATTCAAAAATGAACAATATTGTTTTAAAAAATAAAAAATATATATAAAAAAGAAGAGGGTAGTGGGCCACCACCCTGACCAACCTAATACTCGTTACAATCTATATATATTAATTTCGAGGTGGCAGGTGGCCAAGCCTCGCCACCCCTGGCCGAAGCCAACCAAAACATTAATGCACACACACACACACACACACACACACACACACACACACACACACACACACATACACACACACATATATATATAGCCACAAGATCTGGGCTAGTAGGATTTGAACCTGCACTGGTCGGGAGGGTTGACCTGCTCGATGCAGTGGCCCAACAAAACATAATACCAAAAAAAAAAATAACATAACTGTGCCAATTGAAACTACATGCCGAGTTGGGGAGGCGGGGGATTCGAACCCTAACCTCCTCCAGCCTAATATCCTCTACCGTCAATAGACCACAGGTGGAGCTTTGGTAGCTCCGCCCACCCTCCAATATATGCTCTCAATTGCACAGTGCGCGGTAGGTAGAGAAATGAGCAGGGCAGAACCATACGCGGGCCAATGGGGCGAAACCATGCAGCCCAGTTAATATTGAGGGAATAAAAAATATTCCCTAGGGTGCAGAACTTTCTAGTGTCATCTTTTGATGAATTTTACGTTGATTTTACACCTATCGGTGATAGGATATCAACGATGATGTCTGTTTCTACATCAGAGCTCTCCATTTTTTGGCCATTTTCCAAATTGGAGTTATAATGGTGCTTTATGTAATTTCACTTGTACTTCTTCTTCTTCTTGCCACTTAATGAATGAAAGCCTACCCATTGTTTAGCAGGACCCGAAGACATAGTTTGAATTGGATGAACCTCATTATCAACTCTTGTTGTCATATTTTCATATTTTCATGTTATTCCTCTCTTCTTTCATGTGCACTTTAAGTTCTTATGGTTAACATGTCATGTTTCATGTAATACTTTATACATATACAAGTAAAAGATATTGGATCAAGTGGTATCAGAGAAATTATTAATTATATGTGACTTGCATGATTGTATGCGATCCAAAAACATCCTCCAAAGAGGCGAGGGAAAACATAAGCCCTTTGATCCCGAAGTAGGGCGTGCACGATGAAGGAAGAACATGGAATATGATAATGCTCGTCATGAGAAGGTGAAAAATTATTGCAAGGCCTTATATACAATGGCAGCAGGGAAAATTTTAGGGGCTAATATTTTTAGGTGGGCCAATTTCCATGGTTTTTCTAAAATAAATATTCACCACTTTCCATTTTTTTTTAAATTGATTCACCCAAATTTTATAGTATACAATTATTTTACCCTTAAAATCGCCAAAATTTTATATATACTAATATAAAATAATTAGAAACCTAAATATTATTACAAAAATATCATCAAAAAAATTACAATTTACATATTGGGGACTAGTAAGATTCGCTAAGGTTTCTAAATTTTAAGATAAACTTCCATCCTTAAAATTTTCCCTGAATGGCAGATAAGGTTGACAAGCTATTTTCAAGACTCGACAAGACAACGAAAGTAGAGGAGAATGGCATAGAAGGAAAAGGTTCAGTGCATGGAAATTGTGGAGAGGAAACCTCTCCTTCTCCTTCCACAAGTGAAGGTTCTTCGTCTTCTCCCCACCATTCTCGTAGATGTCCAATAAATGCATCTAAGAAACCTTTTTTCAAATTAGATGTTAAGTTTGATCTTCCCATGTATAATAGTGAAAGTAACGTAGAAAAACGTAACAACTGGATTAGGCAGATCGAAGTCTATTACAGGATTCAACAGATTGAGGAAGATGAGGCAAAGATCCAGCTGGCTTCTCTTCGGCTGAATGGCATTGCTCTTTTCTGGTGGGAGAGAAAATTTCAAGGAAGAAAAAATTTGGGTAACCTTATCTCCTCATGGAAATTTTTTTTTCGGCATTGAGAAATCAATTTTATGCTCTGGGATATAAGCAAAAGGCACTAATGGAATGGCAACAACTAAGGCAAGGTAGAGGTCAAAATGTGCAAGACTTCACTGGAGAATTTAGAAAACAAGTATTTAATTTGGGCATTCCATTCGATTCACCAGAGATCGTAACTAAGTATATTGGTTCCTCACATAGCTACATAATACATTCATTATTATTGTTTGAGCATACGACCATCGATGGGGCCAGTGTGAAGGTCATGCATCTAGAAAGTAGGGCGGCACATGAACAGAATGACCACTGAAAAAGAGCCGCAACATCCAAGAGAAGAGGAGAAAAGCCTTCTTGTACACATTGTGAGAAAGAGAGACATGGCGAAGAAAATTGTTGGAAACTGCACCCTGAGTTGAGACCTAAGAGGAATGAAAAAAAGGGGAAGCAGAAGACTGCTACCACCGTTCAACAAAACCAAAATTATGAATCAGAGGAAGATGATAAGGTCATAGTGGCAGGATTTGCATGAGGTATACCAATCAACCTAGGGTCTGATTCCAGCGATGAAATGAAGCTTGCAACTCTTAGTAGCATAGTAGGTGGACCGATAGACTTGGGTTTCAATTCGTGTGATGAAACAAAAATTTCAACAGAAATTGTACCAAAGATGAAGAAGACACCGAATGGGGCATGGCTCCAAGAACTTGAGGAAATCAGCCAAATCATCCAAGTAGAGAATATTGAGCTAAGGAGACTCCTACAGGAAGCAGAGGAGGAGAAACAAAGGTTTCTACACCAGTTATAAGCTAAGGATGAGACCTTGGAAAAATTGCAACATAACCAACCTCAGGTAAAAAGAAACTCTTCAATTTCATGTACTTTTTATGATGTTGATTTCACTACTTTTGAAAAAAATACCACGAGAATCGGGTCCAACTGTTGAAGAAAATTGGATATCAGAGGAAGGGCCTCGAAATTAAAGGATAGGGCATCGTAAACCCCATCAAAGTAGAGGAATTGCCCCGTCATGCAGGACTTGGATATGTCAGGAGGGGAGTTGGGGAAAGCTCCAAAACTGTTAGTGACTAGCCAATGATGGATGATGAGATCACTTCTCCACATTCTAGCGATAGTGAGGGTTCCATGAACACTTATCAGAGGAACACTAGGGGAAAGTGCTCCAAGGTGATCCAGAAAGTTTAGAGGAGAAAGAATTGTTGTAGTTGTGTTAACAAGGTGGGACACCAACAAACCACATGTCAGATAATCCAAGTCTAGAATGCATTAATAGAGGAGCCAAAAATCGACCAAATTCATGGTGGTATGCTTTATTAAGGAAAATATTTTTTTTTATGTAGTAGCTTGTTGTGGCCACAATTTGTAAATCATGCGTTGCAAATAAATGTAAAAGTGATGATGTGTTTTCCATCGATTACTATTGCAATGGTGATGTTTGGCCTTTGTGTTTAGTTTGGATATTGTTTCTATTATGTAATCCTTGACCAAAGAGTGTGTGTTAAAAAATCTTGGCAAGTGTGGGGTTGATTGAGTCATGTATGGTTTGTATATGATTGCAAGGAATGTACCAGATTTATGTGCAGGTGATCGAAAGTGTGGTGTGGTAAGGACACAAGCAGTGTTTTGGATGTGTTATTGCTTTTGGTGGTCCAAAATCTTCTCAGTGGGGAGGATTGATCCAAGTGGCTCCAGACACTGTTGGGAGACCAAGAGGGCTTAGAAATGGTCACAATTAAAAAATGGTCGGATCACTCTCGAACTAGATTCAGATTGAAGTTCTCATCACCTTGATTCCAACGGTGTGAACAAATCTCCAATCCAAGCTCGTATGGAGAAGTTAGAGTGAGTCAAAGTTTTGGTCAAAGTTGGACAGTGGGCCAGGTTTAAGTGTCCCACAAATTCACCATCAACTGGTAGGGAACTTAGCTCCAAAAAATGGAAGAAAATTGTGGCCTCTTTAAAAATCCCAATAACCCTTATTTTCGTTAAATTAAAAAATGAACAGTATTGTTTATATATATATATATATATAGATATATATATATATATATATATATATATATATATATATATATATATATATATATATATATATATATATATATATATATATATATATATATATAAAGAGGGTTTCAAGGTGGCAGGTGGCCAAGCCCCACCACCCCCAGTGGAAGAACAAAGTGTATCATAAGGTTGTGGAGGGTTGGGTCAAGACCGTGTGGAGTGAACCCCGCCCACTCAAAACATTAATACATATATATATAGACACAAGATTTGGGCCGACGGGATTTGAACTGGTGCCGACTGGGAGGGTCGGCCCGCTCAATGCAACGACCCAACAAAACATAATGCCGAAAAAAATAACATAACCATGTTAGTTGAAACTACATGCTAAGTTGGGGAGGCGAGGGATTCGAACCCCAACCTCCACCGACCTAATATCCTTCGGCACCAACAGACCATGGGTGGAGCTTTGGTAGTTCTACCCACCCTCCAATATATACTCTCTATTTCATAGTGCGCTGCAGGCAGAGCAAGGACAGGGCAGAACCACGAGCGGGTCAGAGGGGTAGAACCATGCACAGGGAATATTGAGGGCATCAAAAATATTCCCTAGGGTGCAGAATTTTCTAGTGTCATTTTTGGATGAATTTTATGTCAGTTTCACACCTCTCGACGAAAGGATCTCAATGGTGATTTCTATTTCTACATCAGAGCTCTCCATTTTTCGGCCATTTTCCAGATTGGAGGTATAAGGGTGCTTTATGTAATTTCACTTGTACTTCTTCTTCTTCTTGTCACTTAATGAATGAAGGCCTCCCAACTATTGAGAAATGCTCGGATACATAGTCTAAATTAGACGAACTCCGTTATCAAATCCTGTTGTAATATTTTCATGTTTTCATGTTTTTCCTCTCTTCTTTCATGTGCACTTTAAGTTCTTATGGTTAACATGTCATGTTTCATGTAATCTGTTATACATCTACAAGTGAAAGATCTTGGATCACCTTAATTCCTTTTGAATTTCCATAATCAAATCCTTTTACATAGGCTCTACAGTTTGTGGCTTTATGTCCAATTTTTTTACAATAGTAGAAGAAATATCTGTACCTGGTAGAGGGTGATGGTTGGGGACATAACCATCTAAACATTTGAAAATTCTGTCTTCTGAAGCAGTACGGTCTATGCTCATTTGTTGTTTTATTTTTCACTCATTTTGTCTCCTGAGTTTTTTCAATAGTGTTTCTTTGTAGCTGTTCATTTTATGTTGAAGTGTTGCCCATATTTTCATTCTCAGATTGATGAGAGTTATCTTTGTCTCCCATGATAGCTTTTACAAAAATGATTGCCTTATTATCCTCTACCTTAGACTTATTGGATTCTCCTTCATAGCCTAACCCAGCCTTTACAAGTGGATATATTTGAACATTTATTATCTTGTCCAATTGTTCAGAGCCTTTTATATGTTGAATGTTCATAGTTAATTCAGTTTGAGCCTTCTCTAATTTGTTCCTCAGGCTTACCACCTCTTCTTCCAATATTTCACACTCCTGATTTTTATCTTTTATTTTTTGCATTAGAATATCTTCCACCTTCTTTTCTTATTAAAGTTCAACTTTCAACTTAATAATGTCTTTTGAATTTGATTCTTCTTTTACATATTTCAAAAGAATCTCTTTCTGCTTTATGTTCTTGAGTTTAAGCCTTTCTATTTCATTCAGGTCATTAACCAACTCCCCCACAAGATCTACCTCAGCTTCTTCTTCATATTCCAGAAAATATTTTTCAAGCCCTTCCAAGGCCATCAAAATAAATTCAGAGGTTCCATATTCACTAGAGGATTCATCGAAGCTTTTAGATGCGCTGCTATCTTGTTGAGAATAAAAAAAAATTCTATTAAATATCTTATCTTTTTGCATATTATTGAATTTGTTTTTATCTTTCCCTTTTAGCTGATTTTTTGTTTTATTATAGGGACATTTTGAGGCATAACTCCCCACTCTTACAAAATTAAAGCACTTAAATGGAAGTTTCCCTTGGTACTTACCTGTGCCTTTCTCCAATCTTCTAACAAATTTTGCTTCTTCTTCATCAGAACCTGAGCATGAACATTCCTTTTCTTCTATGTACTTGTCTACCTTGAAGGTTTCCTCCATGATGTTTGAGTTCCCTTTTGGAATTCTCATCTCATATGCTATAAGGTCCCAAGTAATTGGTCCTTGGTCAAACGTTCCAAGTTTGATGTTTCTTCTATGGCCGAAACCTTAGGATTAAATTTAGATGGTAATGATCTCAATATTTTTTGAACTATTGCACTTTATTTAATTTCCTCCCCTAGACCTATCATGATGTTCACAACTTTAGCAACTCTTAAGAAGAATTTAGCTATATCTTCATCTTCATTCATTTTTAAGGTCTTAAACTGTGTTCTATATACTTGCAACTTAGCCACATTTACCCTTTTATCCCCTCATGAATATTTTCTAATTTATCCCAAATTTCTTTGGATGTTTGACAATGAATTACTTTGATAAATTCTAACTCACATAGACCACTCAAATGTGCATTCATTTCTTTTTAATTTTCTATGAAATATAGTTTGGCATCTCTATCACTGGTCCCTTCCTTTGGTTCTTCATATCGTACCATCATCGCAGTCCAGACTTCCATTCCAAGAGACATTAAGTAGGTCTTCAATCTCACTTTCCAAAAAGCATAGTTTGTGCCAGTAAATAATGGGGATTTATTCATTGAGCATCCTTCTAGACTAGCCATTTTGGTGACTTAGGTCCTCCTTCCAGTTGTTATATTGTTACTGAAGGAACATTTCTCAAATACCAATTGATATTTAAGATAGGAAATTACTGAGAGGGGGGCTGAATCAATAATTCAACATTCTTAAATTTTTCTAGTTTTTCCTTATTATTCAACTAAAATTTCACATTCATATTACATTTAATCCATTTTATAGGTGTCATAAAAATAATTTTCAGATTTCTTATCAAGTGCTCAATTTCATTCACATATCATTCATAATTAGCACACAAGTACACAAGATATGAGTGGAAACCCCAAAGGGTGAAAACCATGAATATTAGGCTGAAAGTGATGTGAAGGCACATGTATACTCCTTATTACATCATATTTATGTAGGCTTCAACCTGCAAGAGGCTAAAACCTCCAAAAAAGTTCCAACTCCCACAAATTTTCTGTAGGCTACCACCCACAGGAGGCTCCTACATCAACAGGGAATTAACATTTTCCTCTTCGAACTATAACATATAAGATGAAAGAAAGTTCTCAATCAGAACATCAAGTTTCAGATGCTAGTTACCTCACAAACCATTCTTCTGTCAACTTCATTGTTGAATTGTTTATCCTCTTCCATTTTATCTTCCTCTTCTACTGCTACCCATCAATGTATTTGTACAAAACCCCTTCTTCCTTGCCTCCAAAAACAACACCACTTTCTGCTTTATTTGGTGCCTTTTGTAATCAATCCTCCTTGGTTGTTTGTCTTCCTTGCAGAATATGAAGTGAAGCATTATATCTTGGGCTTCCAACAGAAAACTACTCTCTTATTTTATGTTCAGTTTTGAAAATATTTGTAATAGAAAAAGATATTGTAGCATCTCAATAAAAAATGATGACAAGTGACAAATCAGACTTGTATTGTCTACATTTTTTTCTTAATGAAATATATGTATTTCAGATTTGTCTTAATATATTATGTCCTTATTGACACATTTTAGCCTTCATATTCATTAGCATATCCTTTTCACTTCACATCACTTTCAGCCTTTTGTAAAATAAAAATCAACATACATTAACATTATTTCAATTAATGACATCAATGCAAATATTTCCAACAACATGGTCAAGATAGAAGATTATGGAGAACTGCTTATTTCTATTCATATACTTTATAGTTGAATGAGCAATCCTGAGAATTTTTTGATTCTCAGGATAGTTCCATTGACAGTTTATAAATGTAATATATAATACGATAGTAAAAAGATAGAACAAATTCTCAATTTTATGTTTTTTGTGTGTATTGCAAACAACAATCCGACTATGAACTTTCTCAATACTATTCTATAAAACATTTTGAAGTTAATGAATTTGCGCGAGACTTTAATTTAGTTCTGATGTATTGATTTATCTAAGGCAGTGCTGTCAGAGACCTTGGGCCCAGTCCCTGGTGGATCTACTGTCTGTTATGTATCACTATGCATTGGTAACTTGTCATATTCACATTAGTTTTGTTATTGATTATTTGTTTCTTTATTATAACAATTAATTTATTGAACTTCACATTTTGTAATTCGGTTATATATTTCCTGAAATCGTTGATCGAATTCCGTGAATTATTTATACAAATGTGAAAGTGTGATTTTTTGAATGTCATGAGTTATCTCCAATAAGTAGGATTTCCATGCATTTGTGTGATTTAATAGCTTTCATTATGCACTTGATTTGTTGAAGTATTCTGAAATAAGCAGAGTAGTTGATAAGTTAGAATAGCTTTCCTCTATTAATAATAGAATTGTGTCCATAGAAGTACTCATTTTATGTTATGAATCATCTATTTCTGCAATGATTGATATTCTTGTAATTCTTATGTAGTGATTGCTTCACACTCTTTCATAATCTGAGACCTTACCTTTGCGTAGATTTTGTGGATAGCCTTGAAATAAAAGACAATTCCCAGGTTGATAAGATTAATGAAGGTAGGGTTAATTTGATTTCTAGGAGTCATCTTAGTGCCCAACAAACACACCCTCATGCATGTTTGAATAGTTTGCTTCATCCAAATTTCTATTTTGGTGGATAAGAACTCTGCAAGATAGTACTGTGGTAGGTTCTTTATTTGGGGTACATGTGTCCTTGTCACAATAATGAAACAACCCTTGAATTTCAGATCTGATATGTTACTGATATAGAGCTAATTTGGTGCCAAATAATATGTCAACTTCCCTTCAACAGTGTCCTTCAAATCTGGGAAATATTATAAATATAGGAAAAATTATATCTAGAAAAAATTAAATCTCGTGAATTCTTGAAAAATAGGCTTTAAAGAGACACTTCAATATTCCAAACAAGGACACTTGTTTAAAATTTGAAATAGGTTTTTGTAAATCACGTTGTTAGTAACAAAAGCCTCTTTCATATTTTAAAAATTCATTTTTAGGTTCTCGAAAACCATGCTAAAAGTTAATGTCAAAAATAGGAAATCATTTAATATTTAAATCTGGAAAAATGGACTGCAACAATTCTTTCGTATCTCCCAAACCATGATAGTTGTGTAAAAAATGAGAGAGGTTTTTTTTTTTAAAGATCATGTTCCAAATAGAAATCTATTCATTTTTCCAAAAATTCTTTTCCAATTGTTTGGAAACTCCACTTGAAGACATCAAATAAAACTGGGAAAAAACTAAGTGCTATAGAAAATTTCTAGTAGCATTTTTTTCTCTGTCACTTCACATTTGTCGGTCACTCCTTGGCTGAAAGATACAAAATTTTCATGTGACAATTGGAAGCAAAAAATGAATATATTCCCTCACACATTCATCATATCCCTCTTCAAATTTGATCTTCAATACTCTTTGCTAGCAGTTTTAGTTTGACTTGTTGGAATCATTATAGCTTATGGATTTTATTTTGATAGTGCCACCTGTCGAATGACATGTCTCACATGATGTCTAATGATTTGGAAGTGCCTCCCTTATCATCTTACATATCATTCATTGCCTTCTATTTTTGCAGCGCCTTCATCTTATAATGTCATAATTAGCACTGCCAAATTAAAAGACAACGTTCATAAAAAAAATGGTAGAACCTAGACTTTAAGACCCCAATTGAGAAACCTCAAAACTTTGAATGTGATAGTATGTAATATCCAATTCTATAGAAACAATGAGGTTTTCCTCTTATTTTTTATAACATTGGCCTTTTTGACTAGGGCTTCCATATTCTTCTCATCATATTTTTGTTTTTTCAAATTCTTCTTATAGCCAACTTTTCCACAATAAAGACACTTACAAGTCTTAGTGATCAATTGAGTCATCGGTCCTACTACCGCCATGATGCTTAACAATATTTCCTTGGCCTTGAATTTCCTTGTAAAATCCATTTCTGAAACTTCATTCCCACTGCTATTTCAAAACTACTTTTTCCAATTGTCTTGTTGTTAGAGTTTAGTGTTCAAATCATCAAACTTCGGCTCAACATTTGTAAAAGTATTATTAAGGGTTTCAATAAAATACTCAAATGGGGTTGTTAAACTCTTTAGAGTGATTACTGACACATATTATTTCATTTTATGTCCCACGACATTCCACTATTCTCCAAGGACTGTTTTCTTCAACAATGATGTTGTGACGATGCATTTTCACCCATCCTGCTTGAAAACAATATATTTTTAAGGGGGAAGGCTCTACCTTTATTTTGAAATTTCATGTAAATCCTTCAGTTTCTTCCAAATATTTGTATTATCACCTTTGGCCTACACTTTTGCAAGCATTTCACCTTTGTATTCTTCCCATCAAACTTGGTTTGATTATTTCATACAGTTGTTGGTTGAGTTTCTTTACCCAACACAAACTGATCCAAATTGCTGTGCTAAAAAATGGTAAAATGTTTGTTATCCTTTTACGATATTTAGACAAAATAATCATAAAGATGAACATTTGAACCTATCTGTTGTTAAAAATAAAATTTTCAACTAAAATAGAGAATTGTGGTCAAGGAAATTGTGTTTTTACCCATAATTAAATATTGTTTCAAAGAATATATTTTCGAGGGTATGGAATGGAACTTAAATGAAATGTTGGGTAGGACATCATAAATTATTAGAAAAATAATGGAGAGGATAATAGAGATATGTAACCAGTATTCCTAGAATTTATTTGAAGAATTTTGAGCTCTTTCGATACCATAGAATCCGACAGCGTTGTCCTAAAATATATGCCCTTCTAAAACTGATTCTCAACCTTCGTTCAATGGAAAATCCAAACCCACTTAAAATGCATCCATTCGAAAGGTGTTGATCACATTATAGGACGAGGGGTACATCTCAGCTTGAATGTCATTCTAAAGCCAGACAAAGCCTCAGCTTTAACTACTCCAGGAGATGGTCACATTCATTCATACTTTGACCAGTGATATAGGAAAATGGAAAGGTATATTCAAATTATAAGAAGGGAAATATTCCACATAAAACGTGTAGTCTTTGCATACTCACACAGATAGCTTTATGAAAAAATCAACGATACATCCTCTCATGTCTTTGAATCAATACAGCGGAAATTGAAGGAGATATGAGGTGTAGCAAGTTTTAGAAGGACAAGCAGTGCATAAGAAGAACCATGATTTAACTATGGAAACTTCAATCAGACTATGACGACACATTCCTTAATTGTTATGAAAAGTGATAAAACAACAGTAAAATAGATTTAAGGAAATGGGGTGTTCTATCTCTGTCTCTGTTAACCTCAACGACAAAAAACGGTGAATTTGCGAATATGTTGTTTTTTTAATCCACTGCACTTTTTAACGACACTCGAATCGTTACAAGAACACACATTCGAAGTCATTGCAATCCACACATGCGACTAATCCAAGACACAATCCTTGAAATTATGAAGAGTGACATAGTGAGAGGTTAAAAGTCAAAATAAGAGATTGATTGAATCTATTACGGATCTTTGATACCAAAAATCATGCAGGGTGAATCACTAAGAATCGCCTGCAATGTACCTCTCACAAATTTGTCAGATAATTTGGCAGTGATCTATAAAAAAAATTAGTCTTCAGTGCTTCCAATTGATTTGGCAATGGTTCTCAAAATTTCTACATTCCTATGTTACCAATTGATTTGGCAATGGTTCTCAAAATTTCTACACTTCTATGCTGCCAATTTATTTGGCAACGCTTTCTCAAACGACTTCTTCTTCTGCACTGTCAAAATATTTGGTAGCACCTTCTCGATATGGTCTCTGTCTATGTCAAATAGATTTAAAATCACCTTATATGCTCAACGATCTAGTCATATTCATGAAATTAAATTCCTTACACTAGGCTAAAATCATTACACTTTCACAATGAGACCCTTTTACACCCTTGATCAAATCAAACCTGCAATGTCTTCTCTCTCAACCTTCTTGGTTATGCTACTGATTCTTTTGCGTGAATCCTCTATCTAGAATCAAAATTTGTTGAACTTGAATTCAAAAGGTTGCTCAAAACTTTTCTTTTCAATTTGGAAGTGTCTTATACAAACTTCTGTGTAATATGACTCCACCCTTAAAATTGGTACCACCTCAGGTTCACCACAAATTCTAAACTTGGCCCTTTAAGCTAAACTATAGGTGCATAAAATCTTACCCATCCATTCAAACTGCATCATAAATTTATGAATGATTACCTGCTATACAATATTGGATTTCACCAATAACAAACCACTATGTCTCGGTTTCTGTGTTCGATTCGAACTTTGTTCTTCTCCCCTCATACGGATTTTGATTTCTTTCTTCCCTCGTTTACCAGAATTTGAAACCCAAATACACTAATCGAAAGAAAGT
The DNA here is from genome assembly GCA_034641835.2 of Pinus albicaulis. Classification (NCBI taxonomy): domain Eukaryota; kingdom Viridiplantae; phylum Streptophyta; class Pinopsida; order Pinales; family Pinaceae; genus Pinus; species Pinus albicaulis. The sequence goes on from CM076580.1 coordinate 1,141,635,211, forward strand.
CTAACAATTGTATTCAAAGAGTAGGGTAGTTTGTCGTGCCTTGATTTAATGGCGGGGAAAATCTAGACCTATAGCGATGGTGATACATTGGATTCTAAAACTAGGGATTTTGTATTAAATTTACATGCTCAAATCACTGCATAAACTACACATTCCTTTACGACCTCGAAATCAATATAGAGAAAATAAAAAGGAAAATATAAGGTATCTTAAAAAGGATTAAGTGCACATGCATCAGGTAACACTTTAATAACAACCATTTATAGGCAAAAGCCCCATAATCATTTCATCTTCAACGCCTTTACTACATCTAGTTACTCAACATTGAAAGGAAGCATTGACCAAACCTTCACTTGAGTGTGGTGTAGAAATTTTTAATATAATTATGTATTGTCAGATTCTCCTGATCTAAAAATTATATGCCACTGTTAAATACAGAATTCTTATACTTAAATTATTGCGGAAATTTAATTGTCAATTGCAAACACATGAAAAAAGATCAATCACACATAGCACATATGCTTTTACTAGGAAAGCATGAAGCTAAAAACCCCACTATCATATATTATATATATTTCATGGATCATGAAACAATCTCATACAAAACTCTACTCCAAGAGCTCTCAGTACAATATGCAATCATCTTACACTGTCATACAAAAATTGGCATAAACATGCACCAATTTACTGTCTCCTGACAGCTTGCCTCCACTACGCAATCCCTGTTGATCACAATCCCTGAATAAATTCGATCTTGCCTTGCCTCGACTGCGCAATCCTCATTGGCATCTCCAATGTGTGTTTGGTTGCACTTGTACACCCGTTATAGTCACAACTGGTATCCAAACTGTCCCTTTCACCTATTTCTCAACTGGATCTAACATGCATGTAGTTAACAGTAGTAAATGTTTAGTTGCATGTGAGATCACTCCATGTGAATTAATTTAATATTTAATTCATTGATCTCTCACTAGTGTATCTTAGTTACAACTAGTTACAACTCGCACAACTGAGTTAAACTACTTTACAAGTCACATAACTACACATCCAACTCTTTTACAACTTTGTATCACTCAGTTACAACGAAGTCCACTAGCATGTCCCACCAACCAACCTTTGAACTCGAAATTCCTTCAGTTAACTAGTTTGCCACATCAGTTAACTGAAATCAAGTGCTTCAAGAGAATAGATTATTATTTATTGTCTAATTATTGTTTAGGGCTAACAATAATCGACATGCATTCCATGAAACAACTTTGCACATGCATTCCAAAAATAGATGCCCATCCATCCATATAATTTTCTCAACCATCTATAAATAGATTACTTCTAAAAATAGACATTGATCCAAATTCTAAAAATAGACATATCACCTAAAATACCCTGCGGGCCCCACCTAGTGTAAGTGCTTAATTTTCACTAGGATCATCATTTTTTTGAATCTCAACACTCTCTTTCAACAAGAAAGGGATTATCCTTCACTCTAATCATGTCTCTATGGTATTCAAATTTTCTCCTAGTGAGCGCCTTCGTCATAATATCTGCATCATGATCTTCCATAGGAATGCACTGAAGCAAGCTGATCTTCTGCTGCAAACAATATTTGATATGATGATACTAGATATCTATATGCTTAGATATATCATGAAACACAGGATTAATCAAGAGTTTAATGAAACTATGATTATCACAATGAATCATTGTAGGATCTAAATGAGAACCGAATAAACCATCCAGGATATTCCTCATCTAGATAGCCTCACATGTAGCTTGACTTGCTTCCATGTATTCCGCTTCCATTGAATTGAGTGCCATGGATCTATGTTTCTTGTTGTACCAAGAAACAACTCTAGATCTGACACTAAAAACCCCTCCTGATGTGCTCTTTCTATCCGTTGGGCTGCATGCCCAATCTGCATCCGTGAAGCCATGCAACTTCACCTCATCCATCTGTTTGTACCATAAGCCATACTCAGATGTGCCCCTGAGATATCTTAGGACATGCTTGCCCGCCTTGCAAAAGATCTTGGTAGGCTTAACCAACATTTCACAAAGCTAGTTCACCGCATAGCATATGTCTGGTCTTATGTTAACTAAATACATGAGCGAACCCACTAATTGTCGATAGAAAATATCATCCACTACCTCTCCAGTTGTAGCGTCCTCTTTCCTCCAGTTTCCAAGAAGAGGAGTATCCATGGGTTTGCAGTGCTACATGTGAATCTTACCGAGTATCTCCCTTGCATACTTGCCTTGAGACACAAATAGTTCACCTTCTCACTGCCATATTTTGTAATATTCCTATTTTAATAGGAATATTCAATTTCATTTTGTTTTCTTTGATCAAAGAATGATTATGTAAAGGAGGGAAAAAAATCCTAATAAAAGAATAAATACATGCCCAATGTGAAAAAGGGTAAATATGGGCCACTTTAATCAACACACTTGAGTGTGAAAAGAAAAAATCCACTTGACTGGGTCAATCTTGACCATATCAACAGTGCAGTATTGGAGGAGTGCTCATCAATGGGTGTGAAAGGGATAAGTTGATAAAGGTGGTTTAAGGTTTTGGCAATCTCTCATCTTATAAAAGGAAGGGGAAGACAACATGTTCGGTTGTTCATGATTTTATTTCTGATTTGTTGTCTGCTTAAACATACGGCTTTCTTGGCTATTTAGCCTAGATTGCATATGCTATTTAGCATAGGAATTTCCTGTTTATTAGTTCCATCTCTTCTCATTGAGGAGTTCTTGGGAGAGCTTGTATTTCTTGTCCACTATCTAGTTGGAAACCAAGCTTCTACTTCCAATTGCAACACAGATCCAGTGAGTGTTTTATTGCTTTTGTAAGCTGCAGCAAGTGGAACTCTAGATCTGTCCAAATCTAGCTTATATTGGAGCCTCTTCTCAGTGAGTGTCTCTTTTAACCTCCTGGAAGAGTGCAGCCATTGTTTGAGCTTCAGTTTTGATCTTGGCATCAGGCCAAAGTATTCTAGATCACCATCTATGCAGTCCCTTGAAGAGTCTGCTTCCTTTTTGCAGGCAGAGTTCCAATGGGGTTTTTGTATCAGCTTAGAGGAAATATCTCTGGTGAAAGGGACCCTTCCCTTCACTGTGGTGATCCATGGATTGGCCAACCAATCCATGTCCATTTCAAATCTGATCTATTTTGTATCATATGCTTTAGAAATTTCTGAAGATTACTGCAGATCCGTGGCTTAAATCTCAAATCTATTCATTAATATCCATCTTTTGCTGAGATCCCCAAGGGAAGTGTAAAGAAGAGCCTCTTTGGCATATAGATCTACAATATATCCATATTTTTATGTAAATATCTACCCTAGAACTGATATATAATTAAATTTTGCTTCATCCCCCTAAAAATCACACTGTCAAACTCATTTTGCATTTTCTTGTGTTGTAGTCTCTTATTTTGAAGCCTTGATCCATGTAAAACTTCTGTCTTTCTCTGATATATTTCATAAGTCCTATCCTAAGTCTGATTTAATGATTTTCATACTTATTTGCATCTAATTCCTTCAAAAATTTATGTTGCATAGGCTCTAGTCACATTCTGCATACTCTAGGTCATGGGAAATCAACATTTTTAAGCCATTTCGGGAGTGGGAGATTTGTTTAACCTAGCTAACATTATTTTTTTGGGCTGAAATTTGGTATAGGAGTTGCACATAACCTAAGCTAAAGGAAACAACCATCATCCCTCCTTATTTTTATGCACATCCCTAAAATTAATCATTTTAGGGCATAAAGCACTGTTTTTCCCCACCCTCTTGAGTCAAGAAGTGAAGTAAAGTTTCTGCTATTGTTTAGAATGAAGGATATGTAATCTAGCATTAGTTATAAGTGATTACTTTCTTCTCTCCAACTTTGGAATACCTTAGGGTATTCTTATTTTTGTAGAAAATTCGAGATTTGGAATATTACATATTTCCAATCCAAGGAAATAGTGAAGGAGGCCCATATCCTTCATATCAAACTCCTTTTCAAGGTCCTTACTGCATGAGTGTATCATCTGATCATCACCAGTTAGTATTAAATCATCAACATAAATAAAAATGAGTAAAATCTTACCCTCCACCACAATCTGGTATATGTTTGCATCCGCCTCACTCTTGGTGAAGCCAAGTCCAGTGAAATAGCTCTCGATCTGAGTGTACCAAGAATGGGGTGCTTAATTCAGCCCATACAATGCTCTTTTCAGTTTGTACACATGTGACTCGTTACTGAATATATCAAATCCTTTAGGTTGCTCAATGTACACTTCTTACTCAATGATCCCATTAAGGAATGGATTATTCACATCCATCTGATGAGAGAGAAAGGATGGTCCTTATGGAAGAATAATGTGCAACAGGTGCAAAGGTTTCTTCATAATTAATCCCCTTGATCTGTGAGAAGCCTTGGGCCACAAATCTTGCCTTATACTTCTCAACATTTCCATCAGCAACTTTTTTTACCTTGTAGATCCATCTTGAACCTACCACTGATTTATCAACTGGCCTTGGAACAATTTCCATGAGAATTGTTTCTGACAATGGAGTCATACTCCTCCACCATTTCATCTACTGATGTGGGTTCCTACACTACTTCCTGAAAGGAATATGGGTCAGTCACAATACATTTTCTCATGAGAGCCATGTATCTAGTGAATCGGTCAAGAGATTGTCTCTGTATGCCCTGTGAAGTAGGGACTCCTACATTCTATGTTGCATCGAGCTTCAACCTCTCAGCTTCTATGGTGCCAGTTCTAATGTTTGGCTCTACATGGGTGGACTCCTCCACTCCATGAACCTCCTCCTATGGCTAATCCACATCTAGAGACTCATCTTTGGGAACAATCAGTTCCTCCTTTTCATTTAAGTCTAGTTCTGTCTCAAGTGAAAAATTCATGGCTTTCTCCTCATTGAATTTTATATCTCATTGCACCACAGTCATTCGACTGTTTGGAAAATACACACGTTAATTATGGGTTGTTTCTATGTACCCCACAAATATCCCAACTTCATCATTCAACTCCAGCTTCTTCCTAGCATTCTTTGTCACATGCACATAAACAGATGAACCAAAAATATTAAACTAAGAAACATCTGGTTTCTTACCATTAAAAGATTCTTTAGGTGTACTCATGCCAAGTACTCTATGAGGACAACAATTTTTCACATAAACTATAGTGTCGAGTGCTTCCGCCCACAAGTGCATTGGTAGGCCCTGATCATGCAGCATAGCTCGCGCAACACCCACAATCATTCTGAGGTGCTATGAGTTCTCTCTGAATTCATTCTTTGCTACAGAAGTCTTTGAATTCATTCGAGATATATCCACAGCCCTTATCGCTCTGCAGAGCCTTCACTTGCTTCCCCGACTCTTTATCCACTAATGCCTTAAACTCACAGAACTTTGAGAATGTTTGATCCTTCAATTGCATGAAGAATATCTAGCATCTACGAGAATATTCATCAACAAAAATAACATAATACCTATGTTTTGTTGTTGAAGCAACCGAGAATGGCCCACACACATCTGTGTGAACTCTCTTTGGGATCACTGAAGCATGGTTCTTCTTTTCATGAAAGGTGGTCTTCAAAAACTTGTCCATAGTACATCACTTGCATTAATCTAACTGTGCAAGTGTACCCTTGGGAAGTCCAGTATAAATCTGCTACAAAATCTTCAGGGCACCAGGGTGAAGATGGCCCAATCGCCTGTGCCATAATTCGCCCTCATTCAGGCTTACCACTTCTTTTGATTTCCCCACCATTGCAGCACAACCATCTACCTCCAGATTGTAGAGACTCTTAACTCGAATCCCTATCCTCTTGGTTTGACCTATTGTTTTATGTCATAGGAAATATTTTCCATCATTGAAAACAATTTCATAACCTTTCTCCTCCAACATCGTGACTGAGACCAAGTTTTTCTTCAGACCTGGAACATGCATAACATCTTTCAACATAAACTTTTTACCTGACTCCCTCTCAAAGGTAATGGTACCAATGTTGGTCGCATTGTATCGTCCATCATCACCCATCTCTATATGCATTTGGAGATATTTCTCCTCCAATTCACTGAAAAACTCCTCATCTCCCATCATGTGGAAGGAAGCACCACTATCAAGATACCACACCAATCCCATTGCACTTGAAACCAAACATGCGATCAAAGAGAAATCAAATTCAAATTGCGAGGCTAGGGCCTCACCAGTTGTAGCTCCAACAACCTTCTTGTTCTTATTTTTCTGTGGGAAGTTAGTGGTGAGATGCCCATGTTTGTGATAGTGAAAACACTTCACCTTGGACAAATCCAGCTTCTTTCCTTTAGCCTCAGATTTTGAGTGGAATTTCATCCCCTTCCCTTTCCTTTCTTTGGCAGCCAAAGAACAATCCTCTTCATAATCATTCTTTGATGAAGAGCCATCTCTGGTGTTCGGCCTGAACTCCTCCTGCACTAGATCCGACCACATTTGTTCCCAATCTGATGGTTTTTCCCGTCCGTTGACAAAGTTTTGATAACTGTGCCAACTCTTAAGAAGTCCCAAGAGAGCCAAACTCACCAAATCATCATCAACAATTGTGATTCCCACACTCCCTAGTTCATCTCGACATTGGAAAAACTTTGTGAGCTACTTAGGAATATTGTCACCCTTATCCATCTTGATCTTTCTGAGTTTATCCTTCAGCGCTAATTTCCTATGGTCGTTGCTGCTTTGGAAAAGATCTATCAAAGCCTTCCACATTGCAAATGGAGTGGCTTTCCCATGAAGGCTTGAGACAATATGGTCTCACACACCTTCCAACATAATCCTTCTCATCTTCACTACTTTCTTTTGCCATGCATCAAGTAATGCAGCATCTGTCAAAGTGGGCTTAAGAACATCACCGTTGATGAATTCCTTCAAGCCATTATCTTCAAGCACCGCCTCCATCCTATCCTTCCATGCAATGTAGTTTGAGCTACCCTCGAGTGCATACTCTAACCGTAAATCATTGAAAGCTATTTCAATGTTTACTCAACTGTCGCACCAAGAAATTCTTGTAGAAAAATTGAATTGTTTCCACCAACAAACTCAGCTACTGCTTCAATATTGCTATATTCTTTTCTCCGATACCATGTAGAAATTTTTAATACAATTATGCATTTCTGGATTCTCTTGATCTAACAATTATATGCCACTATTAAATACAGAATCCTTCTACGTAAATTCTTGAGGAAATTTAATCGTCAATTGCAAACACATGAAGAAAGATCAATTACACATAACACATATGTTTTTACTAGGAAAGCTTGAAGCTAAAAACCCCACTATCATATATTATGTATATATCATGGATTATGAAACAATCTCATACAAAAATCTACTCCAAAATATCTTAGTACAATATACAATTGTCTCACACTGTCATACAAAAAATGGCATAAACATGCACCAATTTACTGCCTCTTGATAGCCTGCCTCCACTGTACAATCCCTAAATGAATTCAATCTTGCCTTTCCTTGATTGCTCAATCCTCATTGGCATCTCCAATGTGTGTTTGGTTGCACTTGTTCACCCACTATAGTCACCACTAATAGTCAAAGTGTCTCTTTCACCTATCTCTCAACTGGGTCTCCACTGGATCTGACATGCATGTAGTTAACAATAGTAAATCTTCAGTTGCATGTGAGATCACTCCATGTGAATCAATTTAATATTTAATTCACTAATCTCTCACTAGTGTATCTTTAGTTACAACTAGTTACAACTATCACAATCGAATTTAATTCACTTAACTGAGTTAAACTACTTTACAACTCACATAACTACCCATCCAACACCGTTTCAAGAGAATAGTTTATTATTTATTCTCTAATTATTGTTAAGGCCTAACAATAATCGACATGCATTCTATTTTTAGACATGCATTCCACGAAACAGCTTCGCACATGCATTCCATAAATAGACGCCCATCCATCCATATAATTTTCTCAACCATCTATAAATAAATTACTGCTAAAAATAGACTTCGATCCAAATTCTAAAAATAGAAATATCACCTAAAAATAGCTGGCAGGCCCCACCTAGTGTAGGTGCTTAATTTTCACTAGGATCATCATCTTGTTGAATCTCAACATGTGTAAATGTAGTGTATATACTAGCATCGGAGTCTAGTGTTTTTCTATCCAACTCGCTAAGTTGGAATTTTTACTAAAATTCATTAGAATTGTTGAATATTTTACATAATTGGAATGACATCTTAGTTGTGAATTATTTAAAATTTTATTATTGTATGTGCACTTTGATATGTTGTAATATGATTATTTTTTTATTTCATATGTTGTAATATGAGATATATAATAGAGAAAATAATTATTGCATGAAATAAATAATAGATTTTCACTATAAATGTTTTTTTTTTTGCAGAACAAGGATCTTCCAGAAGATCTAAATGATCCTCATCACATAGATCCAGATCGCGTTGGGTTCTATGATGAGATGGTAGATGATGCTCATTATGACACATATATAGATGAAATCGAGGTTGATGTCGATATAGATGACGATGATCATGATCATGATGATGAGGAAGTTGTTTGTAGCAGCGAATGACATTCATGATCATATAGATTGCATCATGGATAAGTTTTGATATATTATTATGATGTTGATTTTCATGGTTACTATCATATGTATCATTTTCATGGACTCCAATACCATATTATTGAGTTTTATCTTTTTGAAATGTATCATTTTTATTTATATCATTTGGAAATGACGTTTCATATTGACTTGTATCATTTTGTCTTAGATAATTTATCATTTTTATTTATATCATTTGTACATGATGTATCATTTTGACTTATGTCAACTATCGGGCATGTATAACTTTCAAAAGTTATTGATCTACCAGTATATCTGAATTTCACTTGTTTTAGTTATATATGATGATTATTTTATCAGTATTGACTCATCAATTTTTATATATTGAAAGTGTTTGATGATTTGGATGCATATATTTATTATGTATGATGGCTTTGATTTACTTCTTATGATAGATGTTGGCAAATTCACTTAAATTATAGATATTTGACTCACTTGCTTTAATTATAGATGATGATCATGTTACAATAATTATCTTGTTATTTTTTATATAATGGATGTTGTATATTCTATTTTGATGGAGATTTAATAAGCATAATGATGTTGTTAATTTGTATAGATGTTTGTTTCCCTAAAATTTATTTATAAATTTTATCCTCTAAAATATTTCAAATGCATTCATATGAATTATTGTATTTAACTAATCAATTTGAAATAAAACATATTAATTTAAATGTATGCAAAACAATAATCATTTTTGGAAGAAAAAAAAGAAGAAACAATGGAATCCAAATCAGAAACAAAATTGGAAGCCACATTAGAAGAAAAACGGGAGCAAAAAGGGAAGCCAAACAGAAATAAAAAATAGAAGCAAAATGAGAAGCAAAACTAGAAGCCAAATCATGAGCCAGATTGGAAGCAAATCCTGGCACTATTCGTAGCATTATTCTTGGCACTTGGAAGCAAAAAAAAAAGCAACAATGGAAGAAAAATTGATAGCCACACTAGAAGAAAAACTAGATGGAAAATTGGAAGAAAATCCTGGCGCTAATTCTGGCACTAAATTGGCACTATTCTTGGATATATTCCCAATGCTCTTTTTCATTTTATTCCCATTTCTATTCTAGACACTATGCCTAGAGATATTTCCAACGCAATTTATGGCGCAATTCCTGACACTATTTTTGGCGCTATTTTTTTGTCGTTATTTCTGGTGTTATATCCAACGTATAATCTGGTGCTATGATAAACATCCTTTTTTTGCCCCATTTTGCACAAAAAAAAATTTCCAATTCATGAAATAAAATACACTAAATTCCGGTACTATTTTAGGCATTATTTTCCTGCTTTTTTGTAGTGCCAACTTCGTTATATTATCAATCTATAATACAATAGTCTAGGGATCCTATACCAGGTATCATGGCCCTTTGTTATAGTTTCTATAACACACGCCAAATGTTTTGGCCTAATACCATAATTTTGGGTCCCCCCTTTCTCTACCTCTTAAACCCTAATTGGTTTGTCCATGTCACTAGATTCGTCAAGCTTACAAAATCCCAATTGTCATCAAACCCTAATGATGCATCCATTTTTATCAAACCCTAATGATTTTTTTGTCTTCATGATGCATATTACCCATCCACTTCTGATCTGAAATGACTTTATTAGTTTTGTTGTGCTAAGTGTCTTTTTAGTTTTAAACATGTGCATACTTATCTCATTAGTTTGCATAAGGAATGAGGTGTTTGTCCATGAAAGGTAGATTATTTTTAGTGAATTAGAAGCATAAAAAAAGCTTAAATAACACTAAATAGTAGTCAAAATAGAGAAATAAGTCACCACATGAAATTTACACAGCAGGCATGATGAAGTAGTTCATCCCTCCAAGGCCAGGTCTGTTGGTCCAACTCCCAATGGCATGCCCATCTTTCATTATGTGAATTTTTTTGCAAATAAATGTAGTTACAGTGCTCTAATGGTTGTTTTCTCTACATCAATGGCTCCGTAATTTTCCAATTAGTCAAAAATGGCTCTTCATTCACTCAGAATGGTCGAAAATTGGCCCTCCTACAATTTTTCCCAGTTTCACCTGGAAAAAAATCCACTAAAAGTGGAGAACTCCACTTAACTGGAGATAAAATAGCTTCTCCTCTAGAAATGGTTCTCTTTGCCAAACTACCCACCATTTTAAACTACAAAATTAAACTTGAGTGGTTGGGGTGGCCACATACCAACCCCAAACCCCGCAGCTAACACAACGGTTAGCAGAACCCAAGGCAGAACTCACGTTCAAAGGTCAGAGCTTCGGTTGATGGTGTGGATTAAGTATTATCCATGTGGAATAGATGGTAACTATAGCCATGTGACAAGTGTTGCAGATAGGCTAGCGGGTTGTTTACATAGATCGTCGGTTGGAGATTTATGTTGGAGTTACGTTGCAATGTAACCAACCTCCAGGGACCGTTGGTGGGTTGGGACTGCTAGCGGTCCCCAACCCCAAATTTTATTACAATAAACTTTAAATACAACCTGTGCCCTTATGGGTTAAGATTCAACGTGTAGCTCGGGTTGTATGTCATCGACTTGCTAGGCAAGAGGTCCCACATTCTATTCCTGCGAACTCCACAAAAATTTTAACACACCATTTAGGAGACACGTGGTGCCCTCAGGGCTGGCCACGTGGCACCCTGTGATTGGCCATCCAAAACCCCATATAACCAATAGCACCTTGACACATGTCAACCCACAATTGGCTTTGAGAAAATGAATATCCTTTGAAATATTCTTTTTTGCTGACTGTACCTCCACCTTGTTGATTGTGCATCCCAATCAACCCTGGTCAAACTGTCATAATTTTACCTGTTTTGCATTTCGATCAGAACACGATATCTTCCTCATACGGAATTTTGGCATTTCAATCAGAACACAATATCTCCCTCATACGAAATTGGTTTTTCAAAATGTTTACGGTGTCGGAATCAGGAAGACGAGATCTACGCAACCATCCTAGTTTCAACCCAATCCTGTAACTTTGAATTTTGAGCAAAATTTATGAACGCCTAATCATTCCTCCCCATTGGGAATCTTTTAGACCCCAAAAGACTTGATTACATGTTCAGTAGATGAGGATACATCTCCCTCACCTTTCCAACCTCCATTCATTTTTCCTTGCTTGGTTTAGTGCCTTTGAGCCCAACTCGCAGGTAGTCAACACTTCCCCTCTTTGATGCTCTTGTCCTCTTGTCAAAAATTGCATCTTCTTTGAGCTCATCCATAAATTCTAGCGAGAAATATTCAATAGAAGGTAGCAAAACATCACTTCCTTAATAATCGATCAAATGTGGCTCATACAAACGTAATTTTTCAACATTAACAACTGAATACATTTTCATATAAGAAGGCAATTCAGGTTGAAATGCATTGTTACCAACTTGCTTTATGATCTTGAAAGGACCATAGCAAATGGGTTTGAGCCTTTTACCTTCCTCTTGCATCCTTTCTTTGCTAATGTGCAACCATACCTCATCTCCCTCTTGAAACTTGTGATAAACTCTAAGTTTTTCATGCCTCTCTTTGTATTTTCTTTGAATTTTCTCAAGTTGTTCTTGAACTTGTTGATGTATAATTTGAATTTTCTCAATGAAATTTCAAGCCTATCAATGTCACTATGGCCATCAATTGCAACATCCTTCCCAAATATGAATTCTAATGGCGATTTTGGCAAATACCCAAAGCATACTTCAAAAGGTGAGGTTTGTGTAGAAGAGTTCTTTGCCCGGTTGTAAGAGTGTTGAATGTAATGCAGTTTCTCATACCATAACTTAGGATGTTTGCTGCAATATCCTCTCAATAGATGCACAATGATTCTATTCACCACCTCGGTTTTTCCATATGTTTGTAGATGAAAAGCACTACTCTTTTTCAACTTTGTGTCCATCATTCTCCATAGATTTGACCAAAAAATCCCAATGAACCTAGAATTCCTGTCACTAACAATAGAATTTGGCAATCCAAAATGAACCCAAACATGTTGAAAATAAAGTTCAGCGGTTTGTTCAGCAGTAATGGTTTTCTTACATGGCATAAGTATACACATTTTACTACATTTTTCCACAACTACATAAAGATAATCACGATGTTTTCTTGACATAGGTAGACCTCCAAAAAAGTCCATGGAGACACTCTCCCATGGCCTTGATGTTACCGGTAGTGGTGTGTACAACCCAAGCTTCTTATTACTAGGCTTACTTGTTACACACATAGAACAACCTATTATAAAACACGACACACTATCTATCATGTGAGGCCAATAACAATACCTCTGTAGATGTGCCACTATTTTTCTTATGTAGGTTTTAACCTTGTACATAAATTATCTATGAACAAATCTTAAAAACAAAAAATAAGCAATAGCGAGAGCATAAAACATAAAAGAAATATACATAGATATTTTCCCCTAGATCCCAAATCAGGATGACCAGCTTGATTTTTCATTATATTCCTTTTAGTGTTACAACACACACACACACACACACACACACACACACACACATATATATATGCATGCCGAAGCATACATAAACCCTAATCCATTAACCCTGGATTAGAACATAACCATAGTTCCCTTGACCGAATGTACAAAATACTAGGGGCTGAAAACCATCATGCCCCAAAACCATGTGCAAACCCATGCACAAAACCATGGGCGGGTTGACCTACCGGAAAATAAGGAACAAAAAAAAATTCTGGGGTGTTGCCCCGGACCCCAACAGGGGGGGCTACCTCCCCGCGCGTGACTAGTCGTGGAAAGAATATAACACAAACCCAACAGCTTACCCCAAAGTTTCCAGCAATAAGAGATGAGTGAGCTTCTCTCATGACACTTATCCTCTCTCCTTGTGGAATAAAAAACAGTTCACAAATGAAAAAACAAACTTTTATGAATGTGATAATATTTTTCTTCAACTTGATTCCCTTCACTCAAACTAGCATACACATCTTGAAAATCAATTTCATGTGCATATTGTTCTATGTAACTCTCATGTACAATAGAATCATTTTTGAGTAAAGTAGATGCACTAATTAATTGTCTTGAAAGCATATCAAAAAATTTATTGAAAATACCTTTCTTTTACCTTATAACCAAGTGAAATTGTTGAAGAAATCCCATCCACTTGAAATGTCTTGATTGCTGCAATTTTGTTTGTGACTGCAAGTACTGTAATGGTTGGTGTTCAGTATGTACAATAGTCTATTTACCCATCAATTAGTGTTTCCACTTCTTGACACTTTGTACTAACACATATAGTTATGTTTCATATGTAGGATAATTAGTTACGACACCATTAAAAGTTTTAGAATTAAAAGTGATAGGGTTTCCATGTTGCAAAAGTACCACACCCATCGCATAATCATTAGCATCGGCTTGAATCTCGAATGACTGTCTCAAATTTGGTAATGAAAGGACAGGATCTGAACTGATCTTTTATTTTAAAGCTTTGAAATCTTGTTTTTGTTTTCCTCCCCATTGGAATCCTTTCTTCACACTTGTCACTGCATGCATAGGAGCTACGAAGGAAGAAAAGTTAGCAATCAAATTTCTCCAATATTGAGTTGCACTTAAGAAACTTCTTACCTAGGTTACTGTTTTGAGTATCGGCCAATTCAAAATGGCCTCCACTCTATAAGGATCAATCCTCAATTCTCCTCCTCCTACAATATGTCCCAAATATACCAAAGAAGTCTTTCCAAACTCACACTATGACATCTTAAGAAACAATTTCACTTTCTACAAAATATCACACACTCTATTCACATGCAAGACATGATCTTCTCTTGTTTTTCTGAAAATAAATATTTAATCTAAGTAGACAATAAAAAATTCATCAAGGAATGGATGCAAAACACTATCCATAACATGCATGAAAGTTGTCGGTGCATTACACAAACCAAATGGCATAACTAGCCACTCAAAGTGTCCTAGTGTGGTTTTGAATGCAGTTTTCCATATATCACTTTCTGCAATTCTTACTTGATGATATCCACTTCATAAATCTAACTTAGTGAAAATAATTTCTTCCTTCTTCGGAGTGGGTAATGATTTTTTACCATAATCTTGTTCAAAGCTCGAAAATCTACACACATGCGCCAAGTCCCATCCTTTTTTGGTGTCAAGACTATGGGTGAACCACATGGCAAGGTTCTTAGCCTTATGATTCCCTTGTCCAACATCTCTTTGATTTGCCTCCTTATTTCAGAATTATCTACTATCTATATGTGATACATACTGATGTTTGGAATAGGAAAATCTTGTTGCAACTGAATATCATGTTGAATCTCTCTTTTTGGAGGCAATCTTGTTGGCTCCTGAAACATCTCATGATGTGCATTAACTACATCATATAAATCTGATTTCAACTTAGGATCACATCCCTCAAATGATTCATGATTAATATCATCTTTAGGCTTAATCATAAGAAGAATGAAATTATTTCTTGAATTTACCAACCTCTTTACCTGTCCAACATTTACCATAGCAATGTTTGTCTTCTTGTGATGTGCTCTAATAGTGAACTCCTTTACATCTTTGAATAAATGATATTTTTTTCTCATGGAAATAGAAGATTGATTTCCTACCATACAAGTAAGGACTCCCCAACACAAAACATGTTATGTCAAGCGGAACCACATGTAATTCAATTGTGTCAACAAAAATTGCAGTGATTGCAAACCGCGATATACATTTCTTTGAAACCTATAAATTTGCATCCTTACAAATCCAACCCGATGGATATGGTTTTGGATGTGGTATGGTCTAAAGGTTAATTTTATTGACCAAGTCTTCAGAGATTAAGTTTGCTTGTGACCCATTGTCAAACAATGTGTCAATCTTCGTATGTTTGGATATGACCCTCCCATGAAACAATTCAATTCGTTCTTCTTCATTTGAATTTTTTATGTGACATTTTGATGTACTGGTACTGGGTTTAGTTTCAATTTATTTTCCCTTCATGTTCTTCAATCCCATGGCTGTAATCTTAGATTCATCACCTGAATCATCTCCTAAATCATGTTGAGTTGTAGTAGTAGTTTTCTATTTCCCTTTGTTATTGGGTTTCTTTGGCCTCATTTTATGATGTAATTTCCAGCAATGAGTTACATCATGGCCTTCTTTTGAACAATGTTTACAAACCAATTTTTCTCCCTCTTTCTTAATAGATGCATTCTTTTTGTTTTTACCTTTTGAGGTATTTTCTTTGGATTTACCCTTAAAAGGTTTCTTTCTACCCTCTTCAAAAATGTTTTTCCCTCTAGCTTCTAGATGTGTGGCATGAACACATACTTCATCTAGACTAGTGGTGTTAAACATGAAAATAGTATGTTTTAGGTAGCTATGTAAGCCTCCTATGTACTTGAGCAAAGTATATTGGCTCTGCAAATCTACCCCTAATAAGAGAGCTCTTCTCCAAAATTCTTGGGTGTATTCTTGCACATTTTGTCCCTTTAATTGCCTAAAATTATGCCAATTCATGATGGCTTTCTGCATATAAGCTAATGGATAAAACAATTTTTTAATAGTAGTAATGAAATCTAACCATTATAGAATAATATTACCATGTTCCTTTATTTCCTCCTTTGTCTTGGCTTCCCACCAAACAAGTGCTACACTTTCCATTGTCAATGAGGCTAATTGGATTTTGGTATCATCATCTTAAAGGTTCTGGATTCTCAAATATAACTCCAATTTTCTAATCCAATTATCAAGATTTTCTACATTGACTTCACCATTAAACATAGGAAATTCAAACTTAATATAAAGTTTTAAAAAATGACTTTTACCAATGTTCTTTGACTTGTGTGGTTGATGTACTAAAGAAGAAGTAGAGGATGATGATGATGAGGGTGAGGATGATGCCTCTCTGTTGCCTCCATTTCCTCCATTTCCCTTTTTAGACTTACCTTCATCATGGTGATCTCCTGAAGAACCTTGTCCTTATTTGTAAAATTTAGATCTATCTCCTTTAGTCTCTCATTCATTTCTTGATAAAGGATTCTAACCATCTCAGTCATGTCAAGGAATTCTTTCCTGAACACTCTTTCTTCCTCCTTGGGATCAAATTTTTCATGGATTTCTCCTTCCTCTTTAGGCATTCTTAATGGAGCTTCTGCTTCTTTAGGAGGTGAAATAGATGGTGGAGATTGTGGCAATCTTTCTCTCCTTTTCTTTGGCTCTTCTTGAGACCCTTCTGCTTCCACCAATTTTCCTTCTCCTCTTTTGAGCTTGAGCCTTGTAAGCATCTAAAAACTTTCAATTAGTTAAACAATTTTTTGCATTAAACAACACCAGAGAATAAACTCTAGCTCTAACACCAACCTGACCAACTTCACATCACCCTAGCTATTATTTGATTAAATGCACTAGGATTGTGAGACTCACTCTTTAGCCTCGTACATACGTAGGCCCCATGCCTTCATGGGGTGCATTCCAAATAATAGGCAGGTGTCTTATGAAAATAAACATATTTTACCTTGGTACTCATATATTCGAGTGCACTAGGATTTTCCAAGCTTTTATTTTTATAATACACATTCCAAGTGTCATATTTCCGTTGATGTGGATTTTTAATGATGAGAAGGTTTTGTGTCAATACCACTTTTCAGCTTGGCCTTCCATTGATGCATTCTAATTTCAAATTCCTGGATGAAATAATTTCACTTATAGCTCCATTTAGTGAATAACATTTCTCCATTTTAAAAGGGAATAGGAGCAACTGCTTCTTAAATCATTTAGGTATTTTATTTGGGAATTTCTTGAAACTTGTGTTTGCATTCTTGATATTTATCATGCACCAAATATTATAAAATTTTGGATTATATGGAATTATCATATGAAACGCCATGGGGACTAATTGGTGTTAAAATATGGCATGCAGGTTGAGTTATGGGAAGCATATCCAACCATGCCAGGTTAGGTTTGAATATGCCATGAAATAGAAAATTATACAAAGAGCGCAAAAGGAATCAACACTACATACCATGGGCCCACATGCGCCTCGAATTCTGGTTTTTTGGCAGACGATATAGTGAAAAACATGAAATAATGCTTTGAAAAGGATAAATATATAAATAAGTAGAAAATGGAATCATCAATGCATACATTGGAAGAATTACATCAAAACTTCATATTTAGCACTTTGTGGAAAGTTATGCCTAAACCATCAAAAAGACATGCTAATTTTTATAGATGCAATGTCCAGTGAAACAATAAAAAAATGATATGGATTGTAATCAAATAACAAGATACACTTTAAGACTTATAATAAGACTAGTGCATTGAAAACATAGTCATGGTGCGTTAGGAAAATAAATAACTAGAAATTGCACCACATGTTGCAAAGGAAACATCATAAGACACTAGAATATGAAACAATAACATAGAAGAAAGAAGTAAAACCCTTATGCAATTTGTATTTACTAGAATTTGTTTTTTATCATATGTTATGTTTGAGGGAGATTCCAACCAGGCCAATATTCCATAATATGTTAAAAATGAAGGTAGTGCACAACACCTCCTCTACAAGATTTATGAAAATTCTCTTTATTAAGATTCAAGAATTGTTATAAGTAAATGATTTAAACAAGACATTTCATAGCACAAGTAATCTCATATCACCTTTAATTCACAATGCAATGGATAATAGTTTTTGTTAAAAGGGATTCAAGATAATATGTGCATTTTGAGTCATTTTTATGTCAATTCTAACATGTTGTCACAATTTTTTTTTTTGTGATCAAGAGTATAGAATTTTAGGATGATGTTTTATGTGCACTAAAATACTTGTGACATCAAGCACTATGTATGGGGTTTCATTTCAAAGATATATTTTTTCATAATAAGGAAGATTTAAAAGAACAAAACAAAATATCTAAACTATAAAAACACATGGATTTCCTACTAACAGTAATAATCATGATAAGAAATCATTCACCAATCATTCGCCCAAATGTTCACATAACCAGTTTAAAGAAACTATCAGTACAAAATTCCCAACATCGTCAACGTAACCCAGACCGTGGCCATGACAAAGAAAACAAATGTTATGCTCAAATTTCCACAGATTCATGATAAATTTAAATTTGTATGGTATACAAAAATTCTACAACACTCTTCTGAGTAAACTCATTATTATATAATCATCATTGCATTTATTAAAATTAATAGAACCACTAACATTAGAAACAACAAGGGAAGATATTATAGCAAGAACCATTCACATCAAAAAATGAAAATCCACCTAGTATTAAATTCAATAACATGCTCAAAACCCATTGTATGAGTAACAGGTATAATTGGAAAAGGAACAAGTATAGTTATAAATATGCATGTACTTGACATCTAAATATTGTGAAATTTTACCCAGCTTTCCCTTGTTTACTAATGTGGAGAAGAACCTGCAATCAAACAATGATGGATAAAAAGGATTGAAACTGAAAATTTGGCATGTAAATGTTTAATTTATCTAATTATAAATTGCTGACTAGTTAAATTACAAGTTTAATAGCCTCAAAGGTCAATGGAAACTATTCCAAAACCTAGGAATTGATGAAGCCTCCTCAGATTATTTTTCTAAAATTGTGATTTTTTTCCCTTATCTTAGCTTCTAAGAAATGAATGCAAGGGAGGTTGTTTATCACTAATAAATTTATTTTTTTAGTTCTCTTTTCTTTTACATTTATATGAATTTGTACCAAAAATGTTTAAAAATTTGCGATTAAAAAATATCAAAAAACGACCGCCAAATGCTCATAGCGTTGGCCAATACCGGAATCGAAGTGATTGTGAGCATCCCCAATAATCATCTCCTAGGCATCGGGCAATCGCGATCGACTACAACAAATTCGGTGAAAAAGAATGTGGTATCCTACTTTCCCAACACCAAAATCACGACCATTGTCATGGGCCATGAATTTCTCACAAAAATCCCCAATGTTGCCTTCATCCTAGCTCACACCATGAGGTTCTTGCATTCAACCCTCATGTCATACAATCTTGACAGGTAGGTCAAGGTCTCGACTCCTCACATTTCTGAACTCATCTTGAATTCATTCCTACCTTTTTAGGCCTTCAACTCCTCCTACAACAGTGTGATGATGTCATTGTTGTTCTTCTTGCAAGACACAAATTCCCATGTGATGCTAAACGTCTACCCCTACTATATCTACATGCAAGGAAATGGTGTTGTGTCATTATACTATGCTATATTCTGACCGCTCCCTCCCAAAAGGGACGTCTTTGACCCCAACATGTTTCTCTACTATACTAATGTCTTCGATGTAATTGTCAACGTGGCCAACTACACTATGGCCTCAATGAACTTTCCAAACACCCCTATGGTCGTGACAAAGACTGGGTGGCCCTCCATGGGAAACACCACCGTAGAAAACGCCGACACTTACAATAGAAATCTTGTCCAACACATGCTCAAAGGCACCATAACCCCCAAGCTCCCTGACATGGTTGTCAACACCTACATCTACGAGCTCTTTAATGAGGACATCAGGCCTGGAGGGACTTTAGAGAAAAACCGGGGGCTCTTCAGTTCCAATTCCATGCTCGTGTATGTCCTCGACCTCAATGTGGCGAGATCAACTATGGACAACGAGACTTTAGCCCATACCTTTTGTGTATCCCTTTCTGGGACCAATACTAAACTCCTCCAGACAACATTGGATGGGGCCTGTAGTCCTAGGAAGGTTGATTGATATGCTATTCAGGACGATCAAAGATGTTACATTCCAAATATTATTGCAAACCATGCCTCTTATTCCTTTGACAGTTGCTACCACAACATGAACATGGCCTTTGGGGCATGTGACTTCAACGAAGTCTCTACTATACCCACTATTGATCCTAGACATCGTTATTGTATTTTTCAAGGAATTGATGATGCAAATAGGAATATTATGTTAATGGTATTGTCCTTGAAAATGTGAAATTTCCTTTGATGGGGACAAAAACTAAAATTTTAAATAGTTCTACACCCCACCTTCAGTCACATATTCATCAAATTATTTTTCCTCCCGTTTCCCTTCCCATTCAGTTTTTTGTTTTGGAATCTGCCAATTTTTTAGA
Source organism: Pinus albicaulis (assembly GCA_034641835.2). NCBI lineage: Eukaryota > Viridiplantae > Streptophyta > Pinopsida > Pinales > Pinaceae > Pinus > Pinus albicaulis. The sequence goes on from CM076580.1 coordinate 1,141,655,941, forward strand.
ACAAAAGCACTATATTATTGATGTATCTTTGAAAAGAACAAGGAATGATTCATTTTTTTTTTCAAGAAAGGAATATGTAAATGTAGAGGTTGGATACATCTTTGGAGATAAATAGGCTATGGAAATGAAATATTTCATCCACTATCATTTGGGGTAGGGGAGGCTGAAAATTCAATTTTTGCAAAGACTACAAATTCATTGTGGTAGGAAAAATAGAGGTATCAGAGTTTGTTTCCATTCAGTGATAGGTATTCTGTATATGTATTACAATATGTGTATAACTATCACTATCATTGATTAATTGTAGGATTTGTGAGAAAATTAAAATACCAATGTTGGAACAAGGTCTCCCACAAGCTGCGAAACTGGTCCACTTTGGATACTTTTGATTAGATTTAATCTAGTGGAGGGATTTTGGGGCAGGTCAAAGCCCCGAAAGCATTGTAATGTGTAAAAGGGTAAACCAGGGGTCTGAAAACCATGGTTTGTGAACCATAGGAAATTATAGGCTAGATTGTTATAAATAGAGGACCATTTTTGTATTATAGGGTAAGGATATGAAGAGCTATTGATGTAAATTGTGGTTTAAGCTATCTGTTGGGGTTTTGGGGAAAGGACTCCTGCTAGTTGTGTGCGCAGAGATCCAAGTCCAGCTGTGTGTGCAGGATGGGAAGGGAATTGTAAGGGAGAATTGATGAATGAATGAATAAGAATGGTTGATAGAGAACTGAATCTTTAAGTAATCTGTGTATGAATTATTGGTAATTATTGTGTTGTGCGTTTTTATTTAAGCTGCGAAGATATGTGTAGTTTGTTTCTGTACCTCAATATGTTCTGTTCCATTTATGCACTGCTATGTTATTGTCATAAAAGCATATATAATTATAGACCTAGTTCACGTGGTTGCGAATAGAGACCCACTTAGCCCTGTGCAGTATAAGGTGATATAGGTATCGCAGGGCCAAATGCAGCTATGCTTGCCTTACCTATCCCTTCTCATGGTGTGGAAACCTTGTTCCAAAACCCACCCATACTACTTCAGGTGAGACTTTGGCCTGCGAAAGTAGGTCACTACCGAAAGGGCCAGTAGTACAGGGGTTTGATGGTAAACCTTGAGCTCCGAACCTGGGTCAGGACCCCTCGAGCCAACAAATGGTTCTGTTGCTGGGACCTAGAGGATTCTGAGAAAGGAATCAGGTAATGACAAGAGAATACTGGAATCCTGAAAGAAAGGAGATCAAAGACTGGTTCGAACGATAGATCTAGGAATTCACGGTGAAAGAAAATCGCAGTGAGAAGCTAACGGCAGAAAGGTGGAAAAATAGGTACATCCTGAGAGAGAACTATGAAATATTCTTTGTGACATTTGCGATCAAGCTTCAAGAGTGGTTGGCCAGGCTTGTAGAATTCCAGAAGTGCTGGAAGGACAAACGAATCACTCAGTGGACCCCAGAGCTGATCCAGCAGCTAGAAAAGACTGCTAATACAATCACATGCACAGTAGATCACTAGGTGGATAGTGTGCTAGGAGGATTCGTGATGGAATTTTCCATTGATCAATTTGTCTCATACTTTGAGGCTGAACAATGATTCTTTAGAGGCTTCTGGGGAAAATTTTTGAGGATGTTACTATTACTGATAAAGATACTACTGTGTGAAAAAATCATTTTATGTAGTCATACTGACTGAATGACCTTGGATCTAGATGGAAGCGCGACACACAGTGGTAAATGTTATTGGACCAACCTTGCTGGGGGGAGATCCACCTATAATCTATCGCAAGAATTAGCTGTGCAGGATCCCCTAGCTACATTTTCGCCCAGGCAGCACAAAGGTAAGAACTCTCCCATACCACCACCCCCACCGGACAGCGGTATGGCTGTGCACCTGAGACTACCTACCTTCAAGGGGGTAGGGGATGAAGATATGGACCAATTTTAGTTTGTTGCAGACTCTGTATAGACTACGCAGAATGTGGCAATTGATACAGTGAAGAGGGCGCAACTATCCCTGGAATTCGAGGATAGGGCATTGGATTGGTATATGAGATACATTGCCCAGATTCATGGGAGTGTGTCTATTCAAGAGATCAAGGATGATCTGAAGCAACAGTTCCGAAATCCAAAATCTTACTCTTAGTTGGTGGCGGAAGTAAAGGACTTCAAACAAGGTGCGTCTGAGTTGTTATGGGAGGTTGATTAGCGATTGAAGATGGCCATCAGGGAAGGAGGGTTCGAGTATGATGATAGAAAACATACGGAATGGTTCATATCTATGTTATTACCCCACCTGCACACGCCAATGAGTCACCAGACCTTTGAATTGCAGGATAAAGTTGTGCAAGTCGCTATGAAACTAGAAGCTACACCTAGAAATGATGCATCGATAGGGGTACAACAAATTCAGGAACAACTTGGGGCTATGCATATGGAAATACAGAACCTGCGAAGGGAGTGAGGAAAAGACATCTGTGCAGATCTATGGTGCATACAATTTCGGGTATTTGGCCATACGAAGGATCAGTGCCCTCTACTGGCAGATTACATGCAAGTGGGAGGACCTAGTCTGGTATGCCCAGGAGCAAGTGGGGAACCCATCCTATCACGACCCAGCTCGAGCAGACCTACACTGTGGTATGACGACTGTCATGTAGCAGGACTGCATGATACAAACCATTGCCCTCAGCTGGGTGCATATGTCCCACAACTGAAACAACAATGGTGCAGATTCTGCAGGTCGGTAGGACACGATGAGCAAAATTGTCATACTTATGACTTGATGATAGACCGTGGGAACTTGTATAGGATACAATCAGACCATGTGTCACCAAGAACTTCCACGCACTTCAGGGTATCACCAGCTAGGGGCAGAGGAGGTCGAGGGGGAAGTGCAGGATGAGGATGTGGGCAGCTAATATGTTATAACTATGGAGATATAGGACACTTCGCCAAAGAATGCCCAAATCTCGCCATGCCATCATGCAAGTATTGTAGGCAGCTAGACCATGTGGTGGAGGATTGCCCAATTTTAATAGCCAAGATGCAGGAAAAACAACCAACCCCTACGCAGAATGTGTAAAGAGTTAAAACTGAGCTAAGGAATGTAGATTCGAATGTAAAAGTCATGACACGCAGTGGGCTGGTCACCCAGAGAGTAAAGGAGGAGCTTGCCTCTCGGGATGGAGTGAAATTCAAAGAACAAGAATCGCTAGCAGACCCCACGTAGCTGTCAAACAAGATAGGGGAGGAGGTTGAGCCCTTCCTGCAGGATTTCCTGAAGCTGCTATGAAATCTGCAGGCTGTCGAGAACCTCCAATCAGTAATGAATTCTTGTGCAACTTGGCCTAATCTAATTCCTAAGACCAAGGATGTGCACAAATTATACAGCTATAAAAAATGAATTGGAAGAGAAATGCGGTTAACTGTGCAGATTGGCGACTACGAGATGGATCAAGTTATTCTCGATCTAGGATCAGATGCAAACGTATTACCAAAGCAAACATGGCAACGAATGGGAGAGCCTAAATTGGAATGGTCCACCATCTAGTTGTTCATGGCGAATCAATAGAAGATCATCCCTCTAGGAAGGTTGCCAAAAGTCATGGTAGATATTGTAGGAGTAAAAGTCCTAGCTGACTTTGAAGTCATAGAAATTGTGGAAGATGCGGATCCCTACCCTGCACTTCTAGGACTGGATAGGGATATAGACATGGGGGGTGTCATCAATCTCAAAAATCGTAGCATGGTTTTTGAGAATAAAGGTACACGCATAATAATACCACTATATCCAGCAGAAGGTGCACGATATACGGAGCCGGCCTACGAAGAGGGGGAAATAGATCACATTTACAAATTGACTGTGTGGGATGAAGATCGAGTTAACCCCACGGATGAAGGAGTACTCTGCTGGGAAAAAGACAGTGAATTTTTTTTCGACTCTGATGAAGAACTGGAAAATTGGCAAGGACGGTTGCACGAAGTTTCGGCGCTACGATGTCTCAAACCACTAGGAATTTCCACTACATCTCTACCAAGGTAAGAGACCTACCCTACCATGTTGATGCAGGTAAAATTATGAAGTTTGTTGAAGACAAAATTCCCAAGGAACATAGGCTAGGGGCTATGCCGCTAACCCTAGCGGGATACGCAAGGGCTGGTATGTCTCACTTGGGAGGAGTGTCGGAGTAGGATGACCCTACACTTAGGGACCCCAGCTAACATACAGGCCCCGAGGTCAGTGGACCTATGTGGATACTTGCTGACATTCAAAATTCAAGAGTGCGATAGAACCCCACCCGAACATGCTCACTAGGTTACCAACGACCGAGGCTTGCGCTCGACTACGGAGCTGCACCAACCCACACATAATTGGGAGAAGTTGAAAACGCTTAAGATGACATATGGCACACAGATTCTTGATGCAACCCTACCATACAAGGATGTCCCAACCAAGGGAGAAGCACATCGATCGAGAAGTTTGGTGGCCAAATTGTTGAACTAGTACCTGAACCATGTTACGAAACACCTGGCATCAACCTTAATTCAAGGTATGCAAACAACACATAGGCGTCATCCGAGGTCTAAAGATCCATGGGAGAATCCTTAGGTATGAATGATGACCGTCAGCCCACCCCGCTTTAATAAGAAAGGAACCTTGCGGCTATACAAATTGGGCAGCAGGCCATCGATGTGGCCATTTATGATTAGTTTTCTTTGAACAGATGATGGTAAGTTTCACGCATGGGTTACTATGCCATTTGGTAGCTCCAAACAAGGTATATTTAACAACGTAGCTTCACAACAAGCTACATATTGTATACACACCATGCCGTTGTTATCGTCCTACTGGATTATTGGAGTAGTTGATGTGTTTTGGGATGCATGTCCTTCTGTTGCTATGGCGGTCCCTAACCTGTCGAATGCTTCGGTCCCTGGCTGTTTAGAACCCATAGAAATCATACTAAGAGTTCCTAGGAATGCTGAGTTTGATCGAATGATTGGTCATTGACCTCCTGCAAAGGGAATTGCCGGTGAAACCCGCACGGAGAGGCACCATAGTTGTGCGATATGAGGACCCGAACTTCGTACCCTAGGGCCGACTGCAGGACCCAGCTGGAGGGCCTCGAATGATATAGTAATGGAGGGTGCGCTATTCTCATGGTCCCCCATAAACAATGTTGCCATCAAATCACGGCTAGTCCTGCACCAGAAAGGAACTCTGAGATATAGGGATATGTTGCGACTTCTCCGCAGTCCCTGATTACCGACCAACAGAAGCCATATTTTCTCGATCCCTCGCACTGTCATCGTTAACGACCACAGCCCAACAACTACGAACATACACATAGATTTGGCACAACTATCCCATGAGGCACTACAAGGATTATACACCACGGTGTTGAAAGAGGTCCGTCATCATGACCAGGCTACATGAAAACAGTATGAAATACCTCCAGAAGTTCGGACACAACGGGCATTGGTCACAGAAGAGAAAAATATTAGTTAGGAGCAGCTTACGCAGGGTACGCAGTTGTTCGAAACAGCTACACAGCTCTAGAAAATGGTCCAGTACCATCCTATGCTTCAGCGTGTCTAGGAAGACTTACGACAGGCAGAAGCTACTCTCGATCAGGTCAGAGCTCCTATGCCCTCCAGCGTTTCTGCACAGCATCTCGCCAACATGGACACAATTTTGAGACTTCGCCGTGCCAAGCATGTTGTCAGGAAATGGTTGAAACCATGGGGCGACGCCACCCTTCAGATCGCCCAAGATGCTCATACTGCCATTGTGCGTCTCCACCGTCTGTTAGAATAGGTTAACGCAACTCTAGATGGCCCTACCTCCCTGACGCTTGTCAACATTGCACAGCGAGTTGCTACCCAGAGTCAAGAAGTGCTCCCTCTGCTTCTCTGCACTCTTGATACCCTGCGTGTGCAGATCGAGGCTGCACCACCACAATGACTCGAGATGAGTCACAAGATTGTGTTGGGAGACTATTGGAACAAGGTCTCCCACAAGCTGCAAAACTGGTCCACTTTGGATACTTTTGATTAGATTTAATGTAGCGGAGGGGTTTTGGGGCGGGTCAAAGCCTGGAAAGCGTTGTAATGGGTAAAAGTGTAAACCAGGGGTTCGAAAACCATGTTTTGCAGACCATAAGAAAGTATAGTCTAGATTGTTATAAATAGAGGACCATTTTTGTATTATAGGGTAAGGATATGAAGAGCTATTTATGTGAATTTTGGTTTAAGCTATCTGTTTGGGTTTTGGGGAAAGGACTCCTACTGGCTATGTGCATGAAGATCCAAGTCCAGCTGTGTGTGGACCCTGCTGCTATGTGCACAGGCTAGGAAGGGAATTGTAAGGGAGAATTGATGAATGAATGAATAAGAAAGGTTGATAGAGAACTGAATCTGTGAGTAATCTGTGTATGAATTATTGGTAACTACTGTGTTGTGCATTTTTGTATTTAAGCTATGAATATCTGTGTAGTGTGTTTATGTACCTTGATCTATTCTGTTTTATTTATGCAATGCTATGTTACTGTCATAAAAGCATATATAATTATTGATCTAGTGCACGTGGATGTGAATAGAGACCCACTTGGCCCTGTGCAATATAAGGTGATCTAGGTATCGCAGGGCCAAATGAAGCTCTACTTGCCTTACCTATCCTTTCTCAGGGTGCGGAAACCTGGTTCCAGTACCCACCTATACTACTTCGGGTGAGACTTTGGCCTGCGAAAACAGGTCACTGCCGAAAGGGCTAGTAGTATAGGGGTTTTTGGCAAACCTTGAGCTCTGAACCTGGGTCAGGACACCTCGAGCCAACAACCAACAATATGCACCCAATGTACAATGTTCCTAGGTGGATATTATTTTATTCTAATTATTTTGCTGCAATGGCATCAATTTCAATGAGTTTGTATAAAAATTTATACATAGTTATTACAGACATAATTATTAATTTGGATTCAAGTGAATTATGACTACTTCTCGTATACGTTGTATGCTTGGTTGATTGAATATCAAAGATGGCTTATCTACATCTTGAAGCAAGTGGCATGACATATCCATTGAACCTAAAAATGCATGCAGCTTCTTTGAAATTTGGAGGATCCTTGGGCGTGTTTACCCCAAATAATTTTCTCACTAAGTTTTGTAATATCATAGAGTTTTTCATTATGTATGTGGCCATTCACTTAGATGGTAATTTAATTTTCACAAGTTGATTTTAAATGCATAAATAATTTTGAAATTTTTTTTATTAGTTTAATTATGGAGGATTAGTAGTGTAAATTTGTAAATTTTTCTTGAATTTCGAACTAATTTAGTAATCCATTCACTTTATTTTCACAATTTTATTTTAAATGCATAAAAGAATTTAGCGTTTGCAATTTTTTTTGGAACAATTTGATTATGGAGAATTTTAATTTGTAATTTCTATAATCAATTCACTTACTAAATTTTTCTTGAATTTCGAACTAATTTAGTAATCCATTCACTTAATTTTCACAATTTTATTTTAAATGCATAAAAGAATTTAGCGTTTTCAATTTTTTTTGGAACAATTTGATTATGGAGAATTTGAATTTGTAATTTCTGTAATCAATTCAATTACCAAGAACAAGGAATATCCCAATGTGTATTTTCAAGAGTTGTTTAAACTCTCAGTCTATCTGCAGCTATTGGTATCAACATTCTAGCATTTTTGTATTGGATATTGCAAAAGGGAAGGGAAGAGGAAATGAAAGGAGATTTCCTTCAGAGCCTTATCCATAGTCTATTATCAGAAATATTCACCAATTAAGGTTGCATGTTCATTGTGCCCTCAAAGAGCTCACTGATAAATATGGCCCCATCATGTTACTACATTTGGGCTATGTTCCTACAGTGGTCGTTTCTTCCTATGACATGGCCCAACACTTTCTGAAAACCCTTGGATTTTACCTTTTCCACCTCACCTGCAACAACTTTGGGAAAATAGTTCACCTACAATTTCCAAGGTGTGATATTTGCTCCTTATGGAGATTATTAAAGGAAAACGAGAAACTTATGAGTAATATAACTACTCACTACCAAAATAGTCAATTCTTTCAAGAATGTGTGAGAGTAATAGTTGTGTTTCATGATTCATTCCATTTGGGAGGGAAGTCAGAGTGGCGACATAGTATGAATGTAAGTAAGGATTTATCAACCCTCACCTCCATCATATTTTTGTGAATACTGGAAGGTAAGAAACTTTTTAACCAAGATTTTGATTTCCATGGAAAGGGATATATGGATCTAGTATTAGAGGATGGAACTACCAAAAGAACTTTTAACATTGAATATTTCATTCCATATTTTTATTGGCTTGATTTGTAGGGTATCAACAAGCTCATAGAGAAAGCTAGCAAAATCATTGATGCATTCGTATAGAAAATAATAAAACACCATCTTCATCTTTGTAGGTCTAAGGTCCCTGTGACCTCCAATGCCTTGCCACTAGAAAAGGAAGAGACAAAGTAGGTTAAATATTTTGTGGATGTGTTGCTTTATGTAGTTGATATTGATAAAGTGGACACCAAAATCACACTAGAAACCATGAAGGCAATGGTATTTGTATGACTCTTGACCCTCCATCATATTATTTTATAGAAAATAAATGAAATTTTAAAAAGTGCATCTATTAAGGCATATATAATTCAAATATGAAAGATATGGTGCTCTTCCTAGTATCTTCATCAATGTAATTTGTTGGCATGAAGATTAAGCATTTTTCAGGATAAAGGCACCCCTCCTGAGGTGTCTAAGGATCTATACTCACATATATACGTTGAACTTGTCCTATGTTGTGTCCAATTCCATTAGAAATGGATACTTCTCATTGTAGTTATGCTTAAAATGAGTGCACGACTTTTTTCATTAGCAGTAATTCAAAAGCCCTAGTAGTAGTGTAGAAATGGGGAACTAAAGGGACATTTGTGCATACCCATTCAATCTGTATGGCCCTACATGTTTATATAGCAGAGAAAATTTACTGCACTGAATAATGTGGTTTCCAGGGTTGGTTTTGTGCTTGAAAATTTCTCAGAGGTGATCCACACTTCTCTAATAAAGGACAAAAATATGACTTAATAGTAGTTGGAGGAGATAGAAATATGGTTGAGTAGTAGTTGGAGGAGATAACAATATGACTAAGCAGGAATTGCAAGAGATAGGTTCGTCTCTTATGATGTGAGTGGATGAGCTTCCGGAAAGGTATATGGTTTGGCCTAGAGAGGCATTTGTAGGTGCATTAAGCATCGAATACTTTAGTGAGTGAAGGGGTCAAACCCCAAGCGACCAAATCTACAGAAATTTATAGTCCAGTTTTAGTCACGCATGGAGGAAAGTCGGTTTTGAGGGTTTGTAGATTTTACATGAAGGGTTCTATGTAGTTTTTCTCTAACTGTTAATGCAGGCTAACTGTTTTTTATAACTACTAATCTAACGGAACACAAGTCTTATTGATTCATTATATATATGGTGGTATTTTTTTAAAACTATTTATTGTTTTAAGGATTTTGTAAATTCTCCATAAGAATTTGTTTATGCAAATTTATTTTATCTTATAAAATTTGAGTAAATCATTTATAAAATAAAATGGAAAATGAAAAAAATTAACCCCTATAATTTTCCCATTACCTTAATTTTTATAGTGGTATGTTATTTCAGATTGTATATAGATTTTTGAAAATAATAATTTCACATTAAATTTTCAAAGGAAAATAGATCGAGTACTTTGAACTTACCACTTCACTAATTATTGTTAATAAATAAGTATTTATTTTCACATTAAATCTAGCCTCTTACCATTAAACATAATTACCTTAAAAAATACATGAAAACTTAAAAGACCTAATAAAATATGCAAAAAAAAAAAAAATTGACCCAAAATATTAGTATTACATCATCACCGATGGTTACCAAATCAAGGTGGTCACAATTCAGAAAAAAATACATCAAAACATCCAATGAGCAACTATGATCACTCAACTAAATATTTTTTTAATCAAATAAAGTGTATAAATAAAATGGTTCGTAAACGAAGATAGGCATCAATCTATAAGAAACATCAAAGAAGTTATTCTCAATTTACTATGGAGATTCTTAATTTATAGATAATTTTTGTTATAATGCCATAGTCTAATATTGGAGTTGATTAAGACAATGTGGCCAAAAAATCATAACTAACTTCATATCAATTTAGTATTACATCATCACGGATGGTTACCAAATCAAGGTGGTCATGCTTTAGAAAAAAAGACATCAAAATATCCAATGAACAACTATGATCGCTCAACTAAATATTTTTTTAATCAAATAAAGTGTATAAATTAAATGGTTGGTAAATGTAGGTAGGCATCAATCTATAAGAAACATCAAAGCACTTATTCTCACTTTATTGTGAAGATTCTTAATTTATAGAAAACTTTTGTTATAATACCATAGTCTAATATCGGAGTTGATTAAGAAGACATGGCCAACAAATCATAACTAATTTCATATCACTTATTCATATCAATTTTTTAAATTAATAAATTTATTTAAAAGAGAAAAAAAGTATAACTAATATAAAGATAAATCTCAATCTTTGATAATAATAATTATTGTTAATTAAATTAAAGTTATAGAAACTCTTATAAAATAAACATGCCTGTCAATATAATTATCTATTTATCTATTAAAAAAAATAAAAATTATATGGTTAAAATTTCCACCTTTATTATTTTTCCTTATTAAAAATATAAAATTCATTAATTTATTTTTAAATTTCAACATTAAAATCACATTACTTAGTTGGATGTACTTTTTATTATTTTTCTTTATAATTAATTTAAAATACATATAATTACATTTTAAAATTATTATTTTCCTTAAATATAATTAAAATAATTTGATAATCATTTTTATTAAAAATATTAAAATAAATAATTACATTAATAGATGCTTATATTTTAGAGTTTCTAAAATTTTAATATAATTATCGATAATTATTAGGTATAGAGTAGAGATTTAACCTCCACGTAAGGTTATAGGATATTCTTAGCAGTATACACAGATCAAAGGTTCAAATTTATCTTCAAAGTAGTTATGTCTTTTTCCATTTTTATTAAGTTGTTGAATTAAAATAATGTCATATTAACAAGTGTTATATAAAGTGACTTGTGGTTTTCTAAACATGTTGTATTAATAAGTCATGGTATTAGTCCATGATGCTGTAACAAAACCTATTTTATAATTTGAAAATCTCTATAGCTTGAAAATCTCTATAGCAAAGTATTACTAGGGAATAAAATTCCATTGTTAACACTTTTGTTACTAGTTTATATATGTATATAAATTATATATTAATTATTTATGTAATTAATAATAATAATAAATTAAAATGAAAATAAAAATTCGTTAGTGTTTATGATGGATATATATCAATCTATTTACTAACCATTTTTATTTATTTATTTATTTATATAGCTACACAATCCTACGCAGTTTACTCCATCTATTACCAGATTATTGAGTATGCCTTCCATTCTTGATGCTTTCTTTTTGTAATTTTTCCTTTATGTTTCTGAGATCTGAGTTAATTTTAATTGTTTATTGGAACTTGTGTGCAGCCATCCCAGTAGATGGAGGAGGGAAAACAACAGACGAGATAGAAATCCCCGGATTTCCACGATTGAACGTCTCGGAGTTGCCAAGCTTTTTGCAACCTTTGAATTCCTACGTATTTATACTACGAATAGTAATGGATCAGTTCGATCCATTGTCAGAGGAAAAATGGGTTTTGGGAAATTATTTTGAGGAGATTGAATTGGAAGAAATAAACTCAATGAAAATTATAGCTCTGATTTGCATAGTAGGACCGGTTTTACCCTTGGCTTTCTTGGATGGATGGAATCCTAGAGACAGAGTATGGTGCGCATTTTTGGAAATCCTCAAAGTGCATGGATTGGCTGAATTCGAAGGAACCTACAAGCATTGTGTACGTTTCCTTCGGAAGCTTCAGGGTTTTGACAAAAGAACAAATTCATGAAATAGTCCTTGGGCTAAAGGCTAGTGGATACTCTTTCATATAGATTATTCATCCACGCAATAGTGAAGAATGGTTTCTAGAGAATTTCTTGGACGAATTGCAAGCAAGGGCTAGTTACCCATTGGTGTTCTCAGCTTGAAGTGTTGTCTCATGCCTCTGTCGCTGCCTTTATGATGCATTGTCGATGGAACTCAATGCTAGAAAGTCTGACTGTGGGTGTCCTTGTTTTGGTGGTTCTTACAAATACATCGCAGAGAAATGCAAGACGAGATTGAGATTGCATAAATTATCAATAGGTGAAGTAGTGGGGAAGGAGGAAGTACAGAAATGTATCAAGATGATTATGGAAACTGATGTGGACAATGATCTAATGGAAAACTCTTTGCGGTGGAAGACATTATCAAGGGAAGCAATGACGGAAGGCGGATCTTCCGATAAGAATATTGAAGAATTCATTGAAGATGTTGTTGGAAGAGAATGGAGATCATAATTTCCTATTCCAGTGTTTATTATTTGATTACCTGCTGAAATAATCATTCTTGAACCAAAATTATGAGTATAATATTTTTATAAAAAATCTAGTCTCATATGTCATCTGTGAATTGTAGTTGTGAACCAAGATGAATTATGGGATGGTCAAAAAATTCATTTGTTTTGATCCACCTTCTGTGATGGGTACTTGTGAATCAGGATGAACCGATGGGTACTTCTGAATCAGGATGAACCATAGGATGGTCAGCATAATCCTTTTCAGATCCACGATTATTGAAGGGTAATCATGTTATTGTTTTCTCCTTCTTGAAGGACTTGGAAATGGGCAGACGATACATATGTGTCTCCCATTAGCCTAGCATACAGGTAGCAGGTGGAGAAGCATGTCCCCCCTCTCACCAACGGTGTTATGGAAGTTGAAGAATAATTTTTGGGATTCGACCTTGATTTCTCTCAACATTATATAGTATGTATTGCCTGCAGCACAGTCCTAGGTGCGGGAACCTATCGCTTGCGACGTTTGGCCTCCACAGCCCCTGAATTTTTGTGTGTTTCGAGAGTTTTTAGATTTGATAGGAAGGGTTGTATGTATTTTTGGGTTAACTGCTAACTCTTGATGCAGGTTAACTATTTTTTCTAACTACTAATCTAAATCTGAGGGCACACAAATTTTCAATAGTCTAACATTCAATCCAACGTTGCAGAGTTGTACATAGTGGCAGTTGAGGGAATTGTTTTCAAATAGGAGCGTCTTACGGCGTAAAGATATATTTCATGGATAATATAATGTGTGCATTTTTCACTAATTTAAATACAAATTTCGCACATATTTTCATCTTATTGGTGTGGGATATATGCTCGGGATACAAAAATATTTTAATCACCAAGAAAGGTGTACAAGCCACACATGATATATCACACCAAGTGTTGTAAAGGTAGCATGGAGGCAATTCAAGGAACATCTCCAAGTCGCAGCCAAGGCTTGTGATGAAAACCTAGTAGTGTGATAGTGCACATAGGGACGAACAAAATTGCATGCAGACAATAAGGAATATTGTAAAAGTTGTGATGTTGGAACATATTAGGAGAATTTGATGTGAACCACCTAGAATGTGAATGAATCAATCACAAGACCATGAAGACTTATACATGTCATATGTGCTAAAAATAATTGATCGAATTCCTAGGTTGCAAGTCATAACGAATTCCTACAATGCTCTACCACAGGATAGGCAGCCTATGCTACATTTGTTAGGGGATATCATCCATGCCACAAGATCACAGTTTTTAGCTCCAACAATATAACCAAAAAATGTGACCTGACCAAAATGTGACTATGTGACCTTTCTTCAGGTGGCAAGGACGCAATGATGTGCTCCAGCAATGCAGCAAAATCATGTGACTTGCATTAGAATACATGCATGTGACCTCACATCTGAGACTTATCTCTAGGTTGCAGCATTGCGTCTTAGATATTTACATCCATGACTTAGAAATGTGACCCTAACTATGTTGCAACTATGTGACCTTCCTTGCCTACACAAAATGAAACATGAGAAACACTATAGGTCACAAAATCACTTTTCAGAGGTCTAGCATGCATCCGGAAAATGCATTTTTCCATCCACTGCGATCATGTGGCTGATACAAGTTGCATTCATTTCTTCAGTCTCCACATATAGCAATTTCTCTCATTAATTCGCATCTTCTGCTAGTGAACCCTTCATGTCGATGTTCTGCCTACCATCTTCAATAATTTATATACTCAATGCTCACCATTTCTCACCTTTCCTTTGCGCTCTTTGGCATCTATTTTCCTGTGACTATAGTGCTTCACTCCCTAACCTTAGGCTCTTATCCCTTCACCCTAAGTCTAAGATGAAGTTCGCCTAGTTCACTACTTCTTGACCACATATATCTATTATGGATATAATTACATCATAATTTCAACTCCAGAACTATGTTTGTTTCATAGATCCTTAAGAAATGAATAAATATGGCCCAATTTCCATAAAGGTGTCCAATATTATAGTGATGGTTTAATATTGTGTGAATTATGACAAATTTCCCAAAACAGAGCATGAAAAAGATGTATTCATCCTATCAACTTGAAATTTATCGTATAATAGACATGAAATTTTTATAGGTTACAAAGTATTAATACAAATGATCAAAGACAAAAAACAATGCCAAACATTCATACCACATGAATCCCAAGGAAATAGGTGAAATTCTTCATTAGTTTCAGGCCAAAATGATTACACTTGATCAATACAATAACATCCAACTGATTCCAACCTTTGATAAGAGTGAAGAAATGGAAGATATAGACATCAAAAATACATTCTCTCATCCTTAGGGGTTGAATTCCTGAGATGAGGATGAGATCCACAAAATTATGAACTGAAAGCTGGAGTGTAGGGAGCTTTAAGTGACTCCTCCCTAATTACATTGAAACTTATTCATTTGACTTTGATGAATACATTTACATCATGAATCTACCCCTAGGTAACTTATCCACATTATATTTACATTTACCATGCTCAATTACATAAGTGAAATCATGATTTTCAAGAAAAAAGTGAAATTTGAAAAATATCAGCAAACTGTCAAGTGTGCCCTCTATTTGGTAAATGCGCCCTCCCTTTGGTAAACGTGCCCTCCATCTTGCAGGCTTTTTTTGACTGGGTTGTAGGTGTCCAAGTTAGCTCCAATATAGGTAGTTGGAAATCCCTTCAAGTCTAGTTTCTAAATATGCCTTTAGTTTTGAAAATGAAGCTCATTTTCCATGTCAAAACTCAATCCTCCCAATACTGCTCAACGCACAGCGCGAGGGCCAAAAATGAGGTAGATATTATTTTTGGTGGTTTTTTTCCTTTTTCACCTACTAGTTTTGCAAACCAAGGCTTGAAATGTGGTTTTCTGAGATGTATTGACCATTTTTCATCCAATGGTGGTGACCTTTTGCTCAGAATATGGCTAAAAAAAGAGCGTTGTGCCAAAGGCGCAGTGTGTTTGACACTTGTCTCTGTGAAATCACTATCCAAAAGCTCAATAAAAACACAGATTTGCAAAAATGACCCAAAATTTAGGGAAAATTTTAAGGTTGGAAGTTCATCTTAAAGTTTAGCAACCTTGGCGAATCTTACTAGTCCCTAATATCCAAATTTTAAAATGATTGATGATAATTTTGGTTTAGATTTATAATTAGTTTATATTAGACAATATATAATATTGGTGATTTTTAAGGTAACATAATTATATACTATAGAATTTGGGTGAATTCATTTTTATAAAAATGGAAATTGGTGAACCTTTTTTTTTGGAAAAAACATTGAATATTAGCCCACCTCCGAAAATTAGCCCCTAAAATTTTCCCTACCAAAATTCTTCAAAATTGTTGAAATGGTTGTTGATGATGTGCTAGGCTTGGAGTGAAGCCTCTACAAGGATATCCAATTTTCTTTTCTCCTCTAGTATGGTCACAGCCTCAACTTTTGCATTGGCTCTTTTGAGCTTGGCCATTGCATTTTTCTCCTTCTGGGCATAATGTTTGACCTTCCTCCTCAATATGTCATTGTCTTTGTTTGCTTTCTCCAAAAGCTTCTCCAAGTGATAATTTTTTCTATCAACCCATGGCTCCCTATTTTCATTGATTACCATTGCAGGTTCTTCATTTAGAGTGAGCTGATCAACAAACTCAGCCTCTTTTTGCCTTTCTAGAGCTAGAGCTCTTTTCAACCCCTCTAGTTCTAGGTCTGCCTCTTGGTGCTTGTTCTTCTTGTTAATTAAGAAAAACATACTTTTCAAGTGTCTCATATAGAAAAAATTTGGCCTTTTATACCTCCCTTTGAGTTGTTATGTATTTCATCTCATCAATGACATGCTTTGTCTTCAACTGTTAGTTCTCCTACTCAAGGAAGATTATGACAAATTTGGACATATCAATATTAGTTTGGAGTTCTATAATCTTGCCATAATTTCCCTTGATGACTACACTATTAATCTCATCATCATCATGCTCATCTAGGTCAACAAGGTCAAAATCCTTTTATGTTTCATGGAGATCATCCTCATCATGAATGACTACCTCTTGTTCATCCTCCTCTACCATATTTTCTTTCCCCTTCTGTAGCTGCTTTATTGGTGAAGAAGGCAGGGCCCCTTCCACAATCTATGGAGAAAACACCTGCCTATGACCCCTCTAGTATGTTTTCTCCAATGGCTCTATTTCATCCACATTAGCCTACTTAGGCTCATTTATCTCATCTCTCCTAGGTGACCCAGTCTCAATGTGGGATGGAGATGATGGTGGAGAGTTAGATGAAGGAGACTGATATGAAGATGATGAATGTACTGTGGGCTGAGATGGAGGAATGGGAGTGGAAGGATGAGATGATGAAGGTACATTTTTAGTATGTTGAATAGGTGGAGCAGTGAATATGTCATCAGCTACAAATGAACTCCATGGAATGTTTAGCTGTTTGAGATGATGGAGGACTATGATTTTGATGAGGTAGTGGTGAGCGATATTGTTAATTTGGTATTCATACTCTCTATTTTGGACAATAAATGTTATATTATCAATGCTCCTAAAGAGTTAGTGGGTATTTTGAGCATATTTACCCTAAGGAAGTGCAGAAGTAGCTTGACGTGATAGGCATACAATCTAGAAAATCTACCTTCACATGAAAATTATTTATTGATGATATTCATCATGGGAGTATATCTCTCCAGGAGGTAAGAGAAAGGAAAAAGCCTCTTTCTCTTATTCTTATACTTAGGCTTGATGAAAGGCTAATAATAATGTTCCTCCAAGTCTTTCTGTTTGAACCATTGCTCCCCAACATTTGGGATCCTAGTGGCAGCTGAGATGATGGAAGTTGACACAGTAAAAGTGACACCAGATAAAGTAACCTGGTTTTCATGGAGGTTGGAGATGAAAATTATGGTCCACGTGGCATGGTTTTGGACCTTCTAAATTTTCTCACAGAACTCAAAACATCCAACATGTTTGAAACATGTCACAGCCATAGGAGATGCCAAAATTTCCCTGGTATTTGTTCGCTCTAATCTAAGCATTCTTCCCCCTTTTTGTGGTGTCCTCCCCTTTGTTTCTTCTCCCTCACTGTATGATTTGTTTTCTTCTTCTACCATGATTTCTTAGTGTCAAAACCCTAGGGAAGTGTCATAAGGTGGAATGCGATTTTAAGTACTGGGGAATGGGATAGGGTAATTCAGGGAGATGGGTGTAGGGATTTATGAGTTAGGGAATGTGACAAGGAGTATGGATATATAGGGTTTTGGGATAGGGAATTTTTTACAAGTATAGGGAATTGGGAGCCTAGGAAAATGGTGTACCTAGGACTTATGATTTTTAAGAAATGAAGGCTTAGGGAAAGGGAATGTCAACGTAGGGATTTGTGAAAGGGTATACTGCAATGTGGGAAGGTTTATGAAATTTTAGGGAGTGAAAATGAATTGTAATTATTTTTTTAGGAATACTAGGGTTTTGAATGAAGAAAATCACCAAACTACTCTTAACAAACTTCACACATCCAAAATGACTTTGATGAAGAGGAGTGAAGAAATTTTTAACTTACTTTCTTGTTTGGAGGTGTGAAGAACCAGTGATGAGATATTGGAGGGTGATTTTTGAAGTTTTGAGGCCCTCATGGCAATTTCTGAAGAAGAAGGGCAAGCACTCAACACCCTTGGCAGGCGCACCCTCTCTTTGGCAGGAACACAGCGTACAATGTAGGCGTGCAGCAGATTTGGCAGGCACAAAACACAACACATAGGCGTGAAGCACCTTAATAAAGTGCACCCTCCCTTTGGAAAACGTGAAGCGCCTCCCCTTTTTTTTCTGATTTGGCCTTCAAAAATTGAAAACCTTACTTTGCTAAGTTTGATCGATGGTAGTAAGAGACAAATGAGTTCTCACTTGATGTCATGGAGGATTTTATACTTATGTGAAATTGATCTTTTCATTCAAAACCCACTTTCTAATGTTTCATTTTCACCTTTGAAAACTTTTGAAAATACCCTTTACACTCTGAATTTTTCTTTGTAGGTTGATGATGCTAGAGTTTAGCACTCTTCTCATTGCTTTGCTTGATGTTCAATTTGGCATTTGGATTTGAACTGGCAGCTTGGGAATAATACTTATTACATATAATGAACATAAAATTACATAAAAAATTAAATTAAATTACATCTTTGTTTCTTGAATAAAATTACACTGCACAATACAATCATAACTTGAATGAAGAATTAGAACTTTGGAAATTTTCCTTGTAGATCATGTTTTATGTTGGAAAATATTTTTCGAATGATAAAGGAATATTATTGTTGGGCCTTGAAATTTTCATTTACTTCCATAACATTTTCACTTATATTTCCATATTATCACATTCACTCCACCTCCATTTCATTACATTTACCTTAACATTACCATTATTGGGTTACATTATGTGTTTCCAAACTTTATTAATTCCTAGTATTTTTAAGTGAATTTATGGTAAAAAATTAGAAAAATAATATGCACATATTTATACCTAACAAGTGGAATGATTTTGTTGCCATGTGTAGGTCAAAAATAAGCTTCCAAAAGACTCTTATGTGGCCTCCTAAGGCCAAATTCTAATTTGGATGGGGAAGATCATGGGATCATAAGGATATGTGTCTCATTTCCTATTTGTATAACTCTAAGGACACATGTGCCTTCTCACTTCCTATTTGGATTGTAACTCTAGATATATAGGAATAAATTCATGGACTCTCATTAATGAGATAACTTCTCATCTTTTGTATAAATAGGGGAGGCTTTCTCCTATCAAATCATGTGTAAAATTGGAGTTATGCTCAAGCTTTGAATACAAAATTAGATTGTGGCACCTTACTCATAAATGTTCCTTCATTTTGACTTGGTTTTTCTTACATATGGAAGATATCGATTTAACATCTCTCATACTTTTAGATCAGCTACCTAAAATGTGTGAGATTTACTTGTTTTTATAGATTAAAGTTTATTTGCTTTCTTAGTATTAGTTTTAGAATGAATTTGTAATCTTTGTTTTTTTTTTAAATTTCAAAAGGATAGATTTATCTATTTTCCAATTGGATTATGTTTGAGGCAATAGAGCTCACAGATATTTAGTTTCCTTTCATGTTCTGTTATTTAATTTCTTAGATGAAACTATCAATTCATTGTATAATTGAATATTCCTAAAATATCAGGCTAAGAAGGTGACTTGTCATACTTCCAAGTTGGGTGATTAAATGTTCAACCTATACAATCATTGAGATTTACTTTTACATGATTTTACATTCCTTTTTAGATCCTAATTCAATTGTATAATTGGGTGTTCCTAAAGTTCATTTCAAAAAGGTGATTTTATCATATTTCTAAATGCTCGAATATCTATCTTATGCAATTATTGAGTTTTCCCTTTGCATGATTTAATTGCTTTCCTATAGTTAAAGAATAAAGTATAATCGATTGCTTATACATCATCTCAAGAGAGTGATTCTATTGGATGCTGGAGTGATTAAACGTACCTTAGTTGTTTTCCTTTACATGCTTTGAAATGCTTTCTTAGATTAAAATTTCAATTCCTGCAAGTGTCATTGCATGCGCTATATTTTCTTTTGAATTTGTTTTCTTTCTTTTTGTTACTTGATTTCATAGGTTAGTTGAATTTCATTTTCGTTATTTTATTTCATAGATTAGATGAATTGGTTTTCATTATTTTGTAGTTAGATTGATCTAAACTAAAAGACAATTTCTAGCACATATAGCGGCACACATGTTTCACAAGTTTACAAAACCCCCGAGTTGAAAAATTAAATGACAGACAATTATTTTGCCCCAACATTTTTGCATTGTCTCCAGTGAAGTGTGCATAGGAACTAGCTTTTAGTCTAGACTGTATTTTATTTTTTTGTTTTTACTAACCATTTATGGACAGAGGATCTAGAATGCAACCCAAAGACTACATTGAGGAATGGTATCAAAAAATGATTGCGCCACAACATTCATCAATTCTTCAAGAGATCCTTGCAGAAAATCGAAATGTTAAGTCGATTTCTCATATCCTTATAAAAAATCAAGTACATTTTTCAAGTTTGGATATGAGCATTTCAAAAATTCTAATCCGTAAATGGCTTCATTAGAAGCATGAAAATACTTTAAAATAAAAATATATTTTTTTTTTTAGATAGGAAAAATAAAAATAAAACCAAGCTTGGCTAAAATTTTAGAATTTTTCATTTTTTTTTCAAAAAAAAAAATAATCAACATTGATTAATTCATTTTGAATAAATTCCAGTGACATAGTAAGAATCACTTTGTTTTTTTATCACCATCAAAAATACATTTTTTGTGTGAAAATATGAATTTATTTGATGTCGCTAACTAGTATGCTCTCTTCCCATGCCTCGTTGTGAAATGGAAGATTAGAAAATTAGATCAATCAATTTAAAAATTTATATTAAAAAATGTGTTCAAAATTTTGTTGGAAATTGGTCTACAATTCTGTTCAGAATCGTCGTTTGAGTCATGATCATTTTTTTATCGGTTCTACAATTTTTAATGTTTTGCACCCTCTCAATATTTTTCTCATCTATTAAATTGCATGTGCACATTTTTTCTTGAAAAAAAAAATTATTAAATTAAAAAAGATATGTGTATATATTTTAAAATTAAAAAAAAAATGTAACATATATAATTTTTTTAAAAACTAAAACATTTTTATATGAAAAAAAAAATGAATGGCCCATGGAAAGGAGGCCCACGCATATGCATGAGGCCAGCCTTTGGCTTGGCTTTACGCATATGTGCAGGCCTCCAATCCACTCAAAGACCCGTGCACTGCAATAAAAAAGGAACCTTCTCTTTTCTGTATTCGGTCTTCCTCAAGCAGAAGTTATTAGAAATCGATTTTAAAAGTTGTAGAGATAGACAATGAAGGTGTATCGGATGAAGAAATTGTTGATGAAAAGAAGATTGCAAAATGCTAATGAAGAGAATATTGTAGATTCAATTGCAGATACAGACAATGAAAGTGTATCAGATGAAGAAACTGTTGATGAAGAGAAGATTACAGACTACTGATAAAGAGAAGATTTGAGATTCCATTGCAGGTAATTGGAATGAAGGTGATCATTCTGAACTTGTCTGTGAGAGACAAGCCATTACACATTAAAACCTACAAATAAAAAAAATCAAACCACAATAATTTTATTTTGTTGTAGAAGTAATTGCCAGAAAACGAAATTTCCATAAATGCGTAACTGTTAAAAAACATGATTTTAAAATGCATTTTCTAAGCAAAGTGAGGCGAATTAGAAAAAATAAAACATGGTTTTTTTCAGGAACAGGGTAAATTAGGTAACCCGTGAGCGATTTGCTAGATTTCGTAGCCATTTGGGAGAAATTCAGGGTTCTTCAGAGCTTCGTTTTGTAGCTTGCGTGAGGGAAAAATGATTTGTTTTGAACTATTTAAACATGGCAAGTTGAAGCAGAAGAATCCAAGTTAATAACAAACTCTACTCCACATGGCATGTGGTCTAAGAGTCAAATTTGATTTAATAAACTTGATTTTAGACACATGTGTCTCATTCCCTATGTGTCTCATCATTAAAATATATATATTAAAAATAATAATAAAATATATATATATATATATATATATATATATATTAAAAAAAAAGAAATAAAACAAATTTGCATATACAATCGATTTATTGAAGAAATTTATAGAATACTTGCAAAATTTGATTGAAATATTTTTTCGTGCAATTTCTTCTTTTTTACCACTTCAAATATTTTTGACAACATGTTTTTGGAGCGCAGATGACGATTCAATTTGACAATTACTTGCAGAACAATTGGAAGAATATTTAGATGATTTATGAATATTTGGCATTAAAAATTATAATATTGCTGCTGTGTATTTCTCTATGAAGCTTTAACTTGCAGGACACAACAAATATTTGTGATGCCACTCATATTACTAAGCACATAGCATGAAGTCATCTGACAACAGGGAGTTGATTTATTTTTCATGGTTATTTTTTTTTAAATGGATTGTTATCAATATCATGAATTGGACTGAATATAACACTTTTGATTTTCCTTAATCTATTTTATTTTAGCATTCAAATGTTGCATCAGGAAGGAATTGGCCATTTATTTTTTAACACACTTCTGTTCTTTATGCCAAGTTTTTGCAGGTTTGGGATGATCGAATGATCATTGAAGGAAACCAATTGTGCCACAATTGGTCTTCAAAAGAACAAATTCATGAGAAACATAAGGAAAAGTCCATAACCATATCCATCAAGACCATTAGCATTCCTCCCTTTTGAATTGTAAATCCAATATAGCAATTTAAAGTAAGCCACAATCACTTTCCTAGCAACAGTAGGTTGTTCATTTTTATTCACATACACTTTCCATTACTCTTTGTCTCCTCCTAACCCAAAAATAAAAGAAAGAAGCTCACTTACATGCTTATTTCTCATTGTCATTTTCCATTTTCATCTTCCATTTTCATTTTACTTCTCCTATCCTTTTCATTTTGCAAATAAACCTTGCTTCAATGCAAATTATTGATTCCATAGTCCTTTGAGTCTAAAATCCTTGCAAAAACACCTTGAGGCTTGCATGCCTTAATGGCAAGTCCTCTTGTCGATGAACAATGGGAATACATTAATATCCCTTGTTCATTGGATCTTCTAGGTACTCGAAAACAACAAAATTATTTGTACCTAGCAAGATGTGTTTGGGCATCTTGACTCTCACTGTCATCAATGATGAGAATTCTCGTGTTGACTAGTGGCATCCATTAATGGCCACTAATTCAACAATTTCCTGCTATGTTTGACATCAAAACATCTATTGACATAGTAGGAATTATGCCAACGATTTTTGAAGACATGAAGACTATCATTTTTAGAATTTTGAAGCAAATGAAGAAGATATGCAGCTACAACAGATCAACACCATTCAGCTGCTGCATAATCAGATGCAGCTGCAGGATCAGTTGACAGGAACAAAATCAGAGGACAACTATAGAATCATAGGGTAGCAACATAATCAGATGGAAACTGCAAAATTGAATGGCAGCCGCAGAATCAGAGGACAACAACAGAATCAATATAATTTCGCAGCAAAATCAACAGTTTTAGTAGAAGAAATAAAAATTCATCTTGACTCTTTTATCCATAACTTCTACAGCCACATGAAGAATATTATGATCAGAATTTTGCAGCCACCACACATGCAGCTCATCGATTTTCAAAGGTTAAGTTAAGATATGTCATTTTCTAACTTTTTACAATAGAATTCCTTGAAAATCTAGAATGATATTTTTTAGAAAAAATAATTCTTTTCCTCATTTCATAAAATTTCGAATCCCATCAATTGGGGGGGATATATTCATATTCACATTTTTCCACATTCATATCACATTTAAAATCCCACATACTTTCAAAATATATTAACTATTACATTATTATTATGAGCATACAATGGTTTTTCAAAAGTACTTAAAAGATAATTGGATGCAAACACAATCATGGTTGTCATACAAGAACCAACCATGATGTAATCCAAGAACGATATACTTTGCAACAATAATCAAATTATCCTTATGAAAAGTTCAAATATCAAAATTGAATGCAACAACACAATATGGTTGAAACACAAGAACCAACCATGTTGCAATGCAACTAAAAGACTTTGCAGAAGTATGAAGTTATCAAATGATCTCATGCAAATTTAAGCCAAAGCTCAAAGGATAAAAAAAATAATTAATGTAATAGATTGCATGAGAGCATGAAATAGCTTCAGTTGGGGGCTATCTTGGGCCTTGAAATTGTCATTTACTTCCATTACATTTTCACTTATATTTCCATATTATCACCTTCACTCCACCTCTATTTCATTACATTTACCTTACCATTACCACTATTGGGTTACATTATGTTTTTCCAAACTTTATTAATTCCTAGTATTTTTAAGTGAATTTATGGTGAAAAAATAGAAAATAATATGCACATACTTATACCTAACAAGTAGAACGATTTTGTTTCCATGTGTAGGTAAAACATAAGCTTCCAAAAGACTCTTATGTGGCCTCCTAAGGCCAAATTCGAATTGGATGGAAAAGATCATGGGATCATAAGGATATGTGTCTCATTTCCTATTTGTATTATAACTCTAAGAAGACATGTGCC
This sequence comes from Pinus albicaulis, assembly GCA_034641835.2. NCBI lineage: Eukaryota > Viridiplantae > Streptophyta > Pinopsida > Pinales > Pinaceae > Pinus > Pinus albicaulis. The sequence goes on from CM076580.1 coordinate 1,141,680,736, forward strand.
TTATCACTTCCTATTTGGATTTTAACTCTAGAGATATAGGGAGAGATTCATGGACTCTCATTAATGAGATAGTGTCTCATCTTTTGTATAAATGGGGGAAGCTTTTTCCTATCAAACCATGTGTAAAATTGGAGTTATGCTCAAGCTTTGAATACAGAATTAGATTGTGGCACTTTACTCATGAATTTTCCTTCATTTTGACTTGGTTTTGCTTACATATGGAGCATCTCAGTTTACCATCTCTCATACTTTTAGATCAACTACCTAAAATGTGTGAGATTTACTTGATTTTATATATTAAATTTTATTTTCTTTCTTAGTATTATTTTTAGAATGACTGTGTAATATTTTATTTTCTAAAAACATTTCAAAAGGAAAAATTTATCTATTTTCTAATTGGATTAAGTTTGAGGCAATAGAGCTCGCAGTTATTTAGTTTCCTTTCATGTTCTGTTATTTAATTTCTTAGATCAAACTATCAATTCATTTTATAATTGAATGTTCCTAAAAGATCAGGCTAAGAAGGTGACTTCTCGTACTTCCAAGTTGGGTGATCAAATGTTCAACCTATACAATCATTGAACTTTACTTTTACATGCTTTTACATTTCTTTTTATATCCTCATTCAATTGTATATTTGTGTGTTCTTAAAAATCATTTCAAGAAGGTGATTTTATCATATTTCTAAATGCTTGAATATCTAACCTATGCAATTATTGAGTTTTCCCTTTGCATGCTTTAATTTCTTTCCTAGATTTAAAGACTAAAGTATAATCGGTTGCTTATACATCATCTCAAGAGGGTGATTCTATTGGATTCTTGAGTGATTGAACGTACCTTAGTTGTTTTCCTTTACATGCTTTGAAATGCATTCTTAGATTAAAATTTCAATTCCTACAAGTGTGATTGTGTGCACTATATTTTCTTTTGAAATTGTTTTCTTTATTTTTGCTACTTGATTTCATAGGTTAGTTGAATTTCATTTTCATTATTTGATTTCATATATTATAAGAATCGGTTTTCATTATTTTGTAGTTAGATTGATCTAAACTAAAAGACAATTTATAGCACATACATTGCACACATGCTTCACAAGTTTACGAAAACCCTGAGTTGACAAATTAAATTATAGGCAATTATTTTTCCCCAAAAATTATTCAATCACTCTCATTATTTTTTCTTACCTTAAGCAAATGAAATTATGTATTATTGGCCCTTGGAAAATGAAATCTAGTGACCTAATGGAACCTTGAATGACTAGACTCCATGGTGACTTTGAATGACATAATGACATGATGAAATAGACTCTCATGGCTGAAATATGCTCATCAAGACATGAATTTGGTCCATAAATTATAAATTTTGAGGAGTGATATTTTATGACTAGGGCTACCATTAGTGAGTGATTTTTTTGCATGACCTAATGGAATGATTAAAAATTTCTGAGTGGGACTCCTAAAATGATATGAAAAGCGTATTTTTGATCATTGATGGCAGTATGAAAATACTGACACTAAAAATATCAATAGTAATAAGAACATATATCACTTCAATGCTTTATTATAATGAAACTAATAAAAAAAATAAGTTTTCTACAATCTCATAAACATAAAACAATTAATACACAGATAATAGTACCCACTGCATCATAGCTTTAGATCTAAAAATATAGCTTCAAAGGTTCATATTTTCAATTACATAACTTCTGTTCAAATAGTAGTGTGAGTTCCAAAAGCAATCTTCTCAAAATTCTAGACCCCTTTCTAAATGCATGAAAGGGGTTTAAATACTAATTTAATATTACAAAAATAGAAGACTTGTAAAATAAGTCTTATAATATTACTCTAAAATATATAACTATAAACTAGGAAAACAAAATTCACAAGTTATAATAGTCTATGACTATTTCCTGGATTCATTGTCTAGCTAGTCATTGAGCTGGCATGCTCTAATCATGTGTTCGAGCTGGGGGGGTGAATGTTGTGAAACCAGCTCCAAAAAGAGAAGAAAAGAGATATCAACGCCTTATAAATAAGCCACTTCAAGGGGGAAACCTCCAATACATTACATGAATGAACAATTCTTGGATGATTCAAATTAAAAAACCTCCTTTCTATATATAGGAGTCCATGGGGCCACAATGTAATCCTAGTCGACCTAAAAATAATAATTTAAGGGCACAATAATAACAATATGGGGGTTACAAGGGTACAATAATAACAATAAGGGGGTTACACTAACAACAATAAGGGACTATACTAGTAATATAAGGACCTAACATGCCCCTCTCCTTCAAAAAGTGTTGTCCCCAATTCTTGAGTAGCTCTGGGAGCTTCTGTATAAAATTCTCATCCTCCCATGTAGAATCTTCAGTGGGTAAGTTCTTCCACTTGATGAGATACTCTAAAATTGATCGATTCCGTAGCAGTCAAGTTCTTGTTTCTGTGACTGCTTCAGTTTCCAATATGATTTTTCCTTCCTCATCAAGCTCTGGAAATATTGTTTGAACTGGACAATTTTCACCTATAACCTTCTTTAAGAATGAAACATGGAAAATTGGATGCACTCGTGAAGAGGCAGGAAGCTCCAATTTGTACGCCATAGTACCAATCTTTTGCAACACCTTGTAAGGACCATAGTACTTTGGCGATAATTTATTATCCTTCTTAGCTTGCTTGAGGGACATTTGTTTGTATGGTCGTAGCCATAAAAATACCCAGTCTCCTACATAAAAAATTCTCTCACTGCGATGTTGATCTGCCTGTTGTTTCATTTGATTTTGTGCCAAATTCAGGTTGTCCATTAAGAGTTGGAGAACTTCTTGTTGATGCTCAATGTGATCTTCCACTGCTTGAACCTTCGAATTTTCTCTTAAAGATGATGTGATGGATGATGGATGATATCCATAAAGTGCCGTAAATGGGGTCATTTTTGCTGCAGTATGGAAGGAAGTGTTATACCACCATTAACCTAGAGGTAACCACTTGACCCATTGTGTTTGTTTATCAGATACAAAACAACGAAGATATCCTTCGAAACATGTATTTAATATCTTAGTTTGACCATCATATTGAGGATGATAAGATGAGATATGAGCTAATTGAGTACCCAAACAAGAAAATAAATCTGTCCAAAAATTTCTACTAAAAATGGGATCTCTGTCGCTCACAATAACCCTTGGGTTTCCATGTAGCTTTTGAATTGTGTCCATAAATGTAGTAGAAACTGTACTTGCTTTAAATGGATGAGATAATGCACAAAAGTGTGCATACTTGGTAATTATATCAACTACCACCACGATGACACCCTTTTCTTCGAACTTAGGTAAACCCGTGATAAAATCCGTTGAAATCTCCTCCCAACGTTGACTTGGAATGGATAAATTTTGTAGAAGACCCGGGGTCTTAATTGTCTCAACTTTATTCTGTTGGAAAACCAAAAATTCTGCCACCAACTTTTGAATATCAGATTTAAGTCCATCCGAAAAAAATTCTTTCTTCACCCAGTGGTAAGTTGTTAAAAATCCTGAGTGTCCTCCTAAAGGAGAAGTGTAAAATTACAAAAGAATCTTTTGTTTTAGTTGGGAATTCTTACAAAGATATAAGTGATCTTTGTACCATAAGGAATAATTTTTCCAACTAAATGTATCAGATGTACTAGGATCTTGCTGCAATTTTTGAATGAGTGTCCACACTTCCTCATCCTTCTTCCATTCATCTCTTGCTTCTGTTATCCAATCTGGTTGGATAATAGAAATGGCACAAAGCAATGATTCCACCTCTTCATTCTTTCTTGAGAGTGCATCTACAACAACATTTAGCTTCCCTTTTTTGTAGATTATTTCAAAGTCATAACTCAACATCTTTGTGACCCATTTTTGCTGCTCTTCTAAAGATAGTCTTTGTTCCAAAAAGCGTTTGAGACTATCATGATCAATTTTTACCTTGAAGTGTCTTCCTATTAGGTAAGTTTGCCATTTCTTTAGTGCATGTAGTATTGCTAACATTTCCATCTCATAAATAGGTTTCTCTAAATACTTTCCTTCAATTGGACGACTTTCAAAAGCAATGGGTCTTCCTTCTTGCATTAAAACATCACCAATTCCATTTCCCGAGCCATCGCATTCCACGATAAATGTTTTTTTGTGGTCTGGCGTAGCTAAGACCGGTGCTAGGCACATTTCCTCTTTAAGATGTTCAAAGGCCTTAGTTGCTTTAGGAGTCCATGAAAATGCATCTTTCTTCAATAATGTTGTTAGAGGTGCTGCTATTCTCCCATAATTTTTAAGAAACTTGCGATAATACCCTATTAACCCGAGAAATCCTCGCAACTTCTTTATGGTTGTGGGGACTTTCCATTCCTTAATGTCTTTAATTTTGTTAGGGTCTACCTTAACACCCTCATGAGATACAATATGACCTAGATATTCCACCTCTTGTACTCCAAAGAAACATTTGGATGTTTTTGCATATAATTGTTTCTCCTGCAATAGTTTGAGCACCCTGTCAACATGTTCAACATGATCCTTCCAAGACCTACTGTAGATTAGTATATCATCAAAAAATACTAGCACAAATTTTCTAAGGAAGGGTTTGAAAATGGAATTCATCAACCCTTGAAATGTAGAAGGTGCATTGGTAAGGCCAAAAGGCATGACCAAAAATTCATAATGACCCTCATGAGTTTGAAATGTTGCTTTTGGAATATCTTCAGTCTTCATTCTAATTTGATGATATCCTGAACGAAGATCCAACTTGGTAAAATAAATTGCTCCATGTAATTCATCCAATAATTAATCAATCACAGGAATGGGAAATTTGTCTTTAATGGTGAGCTTATTGAGCTCCCTATAATCCGGACACATTCGCCATGATCCATCCTTCTTGTGTGCCAATACTACAGGAGCAGAGAAAGAACTTTGACTGGGTTGAATTATACCCGCCTCTAACATTTCTGCAATCATACGTTCAATTTCGCTCTTTTGGAAGTAAGGATATCTATAAGGCCCGATGTTTGGAGGAACACTTCCTGGAATCAAATGAATAGCATGATCATGATCACGAATAGGTGGGAGTCCTTTGGGAGTTTCAAACACCTTGGAATGACTGTCCAAGACTTGTTGGAGATCTGCAGAAATAGATGATTTTGATGTCGGAACTTCTAGTGAGCATAATTGTGCAATTACACCTCGTTGTTGTTTCTTTAGAAGCTTTGTCATGACATTAGAGCTTATTATCCTTCCCGGCTTCCCTTCAATACCTCGCAATTTGACTTCTTTTCCTTCTGAAAAAAATTTCAAGAAAAGTTCTTGAAAATTAAAAGCTACCGTCCCCAAAGATTGTAACCATTGTACTCCTAGTACAACATCAGCACCTCCCATAGGAATGGAAAGCATTGGACTATTCAATACATATTCCCCCATGGTTAGCTCGATATTATGGCATTTTCCAGAGCAATTTATAGTTCCTCCATTTGCAACCATCACTTGACATTCTGGTGCTGGGTATAGGAAACAATTCAATTCCTTGGCTACCTTACAATGAATAAAATTATGGGTGCTACCTGAATCAATCAACACTATTACCTTTTTCTTGTTGATATGTCCTTCTATCTTGAGAGTTTGAGGAGTGGTAATTCCTGCCAATGCATTACATGATATGGTCAGACTCATTTCTTCCTCTTCTTGGGTTGGTTCCTGGTGTATATCATCTTCTTGTTCATTTTCTTCCTCTTCACAATCTATGTCAAATAATTTCTTCTCAGCACACTTATGACCTTTAGTGTATTTTCTATCACAACTGTAGCAAAGCCTTTTTCTCTTTTTTCTTCCAACTATTGTGGTGTCAACCTTGTAGGTTGTGGAAATCTAGGCGTAGCAACACTTCCTTCTTTATAGAAGTGAGTGGTAGGCTTCCTTGTCGCCATAATTTTACATTCAATTTTTCTTGCCAACCTGAATGCCTTCTCCAATGAATCAGGTTCCAAAACGCGAACTTCATGTTGGATTTGATCCTTTAAAGTACCTATGAAGAGATCAATCCTGTGTTCCTTTGGAATATCAGTTACCCTTATATTCAATTTTTGGAAGTACTCAATGTGCTCCCCCATTAAACCCTTTGTTTGAGATTTATCAATTGGCTAAAGAAGGTGTTTCTCTTTGTATCCTCATAATGTGTTATCATTTCATCCATAAAAATTGACCAAGTGACAATTTTTTTACGGGAGAAAATCCATCGATACCATACAAATGTATTTTGTTCTAACTGTAAAGTTGCAATATGTACCTTTTGTGTGTTTTTCACATTATGAAGATCAAAATATTGTTGTATCTGTAGTATCCATGTTATAGGATCCTTTCCATCAAACTTCCTCATATCCATTTTTGGAATATGGTGGTTCTTCCCACCAACATTAGAGTTTATGGAATCACGATTAACATTTATTTTGTTCTCATCATGAGTTTCCTCTACTATCTTTTCACCAATAGGAATCATTTCTTTTATCAAATTTGACAAACCTTCCTTCAAACCTTCCATTTCTTCCTTCAAACCTTCCATTTTTCTTCCATACCATTCTTCAAACCATCCATCATAGCTTCCATGCCTTTATTCAAACCATCCATCTTATTTTCCACGCCTTTCTTCAAAACTTCCATGTCATTTTTTGTTGCTCTTTGCGAGAGCAAAATTTGTTGCACTTGCTCTTATAATTTTGATATGTCATGTTGCCATTCTTCATATTCATGAGTCATAGTAGAGATTTCTAAAATTTTAATGGGTGTTGAATTATTTTTAGGGTCCATTTTTAAATCCAATATTGATATCTATTCTACAATATGCCCTTGGAATCAATTCAACTTGATTGTTCGAACAAGACTTATGCAATTCGAAAAAAAAATACACACCTTTTACTTGTTTTTGAGGAGCTCGATATTGAAATTGAATTATCTCTATAATTGTAAATCCTCAATATCTGAAATTTGGCCTTGTTTTATTCCTCTAAAGCTTATTTCAAATCCCACAGGTCTGACTTGATTTGGATTCTCCAATGCAAGGTTATTTCCAATCTCCCACAATGACCTATTTATGGACAGGTTCAGTAGAGAAAATTTGTACAGCTTGCCATGTGTCACTGTTTCCTCCTTTGGCTTTGAAATTGATAGAAAAAAAACTATAGTTCGTGTACTTATAGCCACTTTTTACATCATTCCAATCTGATTCTCAGAGAGAGAGCTATGAATATTTTCCCACGATCACCTCTTTGAGATGAAATGCAGAAGCCTAAAAAATTCCTAACTTCTACAGATCATATCTCTGAAATATCGCAAAAAAATATCTAAAATTTTGCGATGATGTTCCTCTGGATTGCGGCTTCTCACTCTAAAAATTTCAGCTTCTAAACCTTCGTATAAAAATTTTTATTACGAAAATACCACAATGACCTGTTTAGGTTAAATTCAGGAGCCTACAAAATGACCTAACTTGCACAGATCATATCTCTGAAAATATTGCGAACCAAGCTCTGAAATTTTGCAATGATGTTCCTCAGGATTTTGGCTTCACACTCTAAAAATTTCAAATTCTAAACCTTCGTATAAAAAAATTTATAGCGAAAATTTCACAATGACCTGTTTGGAGTAGCGAAACCCTAGAATCTCAAAGCTCTAATACCAAATGTTGTGAAACCAGCTCCAAAAAGAGAATAAAAGAGATATAAATGCCTTAGAAATAAGCCACTTCGAGGGGGAAACCTCCAATACATTACATGAATGAACAATTCTTGGATGATTTAAATTAAAAAACCTCCTTTCTATATATAGGAGTCCATGGGGCCACAATGTAATCGTAGTGGGCCATAATGTAATCCTAGCCGACCTAACAATAATAATTTAAGGGCACAATAATAACAATATGGGGGTTACAAGGGTACAATAATAAAAATAAGGGGGTTACACTGACAAAAATAAGGGACTATACTAGTAATATAAGGACCTTACAGTGAATTGGCTGCATTCTCATCTGGCCCATGAATACTGCATCGTTGAGTGTCGGAAGAAGCTGAATTTCTGCATTGGAGAGGCACATCATTATTATCAATTGGTTATGAGGCTTTATCAAAAAGTACCAGTAAATATCCATGTTTAATCTTGTCATATTTTCAATGTTAAGAGCTTTTCTATTTGATGTCTTTGCGAGGATTGTTTTAGGAAACTAATCTCTCGCAAAGTTTCTTTTGATGCTTCATGAATCAAATTGGCTTGTAAAAGAGAATATTTTATATATTCGCAAATGTTGGAGGATATATTCTTAGCTCTCATAATAGATAATTCAACACTCTTCATTTTAATATCGCAATCTCCAAATATTATATATTTTATTTATTCTTCTAGATGAGGAAGATCGATCGCTCTACCCTATGTAGTTTCTTTCCAATCAATGTATTTTGACACTTTGTCATCAATCTCTTCATAATAAGTTCTCAGATTAGAAATATGAGTAACTAATTGTTCACTAGCCTTGACTTGCTCTTGAATCTGAATGTACTTTTGATAGAAAAATTCTTGTTGAGTTGCCAATAATGCTTCCAACTCAGTGGCTTCCTTCTTTACTTCATTGATTTTGGGCTTCTCTTGGAAATTTTCAATCTTATAATACATTTGATGAATTACTTGATATTTTTCTTTAATTTCATTTTCCAGTCTGAGTTTGAGACCTTCAAACTGTTGTTACATATCATTAATGTTTTTCTGAAGCTCTTGCTCAATTCTTTGCTTTTCATCCGAGAAAAATTGCTCCAGATGAGAAATTTTCTGGTCCTTTTCTAAAATCAATGATTCAACCTGGGTTGCCTTGTCAATTGTTGCATTTTCATAAGCACATGAAAATTGAGATAATATATTAAGATCTTTTCCTGGAGATGATTGAGTTCCTTTCCAAAGGAATCGCATTAACACAGAATCTATAGGGAGTTCGGGAGATTATTCTATCTTTCATTTCTTCTTTTACCTATTCATGACAACTTTGTGCTTCAGGCTATAAAACACATCCAGTGGCAGTATCTCTTCAAATTTCAAGACTATTTCAGTAGTCGGAAATGCCGTAATTATTTCCATATCTTGGGCTAGTGTCTCCTCTGGTTTTTCCTTTGTATTATTTCTTCATTGAATCTAACTCTGTTCAATAATAATCTTGGAAACCTCTATAGTGAATGGTGTTTCTCTAATTTCTTCTTGATTCTTGGACTTATCTATATTAATAGAGACATGTTTCATACTTGATTCTCCTATATGATTCATAGAACTTAAAGCACCTACCATAGACATGGTTTCTGACTGAATGACATTTTGAATGACAGGGGTATTAGTTTCCGACATTGCTTTCTCAAAATATTCCCAATTTAGGATGAATCTATTATCTTGTTGAACATTAACAATTACTTATTCTTGAACTGGTACTAGTACTTGAGTAGTTGTAGAAATTATAATTTGTTATGCCTTTGGCTCTAGTCTGTGATACAAATAATCTGGTAAATGATCATTTTTTTTTTCCCAATACACTTTGAATCTTTCTAAATCTTTTGGACTGAGAATTTCATCTGCTTTATGCTAAAATGTTGAAAATTCATTAATTGATTCAAACATATCATTAAATCTGTCAGGCTTGCTTGAAAATTCTCTCATCTGGACTGAATTAATTATGTCTCTAGAAATACCATAGGGATCATAATTTCTATTAGGAAACACTAGAAAGTTAAAAGGTTTTAATCGATCAATTTAAAGATAGGAAAAAGGAAAAGTTGGCCAAATGTTCTTCTTGGAATCTTTCATGGTTTTGGTTAAACCACGACCAACTGTTTGATAAGTGATTTATTTGCCTAACAATTTATCTGGTATATATAAGGGTAGGACATGAGCATTGGCATAGCTTCCAAAAATACATGTGTATGTGAAATTCTCTTCACTGAACCACCTACCTACAAACTTGAGACTCTTATTGGCTTAGGGAGTGACTCTAGTGGTTTTTCTTTCAAAAATGACTTGGAAGACCGGGAGCATTATATAATTGCATAAATGATATTTTGACTCCCATAAGAAATATAACTGTACAAAAATAGGGGTTTCGGCGTCTATGGTCCATTTCCATCCTAGTGATGAAAATTCAAAGGAAAAACAGACTGCATCTAAGATATAGGAGCTCATATAAAAATAAGAGACTGCATGGGGGGGGGGCATTTCTATTTTCTCTATAGGTCATAATAAATCTGATCAAATTATGAGAAATAATGGTAGCCCAATCAAGAATATAGCCATCATAGGTTGCTTCTATCAAGGGTGTCCAATTTTCTTTAAATTTGGTCATATTAACGATCCAAAGAGATGACACATCATTGCATCTATTTGAGAGAATGGGCTTTTGAGAGAGAATACTGAATACATACAATTATCGTCACGCTTATGTCAGTTAGGATCATTTCTCCATTCTTTAATTATAGTCGAAGGATGGTCGTTCTTGCGCATGAACTCTTGAACTTAATGGGCATCGTATCTCTTTTGGGGTTCTGGTAGTTTATATATTTTCTTGAGATCCAACGGCCTGAGCGAACCAATTACATTTCTTCTTCGGGTAAAAAATTTTCTATATCATATATCCACGTTATAAAACACCCATTTCACTAAGTCAATGTATGGCATCATTTTAGGACGAGCCACAATTTTGTGAAGAAAATAATTGGATGTGTCTCTCCATGATTCAAAATCATTGGACAAATTATCATCGGCCATAACTTTTCTATAGAGAATTACTTGTGGCTTCTCATTCTCAAACAACTAATAAATCCCTTCCCAGCTCATAGAACCAATTTTTGGGTTGCATGTAGTATCCAAGGTTAGGGGAGCCATTTCACCACTTTCCTCTTCTTGTATGACTGGGAGTGATGGGGTGGAAGATTTCCTTTGCACTTTAATCAACCTTGACATCCTTTTATGCCTGAGTGTTTAGACTTACCCTGTTGAAAGAAAAATCAGAGAGGATAAGCGAAAATCACTTCGAACGATATTAACTGTTCTATCAACTTAACTCATGCATATGAGAGATCTATGATATTAATATTTGAAATAATTACAAATAAATTACACACCTCGAGATCATAAAACACCTGAATGAACATTTAATTTATAATCATAGGTTCATGTGATAGTGACAAATGTCATTATATCGGGGTTTATTGATTGACGATTTTGATCGTTGGCGAGTTATGACGCTCAGAGTAATCTCTGAAATGTGAACTGCGATATTGAGATGTTTAAGAGGGGATGTGATATCGACGTTCATCAAATGAAGTTTTGTGAATTCAGTGTCTGTCAAGTGACGACTTCACTATTTCCCATTTCAGCATTTCACCAGTGTTTTTTCGACATTTTGCAAGTTCGAATATTTTTTGTTTCTTGATTTTGTTGATATTTTCCCCTGCTTATGTGCATTTTTCGGTTTGAGGGTTATTTTTAGGTGTTTTCATTAGTTTATAAAGCTTAATCTAATAGTAAAACTTATCATTAAGTTTTATTTCTAAAAAAAATACTAAACGAAAAATTTTAAAAGTGTCCCCATTATCCTTTCTAACCTATTTTATTTAGATAATGGGGAGTTGTAATACTACAAAAATTGACGACACACTGGATGAATCAAGAATATCTGATAAATATCAATATTTAAAGACGATAGTCTAGGAAATTTAAATAAATAACTGGAATCTAAATTTGATATAGGTAAATTCAAACCTAAATAGCCTGATTTTACTTGAAAATTTTTCCTCTTTATTTTGTGAATGAAATTTCTTTTTAAATGAATCAAATCTTAATAAGTTGAAAAGATAAGTAAGAATTTCATCAAAGCTTAGCTTATTTGATAAACATATTAGTCACTAGTAGAGCCACTGTAGAAATTATATGCATTAAGCATGCATATGTCCAAGATCCACCTGATCTCACACTATTTAACTTTATGCAAGATACTGAATTTATTCCAGCTGTTAATCTTTTGCGGAAAATTTAATTGCACACAAATGTGAAGAATAAACAAAAATATTCAATCGCACATAACACAGTTTTTAACCGGGAAAGCCTGTAGCTGAAAACCCCAACTATATATTATGTATCATGGATATCATGCAACAATACTTATACAAATCTTAGTACATCAAGCTCTCAGTACAATACAATCATCACACACTAACATAGAAGAAATCTTGCAAATCCATGCACCAATCTCTGCCCTCCTGCTAGCCTGCCTCCACTGCGCAATCCAAGCTGATTACAAAGACCAATTCGATGCAATCCCACTCTCCTTGACTACATCATTATTATTGGCAAATCCAATGTATATATAGATGCAATTCATGCATCACTATGGTCACAACAGATAGTCCATCTTGCCCTTTCACCTATCTCTCCACTGGGTCTCCACTGGAACTGCATGCATTGTAGTTAACTGTTGTATTGTTCAGTTGATTAATGAGTTATTATTTGTGAATTAATTAACTAATTAATTCACTCCACTCTCACTAGTGTATCATTTAGTTAGACTAGATACAACTAGCTCAACTGAGTCTAATTGAGTTAAACTGAATACAACTCCATGAACTAATTAATTCACTCCACTCTCACTAGTGTATCATTTAGTTAGACTAGATACAACTAGCTCAACTGAGTCTAATTGAGTTAAACTGAATACAACTCCATGAACTACTCTTCCAACTCTATCATAACTTTGCCACTTTAGTTCTAACTAAGTCATCCATGCATGAACTCCAATAAACCCTTAGGAATTGCGTAATTCCTTCAGCCCACTGATTTTCCAAATCTATTCACTGAAATAAAGTGCTCCAAGAGAATAAGTTGTTGTTTATTGTCAGATTATTATTAAGAGCTAATAATAACCGACATGCATCTATTTTTAGATCAACGATCTATAAGTAGACTTCACCCAATCTTCTAAAAATAGAATCTCATCTATTTTTCACATTTGAACAACCATCTACAAATATCCTCCTGCTACATATAGAATATGCTCACCATGTCTAAAAATAGACATACACCTAAAAATAGCCTATGTGGGCCCCACCTAGTTTAGGTGATTATTTTCCAACTAGGATCAAGGATGATGTTTCAGGATGCCTCCTTCACTATTTCTTGTTGCAAACTTCAACACTCCCTCTCAACAAGAAAGGACTATCTTTGCATACGACATGCAACTCCATGGATTTTCCTTGCAACCTTTGCATGTGCCTTGCAACTCCATGCATCCGCTCTGCAACTCTTGCTGCAACATTTCTGAAACTGAAAGGATCCAAACAAATCAATCAGTATAATGCATATGTCATCAAAGTCTTTGACTTCTGCTTAATTACTGCACATGTCTTTAGGAACCACTGCACTGTTGAACTCTGCACCCATGCACTCTGTACTTGATGTCAACTCTGAACCACGCTCCAGTATCCGACACTGTCACTTTGATCTGCCTACATCAATCCAATTGATCATGCTACTGCTGCTCTGTGGGCTCCTCATTGCCATGTTCAATTCATGAGATCCACACCGTCTCAATGAATCCTACCCATAAATCTCCTCTTGAGATTACTCATGCATGTCGCCCCACCTCTCACCTGTGGGTATAGTTGCATGCACTCCCTCTACCCATCTGGTACGAAATTTCTCTTCATGAGTGGTTGCTCCCACTCCATGATCCTCATCTTGTGGCTGCTCCACATCTCGAGGTTCACTCTTACCTGCATGCAAATCCTGCTCCCTCTCAAGATTAAATTTCATGTCTTTCTTGCACTTCCCAATAGTAGGAAGCTCCGTAGAAATCGCATCTACATCAAATCTATAAAGATTCTTCTGCATCTCCGGTTGTGGCTGCTCCACAACTTTCTGAGACTGCTTCTCACGCTGCATGTTGAGAGGCTCCCTCTCAACCACTAAGTAAATAACCTCTGCTTTTCTCCTCAAATCTTTCCATGCATATTCTAACTCAGTGCATGTAGATTCTTGGCTCACGCACATTGTAATTTTCCCACTGCCGCAAAATTTTCTAACAAAAGAGCTGATTTTAAATCGATGATATCTCCCTCATCCGAGCTCCGATTCGACCGATTTTTTTTTTCAATTTGGGTATTTTTTCGCAAGGAATCCAAATATGATATTTTTTTTAAATATTTCACCAAAAATGTTATATATTCTCTGCAAAATCATGCACCCAAAAATTCTTGCTCTCATTCCATGTAGAAAATCTATAACACAGCTCTGATACCATGTAGAAATTATATGCACTAAGCATTCATATGTCCAATATCCACCTGATCTCATACTATTTAACTTTATGCAAGATACTAAATCTATTCCACTTGTTAATCTTTTGTGGAAAATTTAATTTCACACACATGTGAAGCATAAACAAAAATATTCAATCGCACATAACATAGTTTTTAACTGGGAAAGACCGAAGCTAAAAACCCCAAATATATATTATGTATCATGGATATCATGTAAAAATCCTCATACAAAGCTTAGTACATCAAGCTCTCAGTACAATACAATCTTCACACACTAACATAGAAGAAATCTTTCAAATCGATGCACCAATCTCTGCCCTCTTGCTAGCTTGCCTCCACTGCACAATCCAAGCTAATTACAATGACCAATTCAATGAAATCCCACTCTCCTTGGCTACTTCATTATCATTGGAAACTCCAATGTATACATAGATGCAATTCATGCATCACTATGGTCACAACAGATAGTCCATCTTGCCCTTTCACCTATCTCTCCACTGTGTCTCCACTGGAACTTCCATGCACTGTAGTTAACTATTGTATTGTTCAGTTGATTAATGAGTTATTATTTGTGAATTAATTAACTAATTAATTCACTCCACTCTCACTAGTGTATCATTCAGTTAGAATAGATACAACTAGCTCAACTGAGTCTAACTGAGTTAAACTAAATACAACTCCATGAACTACTCTTCCAACTCTATCATAACTTTGCCACTTCAGTTCTAACTGAGTCCTCCATGCATGAACTCCAGTAAACCCTTAAGAATTGTGTAATTCCTTCAGCCCACTGATTTTGAAAATCTTTTCACTGAAATAAAGTGCTCCCAGAGAATAAGTTGTTGTTTATTGTTGGATTATCATTAAGAGCTAATAGTAACCGACATGCCTCTATTTTTAGATCAATGATCTATAAATAGACTTCGCCCAATCTTCTAAAAATATAATCTCATATATTTCTCACATTTGACCAACCATCTACAAATAGCCTCCTGCTACATATAGAATATTCTCACCATGTCTAAAAATAGACATACACCTAAAAATAGACTGTGTGGGCCCCACCTAGTTTAGGTGATTATTTTCCAACTAGGATCAAGGATGATGTTTCAGGATGCCTCCTTCACTGTTTCTTGTTGCAAAATTCAATAATCACTGCTTCTAGGAGGTGTTTATAGCCTCGATAGGGTTACTATTTAACAAAAAATGAACTAGTATCCTATCCATAATATAATAGATATCTTCAAAGGTAATATAATTACTCTTTTTCTTTGTATATTTTCTTTTTCCACTTTAAAATCATTATCATGGTTTGGAGGCCAGAAGTGATAATGTAATTCACTGGTTATAATAATTTGAACAAGCTGACTCTTGATGATATCCCTTGTCTCAAGGTTTTTTGTTCCATAAGCCATTATATTTGTTTGGTAGCCAATTGATAATTGATGAGTCGACTCGTGGTGAGATCTCTCAACTTTAATTTTTTTTGTATTTTTGAATTACACTTTGAAATATAAATATAATATATAAATGAATGGGGAGGTTGTCATTTTTCTCTTTATGAGCTCTTGCATGACCGTTTGAGTAAAATATGTTAATACTTCAATAAAATTTCCTACTTTGTAAAAGTAACTTTTCGAACATGATCCATGTCAAAATAAGTTTTCAAATCACATCAGTTAGAAGTAGTCTTCTTTCTAATCGGTTATTTAAATCAAAATTTTCCAAAGAAATAGAGAATTCTATTTATGATTTATTTCCTTTATTTTATATCTCTAAGGATTAATATTTCCATGTTCAAGAAAATAGAAAAGTGTTTCAACTTTTGCATAATATTGCAATAACTTGGTTTATTTTAAATAAAATTTACCTACATATTTATACAAAAGAACAATTGTTCTTTTAAGAAAAATATTTTTTAAGGACAATTCCATTAATAAGAAGAGTTTCCTTCTTCCCTTGTAAATCTTGTAACATAAAAGTTGATGGACCTATTTTTTCAATTATTTGAAAAGGGCCAAGCCAGAGTTTTTGAAATTTTGTATGTTTTCCTTTATCTTAATGCACTTTATCCCATTTCAATACCAAATCTCCACTCTCAAATTGTTTAGTCTTGACTGTATTTGAATCAAATGAACTTTTGATCAACTATTGATGATCACTATATACCATTTTTGCTTTCTCTCTTTCTTCTTCCATTTTAATTATTTAAGACATTCTTAATTTTAATGAAGGGAAAGTTCGTTCATTAATGAATTGATCTAGGGTTGTTTATGGGATAGTTATATTCAAAGGTTAAATTTCCTCCTTGCGGTATACCAATTGAAAAGGAGAATTTCCTATTGAAGATTTTCTAGTTATCTTATCTGCCCATAACGCAAGGGTTAAAGATTTATGCCAGTTTTTCTGATTTTGATCAATAGTTCACTTGATTATCCTTATGAGGTTTTTGTTTGTTGATTCTGCTAGACCATTTCCTTGAGGATAATAATTTGCAGAATATTTCAATTTAAAACCTCTTTTCAAACAAAATTCAATCATAGCACTACCCAAAAAATAAGAAGCATTGTCAAATACTGGAGCATTAGGAACACCAAACCCTATGCTGATGAATTGATCAATAAACTTGGTAATGTTTTCTGAATTGGTTGTCTTGAGAGGTATTGCTTATAACCACTTCGTAGAATAATATGTAGTATTCAATATATCTTTATGATGTTTAGAGGAATGAGGAAGGATCTCACCTATTATATCAAGTCCCCATTGTTCGAAAGGTTGTTCCATATCGACTGGTTGAAGTGGCATCAAATATTTTCTTTGTCTTCCTGATGCGTTTGAAAAATATTACAATTTCTTACATAATTGTGTGCATATTTGAATAATGTTGGCCAATAATGTCTTGCATGTAAACAAATTTGAGTTGTGGTGTCTCCACCAAAGTTTCCACCTACTGGTCCGTCATGGATTTCCTGAAGCACATTAGGTATTTCATTTTTCTCTAAGAATTTGATTAAAACATAATCATAATTTTTTCTGAATAACACATCATTCAACATTTTATATTGATTAGCTTTCAATCTTAACGCTCGTTTTCTTTTAAAATCCATAGTTTGTTGAGCATAACCATTCTTTAAATAAAAGATTAAATCAACAGATTGAGATTAAGGGTTAACATTGAGTACCTCTGTAAAATTTTCAATGCTAGTGTTACCTCATCTCGTGATGCATCAATCATTCCTTTAATCAATCTGCAAAATCCTTGACCTCTTACAATTTAAGCTGGTTTTATCTCTAAATCGTATTCTTGCATTTTTGTTACCCAATTGACCCTTTTTTCTCCTAGTTCCTTCTGTATTAGTATTTTATTGAGTGATGAGAAAGGAAAAATTACCTTGACATGAGTTTTTAAGAGAAATGGTCTAAAATATTTGACCTCTTTATAAACTGCAAATGCTTGTTTTTCAGCTCCTGAATAATTCAATTAATATCCTTGAAAATTAGAAATGAAAAAAAAAATGATTGGGGTTTCGAGATTTTTATCTTCTGGTTGTTTTAAGACCGCTGCATATGATAGTTCTAAGGCAAAGGTATGCAAAATGAAATCATTGGAAAAATTATGAGTTGAAAGAGAAGGAGCATCAACAATAGATTTTTTGATGATCTGAAAGGATTCCTTTTCTTCTTCTCCCCATTTAAACAATGTATCCTTTCCAATCATTTTTTGTAATGGAAGAACTACTTGTGAAAAATATGGAATGAATCCTTTAAAAAAATTTATCTATCCTAAAAAGTATTGAATTGATTTCTTATTATGTGGTAGTGGGAATTCTAAAATTGTTTTAATCCTGTCTGGATCAATACAGATTCCATTCCTTGAGACAATAAAACCTAGAAGTTTACCTTCATTTAAAGAAAAAATTTACTTCTTTGGATTAAGAGAGATCACAAATCTCCTGCATCTTTCAAATATCTTCTTTAAGTCATGTAGGTTATTTTTTCTATCTTTTGAATATATGGTTATATCATCAAGGTATACTACCATTGTTTTATTTATAAATCCTTTGAATTTAATATCTATGGCTCTCTAAAATGTGGCTCCTCCATTCATTACTTTGAAGGGCATATTTTTATATGCATAAGTTCCCCATTTGGTTTGAAATTTTGTTTTCAAACAATCTTCTGGATGAACCAAAATCTGGTTGTACCTTGAAAATCCATCTAAAAAAGACATTAATTCAGAACTTGCTACTAATTGTAAAGCTTGCTCCATTGATGGAAAATGAAAATTATCCTTTTGACATGCTTTGTTCAAATTCCTGAAATCAATACAAATCTGAATATCTCCATTCTTTTTCCTAACAGGTACTAAATTAGAAACCCATTTTGAATGTTTAATAGGAAAAATGATCTTAGCTTTCAATAATTTGTTTAATTCATTTTTTATTTGAGTTTCCAATTTTGGATGAATTTTCCTGAGCTTTTACTGAATAGGTTTAACATCATGTACCATAGGAATAGTGTGTTGAATGATTGATGGGTCATATGTTTTAAGATCTTGGTAATCCCATGCAAAAATATCTTTTTATCTTTTCAATAATGAAATGAATGCATTTCTTTATTCCAATGAAAGGCTAAGCCATAGATTTATATCTTGATGTAACTCAGTAAATCCTAAGTTAAATAATTCATGCCTTAGAGTGGAACTGTGTAGCTTAGAATTGTTGACTTTCTTGAATCTATCTTTTAAATCATATAAATCTTCAAGATTGACTACAGATTTTGGCCAAATACTTTTATCAGATTGTTGCTGTATTTGATTATCATGATCATCTTTTTCCATAATTTGATCATCATATGTTTTCTTAGAAGTAAGAAAAATTAAAATGTCACTATCGTCATTAAAAACCTACCAACTAGTAACATTATCTAGTATAGATGGTTGGAAAATTAATTCAATAGAGAATCTATCAAGACTAAAATATTCAGGTGGAATAAGTTTGGAGGCAACATTAGCCAAAAGTTTGGCATCGGCATTATGTAATCTAGGAATAGGAGAGATATTGAATACAATAAAATGAGATGTGAGGTCCTGAACCAAATATTGGTAATGTTTTAAGTGAATTAAGAGAGACAATGAATGGTATTTCGAACTTGTCTTACCACAATCTGTGAATATCCAAACACCTTAATATACTGTATATCAAGACTAATTGCTTTTCGGAGACCTTGAACCAATTCCTCGTATTCAGAAATATTGTTAGTGCATTCAAATTATAGCCTACAAGCTAGGATGTTTTTCTCGCCTTTTGGACTACTAAGTACACATCTTGCTCCTGCTCCATCCTTGGATCTTGATCCATCAAAATAAAGTTTCCAAAAAGGATAATGGACTATAGTTTCTTTTTCTAAATTGAAGCATCTAATGGAATCATTCTAAGAAAAAATTTCAACTTTTGATTTAACAGATTTAACTGAAAAAGGTGAAATTTGCGCATTGAAATTTCCTAAGAATGAATCTACAGAATAATTTCCCAAAATGTTATTGTTAAATTCTATGGGATCATTTTCTTCTCCAAGATCTGTGACTGAGCACTTCATATGTTTTTCGAGATTGACTCTGATTTGGTTTGGATTTCCTTTATATGGGGGCCACATATGAAACCACTTTTTTGCAAAATATTGATTTAATTTTTCAGACCAATCTTAGTTAAGAACTAGAACGTAAAATTTAGGGATGTTGGCAATCAGTATATAAATAATCTGAGCAACTTTTGCATTTGATGAAAATCTAATACTTACTGAGTTGATCTCTCCTAAGACTTTAAATTTTGTTGTATCCAATTGAACTATACTAACTAATGACTTCTGGGGTGCGATATTTAATTTTCACAAATTGAATATAGCATTATATTGGATGAAGCCCCAGAATCAATCAAACAATTATGAAAATTTCTATTCTAGATTTCGAAAGTCAAAAGAAATGGAGGAGTATGAGAATTAGATTTATCACCAATCAAAATAGATTATGAAGCATTAACCTTGTTTGAATTACCAATTGGAGGTTTCCCTGTTCCATTAGCAGCTTGAGAAACAACAGTTGGAGGAAGAGGGTATGTTGTTACTACATTCAACTCTTTCATCATAATTTTTTTTTTTTGTTTTCATTTGCTAACTTCATAAAGAGAAATATTTTCTTTGATATTATTCATATCCTCAATTATATTATACTCGATAGTATCAAGTACTACCAAAGTTTTAGATTGGGGATTGGGTGTAGATTTAACTAGTTGGGAATCAGTAGTAACCTACTGATATGGTTTGACTGGGGGTTTCTTATTGACAGGTTTATCCTTATAAATAGAAGTGGGGATTTTCTTTTTTTGAGTTGACTGAGCTGGTTCTATAGAATTCCTACTTCTACTGCTAACAGGCATGGCTTCTGCTTCTGTGTCTTCATCACAGGAAGGTAAAATGAAATCCCATAATCCAAGTAATTCTACAATTTAGTCATCTTGGGATTCATCAGAAAAAACTGAGTTTCTTCTTCATCTTCTTCTTCTTGATCAGATTCAACAATAGAATGACATTGGGAGGTTGAGAAACAAAAGATTGATTTTTTCTAAATGATCTAAAGGGTTTTCTGGTAGAGGTCTCAACAACCTGCTTTTTTATTTCAACCATATCATTGGACATGGTTTTAAGAAATTTTTGTAATCCCTTGAGATTAAAAGGATATTTAGGAGTTTTATTCTTTGAATAATCTTTGAATGTCAAATTTTTAGATCTTTTATCTTCAAGCTTTGATTTATTTTCTAAAGAAACAATTATTATCTCAACAGACAAAGCTTCTTTCATGTTTTCTACAAGAGTAACTTTATTAACTCTATCTACAAAAAATTATATATTAGAATATAGAGAAGATATGTACCATTCTATTTGTACATCCAATCCAGGTTTAGAGGTAGCTGGGATTTTTTTAATAACTTGTTAAATCTAGAGTTGAAGTCTTTGATCTTTTCACCTGTATTAGCTTTTAAATTAGAAATATCATTGATTAATGATGCAATTTTCCCATATGTTAGAGTCCATAATTTACAGTATGACAAGGTGACTGAATATATATTCCTTGCACATTTTCATATTGTATATATATTTCAATATTCAAAGCATTACCAAAGAATATAAAAAATAAATGAAAAGAAGAATAAAAAGAGGGTGTAAAAAACAAAAGGAATTAGAAAACCCCACAAAAATTGAATAGTTCTGAAAGTGATGCAAATAAAAATTTCACTACTCTTTAGAAAGGTCTGTTCAATCATACAGTTTAAGCATGATTGTACAATTTTTATTTGTTTCTTATAGGTTAGAAAATGAATATCTTCTGAAGTGTTTAATCTTCTCGTATAAGTAGATAGGTAGAAAATGACATTGGTTCAACAGCTTAATCTGGAACAATAGCAGAAATAAGGGATAGAGGTTAGGTTATAAGTTCAAAAGAAAAGAAATTTAAGGGTCTACAAGTCTAAATGTGCCCTGAAAAAAGAAGAAAAAAATGTTTGATGATTAGTTTGGGTAGGTCTATACATTGAAGAGGGAGAATGAAAGGAAAAGGTGAAATTTATTACACCAGATACAACACCAGAATCTCATGTTTCCTGGATGGAAGAAGGTCAAAATAGAGGGTGTGTATACACTGAAAATAATGGAAAAAAAGGATTATGTTCCAAATTTGAAGGACTGAATTATTATCTCAAAATTATTTAGGCATACCTTATGTCTAATTTTATACGAAGTCTCGATAATGTCATTATTCCCTTTACCCCACCCCCTAAACACTTGCATTTATAATTTATCCTAAGTCCTTTACTAACCCCCGAAATTCATGATCCCAACCCCACCATCCCCTCACACTTCCAATCCATGCTAACCATCCTGCAACTCCCCACCATTTCCACTCCCCGCTACATATCTGATGGCCCACAATACCTTTTGGTCCCCCTGCACCCTCAGAACTTTAAAAATAGGCGGGGAGGGGGGGGGGGGTCTGAAATGAACAGTATCTATTACCGTCATTCTTTCTATGTGTCACACCCAAAACAGTGTGCACCCCCCTCTCTGATACCACAGACCGCCATCACCCCCCTCCCAAAAATAGTCTCCACTATTAGAAATACCGATGCACCTTTTGACCATTATTAGCATCTTTGGTGACACGTTTGTTCCTGCCTACCCGTTTCACCCAATCACATCACCTCCTGCCAACAAGTCGTTGTGCCATTTATGGCTAGTCCATTATCCAACAGACCCGCGCCTTATCAATGGCCACCAAATCGTTGTTTTAAACTCAAACTCGGAGTAATGGCAGATTTTACTCTGCTTGTTAGTGTCAAATTGTTGAAGGTTTTTAATTCACAGATGGATCACAGAGAACCAAAATTAAATAAAGGACTATGTTTATCAATGATAAATCATCAGTTATCCACAAGTTTCAATCAAGGTTTTATTTTAACTTTTCCCACTATTCTTTTTTATATATCCCCTCCCTAGTACTGATCTGTAACAAACCCCTCTCTTTTTTCCCTTCTTCTTTCATCCCATTATTCACTGCATAGAGAGAAACAAGCTACAGAAAACATAAATGCCTCCAAAGCTAGATCAACATCCTTTTCATCTTATGGTCTACCCACTAGTGGACCTGGATCACTTGGCTCTAGCGGATAGAGATTATAAAATCCATAAGACAGAGTCATACTTCGATTTATTCAATGTCTATTGCTGGCTCGAGGATAAATTAATTTAATACGTTGATGATATAGGCATGTGGGAGACCTAGCTACCTATTTACATCTTTCCCAAAACCCATATTTTCCCCAAATTCATCAGAAAATTCCAGGTCTGCTATGACATTAATTATAGAACCATAGTCACCCCAACAGGAGAAATCATGTTCACCATCAATTCCCAATCCATCCAGAAAATGATGCAGGACCCCACTCCTGAACAGACAATCCCTTTCTCCTATGAAAACCTTATGGAATTTTATCAGAAGCTTGAATTTGCCAGCAGAGCTAAAATTTTGCAACTTTTCATGGCAACTGATGCCCAAATGCCTACCAAGAATCCACCCTATCTTTCATCTATATTTCCTGATAGGACCTAGCACATTATAATTTTTATATCTTACTTATTTGAGTATCACACTGATCAGTGGGTAGATGAAACTGTGATAGGTTTTTTGTGCATCCTTTCCTCATATGCTAAACCCACAGTCATGTTTAACAATGCCTAGTTTCTTGCTGATGTTATACATGACCAATTTTTAAGTTTAATACAGAGGAAGTTTTCAAATATAACTCTGTATTGGTGTATATTTTTGTTTATTTCCAGTCCAACAAGTTTCAATTTCAGATGATCAAGGAAAATAAATATTTTGAGCCTCGATCTATAATCTTCTGGATTTGTTCATGCATACAACCATCAGCACACATAGCAGTGCAGCAGAGCCAAGGATAAATGAATAAATTAAAAAAACCATGTAGCTGATAGAGCATGTAAAGACAAGAGATTGGTACTTGCACCAAAATTAAATAGAGATCCAAGTCTATGGTTATGAGCTAGCCCCCTACAAATTTCCAAAGTTCCTCTCCATGAGGGTCTTTTCACTAGAATATATAAGGCAAATGATACATGCAGATGAGCTACACTTTATCTCTGCAATGAATAAGTCTCAGTTCAAGATCAAGGCACAAATTGGGCCTTTCATCTGTAATAGCACAATAGCAAGGGAGGAGGCAGATACGATACTGAAGGGGATGGGTTTCAGCTATAGTTTCACTTGGTCTTATGACCTTGTAGGTATTATCTCCAAAAAAATGGTAGAAAACATGTCCACACCCTATGTGCACACACATAGGCCTGCAATTGAGCAGTATTAAAATCAAGTAGAATGGGTGGCCAACGCCTTACAGAAAGATGAAGAGCAGGTGATATCCACCTTAGGCATCCAGACCTCAACACCACAATAAAGGAAGAGTGCGGAAGAAAAATAATACAAGGGGAAAGAGCAAGATAAAGAGATAGGAAGCAAGAGGCCAATAGAAGAGAAATCACCTTCAATGACTGATATCTCTAGCAAAGAATTTAAATTGAAATATAGGATGAGGGCCAGAATTCATATGGATATTGATCAAGGAGGTGAATCAGAGTAGAAGACAATAATTCACATCAATGACACCCTTATAACATCTCTAGTAGGAGGTCAAACAACGACCTCCCCTACATCCTCAGCCACCATGTCTATGTAGCAACAGGGTTTACAGACATCTACTTCCAGGTAGTCCATAGAAGGCCAAGAAAAATCAGTTTATGACACATCCAAGGAGATAAAGTTGAGGAATTAGGTGTTGAAGACAAACACCTACAATCAATTATGGAAGCACGCCTCAAGTTAACAAAGCAAGCTACTGTCTGCCTTTGACACTGAAAAAGGGACAATGCAGATGGCATTTCTAGAAGCCTTGGTCCCACGGCCTCAAGGAGTAGGAGATTATAATAAGGCATCATTTGATTTCATTATCAAGTAAATCCATCCCATTGACCAAATGGAATTACACAAGCATACCAGAGAGATGGTAGCCTCAACCTTGACAAGTACTGCTATGAGCTTTTCAAAACTTTAGGTATCTTTATCCAATACCTAATCACAACTCAAGATGGAGAAAATATATGTTATGGCTAAAGACTCAAGGATCAAGTTTTTAGAAGATTTAATAGTGAAGCTTGGGTATGACCCAACCAATTTTCAAGTTGTGGAGGATATTTTGAAGAAAAATAATGCTGACATAACATCCCTCAGGAATCAGCTCAATATTTTAGCAAAATAAGACCCCTTGGCTAAAGGCATAGAGGAAGAGGAGTTGCAGAAGGCAGACTTAATGAAGTTATTTATGGAACATTCAGCCCAAATCAAGCAAATGGAGACCGAGATGGAGAAGCTACCAAAGGAAAAATAAGAAGCAACTCGAATGGCACTCATCCCACTAGAAGTTGTGCCCATTTCATAAATTCCATCAACTCTACCAGCAACTGCTAGAGCAACTAGTGGGATAGATAAATTGTCTAAGGCCATGGAAATTATGACCCTACATTCACAAGAAATCAAGAAATTAGAGGCACAGATTGACATCCTAAGGGATCAAAAAGAAAAATCAAAAATTGCCCATGAGATAGCCAAAAAGCAGATTGAGAGGTTGGAGAAGGCAGAAAAGGAATTTTCAGTGAGAAACATTCTGGGCCAAACGAAGCTACTAATTTGGGGCAGTATCATAGAGTCATTGGATGAAATCTGGCATTCCATCCACATCATTTTTTAACAAAAATAATTAATGGACAAATTCACAGTGTCTATTGAAAAAGAAAATTAGGAATTGGGAAATATGCCAATCACAACCCCTAAAATCATAAAATTCTTGAACTCCAAAACCAATTATGAGCTTGAATATCTAGACCTGTAGCTTATAATAGTGACCATATTAGAGGTGAAAAGGGTCCCCACTAAGAGGAATTTGGTAAGACAACTGGAGGAGAAGTGTCATGAATTGGACATGGCCATCAGCAGATTCTTAAATAGAATTGAGTCATTGAGGGAAAAATGGTTTCCCTCACTGTATGTAATTAATAACAAGTTGGTCCAAAAGGGATATTATATGACCAAGCTCAGGGAAACAGTTAAAGACACCACCAAATTTCCAACATCAAAGGAAACATGACCTGAAAAGTTGTCTTAGATCTCCTGAGAAATGACATATGTATTCAACATGATCTTAAACATGTTTTCCTCACCAGGCCCACTTTCAGCAAGTACACAGAGGTGGATGAAGTGTATTGACAGGTCATAGAGATGAGAGTTCCTAGTAATAAGGATTAGGAAAAATTGTGCATGCACCAAGATTGAAAAAGACACGGTGCACATATCAACACAGCCACCGATAGATTAAAAGTGCTAGCATCGTATCATATTTAATGATCCAGTAGAGGTGGCCCAAAAGTAGAGTCAGATGTCAGAGCCACCCATCATTTCCTGTTAGTGACCACCTCAGCCACCTTCAACCTACTTTTTCGATTCACGAAGAGCTGTCAAAGTTTTTGGATTCATGAAAACCTACCGAAATTAATTCCACAGGCGGTGTTTTGTCAAATATTTTTTGTTCAAGCATTGCATGGACACACTTGTCTCGTTTTTTATAAATTAGTAATTAATGAAAGTTTCCAAAGTATATTAGGGCAACCGATGTAATTTTTGGTTAAAGACTGCATGCATTGGCAGTATCAAGGGTTGGTGGGTTGGACCTCATTGAACCCTGCATTGTAAGAACTATTGTATTGAAGCACTGTAATTTTTGGAAGCTGGAGCATCAATAGTAAGAAACCGTTTACAGGATACTTGAGCTATTTCTATCTGGTGATGTGATTCTCTTATCTACGTTGAATGTTTCCACTGTTTTTCCTCCTTGCGTATCATTTTAAGATGATTGTAAAACATAAATTTTAGATTAGTATTTGATGTTGGAGCACCTTAATTCTGTTTGTGATTACAATCTGAATGTTTTCTTCATGATGTCTGGTTAATAAATTCTTAATTGTTTTTTAACCACTACTACAAATTTACTACTTCTTTCACCTCAAAATTCCTGTACTTTTAAGATCCAGCACACACAGTTAGCTTCCCTTGTGATGCTTTTGAACTTTTGATGCAAAAAAATGAGCCCCTATTTGACTCCATATCCCAATGGCTTATTTTATGCAGACCTGCTCATCCAACCAACAAAATCAATCAAAACAACCAATTTCACCATCAACGTAACTAGCCTAACATCAACATTCATAACATTAAAGATAAAATTAAATTACAAATAGAGAGAGCCCTCTCTGAGTCTAGGAAGGCTAGGCCCTAGATTCCAAAGTGGTTTGATGTTGTCCTCTATCATTTATTCTTTCCAATCTTATAAATTATAGGGCTACAACATAATGGCGACCATACCGGGGAGAATTATTTAAAATCTTAACCTTTCATCAGATTTCAGAAACTCCCATCAAAACATTATATGATTCAAGTATTTTCCAAAGATTGTTTTTTTCCAGATTTTTGCAAAATATTCAGCCTGTCTGTGCTCTGGGTCTAAATTCTGGCTCCTAGAAGAATATTTACTAGATCTCATCCTAAACCAAATCCTACTTCAATATTTGACAATCCAGAGAAAATTATGAGAAAAACCCCTAGAACTGAGAGTCAAACCATTAGCAAATCCCTCCGCAGAGCAAGTTCCCTCTGTGGAAACTTTGTAACTTTGCAGGACATCCAGTTCAATTTACATTTTAAACAAAGCTTATTCAGGACCAAATCTCAGAATTGGACAAAATAGACAGACTTTGACCCATCTATCTTACAACAGAGTCCAGTTGGGGAAGCTTCCACATCCACCCAAGCTAACCTTCAGCTTCTCCAACACTTTGACTCCCTTCAAGATCTAGTAACAAGATTAACCATAGTTGTTGATGATTCTTACCTTTAACAATCTGTAGAGTTATCTGCTCTTACTACACCAGTTCCCTCTATTATTTCCAAGTTTTCTCATCCTCAGTAAACATTCCCAAGTGTGTCTACAGCCCCTGCCACTTCTTTGAACATTTCCCACCAGAGTGCCAAAACCATCACTCATCCACCCACTATCCACCTTCCTCCATTTAATTCTCCACCTCCCCTTGTCAACACTCCTCTTGTCAACCCCCCTTGTTTTCCCCCACCACCAATCATGGCAGCCAGATATGCTCCCTTGGTGTTGCCACCACATGTGGTAACCATGCCATAGGATTATCAGCCCAAAATTCCACAATTAGATGGGATTGGTCCTGTAACTGTTGAATATCATGTTGATAGAATGAATGACTATTTCGACCTCCAGGAGATAGATGATGAAAGTGTCAAGTTGAGGATGTTTGCCTGAAGTTTGGGAGGAGAAGTATGAAAATGGTTTAAGGGTTTGATTCCAAATAGTATCCATGACCTCCCTTCCTTTCATCAACTATTCATCAATAGATGGGAAGTTAAGAAAAACCCTCTTCAAATCTTGTAAAAATATGAAAACATCAAGAGGAATGTTGGAGAAAGTATCCAAGACTACTATACCAGGTTTAACAGTATATATAATGGACTCCCTGCTCACATGAAACCCCCATAAGGCTTAGACATGGTTAAGTTCCGAGATGGTTTAGATCCAGAAATGGCTTATCAACTGAGAGAGAGAGAGATCCTGCTACATTGGAAGAAAATTAGAGGGGTGTAGTAAGTGTAGAAGCCAACCTACTTGCCAAAATATCTAGAATGAGAAATGATAAGAGAGTTAATATAAGAGAAGAACCAACAGCTTCCACATCTAATGCTAATATTGATAACCTAGTTATAACTATGGAAAGGATGATGGAGAGGATCATCCTGAATGAGAGAGCTATTCCTAGGGAAAATCAGCCAGCTCCTCAAAACATAAATCAAAACCTTAGAAGAAACCCCCTTAAAATAAGACAAAGAGAAAAAAGAGGCCCTGACCAGTAAATTAGGCCTCCATTCCAAGAGAAATATGTTGATGAATATGAGGGATTGGTCAAAGAATTAGAAGAAAGTAATTAATCTAATGGGAATTACTGAAAGATTATGTTTTCCTTAAAGAAGAACAAGGTCTGTTTTCTCTGAGTCAAATTGAAGTAGAATCTGAAGAGTCTGAGGACTATAAATAA
Organism: Pinus albicaulis; assembly: GCA_034641835.2. NCBI lineage: Eukaryota > Viridiplantae > Streptophyta > Pinopsida > Pinales > Pinaceae > Pinus > Pinus albicaulis. The sequence continues at coordinate 1,141,709,854 of CM076580.1, forward strand.
GGGTTCAAGAATGCCATCATGGAAGTGAATATATAATATAACCTCAGAAGAAATAAAAACTATGATAATTCCAAGAAAATAATTTTGAAATTTCTCCTAAAAAGGTCCCTGAAACTGATCCCAAGAAAACAGTAGAAAATTGAAAGAAAGAATAAAGTTCAAAAAAAGTTGTTAATGTCCTAGAAAAGAATGACATAGAAAACAACACTAGTAAATAAACTATCATCCATGTCAAAACTACTCAAGTTGATATCCCCACTAAAATCCAACAAGCTGAGATTGTTGCAAAAATATTGCCCAAGAAGACTGATTGTTCAAATATGCTAAAAACACAGACATCATCCAGCATTGAGAATGAAATTGTTAAAATAAAAATCTCAATTCCTCTCACTTAATTGGTAGACAAGGATATATATATATATATATATATATATCCCAGGACCTAAAGGTGTTGAACATTGGAGAAATTACTAACACTGTCAATCTGAATGATGATAAGCCTACACATTTGTTTGGGCCCGAAGTGGATGGTATATCCCAGAAGTGAGGTGTTCCCCCATTTTATATTAGTCTGAATGCTCATGATAAAATCCTCCACAATTCCATGTTAGATTCAAGTGCATCACATAAACTTATGCCAAAGGATGTTATGGAGAAACTTGGCCTTGAGATAACCAAACCCTACAAATATTTGTACTCATTTGACTCCAACAAGGTCAAATGCCTAGGTCTCATCAAATATATTTGTATTACTTTAGCCCAGATACCAGCGGAGAGTCACGTGATGGATATAGTAGTGGTTGACATCCCTCCTAAGCATGGCATATTTTTATGGGGAGCCAAGCTACAAGGGACCCTCCAAATAGAAATGACCTATGCTATTATACCAGTGTTTGGCCAACAAAGAAGACTATATAGGGAGACTCTAAAGAAATACATGGTGAGCAGTAAAAAAAAACCACATAACTACCCCCTTTACTCTGTCCATTATGACCTAGACTCATTCATTCTTTACAATGATGAAGGAATTAATGAACAAGTAGCTAGAGAATAAGAGGACCAAGATAGAGAGCAAGCAGACCACTTGAAAATTGTACAACACAAGTCTGAATCTGAACCTTTGTGGAACATGAGCTTTGATGACTCTTATGCAAAAGCAGGTTCAGGAGTAGGGGTGTGGGTCTATAATACTAGAAAAAATCATGCAGAGGGTCATTCTTACAAACTAAATTTTATGTACACCAACAATATAACGGAATATGAGGCACTCCTTTTGGTTTTACAACTTTTGAAGAGATTAGGAGCCAAAATAAATTTTTTCCATGGGGATTCTGAGCTGGTTATTAGACAAATCAAGGGAGAATATTCAACCAAACATCCTTGTTGTACAGGCAAAACCCCTCTGCGGACAGAGGTGATCCCTCTAGCCCTAGGGTGGGTCTAGAAACTATAGGAACATACTAACATCTACCTTCCTAGATTGTAAATGAAATTCAAAGCAAGGAAGATGACCTACCATGTTTAGATGTTATGTCATAATCTTCCGTCGAAGCTTATTGATCTGTCGTTCTCCTCAAGAACAATGCATGCTTCTACCAACGCCTGATTACCTGTACAGACAATCAAGACACCACGACAAGCATAAAATCATGAAAAACATAAAACAATTACAACCTATATAACTGATCAAGGAATGCTATAAATCTCATTATAAATGTAAACAAGAGTGGAAGATAAACATCAATTGCATTTTATTATGATAAAGACAAGGGGATTTTTCAACCAAACCTTGATGTTGAGGCTCTCCTTCGGCAGGTCCATATCCAGGAATGTTTGCAACACCCTCATACAAAAAGATCCAAGATCTCACTACGTTCCTAACACACAAAAATAATCATAGACTGCTCTATTCTCTTGAAGCTATAATTGCTTCTCCTTTCTATGATTGCTGCTTCTCACTAGCTAACTCTAACTAAGGTAGAAGAGGTGAAAGAGGTCTCATTATATAACAATGGAGGAGGAGGATATGGGCCCTCAAATAATGGGAAAAGAGCTTATCCTTTGGATTAGTTCCTATTTTATGGGAATAAGTCCAAAGGGGAATTTCTCAGCCATATCCTCAAAACAAACTTACAGCTCTCTGCCTCGTGAAGCTTCTAGTCGTGGAATTTTTTTTTCTATTTTAAAAAAATTTCCAAAAGAGGATTGGCGCAGGTCATACATTAAGACAGAGTGTCAATCGGCGTGGGTCTCAGTGCAAATATTTGCTATCGGTGCGGGTCAAACACTGAGACAAAGCGCCAACCTTGAAAACCAGTTTTTTATAGGGATATTCCAGAAAAGTTGTAAAGGGAGATGAATTGACAGACAAAGTGTGGTTCAGGGGTATGTATTCCATGCTTGGAAAGTACACACAAGTCACTATATGGGGCCTCTAGGATCAAGGAATGGGTAGTACAAGGACAATGACAATTTTTTGTGTAACAGATGCCCCCTAAAGTATGAAGTCTGAACACGAGTGAGGGGTGAAATTATTTACGAGTACATGCAAGGAACTAGAAGCTGCCGTAGAGATACCTACAAATCAATCATAGATACATACACATAACTAGAATATCTGATGAAAATACATGAATCAAGGTATGGACGCAGCCATCTGTAAAAGATACCATGGTATGGTCATAGCCATCCATCTGAAATAAAAATGTATCCAATCATGGAAAAATCATATTGCCTAGCAAACTGGACTCTAGAGAATAAAATCGAGGGTCTTGCGCTCTGTCACGACCTGATCAAGTACTATTTCAAGCATGCGAATAAATGAGTTGAATTCAAACATGCAGGAAAATTGCCTGATTACCGATCAATGATGTAAACTGTTAATAGGCACGAGAGAAACCACCAGTGATGATAATGGCTCTCAAGGTACTAACAATACAATCCAGAAGATTAGAATAAAGAAATAAATTCTAACACCCGTGAAATCACCAGATCAAAGGCTAATTATGTGAACCTTTTGTCGAATGCGAAGAAATTTCCATTATGGGATGAAAGCTCTAAGGTACAAGATAGGAGTCTCTAGATTGACTTCCCAAATAATGAGTTGAAGTCAACACGAAGCGATCCATCGAAGGAGGGTCATAATGAATCCCACATCATCGGCATGAAATAGAGAATGTAATATGAATGTTAATCAATACTGAAACAGAGAATCAAGGAATGTACAAACTACAAAAGGATTTTCTCTTGAACAAATCGTTGACACGACTCTGGAATTTTCCAACATTTGACTCAAATAGGATCAGAGGTCATGTTAACAATAATGGTAATTGAATGAGAGGAAAACGGATTTCCCAAACTCATGGAGGCTAAGTGACAGAGTGAAGATATCCCAACTCGACACAAACTATTGATAAGTGTAATTTTCAAGAGTGACATACTACCGACACAACTGAAAAATAACTTCCATTTTCCCCCACCATTTATGGTGACTAACTATTTATTTTTTCACAATGTTGAAGAGGATAGCATATGCTTTTCATATAACTTTTTCCTTTGGACAAATCCATCCTAATACATTTTACGAGCCCTAGGAGGAACTCGATGTCATCACGATGACAGATCCAATGTCATAAAATGTTAATGAGCTCAAAAAAGGTGAAACTCAGTGTATTTTCATGTTTAGAGAGTTTGAAAAGAGGTGAAAAGAAAATTCCAAAAGTCCATTTTCGTAAATAGTCCCTCATACCCAAAAATTTAGAAAAAAAATATGAGAGAACCTTTTAGTCGCGATTGGATAAGGTATTCCTTTTTCATAAATATTTTGTCCCAGCCCGAAAAAGGGGTAAACATATACTAGTTAAACGACGTTTCACAACCTTTAACGAGTTCAAAACGAAAAGAGATCTAAAATATTTTCATGTTTTTAGAGTCAGAAAAGAGCTAAAAGTTGACTCCTCTTGGAGGAACGAGTGGAATTAAGGGTATAAACTGGTCCGATGATGGTGGAACTGCTCAGAATAAGTAAAGGTCAAGAGGTTGGCTAAGAATAACACTCATTGCAGCGGTTCCTCATGAATGGGTAAAATAATCAAGTGAAGGCATACGATTGGTCGAGCAGATGGTAACGATGGAATGATAAAACCAAGGCTCATCTGGAAAAATAGGCTGATAAAATGGAAACCACGAGAGGTAAAATAAGAATGGATTCATTTATACACAAGCTTGAAATTAGGAAACTCTACTTGAACTTGGTTTCATTTTTACACAAGCTCGAAACTTTTTAGGAAACTATGCTTGCAACCAGTTTCATTTTTACACAAGCTTGAAATGGAAACAAACTATGCTTGAAATACTTTCGCATGCCCCCAGCATGATGACTCAATTCGAGGTACATTCCCCCTAGCTTCATGGCATTCACTTAAGTAGACTACTAGTTACTAATAGGTGGATGGAATGAATGCTCAATTACGAGATCAGGTGAAAGACTCGACGTGGATTTCACAAGATCTCATCAAAGATTTGAATTGAAAAGGGAACCCGTTTCATTTTTTAACGAGGTTAACACAGTTAAAATAACCATCCTCATAAGATCTTGTTTCATTTTTTAAGGAGCTTGACACAAGAAAACAAATTATGATCCAAAAGAAGCTTGTTTCATTTTTTAAGGAGCTTGACACAAGAAAACGAACTTTGCTCCGACAACCTTGTTTCATTTTTTTAAGGATCTTGACACAAGAAAATGAACTCTGCTCCGAGAGAAATTGTTTCATTTTTTAAGGAGATAGACATAATAAAACGAACTATGCTCCGAAAACTTGATTATGATGAATAAGAATTCATGGCTTGCAAGATTTTCTCATCTGATGGGAGAAAAAAACTCTGGAAATTAGGATCCAATGCCCCCAGTACATTGTATACTACCTCACTAACTAAATTATCACTGGATGCAGACATGGAACAAGTGGCCACATAATTGACCTATGGTGGGGAAGATATCACCAGTAGGTAAGGACCAGGAAGGGATGGTGGTATACTAGATGGCACATCAGGACCAAAGAATGAAAGTTGATCAATGGTCATGATTCGACCTTCGTGTGGAAAATAGATCACATGAAAGAGGGAAGAGACAAGCATGCCCATGGCATAAGCATAGTCACTCTCCATGAGAAAATTAAAATCCAAGGGGCCTTAGACCAATATTATGTATATATAGATGGTTTTCCCTCCTAAAGTAATAGGAAACTTCGGAAGGATCCCTAATGGTTAACTTGCTCATTTGTTAAAAGCCAATAGATTCTGAGTAAGAGGAACAAGTTGCAGAGAACCCAAATCTTTCCAGGTAGTTGAGGATAGAATACTAGTTGAGGATAGAATACTAATGGAGGTGCCTTCATCTATAATCATGCCCAGTACAACCATATTGCAGGCCTTCACAGTAATCTCAAAGGGCATGTAAGAAGGAAGACGGTATCCCGTAAATCGAAGCCAATCAAAGGAAGTGACCAAAGTACATGGAGGGGATGCCATAAGAATAGGAGGATTTTCCCCTTAGAGTGTAAATACCATCCTTCTGAACTCCGGGAACAAGAGAAGGAGAATCACTTTTTGGAACTGTGGCAACAGGAGTTGGAGGATCACCCTCCTGGATCATGGAAACAAGAGGATCACCCCTCGATCCAGGGAAATCAGAGGAAACAAAAAGAACTTGACTGGGATGAGACCCACTCTCTGTTGAACCTTCAATTGGCCTTCAATTTCTCATTATTTTGCTAATCGAACCATCCATTTTTGCATCATTCCTCTCACCCATTGTCATCATTATTTACCATATTTCCTCATAAATGAACAAAAATTTTGCATACATGTTTACATGTTTTATTATTATTATTTCCATTATTTTTAATGAATTAAGAATATTTTTGCATAGTTTTATTAATGACAGTTTGACAAGTTCTAGATTATGCAACTCAGACAAGATTCCATAGCCATCTCGATGGTTAAGGTAGTAGCACCAATCTAAAATGAAATCTGACACTTGGACATGGTTTCTAGAAGCTCTAATATGGATTGTGAGTGATCAAATTCCACCCAGCTCGCACATGTGGACCTCCAAGAAAATATCAAGGGAAAATCGTAGCAGTTTTTTTTTTTTTAAACTAAAACGGTTATAGATTTTTTTATTTATCTGAAAGATTGTGGGGTCTTTTCCAATCTAACCCCGTGTACAATGCAGATTTCTAGATTCTGCCTGTTTCCTCTATTACAGATTTCAGGGCATTTGTATATAGCTGTCATTGTTAACAAAAATTAGCCCTTTCATGAGTTCACTACCTTTATTTGCCATTTGGTCCGCTTCACTGTTTAATTTTCTGAGGATGTGATAAAATTTGCAGCTGTCAAAATCTTGGAGCACTCTTTTCAATCTATCCGCAATATTGTTGAGGCTAGGGTTGTTGAATCGAGCTCCCTTGTTTAAATTTTTTATTATAAGCTCTGAATCTCCAAAGACTTGTAGTTTTTGAACACCTTTGTCCCTAGCTATCTGGCAGGCTTTGAGAAGCCCGAAGAGCTCAGCTTGGTTGTTGGTCTTCTTACCTAACCCCCAGTAGAATAAATCTTTGGAAAGTCCATCTGTTGTATATATGACTCCCCCCGCTCCAGCTGCCCCAGGGTTCCCTTTTGACGCCCCATCGAAGAAGATAGTGTGTATGTTTTGAGATCTCCACCAACTTTGAAAGATTTCCTCTTCCTCTCTTAAGCGCCATCCCGGCTTTCCATTTTGAGGAATAGGAGGATTTCTGCCCGGGTAAGGCACAAGGTACCCTAACCATATCTTTTCTTCTTGCAGCAGAGTAGTGTCTTCTTTTATGTACTGCTGTTTGGCCACTTCCATCAGGAAGGCTTTGGCTTTTGCAGCTATTTTCATCGGGGAATGCCTCTCCTCATTGAAGATCAGATGATTACGTGTCAGCCATATCTGCCAATAGACATATTTAGGTAATGCTGTCCAGATTCTACTCCAAAAAGATTTTTGGGGGATATGGTGGGGGTAGAGCTGCCTCCAAGAGGCAAAGAGTTCGGCTGTTGTGTTAAAGATTGGGACAGTGATCTGCAAATCCATTAGGATGAGCCTCCATACATCCTTTGCCACGCTGCAACCTATGAACAGGTGCTGGACTGTCTCAGAGCTGTTGTTACACATCGCACACCTGTGAGGCCCCGCAATGTTTCTTTTCTCCAAATTATCTCCTGTGAGAATTTTATTATGGATCGCAGTCCAAATAAAAAAATTCACTTTAGGTGTGGCAAATGAGTCCCAAACGGTTTTCCAAATGTCTGCAGTGTAGTTGCTGTTTCGATTGCCCTGCAATACTTTATATCCGAGTGCTGTGGAATATATACCTGTTGGGCCCCAACCCCAACAGTCTCTTGCGGCCTTGTGAACCGGTGCAGCATCCTCCAGAAGGTCTTCGAGCTGTGCTTGCTGGTGGCTCAAACAATTTGGGACTCCATGAAAGTCCCAGCCCTCCCATTCCCCACGCTGATTCCACTTTGCTAATTCGAAAAGGCGTTTAACACTTGCGCGCTCCATCCATTCTTTAATCTCTGCTATATTTCTGTTTTCTTCAAGTGGGGCGTTTCCCATAATACGATCTTTCCACAGGTGTATGCGTTTTCCGCTGCCTGGTATTCTGTAAACCTGTTTTAAAAATTGAATGCTGCTCTTGCAGCAAAGGCTCCAGACTTGCGTGCTCTTATTTGTGGTTCTGTTTGATATGTTGCTGAGCTCGTTGTTTACCCCATACTTTAACCTCAGCGTTCTGCTTACAGGATGAGAGGGGTCATGAAGAAGATTCCACAAGATTTTCCCTCCTAAAGCATAGTTTACCAGCAGGGGATCCCGTCTTTGCAGTCCCCCTTCATCCTTTGGCCTTTTGACAACGTCCCAGCTCACCAGGTGCATTTTATTTTCATTTCCTTTGCCTCCTTGCCACAGAAATTGTCTGAGAAGTTTGGAGATCTGCTCCATTACGTTTCTGGGTGCCAAAAGGAACGAAGCCTGGAATATGGGAAGCGCTGACAACACTGATTTGATCAGTATTACTTTGCCTCCCTTGGTCAACCAGTAACCCCCCCATGCAGCTATCTTGCTTTTGATTTTCGAAACTATATCACTCCATAAATCTCTTTTGTTGATTCCTGAGTTAATGGGCAGGCCAAGATACTTGAATCTGTCCCAGATTGCTTGTCCTTTAAACCCAAGAAGTGTAGTTATGGCTTCAAGTTCTTGTTGTGCAATGTTCCAGCTATACACTTCACTCTTGCTTTCATTCATAGCAGCTCCAGAAACTCTACAATAACTTCTGATGACGGTGTCAAATGCCCGAGCGATTCTTGTGGAAGCTCCTCCTAAGAGGAGAGAGTCATCAGCAAACAGTGCATGATTCGAATATTCTGCATCTGTTGATGATTTGAGGCCTGGAATGCTACCAGCAGCTTTCTCAGCATTTAGCTTTCGTCTTAAAGAGTCCGCCATTAGAATGTACAGGTAGGGCGAGAGAGGGCATCCCTGTCTAATGCCTCTCTTGGCTTGGAAGAAGGATGTTGGGCGGCCGTTGACTAGTGGTGCGATCCATGGGGATTCAATGCAGGCTTTGATAAGTTGAACAAAGTTGGGCGAGAAGCCAAAGGACAGCAGTATTTTACTGAGGTAAGATCGATTCACTCTATCAAACGCGTTTGCCATGTCTAATTTAATCACCATTCCTTTCTCTTTCCTCTGTCTGCTGGAGTGTATTGTTTCCTGAACCTGGATTACATTATCCAGGATTTGCCTACCTTCCACAAATCCACTTTGAGAGCATGAGATCACCCTTTTTAACAGTGGTTTAATTTTGTTTGCTAACAACTTAGCCAGTATTTTGTATGATGCATTACACAACGAAATAGGCCTGTATCTAGAGAAATTTTCAGGATTGGAGTCTTTGGGTATTAGTGCTAAGTAAGTTGAGTTGGTTCCTCCCCCGATCTTTGCTTTTGCCATACATCCTCTTATCATTTTCTGCAGGTCCACCTTTATTATATGCTAGCAAGCTTGAAAGAAATGGATTGTGAATCCATCAGGTCCCGGTGCCTTGTCCGGCTCCATGGCCCATATTACATTTATGATTTCCTCCTCCGTTGTGGGTCTGCAGAGATTTGCATTTTCTTCTGGGCTGATGAGATTAGGAATATTTGAAAGAAAATCCCCAGATTCCTCCTCATTGCTCTGAACTTCTGCATTGTAAAGACTTTTGAAATAAGCTTCAGCTGCTGCTTTGACTTGTTTGAACCCTTTGCAAAGTTGTCCATCTGCTGTTTTGATTTCTGATATATGATTTCTTGACAGTCTTGCTCTGTATTGCCTGTGGAAGAAAGGTGTATTCCGATCCCCAGCCTTCAACCACAGACTTCTAGACTTGATTCTCCAATATTCCTCTTCCCTTCGAAAGGATTGATATGCTGTTCGTTGAACTAGAATTTCTGTTTCCAACAAATCTGTTGTAATATCTTTGGCTTCCATGTCATTTTGCAGGTCTTGTAATGTGTGAAATGCCTCTTTTCTTTGTTCAGGAGGAGTATATGTTGGCTTTTTGATCCATTCTTTCAAGGCATATTTTGTCTCTTTCAACTTCTGCTCCCAAACATAGCTTGTGGATCCGGAGATAGGTTTGGACCAAGCTTTTTTCACAGTATCTAAGAAGCCATCTCTCTCGATCCAGAGAGGGCTGAATCGGAAAGGTATCGGTCCAAGATCTTCTTCTTCTTCAATTAGGAGCTGTATTGGTTTATGGTCGGAGGTAAGTTTTGGCAAAATTTTTGTGATGATGATTTTATTGTTCATCATAATGGAACTTTGCACCAGAAAGCGATCTAATCTTGCTGAGATGTGTTCCAATCCTGTCCGGTTATTGGACCAGGTATAAATGCCACGAGCTGGGTTAAAGTCCATCAGATCCCAGGTCTGAGAGAGCTCCTCCACCATTGGCAGCAAGGGGTCTCTGCTACTAATTCCCCCCCTCTTCTCTTTTGCTTTCAATACTATGTTTAGATCACCTGCTATAATAATATTGCTGGGAGAAGTTGCTTCTAAAAAGTCAGAGAGGCTGCTCCAGCACTCTCTTTTTTCAGTGTAAGAGACTGGTACATAAAGATTAAAAAGGGTGATAGATAACTTACTTGCTTTGTGTTTCAATTCTGTGAAGATCCAGTGCTGGGTTTCATGGGAGTTGATCAGCTGTAATTGGTCTTCGTTCCAAAGAGTAGCCAAGCCCCCGGAGGTGCCCCTTGCACTAACTGCTTTTCCTGCTTTTTTATGCCACTTTAATCTGCTGATCTCTAGAAGGGCCTGCCCTTCTATTTTTGTCTCTTGGAGCATGAGTATTTCTGAGGGTTCAGCTTTCAAAAGGTCCTTTACAGCCTCAATTTTGGAGGGATTCCCCAGTCCTCTACAGTTCCAAGAGACTAGCTTCATTATTTATTGATTTGTTGGTTGTGGCCTCCCTTGGAGGGCCTTGGTCTGGTGTTTCGCCCAATAGACATTTCTATTGTAGGCTGGCTTCCTTGTGTTTTGAGCCTTTCTGCCTCCTCCTCCCTCTTCTCCTTTCTGGATTTCTTTCCTGCTTTTTTTGCTTGACGCTCGAAGGTTTCGTCCTCCGAAGTGTCCGAGCTCTCCATTGGTTTTTTCCTGGCTATATCAGCATATGATAGGTTTGTTGGACTATCTTGGTTTGGTTCTCTCTGGATGGCTTCCACTCCCTCTTTGTTTGGAGGTGTAGTTTCTTCTTGCTCCTCATTCTCCTGCGTTGAGTTAACTTGATGGATCTGCTGTTCACTTTCTATACCATTTGGATTTGCGTCCTCTTCTTGATTTATTTTGGGTCTGCTGGTTTCTCCATTCTTATTGCCTTTTCCTGAACCTTTTTTTGTGTTTGCGTTTTTCTGCACTAAGATCCATTGGTCCCCATTTTGTTTGTCACCTTGTTCCTCCGCCTTCTTCTTGCAGTGTTTTGCAAAGTGACCGTGGCCATGGCAGTGTCTGCATTTAAAAGGCAGTTGCTCATAGTCCAACTCTTGTACATATGTCCACCCAGCTACAGTAAGTTTGATTGCTTCTGGTAACCCTTCTTCCAGATCCACTTCAACACAGATGCGTGCACATGAGTACTGATCCTTCCTAGCAGCTTGATCTATGTATTTTCCCAACGCATTTCCTATGATCTGCAGGGTTTTGTGATTCCAGCAATGGAGAGGCAGGTGTGGGAGCCGAACCCAAACCGGGACAGCCGAAGGAACGTCCTGAGTTGGGTCAAAGTCCGGGGACCATTTGTTTAGGTATAAGCCCTGAGGGCCCATGAAATAAGGCCCATTTCTGAAAATTAATCCTTTATCCTCTGAGTTTTCGAAGACAAAAAAAAAGTAGCCCTTACCCACGAAATAGCTTTTGACTCCCTCTTTAATGAGAGGTTTCCAGTTTCTTTGAGTCCATTCCTCAACCGATTTTGGCGAAGGCCAGAGGCCCGTGAACTGGCCTATGAGACCTCTTTCAGCCAGATTCAGGGCAGCTCTGCATGTATCTTCTTCGGGGAGAGCTACTGTTGGGATTGAATCCATCTTCTTCACAAACTTCTTCAGAGACTCAAAGGGAGGTCTCTTTGTTCCAGATGCTACTAAGGATTTGAATGCCTGCACCTCCGGTGGCAGAGGAGGGGAGACAGACTCCCCAATGGCCTCCATGGAGAACAATCACCCGGATCAGACCTTGCTGGGGACGCTAAGACAGTCACGAGGCCATCCACGAACACTGCACAATGAGGCAATAAAACCAACGGACAGAACAGCTGCAAGCAGAAGAGCGATCCTCCAGAAAACGAAACCTGCAGAAGAGGACCAAGAAGCGGAAAGAGAGCCCCAGGGCCGGGCCTGAGCGCCTCTCCGGCAGCCCAGCAATCCGAGCCGAGCAACCAGATCCTCAAAGCGCGATCAGACAAAGTTGCAGTAATGTTCTCAAAAAAAAAAAAAAAATCGTAGCAGTTTTGACCAGTCAACTTCAAATGCATTTTCTGAGCAAATAAAAGTGAATTAGCCAAAACAAAAAGATGGGTTTTGTTCAGCACAGGCCTAGTTAATTTTTTCATGTGATTATTTTTTAAATTCATCTCCATTTGGGAGATATTTCATGTTCTTTGAACCCCCATTTTGCAATTGCGTGAGATCATTCGTGACTCTGTAGCTATCTTCATGGTTTTCCCAACTCTAGTTCGTCAAATGAACAAAGAAGCACATGTGTAGAGAGGTAATTATTCCATCATGGATCTTCTCCTATTCTCTTGAGCCAAATCATCAAGAAAAATGCCCAATGGCGCAGTCAAAGAGCAAGTCAATGTATGGATAGGTGAACAACGTGAGTCCAAACAAATTACAACTCTCCAATTTGCTTTCCAAATAGACATCTATGTTTATTTTTATTCTTCTTTTCAAATGCATAATCCACTCAAACAGTTATTTTAAAACTCTGTATAAATATCGAGATATGCAAACTGGGAAGTAGTTAATTTTTTATATTAAAACTGTGATACAATTCCAAACTTGTTTTATCAATAAAGAAGATCAGTTCTAGTATTCTGATGTGCAGATAATTTAGTTGATTGCATACTCATTTTGTTACAGAGGGCCCCTACACAGAAAGGAGTTTTTTTTTAGTTGCTTCCATAGTTTAGTTTACTATATTTCCTAGTTAGTTTTCGCATTGATTTTATAGCTTTGTTCTTGTCACTTTCATAGATCGATTCTCTGTTAATTTCATAGTTAAATTCTCACCCATTCATAGTTTAAATTCTCAACATTTCATAGTTTAATCCCATGTTAATTCTCAACATTTCATAATTTTAGTTATTTTATGGATCAGTCTTTTATGTTACACACAGTTGAATATGATATCTCATGCTCTTATAGATTGTTTCATTGTCGTGACCTTTAATATCCCAATTGAAATCTATTTTCGCATTTGATAACACAAGCGGCTGTAGGTTTGATTTATGCAATTAGATACTCTAACATTTCTTGTTTGAATTAGTTAATTCAGTCAATTTCAAAGAAATAGATTTCATGCTTTCAATCCATGGATTTAGAATAGAAATTTGGAATTATGTCTTGAGTTCTCTTAGATAGAGTTAGATTAAACTTGTGTTTCAATCATTCTAGATAGATTTTAATTCTCTGTTTTTATCAAGTCAATTTCCTTAATTCATAGGTAGCGCATGGGCTTGTTTGGATAAATAGAATGCAAAGGTGTTTTGTTTCACTTCAATATTTTTCAATAGATGTCAAGCCGACATAGATTTATTTTTTTAGAGCTAAAGAAATTATTTCTTTCTTTTTTTAACTTTTTTTATGAATATATATCTTAGATCAGATTTCCTTCTTTCATATAAATTATAGAATACTTCTTTCAATTAGATAATTTTGTAATTCTCTTTTAATTAGATTTTTTTCTTGCAAATTAAGTAGTTCATCTTTCACTATAATTTAGAGATTTTTGATTGCTTAGGCAGTTGTTCATTTTCATTAATGTAGATTTCGTAGATATAAAGATTATCAAAAAAATTGAACTTCTTTTCTTTTCCTAAAATTTTAATAAGCAAATTCATTGAGATTTAGGAACACATTTAACTCATTTAAATAGAATTAAATCATCACAATCTCTTACATTTTATCAAAAACGACAAACAAAACATAAATTGACAATCACCATAATAAAATAGGAATAAGAGAGGATTTCTAGCACATATTGTGGACAAACACTTCACAAGCATACTAGCCCTAGTTGATAATAAATGATGCAATTTAAGAACAATTATATTTCCAAACATTTTGGCGCCGTTTCCGGGGAAGTGTTTATAGGAGTCCTTTTATTTTCAAAAAAACAAAAAAAAAATTCAATCACCTACCACACCCACTATATCACATGGTGCAGTAAGAGCCACACATCCACATCATGAATTCTTATTTTTGCGGGTAGCAGAAGAGGTGACAAAGGAGGTTGAAGAAATGGACAGAGATGATGACAATGAGGAAGATCCTTTTGGATTTCCCATTCAAGAAACTGATATCAATGTTCAAATGAGCAACATCCCTCCATCTGTACTTCCTAAGTTCAAAAGTATGAGATCAGAAGACCCGGAAACCTTTCTTTTTGAATCTAAAATCATTTGTAGATCTTATGGCTACCCATTGCACATTAAAAAATTGAATTTTTTTCTGGCAACATTGAAGGATAGAGCTCTTAGATGGTTCATAACTTTAGGAACAGATTCTATAAGGACATGGGATGATATAAAAATATTATTTTTGGAAAATATAAAGATTATTGCATGCACCATGACCTTAGAAATGAAGTCTTTAAGATGAACCAAAAAGGGGATGAAAGCCTAGAAGATTTAGTGGAGAAAAGGATGAATGGATTGATATTCTTAATCTAGTGGGAAAAGGAGATGTCTATCAATTTTCATTTCAAGAAATTTGTGAATTATGCAAGAACATATCAAGAGGAAAAGCAAAGTATGTAAGATCCTCTCAAGATCCATTTATGGCAAGAGTAAGTAAGTCGACATCAGGATTGGGAATTAAAACTGAACCTAACAATTTGTTAAACATTCTTGGTAATTTAAATGAACAAACTGACATGCTAAGAATGCAAAACAAGCAAAAAGTTGCTTCATTTCTATTTTTCCCTAAATGTAGAAAGAAACACACTTTGCATGAATGTCCACTTGATAACATTAAAATTTGTAAAATTTGTGCAGGGTCACATACTACTGAAGATTTCCCATCATTACCAGGGTTGAAGGAAATCTACCAGAAGGATAATGGAGAAAATCAAGCACAAGAGAAACTTTTTTATGTAGCTCCAAGAGGACTAGCGCAGCCTCATCAACCCAATATGATGCAATATCCTTATGCACAGTTTCAAGGTTATGCACAAAAATCTCAAGGTAATTGGAAAAAACCCTTGCCTTGGAAACCTTGGACATCTCAATCCCAACCTCAAAACCAACCTTGGAAACCTTGGCCATCTCAATCCCAACCTCAAAACCAATCTTGGCAACAAAGTTGGCAAAGGCCCTACGAAGGAAATCCACCATATCCTCAATCTTTCCCTCTCTATCCTCAATACCATGATAAATGTTATCCATACCATTCACCTCCACCACAACATCAATATCACCCTCATTTGAACTAAATTCAACCTTTCCCATTACTATCCACACAAGCAACCCAAAGATCCATTCCCACTCCACTACTTGGACAACCATTTCATATCCCCAACAATAAAACACCTCAATAAACTTACAATTTTGAGGTATTGTAAAATGATTCACCAACTATCATTGAAGAACAACAACCAGAAGAAGAAGACTCAGATAAGGTCCAAGAATCATGGATTCCTTTTGATAAAGAGAAGTTGTTGGAACCAGAGATTGAAAATTTTCATGATTTCCTATCACAAGATTCTCTGAATGAAGATCACATCTCCGAAGACTTGCATGACATGATAGCAGGAAACCAAGGAATACAAGATTACATTGAATCTTGGTTTAGGGGATTCATCAGATCCCAATACTCAATTCATTATTATCTTCTGACATCATCTCAATCAAGGAAATTGGTCTCTCATATACTTGTACATATCAAAAAGTATATTTCAAACTTGCATATGAGTTTATCTATCATCCTATTACAGACATGGTTCCATTGGAAGTATTCATATACTTGAATAAGATTTCTTTTCCAAGTAGAGTAGGACATATAAAAAATAAAAATAAAAAGTAAATAGAAAAATAAGTCCCATTGTGAAAACCAGCTTACTAGCGCAATTAGACATGAGCTTTTCTTGAAAACTAGGCAACTAGCAAGAAAAGTTCACAATAACTTCAACAATTTCGTGATGGTTTCGATCTTTTAGTATGGTTCTTTAAATAATTGTTGGTTCTATGCTCGAGTTGGATGATGTGGAATTCATTAAGGTCCACCTTCCAATAGATCTTATCCCATCGACCTCAACACCTTATCTGGGATCAACATCAGAGATTATTTGGAGTGCCTTGGAACTTGCATACATCAATGGCAAGCCTCCTCGTTGACAACAATGGAAATACAACAATGTCTCTTGAGTTTTAGATCTTGCAGGTGACTCGACTTCAACGCATTCATTCATCCAGATGCACTCAGTTACCTTGACACTCATTTTACATTATCGGTGACTTGTCTCGCATTGGTTAACAATTTTCATCAATGATCGATAATCCAATCATTTATTCCCATGCTCAACTTCGACACACTCATTCGCATGGTAAGAATTGTACCATGAATTTTGGCTTTGATCAAAACTAATGGTTTTATGGAATCAACAACAACTTGCAGCAGTACATTTTATTGGTCTCTTGTAGCAGCATGTTTATCTTTTTGTCATTCAATAGTAGCATGATGGCACAATTACAACATTTTCCTTTCATTTAATTTTCAAGAAAAACAATAAATTTGGGCCTATTTTAGTCAATATGCATTATGTTTCATGGTTTCTACTTCAGCAGGTAGTACACAATTCAAATCAATAATTCAAACTCAGAGAAAACAATTTTTTTTGCAAAAATTGGCATTTTTTGCAAGAGCAGCCTGTTTTTGTTGTTGCAAATTTTTCCGGAGGCAATTTTGGCATAAATATTACAAGAGATTGGAGCATAAAAAAAAAATCTAAGCTTCTGGGTTTTCTTAGAATTTGATAAATTAATACATGGAGAGAACTAAAATAAAAAGAAAAAAAGAAATTTTGAAGGGCATTTCAATTGGGTTTCTAAGACAAATTTTCATTTTTCACCATTATGGATAGATTAGGGCAGATTTTAGTAGTTACGCATAGTAGTGCCTTTTCTTCATCAAAATGAAATTCTGAAAGCAAGTGGCAGTGGAAAAGGTAAAAATACACGGTGAAAGAGGGTAGAAATTGATTTGATCATAGCTTCTAAACCACGCATCCGTTGGTTCTAAAATTTTTATGGTATATGAATTGAGGTAGGGTAAATGAACACACAAAAATTCAGAAAATTATAGTGTGTATTTTTCATGAAATTGGCCACTTTCACCTACAGGAATTGCTCATTTTTCTCGATATCCATGCACCATTTGGATGAGATATTTTATGGGAAGATGCATAAAACTAATGGAAACAACCTCAAAAAATTTCAGGAGAATTCGATTTACCATTTGAGAGAAATTGGGAAAACAAGTCTGCTACATGAAAATGGTACATTTCGTAGAGCAAGGTCGAAGTGATGGAGCAGCGTATCGGAGCCAAATCAACACCTACAACTCCTACTTCAGAATTTCAAGTTCTTAAAAAGGTAATCTTAAGGTAAAACTAGCCTTAAACTTTTTAACTTGTTAAAAATTTTGGAAATTGTAATAAGAAAGCTATTGTAAAACATTTGATCTATGTATTTTTCCCTATCATATTCACATTATTCAAACCATTCTTTCTTATCCTTCATCCCTATTCTACTATTTTCAGCCCTCCTACCATATTGAATGCTCTACCAACTTTTTTATAGTTGAACCCCATCCCATGATTGAATAATATTTTCCTTCAAAAGGTCTTACATTTTCCCTAGTAATAATGTTGTCTCTCACCATTCTCATGATTAAGTTTCTCTTCTTGTTGCAATACAAATTGATTAATCTTCAGATTTTAATGGAAGCCATGAAGTGATAATTAAAAAGCCAAAAAAAAGGGGGGTTGAAACAAGGCTTTATCCACACACACTTGAATTCATAATGGGAGTCTACTTGCATGAAAATCATTTATTAGTTGGTGATATTTTGAAGAAGATATTTGACAACATTATTGAAGCAAGATTGGTTGTTATAAAAAATATTTCTATGCGTGATGATAGGAATACAAACATGTGCTACTTTGTGCTACTTTGCAGAGGCTCTAAAAATAATGAGAAAGTACTTGGATGTACTACTTTGTGGGCACCCTTGGCATTCACACAAGTTGTATGTGATAGTGTGAAAGGGACTAATAAGTAATGTAGGGATGTTTATTTTATTAGAGAAGAACAAATCAATAGGCATTGCTTCTACATTTATAGCATCCATGGGCAGCCTAGTATGTGAAGACTTCAATTTATTTGAATTTCAAGGGAGAGATGGGTAACTCTTCTTTATTATTCTAGTGACACAACAAACAAGTATGGAAACAAAGATTTGTGCTATCAGATGTGCAATTTTGGAGAATGAATTCATTGGTTCACTAAACAAGAGAGAAAAAAAAATCTTACCAAGATAGATGATCTACACCAATCCTTTGGAACTTTGGTTAAGGATTTAGTTAAAATGACAGAATAAAGGAACACAAGGAACCAATTGGATTATGAAATTTTTCAAAGCTTTTTTTACATGAGGACATGCAAAAACTCAGGTGTGGGGGAATGTTGGACCTCCAATTGGCCTCCAATTTTTCATGATTTTGCTAATCAAAACATCCATTTTTGCATCATTACACTCACCCATTGTCATCATTATTTACCATATTTCCTCATAAATGAACCAAATTTCCGCATACTTGTTTACATGGTTAGGTTATAAGTTTAAAAGAAAATAAATTTAAGGGTCTGCAAGTGTAAATGCACCCTGAAAAAGGAAGAAAAAAATTTTAGATGATTAGTTTGGGTAAGTAGATATGTTGAAGAAGAAGAATGGAAGGAAAAGGTGAAATTTTATCCACTAGGTACAACATTAGAATCTCATGTTTCCTGTGATGGAAGAAGGTCAAAATAGAGGGTATGTATACACTCAAAAGATTGGAAAAAAGGATTATGTTCTAAAGTTTAAGGACTAAATTATTATCTCAAAATTATTTAGGCATACCTTATTTCTAATTTTATCCTAAGTCTCGATAATGTCATTATTCCCTTTACCCCACCCCCTAAACACTTGCATTTCTCATTTATCCTAAGTCCTATATTGCCCCCCGAAATTCATGATCCCGACCCCACCATCCCATCACACATCCCATCCACACTAACCATCTCGCAACTCCCCACCATCTCTTCTCCCCACTACATCTTTGATGGCCCACAATACATTTCATCCCTCCCTCACCCTCCAAAATTTAACAACTAGGGGGGGTTTGAAATGAGTGGTATCTATTACTGCCATTCCTACTACATGTCATGGCCAGAAAAGTTTTCACCCCCAAAATCCAATACCATAGACCTCCATCACCCCCCTCCGAAAAATGGTCTCTACTGTTCACAATACCGCTGCACCTTTTAACCGTTATCTTCACAGTTGGCGCCACTTCCGCTCTCGCCTACCCGCTTCACCCAATCACATCACCTCCTGCCAACAAGCCGTTGTGCCATTAATGTCTAGTCTATTATCCAATGGGCCTGCACCTTATCAATGGCCACCAAATCGTTGTTTGAAACTCAAATTTGGCATAATGGTAGAGTTTAGTGTGCTCATTAGTGTCAAATTTTTGAATGTTTTTAATTCATAGATGGATCACAGAGAACCACAGTTGAAGAAAGGACTGCGTTTATCAAGGAGAAATCATCAGTTCTCCACAAGTTTCAATCAAGGTTTTATTTTAACCTTTCCCACCATTCCTTTTAATTTATCCCTTACCTAGTACTAATATATAACAAATCCCTCTCCTTGTTCCCTTCTTCTCTCATCCCATTCTTCGCTGCACATAGAGAAACAAGCTACAAAAAAACAGAAATGACTCCAACACTATATCAATAGCCTTTTAATCCTACGTTCTACCCACTAGTGGACCTGGCTCACTTGTCTCTAGTGGACAGAGACTATAAAATCCATGAGACAGAGTCAGACTTCGATTTATTTGATGTCTATTGTTGGCTCGAGGATAAATTCCTTGAAGAAGTTGATGATATAGGCATGTGGGAGATCCAGCTACCTCATTACATCTTTCCCAAAACCCATAGTTGCCTAGAATTCATCAAAAAATGCAAGGCACAATATGAAATTAATCAGAGAACCATAGTCATGCCAACAATATTAATCATGTTCACCATAAATGCCCAATCCATCCAACAAATGATGCAGGCCCCCACTCCTAAATAGACAGTCCCTTTCTCCTATGAAACCCTTAGGGAATTTTATCAGAAGCTTGACTTTGTCAGTAGAGCCAAAACTTTGCAACTTTTCATGGCAACTGATGCCCCAATGCCTACCAAGAATCCACCCTATCTTCCATCTATATTTCCTGATAGGACCCAACACATTATCACTATTCTATCTTACTTATTGGGGTATCCCACTGATCAGTGGGTAGGTGAAGCTGTGATAGGTTTTTTGTCCATTATTTCCTCAAATGCTAAATCCACAATCATGTTTAACTATGCCCAATTTCATGTTGATGCTATACATGACCAATTTTAAAAGTTTAATACAGAGGAATTTTTCAAATATACCTATGTATTGGTGTATATGTTTGTTTATTTCAAGTCTAGCAGGTTTAAATTTCAAATGATCAAGGCAAATGAAGATTTTGAGCCTCAATATATCATCTTATGGACCACCCTACTATTAAAGGATTGGAAGAATTATACATACAATGATTTTTTGGATTTGTTCATGCATCCAGCCATCAGCACACTCAGTAGTGCAACAGAGCCAAGAATAAATGAAGAAATCAAAAAAACCATGCAGCTAACAGAGCAAGTAAAGACAGTGGATTGGTACTTGTACCAAAATTACACAGAGATCTGAGTCTATGGTTGTGAGCTAGCCCCCTACAAATTTCCAAATTTCCTCTCCATGAGGGTCATTGCACTAGAATACATAAGGAAAATGATACATGCACATGAGCTCCACTTTGTCTCTACAAAGAATAAGTCTCAGTTCAAGATCAAGGCACAAATTGGGACTTTCATCTGTAATAGCAGAGCAGCGGGGGAGGAGGCAGATAAGATACTGAAGGAGATGGGTTTTAGCCACAGTTTCACTTGGTCTTATGACCCTGCAAATATTATCTCCAAGAAAAGGGTGGAAAACATGTCCACACCCTATGTGCACACACACATGCCTACAATTGAGCAGTATTCAAATCAAGCAGAATGGGTGACCAACACCCTACAGGAAGATGAAGAGTAGTTAATATCCACCTCAAGCATCCAGACCCAAACACCACAATAAAGAAAGTGTATAGAAGAAAAATAAGACAAGGGGAAAGAGCAAGGGAAAGAGATAGGAAGCAACAAGCCAAGAGAGGATCAGTCACCTTCGGTGACTGAAATCTCTAGCAAATAATTTAAATTGAAATATAGGAAGAGGACCAGAATTCATATGGATATTGATCAAGGAGGTGAATCAGAGCAGCAGACAGTAATTCACATCATGGACACCCCTAGAACATATCCAATAGGAGGTCAAACAACGACCTCCTCTACATCCTTAGCTACCATGTCTATGCAGCAATAGGGTTTGCAGACAACTATTTCTAGGGTTTCCATAGAAGGCCAAGAAAAATAATTTTATGACACATTCAAGGAGATAAAGTTGAGGAATGAGGTGTTGAAGACTAACACCTACAATAAATTATGGAAACAGGCCTCAAGTTCACAAAGCATGCTACTGTCTTCCTTTGACATTGAAAAAGGGAGGATGCAGATGCCATTTCTAGAAACCTTGGTCCCATAGCCTCAAGGAGCAGGAGATTATAATAAGGCATCATTCGAGTTCAGTACCAATGACATCCATCCCATTGACCAAATGGAATTACACAAGCAGACCAGAGAGATGGTAGCCTCAACCTTGACAAGTACTGCTATGAGCTTGTCAAAAATTTAGGTATCTTTATCTAATACCCGATCACAACTCAACATGAATAAAATATATTTTGTGGCTAAAGACTCAAGGATCAAGTTTTAGAAGATTTAATAGTGAAGCTTGGGTATGACCCAACCAATGGTCAAGTTGTGGAGGAGCTTTTGAAGAAAAAGAATGTTGACATAGCAACCCTCAGGAAATAGCTCAAGGTGTCAGCAACAAAAGACCCCTTGGTTAAATGCATAGAGGAAGAGGACTCATAGAAGGCAGAATTAATGAATTTAGTTATGGACCATTCAGCCCAAATCAAGAAAATGGAGACCGAGATGGAGAAGCTGCTGAAGGAAAATGAAGAAGCAGCTCAAGTGGCACTCATCCCGCTAGAAGTTGTGCCCATTTCATCAATTCCATCAGTTGTACCAGCAACTGCTGGAGCATCTAGTGGGATAGATTAGTTGTCCAAAGCCATGGAAAGTATGACCCTGTATTCACAAGAAATCAAGAAATTGGAGGTACATATTGGCATCCTAAGGGAAAAAAAGGCAAAATCAGAAACTTCCCATGAGATAGCCAAAAATCATATTGATAGGTTGGAGAAGGCAGAGAAGGAATTTTCAACAAGCAACATTATGGGCCAAATGAAGCTAATAATTTGGGGCAGTATCATAGAGTCAGTGGATGAAATATGGCATTCCATCCACATCATTTTTTAACAAAAATAATTGGTTGACAAATGCACAGTGCCCATTGAAAAATCAAATCAAGAATTGGGAAATATGTCGATCACAGCCCCTAAAATTATAAAATTACTAAACTCCAAAACTAGTTATGATCTTGAAGAGCTGGACATGTAGGAAAAAATAGCGACCATATTAGAGGTGAAAAGGGTCCTCACTAAGAGGAATTTGGTAAGACAACTGGAGGATAAGTGTCATGATTTGGACATGGCCATCAGTAGATTCTTAAACAAAATTGAGTCACTAAGGGAAAAATGTTTGCCTTCACTGTATGTAATTAATAACAAGCTGGTCCAAAAGGGATATTGTATGACCAAGCTTAGGTAAATAGCCAAATACACCACCAAATTTTCCAACATCAAGGAAAACGTGACTGGGAAAGTTGTCTTGGATCTCTTGGGAAATGACATATTTATTCAACATGAGTTGAAACATGTTTCCCTCACCAAACCCACTTTCAGTAAGTACACAGAGGTGGAAGAAGTGTATTGACAGTTCATAGAGATGAGAATTCCCGATAAGAAGGAGTGGGCCAAATTGTGCATGTACCAAGATTGAAAAAGACACAGTGGACATATCAGCACAACCATCGGTTGATTAAAAGTGCCAGCCTTGCATCATCTTTAATGATCTAGGAGAGGTGGCCCAAAAGTAAATCCAGATGTCAAAGCCAACCATATTTTCCTCTTTGTGACCACCTCAGCCACCTTCAACCTAATTTTTGGATTCACAAAGAGTTGTTGAAGTTTTTGAATTCATGAAGAGTTGCTGAAATTAATTCCACAGGCGGTGTTTTGTCAGACATTTTTTGTTCGGGCCTTGCATGGCCACACTTGTCTAGTTTTTTCTTAATTCGTAATTAATGAAATTTTCCGAAGTAGATTAGGGAAACTGACATAATTTTTGGTTAAATACTGCATGCATTCGTAGTATCAAGGGTTGGTGGGTTGGACCTCGTTGAACCCTGAATTGTAAAAATTCTTGTATTGGAGCACTGTAATTTTTGGAAGTTGGAGCATCAATAGTAAGAAACCATTTGTAGGATACTTGAGTTGTGTATGTCTAGTGATGTGATTCTCTTCCCTATGTTGAATTTTTCCATTGTTTTTCCTCACTGTGTATCATTTTAAGTTGATTGTAAAACATAAATTTTAGATTAAGATTTTATGTTGGAGCACCTTAATTCTATCTGTGATTACAATATTAATCTTTTCTTCATGAACTCTGGTTAAGAAATTCTTAATTGATTTTTAGCCACTGCTGCAAATTCACTGCTTCTTTCACCTCAAAACTTTTGTTGCTTTAAGATCGAACACACACAGTTAGCTTACCTTATGATGCTTTTGAACTTTTGATGCAACAAAACCAGTGCCTGTTTGACTCCATAGCCCAAGGGATTAGTTTATGCAGACTTTCTATCCAACCAACAAAATCAATCAAAACACCCAATTTCACCATCACTCTAACTAGCCTAACATCAACATTCATAACATTAAAGATAAAATTAAATTGCAAATAGAGAGAACCATATCGGAGTCTATGAAGGCTAGGCCCTAGATTACAAAGTGGTTTGATGTTGTCTTCTATCCTTTATTCTTGCCAATCTTATAAATTATAGGGCTACAACACTATCATCACCAAATTTAGCAAGAAATCATTCTTGAAAATTATTCCAATTGCCTACAGAACCTGAAGAGAGGGAAAAATACCAGGATCCTGCAGATCCTCTAAAAGTATATGGAAAAAACCTAACTACAACATCTTCATGTTCAATGCCATTAAGATTCATGGATAACATAAAATTATTTAGGTGTACTTCGGCAGGAAGAATGTCATAAGGATTATACTTTGGTAAACATTTTTCTTGATGATCTGGGATAGGATGTAAATTTAGCATTTGATCAACACCCGAATTGACCCATGGTAAGTAGACCATTTCTTGACTTTTTGGTTGTGAAAATGATATAGTAGGTACAAAAGCAGATGTGGATGGTTAAGAACTAACTACTAGACTAGTACTACTTACAATAACACTAATTGTTTGAGCAGAAATGGGTTGATGAGTAGAAATGGTTTGATTAGAGGAGAAGGTGGGAGTAAATAGAGATGATAATGATGTGATATCATTGATACCTAATTGAGATGCTGATGTGGTAGTTTTCTTAAGATGAGATATAATAGGAAACTCGAAAGGATTTATCCCAAGTTTTTCACTTTGTGATCGGGCTAACACACAAGTACCTCGAAACTTGGATGTAATACTTTCTTTAGAAATTTTCGGATTGTTTTTCTTATCTGGAGATATAGATATTTTTTCTAACCTTTTAATAAAAGAGTGGACTTTAGGAGACTCAGGAATATGATCTAAAGAAGGTCTACAAGGTAACGTTTTAGGAGATGTAAGAAATGGCTCTACAACTTTAGAGTTATAACCTAGAGATAGTGAACGAGATCTAGAAGCTGTAGAAGCTTTGGAGGGAGATTGACTCTTACGTTGCCTTTTAAATTTAGATTCAACTTTATATGCCATACATATTCAAATTCGGTCTTTCTAGTGCCAAAAATGTTGAAGGCTAGAAAGTGAGTTCCTCAACATTAGGGATTCCACCCAGTCGGGAGATTAAAGAAACTCCTTTTCCTTTGAAAATGGTGGGTCCGACTGGGGATAAAGGGACTAGTTTCTCATATAAAAAGAGTTTATATAACAATAGAAATGAAATCAACACTAACGGGGTGATTTATTATAATGATAACATAAATTAAAACTAATCTAACTATTTCCCACGATTGGATTCTAATATATGATTAAGGCATAAGATTTCACAAGCACAAAATAATATAGATCATTGATACTTAATGAATATAAGCTCATTTAAGAAACTAAATCAATATAATTGATTTAGTTGATGAAAAACATTAATCAAATAAAAGATCTCTAAGTCTCACATCTAACAGCATATCGTTCAATACATTATATCAATAGTAATAAGAACTTATATCACTTCAATGCTTTTGTAATATCCCAAAAGGGAGAATGCAGTAATACTAAAACACAATATGAGAACTATAGAAAAGTAAACAATAATAAAGACACATCAAAATGCACATAAATATCTGAGCTAAATTATTATATGGGAGGTGAATAGAAATTACAACAGTGCTCATAATATGAGACACTCAAGCCAATGATATGGCCTATAATGACCCTAGAATGATCCCACAAAAGGGACTGCGTAACTGCTGAACTATTGGCAGGTAAACTGCAATGTCCCTACTACAATTGTTGGGACTGCAACTACCAAAAATATAGAAAGTCATATCTAGGTTGTATGGGAGCTCCGATGATGTTGAAACTTTAGATCTGGGCTCTATGATGGATACCCAAGATAACCCAAAAAGGATTTTCCAGATCTATCAATCTCAAAAAATCACCCTCTTAGGGCTTGCACTATGTAGCTACTAGGTATGTAGATCTGATGTGTGAACTAAATATATTATGGTTGCAATGATGCACAATTAGCTCTATGAAAGAAGGGTTGATCGCTTCACTAGATTCTTGGGCTAAGAGCTCAAGATCTAGCTCCTCCAATCTCTTCCACTGAAAATAGATGTTGGATGAACAACAACTTCAGAAAATTGCGCTGTAAGAGAGGGAGGCTCAATAGCCTACTGATAGATATGTAAAATCAGCTCCAGAGTGATGGGAATAATGAAACCAAAGTGAGGAGATGATCCCTCACTGGATTTCCAACTAAAATACTGGAAATTTCCTTCCTCCAATAGATCTACAAGGCTGGACTACGCAATCCTTGAAGGGACTGTTGTTGCATGGAGGTAAAACACAATGGACTGAATTCCAGATATACATATTCTGCTCGTCGAAGACTGAATATGAAGAACAAAGTGAAGGATGAATCCTCTACAAGTTTCCTAGCTAGAATTCTAGAAACAACCTCCTGAAGATGGCATCAATGCCTGATGAGGAATAAGCCCAATGGAAATCCTTCCCAGAGTAGGCACTCAAATTCCGCCATGGGCAAGGGTGGGATTTCAGCTCAGAAACACCATGTGCTAAACAACACTCCAGACTTAGCTAAATAGCTCAATCATGCATACAAATGTCCTAAGACAATTCCAGATCTAAATAGATCAAAGAAATGAATAATCCAAATCATGCCTTCTATTGTGCCTTTACCTTCATTATATAGAATGTGAGCCTTCCATAGTCTAGGCCCACTCCAAACCTGCGTTGTGCATGTGGACATAAGTCTCCATCGTTGATTGTGTTGTTTCTCCATGTCCTCCATCATGATCACATGGGGTGAATACCCTCTCCATCATGTGTGCATTAAATGCATCACTTCCTCCACTAACTTATCATAAGTTCTTTATGATATTACTTTGAATGTGTTATGATCTCAGTTGACCTCTTCAAAGATCCACATGATTTTATATTTAAGATCCTTGATATTTTTTTTTTACTGTTTCATCCTCCATGATCTATCTCATAAATGAGACATGATCTCCACTACTTTATCATTAATGGAGCTGCTCCACTACTCCACGATTTAGATCTAGATCTAGAAGATCCACATACACACATAAAAAGTGGATTTTATTCATATTTTAGGATTATGGGTCCCTCCACCCTTTTATTTACTTAATTAATTAAGTTTATTAGGACTCTAATATTCCAAATAAACATGTGTAAATTTTGGAATATTATAGTCCTCCTCACCAAAATGTTGCTTGTCCTCAAGCAACTACAAAAGTAGATGCTAGAGAAATTTTCCCCCCTCCCAATGGAATCCACACAAGGAAGGTCTCCCCATTTGTTGCAATGATTTATGTATGCCCAGCACCAAAGTCCCCTCTCTATAATGTCTAGAGTGATCTCTAACTATGTAGCTAGATATTCCTCCTCAATCATGAAACTCCAAGTGACAACCATAAGCTATCCAAAATCCTCCATAATACGTGTGATACATAAATATATATGGTTCCTTCCACAAAAGTAAAGCTCCAACTCACAAAGTATACCTTCATCCCATGCTACATGAAGTAAAGAGAGGCTTTTCATGCCTACATCCTTAGCCCTGTTGGCTTTGTTGGATCTGAGCATTACCCCAACATTGTGCAAAAGAAGAAGCAGAGATATATGGGTAGACAAAGATGTCAAAACATATTCTCCCAATAGAAACCAACGCAACAATGCTCCCTGCTACCACACCACACAATCAAAATACCATGTATGGTTTCCATACTCTCCAAGTAAGAGCCATCAGAGGAATGCCTCTTGCTTCCATCCTCCAACACTATCATGCCAAATAGGGGAATATGTAGGACCAAAGTCCACCAATAAAATCCAAATCAGCAAGATCTCTTGATTCCTTTTCACATCATCCTCATGTGAATCATGGAGAAATAACAACATACTAAAGGACATATGGAATGTCACATCAACCCAATACAAAAAAACTCCATTATCACACATCATGAGAGTATTATGCCATATTACAAACAATAAAAAACACATAAACATGGGAGATATTATGTGATGGCCAAATTCTCTCAACCAAAGTGAACATGCCTTCCTCTTCTTCATTCTGTCATTGATACACAAGGAGTCAAAGAAATATAAGTTATTGGGTGGTAACCATACTCACCCAAGAGCAGCGAGCACAACCATTAGGGGAATTTTGAGGTCTAAAATGGGCCTCCTAAGAAAAATGTACAAAAAAAATAAACTTTATAATAACCAATAAGATTCAAGATGATGAATTCAACCATGGGGGATGATTCACCATGTTTTAAGTAAAAGGGTAAAAGATTAAAAATTAATAAAATAATAAAACTACTTTTTCAACTCGTATTTTCAACTTATCTCCCAAATTTTTTACTCAAATTCCGAATGAGAGTACTCGTTGGATGCAAAATTTAATTCCTCATCCAAGGAGTACCCATGTTGCATACTTTCGATGGGTCCTGCTAGACGAAAAATGAGAAATACATTAAAAAAAAAAAAAAAAAAAAACGTGATTGCAATCACGTTTTTCATGTATTTCTCATTTTTCATGTAGCAAGACCCATCAAAAGTATGCAACATCAGTACTCCTTGGATGAGGAATTAAATTTTTAATCCAACGAGTACTCCCACTTGAAATTTGAGTAAAAACTTTGGGAGATAAGTTGAAAATATGAGTTGAAAAAGTAGCTTTTCCTTTTTTCCATCTAAAATTTGATGGTGTAATCAAATATTATTTTATTATTTCCACTATTATTTTATAATTTCCTTAGGAGGCCCATTTTAGACCTCAAAATTCCCCTAATGCATGCCTCATTCTTCATTATATTAGTGTTGTACAAGGCATGGATCATGAAAATATGTGTTGTTGGGTAGTAACCATACTCACCCAAGAGCAACTATCACAACCATGCTTCTTGTTGGCCTACCTCATACTTCTGCAAGTTTTTTGGCAACCCCTTGCTCCATCTTGTCAACCATCCATTCCAATGTGGATGATGGATCTTATTCTGCAAAAACTTGGTATCCTCCCATTGTAAGACACCAACCTCCTCAAACTATTGAAGAACTTTTCACTCCATGATATTTTGAAATGCACCACTAATGAGATCTCTCCATGATATTCTCTTTTCACCAATGGCCCTCCAAAACCAATGAGGTTTTGGATCTGCCACATGTAGAGGTTTCCCTTTCAGCTGTGAGATGCTCATTGATAAAGTGTCATATAGAAAGGAGAAAATATTCCTCATCTCAAGATGTCTACCATCTATCATCTTTACCTCCATTGTTTCATGATTGAATCTACCTTCAGAATGCTACAAGAATGATGGGTCCCTTTTATCATCACTACTACTAAGTGACATCATTGTAGATCTGCATGGTAATACATATGTTTTCTCATGGCAGGGCACAATGTTGAACTCATAGCCAGCCATTGTACATAAGATCATGCTCATCCCATCTTCTGAAATTCTAGACTTCAACTCAAA
The DNA here is from genome assembly GCA_034641835.2 of Pinus albicaulis. Lineage (NCBI taxonomy): Eukaryota > Viridiplantae > Streptophyta > Pinopsida > Pinales > Pinaceae > Pinus > Pinus albicaulis. The sequence goes on from CM076580.1 coordinate 1,141,739,505, forward strand.
GGGTTGAATGTAGCTCATCAATGATGAACTGGGATAGCTCTTCAGATCCTCCTTGATTAATTCAAGGATCCTCTATGTAGTGATATGTCACTGCTCCAAATAAGCATGTTTTTTTAATCCTTGGTCATGCAATGGCCATGATGGCATGTCCCCATAATTTTCAATAAGAGGTACTGAAAAAATATGAGATGAAAGTGCATTCATACCTTGTATCAACAGATGTGTGGGAACCTCTTGCAAGACCCCATTATTTCCTTAAACTGGTACAATGGTCTCTCCAACTGCTAGTAAGAGTGATGGATTCTCTCCTATCAATGTACTAGCACTCGAATCTACCTCCTCTTCTTCATGCATCTCCTGCATCATGCATGGGGCTCTATGTGTCAAGAGCTTAAGACTATCTTGAAAGGATGCAAGTGTCTCTCCTATGGATACAAGTACTTTTGCAACTGGTAATGAATGTAGTGACTCTTTGTCTAGAGTGACAAGAATGGCATCCTCCTTTGATTCCTTAGGAAATGTCTCTTTGGGACACATCTCTGGTTTTCTCACATCAAATTTCATTCTAAACTTGTGAAAGAAATCTGAATATTTAGTCACCTTTGCATGTTCCATGTGACCAAACCACCAATCATTGGCTTTGCCATAAAGATGAAGTGCTGAAATCTGAAAAACCTCTCTTTCAGTTACAGGATGTAGCCTGAAAAATGCATCTAACTCTTTCCTCCAAGCCTTAATAGTGCTTGAGGAAGATCCATCAAATGTAGGCAAATAGAATCTATTGTGCCTCTTTCTTCTATTGTTGCTATAGGATCCTCTTTCTTCTTTGATTTTGAAGAATTGTTAGAGAGTTAGATTCTCCTTAAATGCTCTAGAATGTGCTTTGTACTCTTTAAGATATAAACTGAGAGTCTCATGAGTCTCAGGTTCCATGTTTCTTCTTTTTTCATTTACCATTCATCTTCTTCAAAGAAACTGGGCATAGCAGATCTATGAGGAGATCTATGATTCTCCAGGTTTCTTTGTTACTGATAGGAAGTGCTTGGACCTTCCTCATCCAATATTCTTCTTGGATCCTTCCTTTTCCTTTCCCTCTTCATTTGATTGACCTCCTTGGAGATATCTTGCAGGGATTTAAAGAGAAGAGTGGAAAAACTACAATCCTCCTTCATGATATATCTCTTCTATCTGCTTCTTATTTTGATGCAAAAGATGAAGTGTCCACAAGCTGAGCCAAATATCATGCTCTGATACCACTGTAATATCCCAAAATGGAGAATGCATTAATACTAAAACACAATATGAGAACTGTAGCAAAGTAAACAATAAATCTAAATACACATTAGAATGCATAGAAATAGTTGAGCCACTTTATTACATGGGAGGTGAATAGAAAGTACAACAGTGCTCATAATATGAGACATGCAAGCCAAAGATATGGCCTAGAATTACCCTAGAATGATCCCATAGGGACTGTGTAATTACTGAACTGCTGGAAGGTAAACTGCATTGTCCCTGCTACAATTGTTGGGACTGCAACTTCCAGAAATATATAAAGTCATATCTAGGCAGTATGGGATCTCCAATGATGCTGAATATTTAGATTCGGGCTCTATGATGGATAACCAAGATAACCCAGAAAGGATTTCCAGATCTATCAATTTCAGAAAATCACCCTCTTAGGGATTGCACTATGTAGCTGCTGGGTATGCAGATCTGCTACATGAACTGAATATATGATGGTTACAATGATGCACAATCAGCTCTATGCAAGAAAGGTAGATCCCTTCACTAGATTCTTGGGCTAAAATCTCAAGATCTAGCTCCTCCAATATCCTCCACTGAAAATAGCTACTCGATGAACAATAGTTTCAGAAAACTGCACTATAAGAGAGGGAGGCTCAACAAAATACTACTAGATATGTCAAATCAGCTCCATAATGATGGGAACAATGAAACCAAAGTGAGGAGATGATCCCTCACTAGATTTCTAGCTGAAATACTAGAAACTTTCTTCCTCCAATAGATCTACAGGATTGGACTATGCAATCCTTGAAGGGACTGTTGCTGCATGGAGGTAAAACTCAATGGCTTGAATGCTGGATATAGATCTGATACTCCTGGAAGACTAAATATGAAGAAAAAAGTGAAGGGTGAATCCTCCACTGGTTTCCTAGCTGGAATTCTAGAAACAACCTCCTGAAGATGGCACAAATCCATGATGAGGAATAAGCCCAATAGAAAACCTTCCGAGAGTAGGCACTCAAAGTCCACCATGGGTAAGGGTGGGATTTCTGCTCGGAAACACCCTGTGATAAAAAGCACTATAGACATAGCTAAACATCTCAAGCATGCATATAAATTTCCTAAAACAATTCCAAATATAAACAGATCAAATAAATGAATAATCTAAATCATGCCTTCTAGTGTGCCTCTACCTTCATTATATAGAATGTGAGCCTTCCATAGCCTAGTCCCACTCCAAAACTGCATTGTGCATGTGCACATAAGTCTTCATGGTTGACTACATTGTTTCTCCATGTCCTCCATCATGTTCACATGGGGTGATCACCCTCTCCATCATGTGTGCATTAAATGCATCACTTCATCCACTAGTTTATCATAAGTGCTTTATGATCTTACTTTGAATGCACTATCATCTCAGTTGACCTCTTCAAATATCCACATGATTTTATATTTAAGATTCATGATCTTTTTTTTACTGTTTCATCCTCCATGATCTATCTCATAAATGAGACATGATCTCCACTACTTTATCATTAATGGAGTTGCTCCACTACTCCATGATTTAGGTATAGATCTAGAAGATCCACATACACACATCAAAAGTGGATTTTATTCATATATGAGGATTATGGGTCCCTCCACCCTTTTTATTTACTTAATCAATTAAGTTTATGAAGACTCTAATATTCTAAATAAACATGTGAAAATTTTGAAATATTACAAATTTTGTAGAAATTATATAATTTATGTGTTATATGTCCAAGATTCTCCTGATCTCACACTATTTTAACTTCATGCAAAATACGAATCTATTCCACCATTAATCATCACATGCAGAAATTAAATCAATTGCAATGCACACATGAAACAATAAAAATTCACACACATTAACATAGTTGTTTAACGGGAAAGCCTGAAGTTGAAAACCCCAACTATCTGTATATAATATATGTCATAGAGATCATGTAACAATCCTCATACAAAACTGAATATGTCAAGCTCTCAGTACAATACAATCGCTTCACACTAATCAGGCCCGATCTTGCAAATCCATGCACCGATCTTTGCCACTTGCTAGCCTGCCTATACTGCGCAATCCATGCTGAAGAATGGCTTTCAATGAGTTCAAATTCCTCCAGCCTCTCTCATGCAATCCTCATCGGCATCTCCACTGAGTGTTGGATGCAATCAATGCATCACTATAGTCACAACTGATAGTCACACTTGCTCTTTCACCTACCTCTCCACTAGTCTCCACTGAAACTGCCATGCACTTTAGTTAACTAATGTATTCTTCAGTTGATTAATGAGTTATTATTTAGTGAATTAATTAACTAATTAATTCACACCACTCTAACTAGTGTATCAATCATTTAGATTATATACAACTAGCTCAACTGAGTCTAACTGAGTTAAACTGAATACAACTCCACCAACTACTTCTATAACTCCACCAAACTCCATCACATGAGTTCTAACTAAAGTCCTCCATGCAATAGCTCCAGTAAACCCTCAGGAATAGCGTAATTCTTTTTGTCAGCTGTTGTGCCACATCTGTGCACTTAACTCAAGTGCTCCAAGAGAATAAGATAATGTTTAGAGTCCAGATATTATTAAGAGCTAATCATATTCAACATATCTATTTTTAGAATGGAAATCTAAAAATAGATTCCACCCAATATGTCTAAAAATACAAGTCCATCTATTTTTCCAAATTGACCAACCATCCACAAATAGCATCCTGCAACTCATAGAATATGATCGACATGTCTAAAAATAGACATAGTCTAAAAATAGACTTTGTGCCAAAAATAGTCTGCAGGGCCACTTAGTGAAGGTGACTCTTTTCACTAAGCTTATCATCTTGTTGAATCTCAACACTCCCTCTCAAAAAGATAGGGATTATCTGCCACCCCGATCCTGTCTCTATGGTATTCGAATTTGCTCCTGGTGAGTGCCTTTGTCATAATATCTACATCTTGATCCTCCGTGGGAATGTAAGAAAGTAACATGATCTTCCGCTGCACACAATCTCTGATATGATGGTACCAGATGTCAATATATTTATATCTATCATGAAATACTGGATTAACCTAGAGTTTAATGAAACTTTGATTATCACAATATATCACAGTAGGATCTAACTGAGAACTGAACAACCTGACCAGAATCATCCTCATCCATATAGCCTCCCATGCAGCCAAACTTGCTGCCATGTGCTCGACCTCCGCTGAGCTGAGTGCCATGGATATTTGTTTCTTGATGTACCAAGAAACTGCTATAGATCCGATACTGAAAATCCCTCCAAATGTGCTATTTCTGTCCGTTGGGCTTCCTGCCCAATCTGCATCCATGAAGCCATGCAGCTTCAACTCATCCGACTGTCTGTACCACAATCCATATCTAGATGTGCCCCTGAGATACCTCAGGACATGCTTTCCTGCCTTCCAAAAGAGCTTGGTAGGCTTCACCATTTCTTGTGAAAGCTGGTTCACAGCATAGCATATGTCTGGTCGTGTATTGACCAAATACATGAGTGAACCAACCAACTGTCGATAAACAGTGGCATCCACTACCTCTTCTGATGTAGCATCCTCTTTCCTCCAACCACCAGGAAGAGGAGTGTCGATAGGCTTGCAGCTTTGCATGTGAAAATTCTCCAATATCTCCTAGGCATACTTGCCTTGAGACACAAACATTCCACCCTTCCACTACCAAATTTCCAATCCTAGGAAATAATGAAGGAGGCCCAAGTCCTTCATCTCAAACTCCTTTGCAAGATCTGCCTTGCATGAGTGTATCAATAGTTCATCACCTGTTTTTATTAAATCATCTACATAAAGCACAATGATCAAAAACTTACCCTCCACCATAATCTGGTATAGGTTAGGATCCGCCTCACTCTTGGAGAAACCAAGTCTGGTGAAATAACTGTCTATCCGTGTGTACCAAGCATGGGTTGCTTGTTTCAGCCCATACAACACTCTTTCGAGCCTGCACACATGCGACTCGCTGCTGAAGATTTTGAAACCTTCAGGCTGCTCAATGTACACCTCCTCTTTAATGACTCCATTGAGGAATGCAATCTTCACATCCATCTGATGAATGTGCCAACCCATATGCACTGAGAGAGCAAGGATGGTCCGTATGGAAGAATACCTTGCAATAGGTGCAAAGGTTTCTTCATAGTCAATCCCCTCAATCTGTGAGAAGCCCCGGGCAACAAATATTGCCTTATACTTCTCGACGCTCCCATCAGCAGCTTGATTCACTTTGTAGATCCATCTCGAACCTACCACTGATTTCCCTTCCGGCCGTGGGACAAACTCCCATGCACTATTTCTGACAATCGAAACATAATCTTCCACCATGGCATCTACCCATGCGGGATTGTCCAAAGCTTCCTCGAAAGAGGATGGCTCCATCACAATACACTTGCTTATCAGAGCCATGTATCCAGTAAATAGGTCAGGTGACTATCTCTATCTACGTCGTGATGTAGGTTCTCCTACATGTTGCGCTGCATCAAGATTCAGTTGCTCAGCTTCTATATTGCGCTTCTGACCTCTGATGTTTGGCGCTACATGAGTGGTTTCTTCCACTCCATAAACCTCCTCTTGTGGCTGATCCACATCCTGAGGCTCATCTTTAGGAATGATTAAATCCTCATTTGCATGCAAGTGTAGCTCCCTCTCAAGCGAAAACTTCATGGATTTCTCCTCATGAAATTTGATATCTCGTCTCACAACAGTCATCGAACTGTATGGAAAATACACACGATAATTGTGGGGTGTTTCTGTGTACCCCAAAAATATCCCAACCTCTGCAGTTGGCTCCAGCTTCTTCTTGGCATCCTTCGTCACATGAATGTAAACAGGTGAGCCAAAAATCTTCAAATGAGAAATATCAGGCTTCTTACCAGAAAATGCCTCTTCGACTGTACTCATGCCAAGTACTCTATGAGGACAATGGTTTTGCACATAAACCATAGTATTGCATGCTTCAGCCCACAAGTGTATGGGAAGGCTCTGATCATGCAACATCGCCCGTGCAGAACCCATGATCGTTCTGTTCTTTCTCTCCGTGACCCCATTCTACTGTGGGTTATGAGGCGCTATGAGTTCTCTTCGAATTCCTTCTGCGCTACAGAAGTCTTTGAATTCACCAGAGATGTATTAACCACCATTATCGCTCCTTAGAGCTTTCATCTGCTTCCCCGACTCTTTCTCAACCAGCACCTTGAACTCACAGAACTTTGAGTATGTCTCGCTCTTCTTCTGCATGAAAAAGATCCAACACTTACGAGAAAAGTCATCAACAAATATCACATAATACCTGTGCTTTTCTGTTGAAGAAACTAAGAAAGGTCCACACACGTCTGTGTGAATTCTCTCAAGGATCATCGTGGCACGAATATCCTTCTCATGAAAGGTGGTCTTCACATATTTTCTCAAAGTAAATCTCTTGCACTGATCTGACTACACAAGTGTACCCTTGGGAAGCCCAGTAGAAATCTGCTGCAAAATTTTCAAAGCGCGATGGTGAAGATGGCCCAATCTCCTGTGCCACAATTCGCCCTCATCTCGGCTCACCACTCCTGCTTTTCCTGCCATTGTTGTGCAGCCATCTACCTGCAATTGATAAATATTCTTAACTCAAATCCCTATCCTCCTGGTTTGACCATTTTTTTTACTACACAGGAAGGCTTTTCCCTCGCTGAAAACAACATCATAACCCTTGTCTTCCAACATCGCTACAGAGATCATATTATTCTTCAATCCTATAACATGCATGACATCCTTCAATATGAAAGGTTTACTAGACTCCCTCTCAAAGGAAATTGTCTTGATGCCAGTCACATTGTATCTACCAGCATCTCCCATCTCGATGTACACTCCAAGATCCTTTTCATCCAGATCACTAAACAAATATTTGTCTCTGGTCATATGGAAAGACGCGCCACTGTCAAGAAACCACACTGATCCCATCACAATTGAAACCAAGCATGCGATCAGTGAAAAATATAGCTCAAACTATGAGGCTAAGGCCTCTCTAGCTGCAAATCTAGCAGCCTGCTTATTTTTCTTCTTCTGTGGACAATTAGTGGCGTAATGTCCGTGTTGGTGATAGTGAAATCACTTCACCTTGGACAAGTCTTGCTTCTTGCCTTTCGCACCGGATTGAGAAGGATTTTTCTTCCCCTTCCCTTTCCTTACTTTGGTAGCCAAAGTGCAATTTTCTTCATCTTCATTCTTCAATGAATATCCATCCTTGGTACCCCACCTTATCTCCTCCTGCACAAGATCCGACCAAAGTCGCTCCCATCTTGACAGTTTCTCCCGACCATTGACAGAATCCTCTTAGTTATGCCAACTCTTTGGAAGCCCAAGGAGAGCCAAGCTCACCAAGTCTTATTCATCAACAGTAACCCCCACACTTCCCAGCTCATCCTTGTAGTGGACAAACTTCGTGAGGTATTTGGGTATACTATCGCCTTTCTCCATTTTTATTTTTCTAAGCTTGGCTTTAAGCGCCAACTTCCTCTGGTCGCTTCTGCTTTGGAACAAGTCTGTCAAAGCTTTCCACATTAAGAATGGAGTAGATTTACCATGAAGGTTGGACACAATGTGATCCTTCACACCTTCCAACAGATTCCTTCGACACTTTGTTGTCTTCTTTTTCCATGCGTCAAGTGTGGCTGCATCGCTAGAACCAGGCTTTGGAATATCAGCATCTATGAACTCCTTCAACCCATTATCATCCAACACTGCCTACATCTTGTCCTTCCATGCAATATAATTCGAGTTTCCCTCAAGGGAATACTCCAATCACAATCTGTTGAAAGACATTTCAATGAATACTCAACTTCGACACCAAGAAAACACTGCAGCAAATTCGAATTCCACTAGCATAAAACTCAACAGCTTCAATAATTGAAATCTGCTCCAATGATCAACTTCTCTGATACCATGTAGAAATTATATAAATTATGTGTTATATGTCCAATATTCTCCTGATCTCACACTATTTTAACTTCATGCAAAATACATAATCTATTCCACCATTGATCATCACATGCAGAAATTAAATCAATTGTAATGCACACATGAAACAATAAAAATTCACACACATTAACATAGTTCTTTAAAGGGAAAGCCTGAAGCTAAAAACCCAAACTATCTGTATACAATATATTTCATAGAGATCATGTAAAAATCCTCATACAAAGCTAAACATTTCAAGCTCTCATTACAATACAATCGCTTCACACTAATCAGGCCCGATCTTACAAATCCATGCAACGATCTTTGCCACCTACTAGCCTGCCTCTACTGCGCAATCCCTGCTGAAGAATGGCTCTGATTGAGTTCGAATTCCTCCATCATTTCTCATGCAATCCTCATCGGCATCTCCACTGAGTGTTGGATGCAATCAATGCATCAATATAGTCACAACTGATAGTCACACTTGCTCTTTCACCTACCTCTCCACTGGTTTCCACTGAAACTGCCATGCACTTTAGTTAAATGATTTATTCTTCAGTTGATTAATGAGTTATTATTTATTGAATCAATTAACTAATCAATTCACACCACTCTCACTAGTGTATCAATCAGTTAGACTAGATACAACTAGATCAATTGAGTCTAACTCAGTTAAACTAAATACAACTCCACCAACTACTTCTATAACTCCACCAAACTCCATCACATGAGTTCTAACTAAATTCCTCCATGCAATAGCTCCAGTAAACCCTCGGGAATAGCGTAATTCCTTTTGTCAGCTGTTGTGCCACATCTGTGCACTTAACTCAAGTGCTCCAAGAGAATAAGATAATGTTTAGAGTCCAAATATTATTAAGAGCTAATAATATTCGACATATCTATTTTTAGACTTGCAATCTAAAAATAGATTCCGCCCAATATGTCTAAAAATAGATGTCCATCTATTTTTCCAACTTGACCAACCATCCAAAAATAGCATCCTGCAACTCATAGAATATGATCGACATAGTCTAAAAATAGACTTTGCACCAAAAATAGCCTGCGGGCCCACTTAGTGAAGGCGAATATTTTCACTAAGCTCATCATATTGTTGAATCTCAACAACTTTATCATAATGACACTAATTAAAATAATAATTTTGCTACAATATCAAAAACATAAAACAATTAATACATAGATAATAGTACCCACTACATCAGAGCTTTAGATCTAAAAAGATAGCTTCAAAGGTTCAAATTTTCAATTAGATAACTTTTGTTCAAACAATAGTGTGAGTTCCAAAAGAAATCTTCTCAAAATTCTAGACCCCTTTATAAATGCATGAAATGGGTTTAAATACTATTTAATATTACAAAAATAGAAGACTTTTAAAATAATTCTTCTAATATTACTCTAAACTATATAACTATAAACTAGGAAAATAAAATGCATAAGTTATAACTATCTATGACTATTTCCTGGATTCTTTGTCTAGTTGGTCCTTCAGGTGGCATCCTTTGATCATGTGTTCGAGCTAGGGGAGATGAATTGGTTGCATTCTCATCTGCCCCATAAATACTACATCGTTGAGTGTCGGAAGAAGTTGAGTTGCTGCATTGGAGAGGCACCTCAACATTATCAATTGGTTATGAGGCTTTATCAACAAGTACCAGTAAATATCCATGTTTAATCTTGTCATATTTTCAATGTCAAGAGCTTTTCTATTTGATGCCTCTTGCCAGGATTGTTTTAGGAAATTGATTTCTGGAAAAGTCTATTTTCATGCTTCATGAATCAAATTGCCTTCTAAAAGATAATATTTTATATATTTGGAGATGTTGGACGATATATTCTAAGCACTAATAATAGCTAATTCAACACTCTTCATTTTAATATCCCAATCTCCAAATATTATATCGTTGATTGATTCTTCTAGACGGAGAAGATTGGTTGCTCTACCCCATGTAGTATCTTGCCAATCATTGTATTTTGACACTTTGTCATCAATATCTTCATAATAAGTTCTCAGATTAGAAATTTGAGTAACTAATTGGTCACTGGTCTTGACTTTCTCTTGAATCTGAATGTACTTCTGATAGAAAACTGCTTGGTGAGTTTCCAGTAACGCTTCCAACTCAGTTGCTCCCTTATTTACTTCATTGATTTCGGGTTTCTCTTGGGGCTTTTCAATCTTCTCCTACATTTGATGAATTACTTGATCTTTTTCTTTAATTTCATTTTCTAGTCTAATTTTGATACCTTCAAACCGTTGTTGCATATCATTAATGTTTGTCTGAACCTCCTGCTCGATTCTTTGCCTTTCATCAGAGAAAACTTTCTCTAGATGAGCAATTTTCTGGTCCTTTTATAAAATCAATGATTCAACGTCATTTTCCTTGTCAATTGTTCCATTTACATAAGCACCTACAAATTGATATAATCTATTAATCTATTTTTCTGGAGATGATTGAGTTCCTTTCCAAAGGATTCGCATTAACGTAGAATTTATAGGCAATTCGTGAGATTCTTCTATCTTTTGTTTCTTCTTTGACCTGGTCACAACATCTTTGTGCTTTGGGCTATAAATCAAATCCAATGGTGGTATCTCTTCAACTTTCAAGACTATTTTAGTAGTTAGAAATGCCAGAATAATTTCCATATCTTAGGTTGGTATATCCTCTAGTTTTTCCTCTATATTATTGCTTCCTTGAATCTGACTCTGTTCAAGAATAATCTTCAAAACCTCTGAAGTGAATGAGGTTTCTCTGATTTCTTATTGATTTTCGGAGTTATCTATATTAGTAGAGACATGTTGCATACTTGATTCTCCTATATGATTCATGGAACTTGAAGCACCTACCATAGGCATGGTTTCTGACTAAATGACATTTTGAATGGCAGGGGTATCAGTTTCTGACAGTTCTTTCTCAAATTATTCCCAAATTTGGATGAATCTATCATCTTTTTGAACTTACAAATTTCTTCTTCTTGAACTCGTACTAGTACTTGAGTAGCTGTAGCAATTATAATATGTTTTTCCTTCGGCCTTGGTCTGTGATACAAATAATCTGGTAAATGAGGATTTATTTTTTTCTGGTACACTTTGAATATTTCTAAATCTTCTAGATTGAGAATTTCATCTACTTTATGCTGAACTGTTGAACATTCATGAATTGATTCAAACATATCATCAAATATGTCAGCCTCGGTTGCAAATTCTCTTAGCTTGATTGAATTCATTATCTTTCTAGCAATACCATAGGGATCATAATTTCTATTAGGCAACACTGGAAAATTAAAAATTTTAATCGATCAATTTCAAGATAGACATGCTTAAAATTGTCCAGGACATGTGAACCACAAGAAAAAGGAAAAGTTGGCCAAATGGTCTTCTTGGCATCTTTCAAGGTTTTGGTTTGAACTGTTTGATAAGTGATTTCTTTGGCTAACAATTTATCTGGTATATACAAGGGTAGGACATGAGTATTGGCATAACTTCCAAAAATACAGATGTATGTAAAATTCTCTTCACCGAACCACCTACCTACAGACTTGAGACTCTTATTGGCTTTGGGAGTGACTCTAATGATTTTTCTTTCAAAAATGACTTGGAAGGCCGGGAGAATTATATAATTGCATATTTTAAACATGTGAGAATGATATTTTTACTCCCATTATAAATCTAACTGTACAAAAATAGGGGTTTTGGCTTGTTGGTCCATTTCCATCCTAGTGATGAAAATTCAAAGGAAAAACAGACCGTGTCTAAGATATAGGAGCTCATATAAAAATAAGAGACTACATGGGGTGGGGAATTTCTATTTTCTCTATAGGCCATAATAAATATGATCAAATTATCAAAACTAATGGTAGCCCAATCTAGAATATAGACATCAGAGGCTTCTTCTATCAAGGGTGTCCAATTTTCTTTAAATTTGGTCTTATTTATAGATCCAAAGACACGACACATCATTGAAGCTATTTGAGAGAATGGGATTTTGAGAGATATGATTGAATACATACCCTTATCGTTGTGCTTATTCGAGTTAGGATTATTTCTCCATTCTTTAATTATAGTCCCAAGATGGTCATTCTCGTGCATGAACTCTTGAACGAACTAGGCATCGTATCTCTTCTGGGTTCTAGTAGTTTATGCATTTTATTGAGATCCAACGGCTTGAGCGAAACAATGATAGTTCTACTTCGAGTAAAAAAATTTCTATCTATGATATCCACATTTTCCAACACCCATTTCACTAATTCAGTGCATGGGAGTATTTTAGGACGAACCGCAATTCTATGAAGAAAAGAATTGGTTGTTTATGTCCATGATTCAGAATCATTGGAAAAAGTATCATCGACCACATCTTTCCTGTCGAGAATTACTTGTGGCTTCTCATTCTCGAATAGCTAATAGATCCCTTCCCATCTCCTATAACCAATTTATGGGTTTCATGTAGTGTCTGAGACTAGGGGAGCCATTTCGTCATTTCCTGTTGTTGTATGACTGGGAGTGATGGGGTGGAGGATTTCCTTCTCACTTTAATCATCCTTGACATCATTTTATGCCTGAGTGTTTAGAATTACCCTATTGAAATAAAAATCAGATATCACAAGCTAAAATCACTTCGAACGATATTAATTGTCCTGTCAACTTAACTCACGCATGGAGATCTATGATATTAATATTTGAAAGAATTAAAAATAAATTACACACCTCGATATCTTAAAACACCTTAATTAAAATTTAATTGACAAGCATAGGTTGATGTGATAGTGATAGATGTCATTATATCGAGGTTTATTGATCAGCGATTTTGATCGTTGGCGACTTATGACGTTTAAAGTCATCTTTGAAACGCGAAGTGCGATATTGAAATGTTTAAAACGATATGTGCTAACGGTGTCCGTCAAATGAAGGTTTGCAAAATTGGCATTTTTCAAGTGATGACTTTGCTATTTCGCGTTTTGGCATTTAACAAGTTCTTTTTCACCATTTCTCATTTCAGCATTTTGCAAGTTCGAAGATTCGTTGTTTCGCGATTTCACTGATCTTTTCCCTCGCTTATGTGCCTTTTTCGTTTTGAGGGTTCTTTTTAGGTGTATTTTTTTTTTTTTAAAGCTTAATATAATAGTAAAACTTAGCATTAAGTTTTATTTCTAAAACAAATGTTAACACAAAAAATTTTAAAGTGTCCCCATTATCCTTTCTAACCTATATTACTTAGATAATGGGGAGATGTTGTAATACTACAACATGATCATGCCACTAATTTTTTTCTTAACATAGATGACAAAATGGGAATTGAACATATGGTTTCTATGTTAAATATATAATTAACTCCTGCACGAAGAGTTAGAAAGTTAGTTAAGTGAGAGTTGACTCAAGTTGAGTTATGTAATGGTCAAATCAAGTTATGTGATAGATGAGTTTGGTAAGTGTGTGCATATCAAGTTAGTAATTAGTTGAAAAGGATAAATACCCTTCACTGGGTTCATTGTATTCAGAGAGATTGAAGTTCGTGTGATTAATATAAGAGTTGCAGCTCATGTGTGTTATTGTGTGTGAATTATTTGTGCCTTTACTCTTCTGCATTTCCAACAAATTGGTATCAGAACTAAGAAAGGATCACAATATATGTGGGGCATGCAGAGCCAATGAGAAGAGGGGCAAGAGCAGAAGGCCAACAATTTTTTTTTTTGAATTTGCAAAATCGTTGAATGGATAAGGAGTGCATAGGTCTGCATGTTCTTATTACAAAAAGCACGCACTTTCCTCACTTTTTTAGTTGAAAAACTGCAGAGCAATCGTAAAAATTACGAATTTCCAGAAATCGAGTTTATTTCTCAGATAATTGGTTTTGGGGGTGCGCAATCAGTTTTACAAATTAAATATACCGACAATCGTGAGCACAAAGTCAACAAAAATAGGTTCAAGGGTTTTTTTTTTGTTTTAAGCCATATACATACCTTTCTTTTAAAATATTTGATTTTATTCAAAATGATATTTGAATTGAAAAGGGGCTTTTTCAAAATTTGTTTTAAACTAAATTTTTTAAAAGGGATTTTTTTAAAAAAGGTTTTGAAAAGAGAAATATTATAATAAGTTGTTTTCTAAAAAGTGCTTATTATGTAAGTTTTTTTATATAAAAAAATTAAACAAGGGTTTTTTGAAAAGGGTTTTTTTTTTTTAATAAAAAGGAGCTTTTGCAAACTCGTAAAAGGAGAAATTTGTGGTTTTTTATCAGAGAATATTTTTTTTGAAGAAATATGGCAACAAGCAGTTTTAAGCCCCAACTAGGCTTCTTTAACAGGGAAATATTATGATGTGTGGGCCATTAATATGGAGACCATGTTAAAAGTGCATGATGTTTCATATCATGTTAAGTTTGTATTTGAAGAACCTGAGAATGAAGCACAAGAACGAGATCTCAGTAATGCAGAGAGGGAAGAATGGAAGAAAGACAAAAGGAAAAATGCACAAGCATTGCTCCTTATCCAGCAGGGAGTGGACCAAGCAGTGTTCCAAAATATTACAATCATGTCTTCAACAAAGGAAGCCTGGGAAACTTTGGCAACAAGCTATCAAGGTATGGCCAAAGTCAATATTGTTAAATTGTAGAATACTAGGAGATATTTTCGAAGTCTACAGATGAAGGAGACATAGGACATCGATTATTTCATGAATCGGGTCATGTCTGTCATAAATCAGTTAAAATTTTTTGGTGAAGATATTAAATAGCGAACAATGATTGAGAAGGTCCTCAGATCTTTATCTACCAAGTTTGATGTTGTGGTAGCAGCCATAGAAGAAGCTAAGGATTTGGAAAAACTGATAGTTTATGAGTTGATGGGATCACTTTTATCACATGAGGAAAGGATAGACAAAAAAAAGGATTCCACTTCTGAAACTTCTTTCAAAATTCAGGTTTCTATTTCAAGAGGTTGAGGCAGAGGTAGATCAAGAGGCAGAGGATGAGTCGAAATAAATGGTCTTCAATGAGATGGCGGAGAAGAGCATGAACATGAAAGTGGAAGCAACAGTAGAGGCTTCAACAATAATAAAAGATCTAACAAATCAAAGGTGAGATGTCATTATTGCAATAAATTTGGTCATTATGCTCATGATTGTAGGAAGAAGATAGATGATCAAGGAAACCAGAGAGCTAATGCTAGTACAGAGAATACTAACTCCATGTTCCTAACATGCAACAAAATGCATGAATGGTTTGATAAGGTTTGACTATTAGATAGTGGTTGAAGTAACCACATGGCAGACAACAAGAATTTGGTTGTAAATTTGTATCAAACTATGAAGACAAAGGTAAAGTTGGGGACTGAAAAGACTGTGGATGTAGATTGCAAAGGAGTGGTCAACATTCTGACCAAGAAAGGGGAGCCAAAGGCAATCTCAGAGGTATATTATGTTCCTGGTCTCAGATATAATTTGATAAGTGTTGGTAAATTGACACAGAAAGGTTACAGAGTTATTTTTCAGGGGAAAGAGTGTGTAATTTATGACAAGCCCCCAAGAAAGTAGTTGATATAAAAGGTGCAAATGACAAGGAATAGACTCTTTCCTCTAATTATGAATTACAACAATCAGGTAAGTTCTTTTACAGTTGCATTTTCTAATGGTTATTGGTTATGGCCCTTTCAGTTTGGACACTTGCACTTTTCTAGTTTTAGATTGCTGCAGCAGAAATAGATGATTATAGGATTACCTCCCATCAAAGGACTTGCTAATAATTATGATTGTTGCATCTTGGGAAAGCAACACCATGAAATTTTTCTGAAGGGAGTTTCATACAGATCAAAGAAACCACTTGAGTTGGTGCATACAGACTTGTGTGGACCTATGATCACATATTCAATTGGTGGATGTTGCTAATTCCTCACATTTATTGATGACTATAGCAAAAATACTTGGGTTTACTTTTTGAAGCAGAAGTTTGAAACTTTTTCAAAGTTCAAAGTCAAATCCTTAGCAGAGAATTAAAGTGATCGACAGATAAAGGTATTGAGGTTAGATCGTGGTGGAGAATATGATTCAAGGGAATTCCATGATTACTACAAACAACATGGAATCGGAAGATGATTTATAACCAGATACACACCGCAATAGAATGGTGTAAAAAAGAGAAAGAACATAAAAATTTAGTAAATGACAAGGAGCATGTTGAAAGCAAGAAACTTTTCTAATGAGTGCTGGGAAGAAGCATTGCATGTGTTGTTTATGTGATAAAAAAATTCCCTACAAAGAGTGTGATGAACAGAGTACCAAAAGAAGCATGGTCGGGTATGCCATGCAGAATATATCATTTTAGATTTTTTTGATGTGTATCCTATGCACATGTGCCTAATAAGTGAAAAATTCATATTGACTCGTTATAGTGAGCATTCAAAAGCTTAAAAATTATATAACCCTGTCACCAAGAAGATAATAATAAGAAGAGATGTTGTGTTCAAAGAACAAGATTCATGGAATGGGACTGTACACAAAACAATCGATGCACAAGCACCATTGATTGAAGAGGATGATGTACCAGAAAAGGAGCAACAAGAATCAAAAGAGTAGACACCAAAAAAATTCACACTAGCAAGGACTCCCAGATTTTCAGAGCAACATGGATTTTCAAGGAGATCAACAAACCAGAATTCTCCAAGCAACCAATCAGGTGAAAAATCAAGCAATGGTAAGAGAAATATGAGAATTTTGAACGATATTTATGATGATTTGGATGTTAGTTCAATTTTTTCATTTTTTTTCATTCCAACCTTCTTCGTTTGAATAAGAGATGAGAGATGAAAATTGGGTGCAAGCCATGGATGAAGTGATTGATTCTATTGAAAATAATAATACATGGGATTTGGTTAATTTTCCAAAGGATTAAAACCTCATTGGTGTGAAATGGGTGTATAAGACAAAGTTGAATGAAAAAGGTGAAATTGAAATATTTAAAGGAATATTTGTAGGAAAAGGATTCTCGAAGCAACCAAGAATACACTTTGGAGAAATGTTTGCTCCAGTAGCTAGATTGGATACTGTAAGAGTAGTTCTAGCCACAAGAGCTCAGAACAAGTGGAAAGTATATCAGATGGATGTCAAATCATCTGTCTTGAATGTAATTCTAGAAGAATAAATGTATGTGTAGGAGCCTCCAGGTTATGAAGTTGAAGGTAAAGAAGAGAAATTTTATAGGTTGAAGAAAGCTGTCTATGGTCTCAAGCAAGCACCTACAGCACAGTATA
Source organism: Pinus albicaulis (assembly GCA_034641835.2). Lineage (NCBI taxonomy): Eukaryota > Viridiplantae > Streptophyta > Pinopsida > Pinales > Pinaceae > Pinus > Pinus albicaulis. The sequence continues at coordinate 1,141,756,988 of CM076580.1, forward strand.
GAAGAATCAACAGTTACATGATTGAGAATGGATTTTTCAGAAGCAACATTGAGCCTACCTTGTACACAAAGGTAAATGAGCATGGACAAATTTTGATTGTTTTCTTATATGTTGATGACATGATTTTTACAGGTGATCTTAAGTTAGATGAATTTAAAGTAGCCATTATGAAAGAATTTTGGATGACATATCTTGGTCTCATGAAATTATTTCTTGGCATAGGAGTTGACAAATCTTAAAAAGGAATTTTTATTTTCTAAAACATTATGCTAGATATTTTCTGAAAATATTTAGGATGGATAATTGCAAACGTGTACCTACACCAGTTGCAACAGGTATAAAGTTAAGCAAGGATTATGAAGGATCATATGTCAATCTGACTCTATTCAAAATATTGGTTGGAAGCCTCATGTATCTCACAACTACAAGACCAGATATTATGCAAGGAGTAAGTTTGATTTCCATATTTATGTAGACTCCAAAATATACACATTGGAGTGCTAGAAAAATAATTCTGAGATACGTAGTGGGAAGTAGAGAATGTGGCATAATGTATGCAAGTATAGAAAAGAAATTTTTGATTGGATTTATATATAGTGATTTTGTAGGTAGTTTGGATGCTAGGAAGATCACATCCAGTTATGTGCTCCATCTTGGTTCAGGTGTAATTTCATGGGAATCTAAGAAGTAGCCCATTGTGACACTATCATCAATAGAAGCAAAATATGTAGCAGCAACTTTAGTAGCATTTCAAGCAGTATGGTTAAGAAGAGTATTGGATTAACTCAATCAGAAAAAACAAGGATCAACAAAAATATATTGTGACAACACATCAGCGATTGCACTATCCAAGAATAGTGTGTTTCATCAAAAGAGAAAGCATATTGATACTATATATCAATTTATTTTATAACTTGTGAGCAACGGAGAAGTTCACTTCAAGCCTTGTAAATCTAGTAATCAACTGGTTGATATATTTACAAATCCATTAGAAAAATGTGTTTGAGTTTCACAAAAGAAACTTGGGTGTTGTAAGCCTAGCTAAGACATGGACCAACATGCATGTTTGAGTTTTCATGAGTCATGTTTTTAGTTTAGTGGTCGTAATTAAGGGGGAGTGTTAAAATATATAATTAACTCCTCCATGAAGAGTTAGAGAGTCAGTTAAGTGAGCGTTGAGACAAGTCAAGTTATGAAATGGTCAAGTCGCGTTATGTGATAGATGAGTTTGGTAAGTGTGTGCATGTCAAGATAGTTGTGAGTCGGAAAAGGATAAATACCCTTCACCGGGTTCATCATATTTAAAGAAATTTAAGTTTTGTGATTAATAAAAGAGTCATAGCTCATGTCTGGTATTGTGTGTGAATTATTTGTTCCTTTTCTCTTCTGAATTTCCAACATTCTATTACAAAATTACACATCAACATAAGGATCCGTTTCCCTATGTATATTTGAAGCATGCCTCAATCACTTTGGAAATTATATGGGAAATACCTTCAGAACGGCCATGATGAAAGCCAATTTTGACCCCCAAAAAATAAGAATAGGTTGAAATTTTGAAAAACCTTGATTTGGGGTTTCAACCTTCGACATAGTGAGTTTGCTATCCAAATTGATCTAGCTCTAGAGTAAATTACTCATATTTTAATCAATTTTAAAACAATGGAAAGAGTGAGGAAAGGCACATTGAATGGTGATGGATTTATCTTATTACTTGCATGTGCAAATATGCACATCTATTTTCACTGTGTTTATACTTTGAGCGATAATTTTACTCTCTAGAGTGACAGTTAATGCAATGGCAGGAAAAGTAGATTATTGAATGCACCACTTTCAATGCTTGGATATGTCACCAGCTAGTCCCATGATGAGACTCCAAGTGAGACTAAATTCATATGCAAAGAGTATAGTTTTTAAAAGGTACAATAGTACTACTGGAGCGAATTGGAATAATTCTTTGGAGTAGTTGGCTCCCCTAGCACAAAACATGATGTGGTGAAAGAATGAGCATAGTTTTAGTTAGGCGAAAGAAAAATTATAAATCACAAAATGTCTTGTTCATTCACGTACATTTGTAGATATGAGCAAGAAATCAGATATGACGATCATATGGAATTTTTAAAGGTTTTCAAATGGAGTCACTAAGGAGAATAATTAAACTCCCAGGGTAAATACAAACTCGACTCCTTGTCCTTTGAGAAGCTCTAGTAAAATTTCAAATTTGTGTAGCATTATAAGAGATTTATAACCAACAGATACTACATGCATGATATGTACAACTTGAAGCCACAACCAAGATTTCTTGAAAGATAGAAGGTATGCCATTGTACTGATTACCAAATAATGTGACATTTTTCTTTCCTTTGGCTCATCATTGAAGGATAGAGGAGCATATTTTGGAAGGCTAATAGATATGTAGTTCAGGAATAAAAAAATGGATCAAGGATAAAATAGATTCATGTGGAGTTGATCCATAAACTAGATGTGATTCTGAAACCTGCATTGCCACATGATAAGGAATTATTATATTTTTCTAGTGGATTTTAAACCTTTAGTGTCCTTGAATCTCATGGAATATTGAATTATATGAACTCCAATATAAAGGGAGTACACATGATATTGGATAATAATTAGTCTAACAATAAGAGATATTGAATGATCGACAAAGCTATGGGCTTCAAAAAAAATTTAGATAATATAAATGGTTATGAGATATGTGAAAAATATGGAGATAAGATTCTAAAATAAGATGAGAAAAGAGAATTCAATGTTGATCATCAAAACTTAAGCACACAGTGTGACAACAAGCAATATTTTCTTGAGTACAATTTGATGGAAACAACACATCATAGAGTTTAATATGATACAAGGCCTTCAATGACCTATTCTATTTCATATACTCGGTGCCATATTAGGTAGATGTCCTCATGTAAGAGTTTCAAACCTAAAGTACCTATTGGGGGTTGTGACCAAAAGAAGACATCTCCAATAGCATCCCAAGAAATACAGTGTAGGGTTTTAGCTCGGAGAAATCCTACAAAGAGTTGTACCAAGGTGCATAAGTAGGGAATTGGTCCTATGAGAGTTATTGATCTCAAAAAATCTGAATACTATACAAATCTACTTCAGGAGCTCAAGGTGATGTTCAATTTTGAAGCATAGTTGTAGAGTGCAAACAAAGGTTTGCAAGTTGGTAAGGACATAAGTGTTAGCAAGGGATTACTTCCAAAACAAGGTTAATGAAGCTCAGAATAACCCTACATATGCTACACACATCTTAAGGATATTGTATTGCAAAAAGGGACTAAACAGGGGTCCAAATTGGTGTCTCACTCTTAGTTAATTGTTTTATGTTTCTAATATTATTCTTTATCTACAAATATGTTTGACTACTATAATTTTATTGCAGGTAGAAGATGTTTATTTGCATGGAGAAAGTTATGGTTTCTTGCAAGAGGTTTTGAAATTAGGGTTTCAGCAAATAGGAAAATTGGATCTGTGTAGCTGCTCGAGGCACTATTTCAACCTTGATAGCAGGATCATTAGCAGGTGAATGGACATTAACATAACAACTAAACATCACCAAATTGTTCATCAGTCTACACGAGTCTCCTTATCATTGAAACAACATCAACAAAAAGCATTATGGTTTCTAGCAACCTTATTTATTCTCCTCATGATCTCTCTTCTATCAATATGTAAATATTTCTCATCATGATGCCAACAACTATGATAGGATTGATTCAAGTGTATAACAGTCATCGGGAAAGAGAGAAAGGTGAGGAAGTTCAATAGTCATGAGGGTAGGTCAAAGGCCATGGTAGGTGAATAGTGACCTCACCTTTATAAATATGCATGCATACCTCATTTTTTTGGGTAATTTAGCACTTGACCTTGGACTAGTAGTAAATAGTTGATTTGTTCTTGAAGAGTGAATTATGGTGAGGCTAGGGTTTTGCATTGGATAATGGTATAAGTAGCCCATGCTCCACTATTTGGATTCGATGAATTTCAAGATGTGTCATTTTATTTGCATCAGCAATAATAATAATTTCCTTATTTCGATTATTGTTTCCCATGCTTACTCATAATTATTGTATTGGTTGTCTGGTATCTTCACTAGATTTGTGTGTGTGCCTTCATACATGCAATGTGTTATGGACTAGATTGTAATTGTTGCATTTGTTTTTTCTTTCAAATCTATTCTTACTTATTTCATGTCATGTTGGTGAATTATTTTGAACTAATTTTCAATTAACCTTTGGCATGTTCTTTTTCATGTATGTCTTATATGGTTTTGTCTCACTGATCCTCCTCATGGCATATTTCTTCTGATTGTTGATGTGTATTTTTTGTACCTCTTTCTACCATTCATTAATCGTGGGTTGACTTTATGTCATTGTTCAAGAATTTCATTCTTGTCCTTTCTCTAACATCTCCTCATTTGACATCTAGGAGCGAAAACCAACATGATGATATTTGGGCCTACATACTATATGGGGCTCCTATCCCAAATGGTGTGAGGTTTAATTGGGACTTCACATTAGGGAGACCCCCTAGCTATTGGTGGAATATATCATCATAAACACCCTATTACAATCATTGATACAAGAATACAAACAAGGGTTTGGTGTCAATCCTTTGACAACCAGTCTACCCTGAATAAGACAACACTAGACCAACTTGTTGATGTAGCACTCCACATATTTTTTACTGCATGTGTCCTGAACACACCTAATGGTCCTTTGCCTCCAAATTTTCAACAACAAAAATATTCCTTTACGAATTAATATTGGTCCTTTAGGTGATCCAGGTGGATATTGGTGGCCACCCGCCTATTCCACCTAGTTAGTTTCATATTTTTTCTTATTTACTATTTTTAGCAGTTTTTTAGGTCTTGAACTTCTGGAGCCATTTTGAGGTCCTAAATGTCATATTCCACAAATATATCTTTCCAACGAGGTATCATACATGCCAAATGGAGATACTATGACGAAGTTATGACCCCGAGAAGTTAGGTACCCAAATAACCCCAATGAGGCCCATAAACTCTTGATGTTACATCTCCTTGGGTTAGGGTTTTGGTTGTTTAGGGTTTTATTTTATTTTTAAATAATAAAAAGGCCCTTGAGTCTCATTGTAACACAATTCAGAGGCATGTAGCTGCTACATCTCTTCTCATAGATAAGCTACCATCACCCTAGCTAGTTTATGTCCATTTTATCTGTAAGCATATTTTAGTCATTTGATATTAATGAAATGAAGTTTTATTTATGCCACATATCTATTTTTATGTTTATTTCTATATTTTATTTTTTTCCTGCATAAATCCATATTTAGGTTACGGCTCCATGAGGGTTTGAAACATATTTCAGTTTCAATGTCTTGCAGTAATGCTTCATAGAAGTGCTAGGATATTCGTTGATTATATTATAGAGTGAAAAATACCTCATTTGAAATTATTTTTTATTATCTCAAATGGGTTTTTTACGGAATTTGATTTCGTTTCCCGGTTTGAGAGATATGAGCAACTCAAGTTACAATTGCCTGGATCAGTGTGATGTCGCGCGTCCTATGAGTTTGTGGAATAATTTTCTCGCCTCATAGGTCATAAAATTTCAAGCATCTTATATAATTTTAAATATATATTCAATACCTCAAATGGGTCTTTGACGGAATTTGATTTCATCACCTATAGAATAAGTTATTAACAAAGTTGCAGCAAACAGGTCCATATCAACCAAGATCTAGATCAATAGTATCAGAGAAGTCTGCTCTTTCTCGATCTCCCAACGAGGTTGGGGTATAAGGAGTTAGGGCTCAATCTGGTTGAACCTTTGTAAGATCGGCCTCGCAAACCCCAACGGCCTCCCATGGCGGAAGAAAAGAAAGACGAGAGAGCAGGAGATCCTATGAAAATATTTCTTGAGAAGCCCTCGAGAAACAAATGAACACGATGATGGATAAATTTTCTTAGATCCTTCAACGACTACCCACTGGTGGTTCATCTACATCCAACAACCACTCTGGAGGAACCACTCCTTTCAAGGTACAAGTCAACCTTGACATTAATAGTGTATTTGAAGGCCAAATAGATGCAGGCGTTGTAGATAGATGGTTGAATTTGCTAGAAGGGTATTTTTCGATCCATTATTTGTTTGACCAAGAAAATATTACTTTTTCACTCTTAAAATCCACCCCCCATGTCAAAGACTGGTGGGAAACCTATTGTGATCAAAAGGACTAGAGGGAACCCTCTCTGTTCTTAGTCGCACCCACTTGAAATTTGTTCCGAGACGACATCAAGGAACAATATTACCCCATGGGGAGATATGAGGACAAGTACATCCAATGGACCACGTTGTGGAATAAAAGGGATCAAGATGTGAAAGAGTTGACGAATTTTTTCCATACCCTATGCAAAAAGTTGGGTATTAATGATTCAAAGAGACATTTGGTGCTCAAGTACCAGAGTTTTTTGCACAGATACATTCAGGAGGAAATGGAGTTACTCAACATTACCTCACTTGGTGCAACATATCGATATGTTTCCAAGATCGAGCATAAATTTAAGTAGAATAAGCGAGACTTTGGATTTGTGAATCTGAAGCGATGGAAAGGTGCCCCTGAACCATAGAACAAGGGGAAAATCAAAAGTGGGGCAACTCATAACAACACCATAAATCCAAAGAAGGACACAAGGAAGTGTTGTGAGTTTCATAACAACTCCACTCACAACACAAGTGAGTGTCGAAGCAAACAATCATTGGTGGTCGAACTAAAGGAATATGAATCAGATGCATCTTCTGATTCTGAGTCAGAACCAGACAAGGGGAATGAAAAAGGGAAGAAGATCATTGATGCGTATCCTAGTGGCACTTTTTCCACCACCAAGCTCCAAAGGGAGGATCCAGAGGAGGGGGAGTGCATCTTCCATTCACAAATGTGGGTGAAGGGTTCTCCACTGCAATTCCTTGTCAATAGCGGAAGCCAAAAGAACCTCATTTCAGCAGAGGTCATGAAGCAGCTCGGCCTACCGACCACAACACACTGGTAGTTTTATACCATCAGGTGGCTTCAGCAAATACTGTCACCTTCTGTACATCATAAAGCCCTTCACGAATGAGGTACTGTGTTATTTTTCTCCTCTTGGCGTGTCTTATGTATTATTGGGTCAACCATACTTGTGGAAGTGACATGTTGTGTGTGAGTCTAGACCTCATCCTGTTATTATTACTTTGGGAAATAAGTTTTACAGGATACTCGAGGTAGTACCACCTCCCGACATCTCTTTTATTACTACAAAGAAATGCATTAATATTGTTTCCTAAACTAGGAAATTTGTTTTTATTACAATTAACCCACAGGGCAAGAATAATATTATGGCCACAACCTCCAAACAGGGCTCCCCTTCATGGAAACAACAAATGGAAAAAGTTGTGGAGGAATGCAAGGACATTTTTCCTCACCCACATAGGTTACTCTACACTATCAAGTCAAGTATTCCATTGATCTGACCCCAGGCGCACCGTTTCCTGATGTTGCCATACCTCATGCGACCACAAAAAAAAAATCCACACATGTAATGTCTGACATCTACCAAAAATTCCACAAAATCTTGGAGAAATCCAATGTAGTGCCAAGATCAACATCTAGTGCAACACAAGTTCCAAGTGGACCAATTCTATCTAGACCCCACCGCAAGATTTACCCACTTCAAAGTAGGCCAATTCCTTCACCGGGGAAACTAGTTCACCAGGGACCAGGTTCAACATAGATTTCCCTACCTCATGGAGGCTCTGCACGCAGTGGGGAACATTGCTTTCTAAGGGGGGAGGAATGATCTAGGTGGATATTGGTGGCCACCCACCTATTCCACCTAGTCAGTTTCATCAGTTTTCTTATTTACTATTTTTAGCATTTTTCAGGTCCTAAACTTCTAGAGTCATTTTGACATCCTAAACGGTGTAGTCCTCGGAGAGATATTTCCAATGAGGTATCATATGGGCCAAATGGAGATACTATGACCAATTTATGACCCCGGTAAGTTGGCTACTCAACTAACCCCAATGGGGCCCTTAATTTGTTGGTGTTACATCTCCTTCGGTTAGGGTTTTAGTTGTTTAGGGTTTTCTCTTATTTTTCAATAATAAAAATTCCCTGGAGCCTCATTATAACACAGTTCAGAGGCATGTAGCCACCACATCTCTTCTCATATATAAAATACCATTTCCCTAGATATTTTATGTCCATTCTATTTGTAAGTATATATCAGTCATTTGATATTAATGAAATGAAGTTTTATTTCTACTACATCTTAGTTTTTATTTTTATTTCTATATTTTATTTCGTTCCTGCATAAATCCAGATTCAGGTTATGACTCCATGAGGGTTTGAAACATATCTCAGTTTCAATGTTTTTCAATAATATTCAGTGAACTTAATGCAAGTTCCATGGTCTCCACCGATCATATTATAGAGTGAAAAATATCTCATTCGAAGTTATTTTTTATTATCTCAAATGGGCTTTTTACGGAATTTAATTTCGTTTCCCGATTTAAGAGATATGAGAAATTAAAGTTACACTTCTCTTGAACACTGCACCACCTCACATCCTATGAGTTTGTGGAATCATTTTCTCACCCCACGGGTCATCAAATTTCAAGTATCTTATATCACTGGAAATATCTATTCAATAACTCAAATGGGTCTTTGACAGAATTTGATTTCATCGCCTATAGCAGAAGTTATCAGCAAATTTGCAGCAAGAGGTCCATTTCAACCAATATCTGGATCATTAGGTCATTGAACATGGTTGCAATCACTTCTCACCTATAATTGATCCTTTTTCCTTCAAATCATCAACAATTAGAGACTTTGGGACTTCTTCCCACTTGTTTCTCCTTATTCCTTCAAGAATGCAACCCTTTGGGACTTCTTCCCAGTATTGTCTTCATGTTTTAATTCAATGAAGATAAACTTAGGGCGTGGAGTCCTACCCACTATCATTGTAAGATTTCCTTCTCTTCAAAAAATTTAGGCCTCATTGACTAGTCCACTTGGATACACTATTTTATCCTTCAAAGAGTCAAACCTTGACCTTCAAACTTCTTCCACTCCTAATAGACTTAATTTCCTTCTTAGTTCTGCACTTAGGGCTTCCTTGGACACTTAGTTGTTTCCCTCCAAGATTCCCAAACAGTATTGTCCAAACTTGGACATCAATCTGGCACCCTTCTCTTGTAGAATATGTCTTCTTCTTCTCTCCAAAACACCTTGGATATGAACAAGAATTATCTATGGAACTCGGCCTTATCTAGGGAACTTTTCACCTACACAAAAACACATAAATTCCTCACCAAAAAACCCTTATTATTTTCACTCTTGTTGAAGAATAATGTGGCCTAGTATAGGAAGCCTCCTATACTATTCTTCCTCCCAAAACATGGCTTCCTCCCACCTACAATCACAACAGGATTTCTCGTCTTGCTACAAAGAAATGATCATTTTTTTATGTGTATAATTACTGTAAAAAACTTTGACCTGTTCTCCTACATGACCTCCTTTCCTTCACTGCCTCTACCTGCCCAAAACACATCTCAAATAGTCACAAGAACAAACCTCAAACTCATCCTATTCTCTCTTTTTCTTGAGCTTCTTACAGCAGTTTCTATCTCAGGAAATTCGGGCTCCTATTTCATCCTTCACATGAGGAATGAATGCCTTGATTGGATTCCAAATGAGGTATGACTCCTTTTCTATTTATATGTTCTCTAGTGAGAATTTTTATCCCATTCTTGGGCCTTCCTTATTTCAATTTGACCCTATCTCTTGTGCCACTTTACCCAAACATATAAATAAATAATTATTTTCCCCCATTTGGCACATGCTCTCTTGGGTTTATTTGTATCCCCTTTCTCCACTAAGACTGCCACACTTTCTACAAGGATCAAATCATCAAAACACATTCATGGTTTCACAACCACAAGCTTGGGTGAAAAACCCATCACTTGAGTTTCTTAGCCCAAAAAGCCCTTTTGTGATGTTAATTCCTCCACAACCCTATACCATAGGGTTTAGAGTACCTCCCAAGCTACAAATCTTAACACTCACTCTTAGTGAGGGAGGTACTTCCAAAACTAGGAAGTAGCTTGTCACTAGTGACACTAGACCATATAGCATCCACCATTGCAACATACTCTATAGAATGAACCACACTACCTTAGTAGTGCATCTACATCATCTAATATGAACTTGAACATCTCAATACTGTCGTAGGGTTGCTCCCTCTGAAGCTAGACTCCATCTAATTCTACATGATCTTCACTGACTCAACAGGCTACATATCTTGTTTCCTACAAGGCCAATATGAGTTGCAGTAAAAAATGGGCGATAATTATAGAAACTCAGCTCTCTAAGCACTCATCCTCCTAGGTAAAACATAGCATGTGCACATGCCTCTAATATTGAATGTGCAAGATCACTACCCAAACAAAAAACTATCCTACCAACATCACTGCCCAAACAAGAAACTATCCTACCAACATCATGTCCATCACATGAAGCAATATCGATCATGCCAATCCCATCCATGCCAAAGCCATGAAAAATATTAGGGGCTAATATTCATAGGTGGTCTAATTTTCTATTATTTTTCCAAAATAATATTCATTAATTTCCATTTTTTCTACAAATCATTTTCCCAAAGTTTATAGTATAAAATTATTTTACATTAAAATTCACCAAAATTATATAGATATTATATAAAACCATTATAAATTTTGATGTTTTACAAAAATAGAAACAAACATTTTATAATTTTCATATGGTCAACTAGTGATATTTTCCAAGGTTTCTAAACTTTAAGACAAATATTTATCCTTAAAATTATCCCTGGGGCCCAAATCAACCCTCGAGCAATCCCAACGATCTATGACAATTCATAGGAATTTTGTGATCAACAACCTACCCTACAACGAACTATTGTTCACCAAGTTCACTACCAATCCACCAAAAATCCTAGCCTATATTATTTCCAAGCCATTCAATACCACATCTCCACGTCTTCAGTTGAATCCTTTTTTACATGATCTAGACAATCTCAGGTCCCTCTGAGCCACTTCATTGTGCACACTCTGATTCACTAGCCCTTCAAAGTAGCTTTGATACCATTTTTTTTTCCATGGCACTAATGAATCTATGTTAGGGTATTAGAATCTCTAACACAACCAAATAAAATTCCACAATAAACTACTTCGCACAATGGAATAAATACATTAGTAAATAAATCAATGCACAAATACACAAATTTTTACAGTTATTCAACAACCTCACTTCATTATATTATCAATCTATAATATAATAGTATAGGGATCGCGTACCAGGAATCATGGCCCTCATACAATCACTGAGAAAAGAATACAAACTAGTGTTTGGTGTCAGTCCTTCAACAAACAATCTACCCTGAACATGACAACACTTGACCTACTTGTTTATATACCACTCCCCATCCCTTTTAGTCCATGTGTGTTGAACACATTTTCTGATCCTTTGGATCCCAATCCACAACAACATAAATATGCCTATATCAATTAATCCTAGTCCTTTAGGTCACTAAACTTGGCTCCAATTGCTTCTTCCCTCTAGCTTCTCCTTTTTCCTTCAAGTCATCAATATTTTAGGACTTACATGAGTTTTTCACAACTTCGTTTATGAACAAATCCTAGACTGCCCACGTGTTTCTCCTTAGTCCTTCAAGAATGAAACACTTTGTGACTTATTCCCGCTATTGTATTCTTGTGTTGCTTCAATGAAGACAAACATAGGGTATGGAGGCCTTCCCACTACAATTGTAAGATGTCCTCTTCAGCAAAAATATGGCTCAATGATTGGCTCACTAGGCTTCCGAATTTTATCCTTCAAAGAGACAACCCTTGACCTTCAAAATTCTACCACTCCTAGAATAATTAATGTACTTCTTAGTTATGCACTTAGGGATTCCTTTGACACCTAATCGTTGCGTGTTGAAATTTGCAACAAGAAACAATGAAATTGACAACCAGAAAGGAAAAAAATTACACACACATTGGTGAGGAAATTATGTTATACAATGGTGAGGTATTTCTAATGCACATTGGTGAGGAAATTCATTTTCACACTAGTGAGGAATTTCAGTTACACATTGGTGAGGAATGTGGGTGTCTAATTTATTTTTCCATTAAATAAATTATAATTTCATCTCATAACAACGTGTATCTATTAACTAAGTCATGATGACTGAGTTAGCTCAAGAAATTCGAGTTGAGTGTCTAAGATGAGGCATGTAGAGTGATCCAAATACTTTAGGGGTCTAGTTGTAGTTAATGCATTAGTGGGGTGCAGGTGTAATCAGTTAACTCAATTAATTGAGTTAAAATCAGTTTAACTAGTTCTAATTGAGTGATGAATTTGTGAGAGCTCTAGTGAATTGAATTATATTTAACTCACAAGTAGTGATTAATCAAATAACTGATGATTCACTATTAATAGTTGAATACATGTCAGTTTTGAGGAAGACCCAATTGAGGCAAAGGTTAAAGGGAACATAACTATCATTTGTATTTTTAGAGAATTTCCCGAGTGAAATTATAAAGCCATGAGGAATCCATGATGGATTGTGCAATCACGGAAGGCTTATTTTCCTATTTAATAGGGGCCTAATTCTTTAGGAATTGTGTGAGAAAGGTAGGCTGAAGGAAGGCTGAGAATTGGCTGTGTTTGTCCAATTTTACCTAGATCCGTGTGAGACAATTGGTAGAGTGCAAGAGATTCTTGTGATAAAGAAAGCATTGTATTGTTTCATGATTCCTTGACTTTATAAAATATAGGATAGGACGGTTTTGAGGAGTTGATGTCCCCAAGAACATATTTTTTTGTGTGATTGATTTACTTCTTTCTCTTACTTACATGTGATTGAGCGATCTTGTTTTGTATTCCTCAAATATTGTAGAAGGATTCAGTATATTGTTTTAGTACATCACAATATTGGATTGAATCCATTGATATAGAATTTCTATAAATTTATACATGGTATCAAAGTGTTAGGAATCACAATAGAAGAGAATAAATTGAGTTTTCCTTGAACAGGTTCAAATTTGTAGATTTATTCTTCTAAATCCAACAACAAATCAAGATGTCTTTCAGTAAATATGCACTTGAGGGAAATTCGAATTATATTACATTGAAGGATAGGATGGAGGCAATTTTGGAAGACAACAGGTTGAAGGAATTCATAGATACTGATATTCCCAAGCCCGCGACAACAGATGCCCAACTTCTTGATGCATGGCAGAATAAGGTAGCAAAGGCGAGAAGGATATTGTTAGAGGGAGTTCAAGATCATATTTTCTCGAGTCTCCATGGGAAGGCAAGTCCATATGCTATGTGGAAGGCCTTGATAGATCTATTTCAGAATATTAGTGACCAAGGGAAGTTATCACCAAAGGACAAGCTTAGAAAGACAAAGATGGAGGGTGAGACAGTAGCAACATACTTGGTGAAGTTCACTCAATGTCTATATGAGCTTGGAAGTGTCAGTGTGATAGTATCCCAGGATGATTTATTAATCCTAGCACTTATAGGCCTTCCCAAGAGCTGGCATAGTTACCAGGACTCTTTGAATGTGAGGGATAAGTTGCCAGACTGGGAGCATTTGTGGTCCGACTTGGTAATAGAAGAGATAAGGCGGAACACTAGAGAGGGGACCTCCAACACCAAAAAATAATAAGATTGTGCATTAGTCAGAAAAGGAAATAAGGCAAAGGGAAATAAGTCCCAAGGTGAAGAGGGCAAGAGATACTTCTCCAATATCAAGTGTTTTCACTATCACGAGCATGGGCACTATGCCTCGAATTGTCTGTAGAATAAGGCAAGCAAGAAGGAGCCTGCAGTTGCAGCAGGTGAAGCGCTAGATTCATAGTTTGAGCTTGATTTTACACTCATTGCATGCATGGCCAACACTGTAATGGGATGCACGTTGTATCTAGATAGCAGTGCCTCATTCCATATGACGAGGAATACAGATCTCTTCAGTGACTTCGAGGAGAAGGACCTTCAACAGAACATAGAGTTTGGAGATGACAGGAGGTATAGCGCGACCGACATAGGTACAGATAAATTTCAGAGGGAGTCTGTCTCCCCTCTTAGACTTGAAGATGTTTTTATGTTCTAGGCCTACGGAAGAATCTTGTCTCTGGAGTGATATTCGAAGACCATGGTTATGATGTGATGTTTAGAAAAGGAAAGTTATTCCTTAAAACCATAGCCACAGGATGGGTGAAACAGATCGGTGTAAGAGTCAAGAACCTATATTCTCTCAAGGTCAAGGATGCATGAAACTATTTGAGGAGAAAATCAGTGGTTAATGAATTGGTAGTTGAGAGGGAGAAATTATCTCTCAACATGCAGCCTCATAAGCAGTCTTAGAAGGTTGTGGCGCAACCACAATTGGAGAAGTGGAGAGGAGACCAAGTGGAAGATTCGACTCATGTAGAGACCTCTAGGAGGGGGAAATTTTGAGCCAGATGTGCAGAGGGAGTATATGTAGTTATACCTCCAGGTTAGAGGTGGGGTGATGTGCATAAATAATCCCAAGAATAAATTTTGGTAGGGTCCATTGAGATGGTGTGTCTCAGGGATCAAACCTGACTACAAGGAGCCCACAATATAGCAGTAGCAGGAAGGATCAGTTGGATTTATGCAGTCATATGTAAGGAAGAAATAAATCAGAGTGACAGATGTCAAATACTAGAGCGCAGATCAGAGTTGGCAGCAGTGTAGAGGGCATGGATGCAGATGTCAGCAGCAGCGCAAAGAGTCCAGTAGACAAGTGTAGTAGCTAGCAATAGTCAGAAGACTCTGCTGACACATGCATTATACTAATTCATTTGTTCAGAGGCTATTTAGTTTCAGGAGTTGCAGGTGTAAACAACACTAGAGAAGTGTTGCATGCAGAACATTATAAAGGTACCAGATCAGGATAGATTGAATTCCTTTCTTGTTGAGAGGGAACGTTGAAATTTACAACAATAAACATTGAAATTGGAAACCATAAAGGACAAAAATTACACACACATTGGTGAGGAAATTATGTTGCACACTGGTGAGGGCTTTTTGATACACATTGGTGAGGAAATTCAGCTTCACATTTGTAAGGAATTTCAGTTACACACTAGTGAGGAATCTGGGTGTCTAATTTAATTTTCCCTTAAATAAATTGTAATTTCATCTCATAAAAACTTGTACCGGTTAAGTAAGTCATGATGATGGATTTAGCTCAAGAAATTCGAGTTGAGGGTCTAAGATGAGGCACGTAGAGTGATCCTAATATTTTCAGGTTCCAGCTGCAGCTAATGCACTAGTGGGGTGCAGGTGTAATTAGTTAACTCAATTAATTGAGTTAAAATCAGTTTAAGTAGTTCTAACTAAGTGACGAATTAGTGAGTGTTCCAGTGAATTAAATTAGATTTAATTCACAAGTAGTGATCAATCAGATAAATTATCATTAGCTATTAATTTTTTCATGCATGTCAGTTATGAGGAAGACCCAGTTGAGACAGAGGTTAAATGGAACATAACTATCAGTTGTATATTTAGAGAATTGCATGAGAGAAATTATAAAGTCACGAGGAAGACATTATGGATTGTGCAATCAAGGAAGGCTGATTTTCCTATTTAATAAGGGCCTAATTCATTAGGAATTATGTGGGCAAGGCAAGTTGAAGGAAGGTTGAGAATTGGCTTTGTGTTTGTCCAATTTTTCCTAGATCATTGTGAGACGATTGGTAGAGTGCAGGAGATTCTTGTGAGTGAGAAATATTTGTATTGTTTCATGATTCCTTGAATTTATACAATATATGATAGCGGGGTTTTGAGCAGTTGCTTTCGCCAAGAACATCTTGTGTTGTGCGATTGATTTACTTATTTATCTTACTTGCATGTGATTGAGTGATCGTGTTTTATATTCTGCAAATATTTTAGAAGGATTAAGTGTCTTGTTTTAGTACATCACAAGATCATATTGAATCCATTGATATAGAATTTCTAGAAATTTCTACATTACACCTCAATCATCCACAAGATGTACAAACAATATTGTCCAAAATAGGACACCAATATTGCACCCTTCTCTCCTAGAAGATGTCTTCTTCTACTCTCCAAATCACCTTGGATATGATCAAGGCTTCTCTGTGGAACTCAATCATATCTAAGGCATCTTGCAACTGCACAAAAAAAAAAAAAATTCCTCACCCCCAAACCCTTATCATTTGTTCTCTTGTTCAAGAAGAATGTGGCCTAGTTTAGGAAACTTCCTAGACTATTTTACCTCCAAAAAAAGGGCTTCCTCCCACCTATATAATTTCTCAACCTGCTTTAGATAAATTATCACTATTTTATGCCAAAAATTACCCTCGAAAACTTTGGCATGTTCTTCTACATAACCTCCTTTCCTTCATTTCCTTTGTCTGGCCAAAACGCATCTCAAATAGTCACAAGAACAGACCTGAAACTCGTCATATTCTCTTCTTCACTTGAGCTTCTTAGGGATGTGTCTATCTCAGGAAATTCAATGTCCTAGTTCAGTCTTCACATGAGGAATGAATGCCTTGATCACATGCTAAATTATGTCTCACTCCTTTTCTATTGGTATGTTCTCTTGTGGCAACATCTAGCCCATTCTTGGGCCTTCCTTAAGTCAAGTTGACCCTATATTTTCTACCACTTTACCCACACATAAATAAATAAATAAATTCTCCCATTTGGCACATGCTCTCTTTGGTTTCTTTGTATTCCCTTGCTCCACTAAGGGTGCCACACATTCCCCAAGGATTAAAAAAAAAAAAACATGCACGGTTTCACACTCACAAGCTTGCATGAAAAACCCATCACCTTGGGTTCTTAGCCCACAAATACCTTTAGTGGTGCCAATTACTTTGGAACCATGTACCCTAGGGTTTGGAGTACATCCCAAGATACCACTCATGTTTCTCTTGCATCCCCCTCAAATTCCCTTTCCACTCCTGTTTTTCTTGCATCCCCTTTCATCATAGCATTGTTTGTAATCCCCATGTCATTCATGTTCCATCAACACAAGAGAAATGGGAGCTTCTCTTGGAAATATTCTTTATGCTTTTTGGGTGAGGTGTGTGGGTGATTATGCTAATCCAAAACTACTCGACCCTCCCCTCATATCGTGGATCTATGTCCAATTTCCATCATTTCTAGCCAACTAAAACTTTAGTTATATTTTTAATAGCACATTAAAAAATTTAGGGGCACATTCCAGGGGTTTTAGAGTTTTCCCATGTGCATGTGTGTTTTTATATTTTGGGACCGATCTGCTCGTGTGTATATGTTTTGGCATTATAAATATTAGTGTTATTAATATGATATCTCATGCATGTTAATAAACATAGTACAACTGCAAACTAAGCCAAATGAAAAGAGTATGGGGGACTAAGACTCCTTGTGCATAAAAAGGGGATCATATATTTAATATTAATTAAAGTGGGAATGTTTCTAATAAAATTACATTAAGTTACTTTATGGAATGCCAAGTGTCGGTCAAAATACATGTAGACAAAGGGAAATATGCTGTTACTATTTGGTAGTTATTGAGAGTTGGATAATACCCAAGGTGGAAATAGGAACTACTATAACAAAAATTATTTGGAGATCCCTTTATAGTTGATTTAGACACCTTAGAGGTAGTGGCATAGCCCAAGGGATTGTAAGTGCAGAGAAGGGTGTCCACTACTTGTGTGTGGGATGATGGTAGATGTGAGCCTGGAGGTTGGAGGCTACTATGGTTTGATATGAGGGTAAGGAGGGTACCTGGAAAGCCTAGAGGGAAACAATAACTCCTAGAGTTGAAGGAGTTTGAGAAATTCCATGTCCGATAGAGTGAAACACCTTGGAAGTAGTGGCGCAATCCAAGGGACTGAAGGTGAATAGAAGGAGGTGAACTATTTTGGTGTGGGATAATGAGTAATGTGAGCTTGTAGGTTTCATGCTACTGGTGATTAGTACCTTGGATTGTTTTGTTATGGTCTTAAACATTTAGCTAGCTTTGGGTGAGCTATTTCCCCATATCTTCAAAGCCCCGTCTCAAGGGTGACCCACTATTGAGAGAAAATGAATAACATGGTCTATAACTCGGAGGAAATTTTAAGGAATCCAGCCAGTTGTATTTTTATTAAGTAAGTGTTAGAGTTAATATTTATTTTAATTATCCTATAATTAATTATTTATATTTTATTGTGTTTTGTGTGAATTATATATTGTGTATGTGAATTATAAATTAACTGATATTGTTACATAATTATATGCTTGTATATGATAAAATGCATTTAGAGCACATTTAGACATGCATAGAACCCATACAAGAAGTAAAATAAAAGGGAATATTCCAATAAAATAGGTCACAATGGTAACAAGCATAGAGATAAGCGTCACCCGAAGGTTAGAGGCATTAATATAATTGAAACAGAGGAAAACCCATCAAAAACCTATGTTACAAAGGGAAATTGGGTATGGGTATGCCCTAGCAGGTGGCTAGAATACATGAACTAGTGACCAGTAGGGGTTGGGGACGTTTTCTTGTGAAATACCTATTTTTCATGGTCTTCTTGGTACAACATAGCAGTGCTTTTCTAGCTTCATTTTCTCCTTGATAAACTAGTTTCAGTCCTGGTAAAAATGGGAAATCCTTTATTGCATTCTTTTATGCACAAATTTCAATATTATACAAAGGGAATTCAGACAAAGGATGCTTCTTTCTACATTTTGGACAACATATTGAAAATGTTGCATTTTTTTTTTGAATTTTCAATAGCTCTAGTTGCACACTAAGATTTCCAAGAATATAGCCCCAAGGGATAGTTCAGTTGGTTAAGTTCCTATTGTTAGGTACCTCACTTATTGGGAGGTCACGAGGTCAAATATCATTGACGCCCTTGGGGTTAGGCCTTGCTAGTTTGGCCGACGGGTAGATCCCTTCGGGTTGATCTACCTGGATTTTCCCATGGATGAAAAAATATTTCCAAGAATATATGTTTTAAAATTTTCAAACAAATTTCCAATTTAAACTCTACTTACCCCTTCAATTTTTGATTCTCGAACCCAGGAGATAATATCTCTAGGTCCTTCACCATGCTTTGCCTTTCCTTGAGATATATATTTACAAATTTCACAAATATTTGGATAATCTAATTGAGATACTTCTTCTCTTCCCATCAAATTTAAAATATCTATTTATTCATATTTAATGCTCTGAAGTATAAGTTCTAATAGTATCAAGGCTTGGATTATTTTGATGCCCTCTTTTTACATTATAATGAAATATTTCCATATAACCTTCAAGAGTTTCATATTCTATTTTAGTCATTTAAAAAATTTCCTCTGGAAGATCATGATCAATGCAATAATTTGTATATTTTTCAAGAAAAAGTTGATACATTTTTTCCAAAGTTCTAACAATATTTATGCCTAACCTCATAAACCATCATAAAACTCCATATTTCATAGCATCTAGAAAAAAAATTAGTTTTTGAGCATCAAATAAATAATCATAACTTCTGAATAATACGTCAAACTCAAAAATAAAATTCTTAGGGTCTCATTAGGGGAATTTTGAGGTCTAAAATGGGCCTCCTAAGAAAAATCTACAACAAAAATAAACTTTAAAAGAACTAATAGGATTCAATATGATGATGTCAACCATGGGGGAGGATTCACCATTTTTTAAGTAAAACGGTAAAAAGATTAAAAAATAATAATATAATAAAACCTCTTTTTCAACTTGTATTTTAAACTTATCTCCCAATTTTTTAACTCAAATTTTGAGCAACAATACTCATTGGATGCAAAATTTAATTCCTCATTCAAGGATTACCCATGTTGCATACTTTCGATGGACTCTGCTACATGAAAAATGAGAAATAAATAAAAAAACATGTTCACAATCACATTTTTCATGTAGCAGGACCCATCGAAAGTGTGCAACATAAATACTCCTTGGATGAGAAATTAAATTTTGCATCCAACGAGTATTCCTGCTAAAACTTTGAGTAAAACCTTTGGGAGATAAGTTGAAAATATGAGTTGAAAAAGTAGTTTTTTCTTTTTTCCCTCTAAAATTTGATGATGTAATCAAATATTGTTTTATTATTTCCACTATTATTTTATAAATTCCTTAGGAGGCCCATTTTACACCTCAAAATTCCCCTAATGTTAGTTCTCAAACCATGAAAATTTGGCAATATCGATGGTGAGATATTTTTCATATTGACATTAGCTATTGATCTTGAATAGGAAAACCAAACTCTTATTCATCATCATCACGACGTTCATATATTCATCACCCCCTTTCTATTATTACTCCTAATTCTCTTGTTTCTTCAGCTCCTTCTTGCCTTCCATTATCAACCATTGATTCTTCGAATAAAAGAGAGAATTATGGTTCCTCAATTGGATTTTCTTGAATATATTTTTCTTTAGTTATAGTTTCTTCTATTATTTTTTCTTCATTTGATACTTCCAATTCATGTCCATGGAATCTGCGAATGGATGATAATAAAATATGACTTCCTGTGTTGAAGATTCAAGAGGTTGTTCTTCCTCTTTTTTAGCTTTCCCTCTAGATTGTGTAATTTCCCTAGAATTCCTTCTTCTACCTACAAATAGTGTGGGTAGGCGTGATTATGTGGCTCTTACTACACCATGTGTTGATCTAGTTGGATTCGATGGAGAATGAATTATTGGAGTAGTTCTACCTTTAAGAAATTTATGTCTAGAATCTCTTTTCCTATACATGTATCCTATTTATCATTATTTTATCTATAATGCAATTAATGTCCTATATGATTCATAACTAACTCCCTTTAATGCTTCCTCGACAATAGTGCCAAAAATGTTAGGTAATTTATTTAAATTAAATAATTTACTGAAGTAAGCTGTCAACTAGAGTTCGTAATCACCATATGTGTAGGAATTAACTTGCTAAATAAAATTAAATGACAACCTATTGTAAATGATAACATGCTCCTATGATGCAAGTTCACTTCACAAATAAGATAATAGTTTTAATCTCAACAAGTGGAATGTTTTGGCCTCTATAAAGGTGTACAGTCAATTACAATTTTAATCCCAACAAGTGAAGTGTTGTATATTCTTCAATTGTGTAAGAGCAATGGCATTCATGTTGCATATTTTATCCATTAGAGTCAACTAAGAGTATACTTTAAAAATAAATAAATTATTTTTGAAAATAAATCACTCATCACATGACTTGATATTTAAAAACACCACACAACTTTGAAATTGAAATCAAAACTAAACTTCTAATCAAAAAATAAAATAACGAGAAATTGAAAGGAAATAAAATGGTAATTGAAATGGAAATAAAATGGCAATTGAAGTTTTTACACAGTTGTCCCATCCTACAAGTTCCTTTTGTTACCTAAGAAAACTTAGATCACACACTCAAATGAACACCAAACAAGAGTTGAAATGAAAGCTCTTGAAAATTGTATTGTTGAAAAATGCAGCAAGAGATTCTCAATTTCATTTTTCTTTGATCAAAATTTAGAAAATTTGAATTTCCATATCATAAAAAAACTTGGATGATGTTAACTTGAGTGAGATGTCTTGTCTCACCCAATTTACTCAATAAATTTGAGTTAAAGGAGTCAGAGTTTAATTAAGCATATGTGATTGTTAATATGTAGCAATCAAGGTCAGTTATCTAAGGTTGTTCACAGTTAACTAGTTCCAATTGTTGGAGGAACTAGTGGAGGGTCAAGTTGTGCAGTGGGACTTTAGTCAAACTCAGTGATCATCCAATTAACTGATCAATCAACCCAAAATATCTAGTGCATGTAGAGAATTACAGTTCCCTAGTCTTGGTGCAAATTCCAAGGTAGTGTAACATCAGTTCTAAACTATTCTTGAGTGTATAGGTGTAGCATGCAGTCATATGATTAGCCTAAAGAATTGCACAATTCAATTTGAGTAAATTCCTAAGAAATATGTGCTTAGTTCCTCAAGGAAAAACACAAGGAAATAGGAGCTCAAGCCAAGGCATAAATTGACTAAGAATAGGTCAGAGGCCTTCAGTGGGCATAGAGATAGGTTGTGCATTTGTAGGGAGAGCTCAGTTGAGAAGAGAAATTTTAATACATCTCTATTCATTTTATTAATGCAAGAGGAATTAGGGTTTTTAGCATATTATATTCCCGAGATAAAAATACTTATTGAATGTGTGTTATTTCTTCTTGCATGTCTGAAATTTTGTTCTAAATTGTGAAATAATGTCTACAGAGTAGAAGTACAGGTTTGTGTCTTGTAATTTTGATTAAAAATTCATGAGTATTTTCAAATATACAGCCTAATTTCTACCTGGTATCAGAGCAGGATTCACATTAGTGCATAAATTCGAATTTGTTTCACAGAGGTTCAAATTTGGAGATCAATGTTGTAGGTTTTCTTCAAAAAGAGAAGATATATTTTAATGGACTAAGGCTATAGTATGCCTTGGAAGGCACCTCTAATTTTTTTGCATGGAAGGATTGCATGGAGGTAGTATTGGATGAAAATGACTTGCTATAATACATCAAGTCAAATGTTGCAAAACCACCTAAATTTGTTTCCCAGAACCATGGTTAGTGGAAGAAAGTTGCAACCAAGGTGAGGAGAATAATATTATAGGGAGTACATGATCATATTTTCTCAAATATCCAAGAAAAGGAAACTTCGTTCACGATGTTGAAAGCACTAAAAAAAAAAATCGATAATAATAATGACCATGGGAAGTTGTTGCTAAAGGATAAACTTCGAAGTATAAAGATGTAGAAGTGACCTAATTTTGGAGTATCTAAGAAGGTTCACATAGTTTCAATGGTCATGATGAAATTGGCATGGTCGGTGTTAATGTCCCTAAAGAAGACTTGGTAATCCTAGCCCTTCTAGGCCTTCCCAAGAGCTAGCACAACTATCGATATTTAGTGAATAGGATGGAGAAACTACTGAATTGGGAGTGCTTATGGTATGATTTTTCATATGAGGAAATAAGGTGGAATACCAGATATGGGACTTCTTCCAAGGACAAGAAAGAAGAAAAATTTTCATTAGATGGAAAGAAAAAGAAGGGGAAAGGGAATAAATCCCAATCCAAACCAAAATCTAGTCAAGGGGGAAAGAAGAAATATTTGTCAAAAATTAAATGCTTCTGTTGTCATGAATTCAGGCACTATGCCACAAAGTGTCCACACAAGAAGAAAATAAATAATACCTTAGGAGGAGAAGCATGTAAAGCCCTAGCTTCACAGTTTGAGATTAACTTTACCCTCATTGCATGCATGGCCAGAATTGTGATGGGGAGTGTGTGGTACTTGGAGTCATGTACATCGTTCCATATGATAGGTAATATATATTTTTTTAGTTACTTGGAGGAGAAATAGTTGGAGATGCACATTGAGATCAAGGAAAACAAAAGGTACAATGAACCCATGATTGGTACATTCACCTTTTAGAGGGATTCAGACTCACCCCTTGGGCTCAAGGATGTAATGTTCTTTCTGAGCCTAAATAAAAATATCATCTTTGTTGTAGTTTTGGAAGACCGTGGTTATGATGTGATTTCAGCAAAGAAAAGGAGTTCCAAAGAGACTGTTGAAGCCTCGTAATTCCACTACCAAAACATGGGGAAAAGCCACCCGGTCCAGACCTTAAAGTAGCTCCTTTTCAGTTTGGTGTAGTGGCTCCGACTGGGGATAATGGGACCAATTTCCCAATAAGGATGATTTTTAGGGTGTGTTTTGATTATACAACATGCAAATGGAGAATTATTTTAATCTATCATATGCATATATCTAAACTATCTATTCTATTATATACTCGAGGTGTTTCTTCCTTTATGCGATCTAAAGAGATATCCTTCAACTATTAGTAATATAGATCATTTAACAGTTGAAAGAGATGAAAATTATGTAAGATGATTCTTCTAACAAAGTAGTTTGACTAGAAGAATTGTGAAAAATATATCATATTCATATGTGTGATTATATATTTAATAAGAAATCATAGAAAAATATTAGAACAGAAGTGCATGTAACATTCATCTATAATAATGTTTCAAATATATAACACAATAAAAAGATGACTATCAATCTATAAAGTAAGACTTAATACAAGTGAATAGATGTACCATATGTACGAATTTATACTCATGTAAACTGATAGTAATTGATCTGCTCCTCTTCACTTTCAAGAAATTTAAAGAGTACAGTAGTGCAACATCAGTTAAGAAAATTTAGTGGTCAAAATATAATAGATTTTGTTCCATTAATTCATCAAAGCATTCAAAAACTTACAATAGTGTATTCTTTGAAAATGATTTTGACAAATTTATAGACCCTACTCTAAATGCATGAGAGGGGTTTATATACTAAACTAACTATGTTCTAAAATAGATTATTACAAAAATATAGAGGAGGTTTCAAACAACCATCCTCGTAAGACTAACTTAAACTACAATCTAGAAAAATAAAATAACAATATGATTTATGAATTCTGCCCTTTATTTTGGATTTGGTCACAAAATTGAAAAATATCTAGCATGGGCTTGAGCTAAGCTGGTTGCGAAATCCTCGATCTAACTTGTCCCTTGAATACTGCGTTTGAGATTATTGGTTGTGATCTTCTTGTTGAATCTGTTAAAGACTGCAGGGTCTACTACTGATGATAAGGTTTGATCAAAAAATTCCAATAATTTTCTTGATCAAACAGATTTACTTTTTTAATTGTTTCATCATGTGCTTTTTCTTTTTGCTTCCTCTATGTTTCTAGTTGTTTGAATTCTGAGAACACTTTAGATGTGTACTCTTTGATAATTTTTTCTTTCACTGATTGTTCACATACAGATTCTGTAATTTCCTTTGATAATCTTGATGTTTTTTCTTCTTCTTTCTCTGCCTGATTTATTTGTGCTTCCCAATATTTCAATAATATCTCCTTGTGGAACTTATCTACCTGGGGTAGATTAGCTTCCTTTCCTGAGTATAATGCTTTCCATTGAATGTGTTCGTTGATTTTCTTCTCGAGATTCACACATTCAAGTTTCTAGATAGCTACTTGTTGGATCAATATTTCATTTGAGTCAGAATAATAGCCCATCCCATAGTAGGAAATCTAGAAGAAAAGAAGATTGTGTCCATGACATAGGAACTCATGTAAAAGGGAGGTATTTCTCTATATGAAACACTCCTTTTATTCCTATACTCCATGATGTGTTTAGCTAAATTATCAGATAGGATATTTTCCCAATTCAGAATTAAATAATTTATGATTGTGTCAATTAATGAGACCTAATCTACTGAAAACCTAGTGGTATTAGGTTTCAAAAAAAATCTACACAACATATCGGTAGAATAACATTAAGGTGAAGGAATTTGGGCAATTGGGTACATACCGAGTTTATACGCTTAAGTTTTCCTTGGTCTTCCTTCCATTCCTTTATGACTTTCATCAGATCTGGGTGCTTTGCTCTAAAGCTTTTCATAAAAGCCTTGTCATATTTCTGCTGTGAGGTGGGTAGATGGTACATTGCTTGTAAGTCGTCTGCCCTAAATGACCCAATATTCTCGCCTTTTGAATCTTTGAATGTTATATCTTCTATGTTTAAGTGGTCAATTACCCACTTAACCATGTCTATGTAAGGGAGAATTTTTGGCCTTCCAGCTATATTGTGGATGAATGAACATGCAACATCGAAGTAAGTCGCGTCTGAAGTTACTGATGTGCTTGTTGTAGCGACTTTGGTTATTACCCTTGGATTTTCGTCCTTGAAAAACTTATACATTGCCTCCCATGAATAAATGTTGCAATCCTTGTTGTAGGTGGTGTCTGAAAACATGGGAGACATATCTAAGTCTTCGGTAGATGGTGTTTGAGCAATATTTTTTCCTTTCTTATTCATTTCAATCTTCCTCACTTCGTTTATTGGTTTCTTGATTTCAAATGAACAGAGGAAACATTAAAAATACATGGAACAAAGAGGTGAATCCGTCGTTTATATCAAACATGCATGAATAGATATAAATCTATTAAAACCTTTATTTCTATTAAATGTTATTAATCATCAATAATAATTTCAAATCAAATCGCTTACACCTTTACATGAAATAGCTATCAATAAATTTAATACATTGGATCTCAGTTTTTGGTTTGATATGACATAAGTCATTTTACATGATTGAGTAATTAAATCCCATTCATTTGCATATCACAACTTATAACTTTTATTGTTTACGATGTTACCCATAAATTTTTCAAAATGTGATCTCCACAAATCACATGTCGCAACTTTTATGCAGCAAATGAATTTTATTTTGGTTAAGTCTTGTGAAAGGCGAAGTGCGCATTCAAGAGTCAAGAGGTTTCACTTTATGGGACTTTAGAGCTTTATTTTTATTTCTTTGTTGGATTTTCAGGTCTACATAATCACAAATTATACCAAATTTATTTATAAGTTAGATCATTTAAATGAGGTGTGATGCGATAAAAAAACTATAACGATGATTCAAGCGTTTGCAAGTTTTTTTAAATATAAATTCGGAAAGGGCTTAGCGCATTTCGTAGCCCACGTGACTTAGTATGTTTTAAGTCTTTTGAGTTGTAAGTTATGTGTTTTGTGATGTGCGCTAAGGAATAAAGCGGAAAATCACAAAGAAAACTTGATTTCCTAAATTTTTTGTTTTAAACATAAAAATAAATTTCCTATTTATTTCTAAAGGGTCACAACAATTGGCAATTCACTTGGGAGAACTAGCTATCTTTGACTAATTTTTTGAAATTTCTAAAAAAAAATTGAAATAAAAATAGTTGCAGGAATGAATTTCAAATGAATAATATCTTACTAAGAATTAAAATTTCTCTTCATTACAATTGATAAGAATCCCTGTTTTAAAGATATAAGTATGAGAATCTATATTATTCTTTACTCATTTCGAAAAGATAAAGCAAGTGTCTCTTACAGATTAGCTTTATAAATATTTACTCTTTTATCACAGGTACAACCTATGTTCCAATAAGAAATTTAAGCTCTTGGCAGGGTTACCTTTTACCCAGCAATGATTCATTGTCCCATCCAGTATTTCTTACAATTTTCAAAAATAAATTCTAAATTTATATTCTTTTTTGTATCATAGTTTATTTACTGAAAATCCATTATCATGGCTTGGTAACCAAATAATGACAATGCCATTCACTAGTTGAAATTAAACTGAAGAAGCTGGCTCTTGATGAGACGCCTTGTCCTCTTGATATGATCTCAAGTCAGTACCCTATTTTGGTAGGAAGTATTGGTAATGGCATTTCAACTATTTCCCTATGAACATGGTAAACAAGCTCATGATGAGACTTATTATCTTTTAAGCTTTTCTAGTTATGATTTTTTTTTTAATTTATTTCAAAAATTAATAATTTTTCCCAGATGGGGTGAATCATTGGTCCTTTTGAGGATTTTGGATGATAATGTTGAGTTTTAGATTTCTTCTCCACAAAAGTGTCTTTACTTTGTTTAGGATTATTTTCTCAACTGATGGAAGAATAATCATGCTATATAAGGATGAGAGTTCATCAGAGAATAAATAACTTAAGTTAAATTTCATCTTTCAGTAAAAATAAAGTCTATTTGTCTTTAAAATCTTTCAATTGTTTCTTTAACACTTCCTATTTCTATATGCGATAAATAAAAAAGGATGATCTGAGATTTTATTTTGAAAATCCAAAATTTTATACTAAGCAAATTTTATTTTCCTATGGAAAGAAAAAGACACTAGTATACAAGGAATAGAAGGAGTTACCTCCTATGAAAAGTATTTTTTCAAAATATGCCCATTAACAGGAAAAGAATCTCTTTTTCCTGATAGATCTTGCAATAAGAATGTTGATGGGCTTATTTCTTCAATTATTTGAAATGGACCTAGCTAGAGCTTTTGAAACTTCGTGTGTTTACCTTTTTCCTCATGCGCTTTGTCCCATTTCAATACCAAATCACCAATTTGAAAATTTTTTGGGGTGACAAAATTTGAATCAAATGATGCTTTCACTATCTATTGATGATGTGAATGAGTATGTTTATCTTTCTCTCTTTCTTCTTCTAGCTCAAGAATTTGACATTCTCTAAGTTGTAAAGAAGAAGAAGAAGAAGATTCATCAATAAATTATACTAAGGAAAGAGAGGGAATAACTGAAACTTCTTTTCCATAGACAATATTGAATGGATAAGTGCCAATAGAATCTTTCTAATTTATTAATATTAATGACTTGTGACAATTTTGTTGGTTTTGATCAACAGTTCTTTTGATTATTCTAATCAAGTTTTTGTTTGTGTATTTTGCTAAACCATTTCCTTTTGGGTAATAATTTGCAGAATACTTAAGTTTAAAACCTCTTTTGATTGCAAATTCCATCATATCACTTCCTGAGAAGTAAGATGCACTATCAAACATTAAATCAATAGGTAAACCAAACCTAGTTATGATATATTGGAAGATGAAATCGATGATATTCTCAGAATTGGCTACCTTTAATGGAATTTCTTCCACCCATTTAGTAAAGTAATGTATAGCTGTGATAATATAACTATGTTGTTTGGAAGATTTAGGAACAATCTCACTGATTATATCTAATCCCCATTGTTCAAATGGTTGTTCTATATTAATTGGTTATAATGGAAAGGCTGGCTCATTTCTCTTCTAGATGCACTTTGACATACTTTTCATTTTCTTGTGTATACATGAGCATATTTGAAAAGTGTAGGCCAGTAGTAACCTGCATGTAGGATTTTGTGTGATGTCGTATTTCCTCCAAAATGCCCTCCAACTGGTCCATCATGGAGTTCCTGCAAGACTTTCTCTGCTTCAGATTTCTCCAAGCATCTTAGTTGTAAAAAATCAAAATTTCTCCTAAACAATACATCATTGATTAATTCATATTTCTTGGCCTTTAATCTCAAAGCCCGTTTTTTTTTTGTAACTGAGTTGGGTCAGAGCATATCCATTTTTCAAATAGAACATGAGGTCATCGTATTGAGATTTTCCACCATTGAGGCTTACCTCTGATATTTGCACATTGTTACATGAATCTTCTTCTGATGATAGAAGGGATGCTCCTGTAAGCATTCTGCAAAAACCTTGACCTCTAAAAATTTTAGAGGGTCTAATTTCTACATCATATTTTTGTAAAGTGGTAACCTAGTTAGCCCTTTTCTCTCCTAATTCTCTTTGCATTAATAGTTGTCTCCCTGCAGAGAATGGAACTATGATTTTGGTGTGATTTTTTAGGAGAAATGGCCTAATTATTTATAGCCTTAAAGACAGCAAATGCTTTTTTTTCGACAAATGAATAATTTAGTTCTGCACCTTGCAAATTGGAACTGAAAAATTATATTGGTGCTTCAAATTGTTGGTCATAAAGTTGTGTCAAAATAGCAGCGTATGATGTATCTGATGAAAAAGTATATAAAGTAAAAGGATTAAGAAAATTGGGGGTAGTTAGGAATGGAGCATTGACAATGGATTGTTTAATCAAATCAAATGCTTATCTTTCATTATGTCCCCATTTAAAGACTGAATTTTTCTTAATCATGTTTTGTAATGGTAAAACTATTTTTGAAAAGTCAGGGAAAAACCTTTTAAGAAAAATAATTTTCCCAAGAAATGACTGCATAACTTTCTTGTTATGATGGAAAGGAATTATTTTAATCTCTTCAATTCTTTCAGGATCAATATAGATGCCTCTTTTTGACACAATGAATCCTAAAATTTTTCCTTCATCTAATGGAAAAAATGATTTCTTTGGGTTTAATGAGATGCCATACCTTTTACAGTATTCAAAGACTTGATTTAGGTCATTCACATGATTGGTTACTTGTTCACAAAATACTGTAATGTCATCTAAATAGATATCCACTAATTTATTTATGAGCCCCCTAAGAGCAGTCTCCGTAGCTCTCTGAAAGGTGGCACTTGCATTAATTAATCCAAATGGCATCTTTTGATAGGCATAAGTTCCCCACTTAGTCCTAAATGTAGTCTTCAGTCTGTCATTTGGATGTACGATAATTTGGTTATATCCCGAGAATCCATCTATAAAGGACATAAGTTTAGAACCAGCTACTGTCTGCAGTACTTTTTCCATGGTTGGTAATGGAAAGTTGTCCTTTTGACATGCTTTTTTTAAATTCCTAAAATCAATACAAATTATAATATCGCCATTTTTCTTCCTGAGAGGTACCAAATTTGATACCCATTAAGAAATCCTGACTGGAAAGATGATTTTTTCCTTAAGGAGTTTGTTCAATTATGTTTTGATTTGATTTTCAAGATTTGGATGACTCTTCCTCAATTTATGTTGTATAGGTTTTTCTTCTGAGATCATAGGAATTGTGTGTTGAATCACATAAGTGTCATATGTTTTAAGATCAATACAATCCCAAGAAAAGACACTTTTGTACATTATAAATAACCTGATGAATGATAATCTTTCTTTGGAAGATATACCAAGACCTAGATTGACATTTTGAGTTTTTTCACCAATTCCTAGATTTACTAACTTAAATCTTAAGGTAGAGCTTTGTGTTTTTGTGTTAGTAACTCTTTTGAATCTATCTTTCAAATCATGTAGGTCTTCTAACTTGAAAATAGAATTAGGAATATGATTCATTATTGTTCTTTCTTAATCTGAATGTCATGTTCATTTTCATCCAAATTTTGACTATCATAAGATCCTTCAGATGCTAAGAAATTTATGATATATAAATCATCATTGAATACTCTCCAATTGGTAATATTATTAGGAACAGATGGTATAAAATTAATTCAATGGAAAATATATCGGGACTAAACTCTTGAGATAATATTAACTTTGAAGCTACATTAGCCAGTAAATATGCACTAGCATTCTACATCCTAGGTACAGAAGAAATATTAAAGGCTAAGAAATGAATGGTTAATTCTTGGACTAATGATTGATAATGCTTTAAATGTATAGAATTACAAAGAATGGTATATCTTACCTATCTAACAACGATTTCTGAATCTCCTAGGACTTTCATATATTTGATATTACAATCAATGGCTTTGTACAAACCTTGGAATAATTCTTCGTATTAAGCTATATTGTTTGTACAATTGAATTCTAGTCTATAGGCTAACATGGTTTTTTCTCCTTCTGGGTTTATTAAAATAAAACCTGTGCCTACACCATATTTAGATTTAGAATTGTCAAAATAAAGAGTCCAAAATAAAGAATTAACTACTTCTTTATCTACAAAATTTTTACACTTGGAACTATCTGTCTGGGAAAAATTCTCAATCTGAGAAACAACTGCATTATCAAATAAAGGTGGTGGTTGAGCTTTGAAATTTCCCAAAAATGATTTTGTTGAGTAGTTTCCAATAATTTTATTATTGAATGCTACTGGCTCCTTTACTCCTTCAAGATCGGTGACTATATGCTTCATGAACTTTCCATGGTATACTTGAATTTGATTTGGTTTTCCATTATATGGTAGCCACAGATGTGACCAGTCTGTAGAAAAATATCAATGAATTTTTTCAGACCAGTCTCGGCTTAAAACTAAGCCATAAGACTCAGGAATACCAGCCACCAGTATATCAATTATTTGAGTAACCTTGGGATTTTATGACAATCTAATGGAAACAGAATTTATTTCTCCTACCACCTCTACTATGGTTCTATCAAGTTGCACTATATGAACAGGAGAACTCTGAGGAGTTATGTTAAACTTAACACAGACTTATTTTGGCATTATATTAGAGGAAGCTCCTGAGTCTATTAAACAATTATGAACGTTTTTATTATATATATCATAGGTTAAGATAAATGGAGGAGTATGAGAGATGGATCGATCGCCTATCATAATCAAGTCTGTAGCATCTATTTTAGTTGAAGGGGAAGGTGGCTTACCCATTTCATTAGCAGCTTGTACTATTACTAGAGTTGGTAAGGTTGAAGAAAGAACTGCAATTAAGTCTCTAAGTAAAATTTTATGTTGCTACTTTAATTTAATAAGCTCGTGAATTGAAATATTGGCCCTAGTTTTCTTCATATATTCAACTACATTATACTCAATAGTGTCTGAGACTACGATTGTCTTAGATGCAGGTGGAGTATATGAAGTAATGGGACTTGTTTGTGTAGCCTTTGAAGTAGACTTTTTTCTTACTGATTTATATTTAGCAGGAGTTGAAATATTTTTTTGTTGATTTGGTTGCATTGCTTCAGTAGTATTTTTTCTCCTTGTACTCACATGTAAAGCTTCATTTTGTTCTTCATTTGGTAGGATGAAATCCAGCATTCCATTTAGTTCAACTTCTTCTTCTTCATCATCTTCTTCTTCCTATGTTTTCTCTTCCTCTGTATCTTAATCAGATTCAGCATTAGATATGATATTTGGAGGTTGAGTATTAGAGGACTGACCTTTCTTGAAGTTTCTAAAAGTATTTTTTGAGCTTGAATTTTCAACGACTTGTTTCTTAATATCTACCATATCGTTTGTCATAGTCTTCAAAACTTTTTGAAGACCTTCTACATCAAAATGGTATTTTTCCAGCTTCTTTTTAGAATCATTTTTGAAAAATACCTTCTTTGATTTTCGATCTTCTTGAGAATTCTTTTTCTCAAGAGTGTTTATGTGTTTCTCTATAGATATAGATTCCTTCATGTTTTCTACAAGTGTCGACAGTTTTTCTCTATCAACAAAAATAGCTATATTGGATGGAAGAGATGAAATATACCACTCAATTTGAACTTATGCACTAGGAACTGATGTAGAAGGAATTTTATTGAGTAATTTATTAAATCTTGAATTAAAATCTTTTATCTTCTCACATCTTTTAGCTTTTAGATTTGAAAAATCATTGATGAGCGTAGCAGTCATCCTGTCATCCCAAAACTTAGTTATAAATTGTTCTTCGAACATATTCTAGCTAGTTATAGAGTAGGTAGGTAGTGAAAAATACCAGGATCCTGCGAATCCTATTATAGCATACGAAAATAATCTTACAACACAATCCTCTTCAACTACTTCCTTTAAATTTATGGCTAACATTAAATTATGAATGTGTTCTTCTACTGGAAGACCATCATCAAGTTTGAATTTAGGTAACCACATTTCAGGATATTTTGGAAGAGCATGAAGAGGAGCGGGCATATTTATAGCCCATGTATTGTTCCAAGGACGTAAATTTGGTGGAGGTACTTGGCCTACCAATGGAGGTTGGGTGGATGTGATGGAAAAAAATTGAGTTGAAGAAGAGGCAGGCTGAGTGCTAGGACTAGTTGAAGGGATAGTAGTTTGAGTACTGGAACTAGTTAAAGTAACATTGATTGTTGGAATGAAAGTTGTGGAAGTGAGTGGAGGAAATGAGGGTGAATGGGATAAGATCTTGTTGGCGATTGATTCTAATTGAGTCCTCTTTATTCTCTTTCAAGTACTATTGATGGGAAATTCAGAAGGGATAATTCCTATTTTTTGACTTTCTGATCGATTTAATATTCTTAGAGGTTGTAAAGAAGATGAAATACTAATATCTGATATTTGAGAAGATTCAGGCTTATCAGCAGAAATGAATACTCTCTCTAACTTTTCTATCAAAGACTGAACTTTTAGGGAAGATTGATCAGAATCAAGAGATAGTATGGGTTGAGTGTCACTAGGAGACTTAGGAGAAGGATGATCAACTTTAGATTTTAAAGATGAAGATCTAGACAATTTTTTGGAAGTTGATGGAAATCTAGAGGGAGAGAGACTCTTAGATTGACCTTTAGATTGATCATAACTTTTTTCCATTCACAAGGCCCTCCTTCTAGCACCAGAATGTTAAGGCCTCGGAATTCCACTACCAAAACATGGGGAAAACCCACCCAGTCCGGACCTTAACACAAATTCTTTTCCGTTTGGTGTAGTGGCTCTGACTGGGGATAATGGGACCAGTTTCCCAATAAGGATTATTTTGAGGGTGTGTTTTGATTATACAACATGAAAATGGAGAATGATTTTAATCTATCATATGCATCTATATAAACTATCTATTATATTATATACTCGAGGTGTTTCTTCCTTTATGCGATCTAAAGATATATCCTCCAACTATTAGTAATATAGATCATTTAATAGTTGAAAGAGATGAAAATTATGTAATATTATTCTTATAACCAAGTAGTTTGACTAGAAGAATTATAAAAAATATAACACATTCATATGTGTGATTATATATTTAATAAGAAATCACAGACAAATATTAGAAAAGAAGTGGATGTAACACTCATCTATAATAATGTTTCAAATATATAATGCAATAAAAATATGATTGTCAATCTATAAAGTAAGACTTCGTACAAGTGAATAGAAGTACCATATGTACGAAGTTATACTCATGTAAACTGACAGTAATTGATCTGCTCCTCTTCACATTCAAGCAATTTAAAGAGTACAGTAGTGCAACATCAATTAAACAGATTTAATTGCCAAAAGATAACAAATTGTGTTCCATTAATTCATCAAAGCATTCACAAACTTACAATAGTGCATTCTTTGCAAATGCTTTTGACAAATTTCTGGACCCTTCTCTAAATTCATGAGAGGGGTTTAAATACTAAACTAACTATGTTCTAAAATAGATTAATACAAAAATATAGAGGAGGTTTCAAACAACCATCAGTGTAAGACTAACTTAAACTACAATCTAGGAAAATAAAATAACAATATGATTATGAATTCTGCCCTTTATTTTGGATTTGGTCACGAAGTTGACAAATATCTAGCATGGGCTTGAGATGATTTGGCTGCGAAATCCTCGATATGACATATCCCTTGAATACTACGTTTGAGAGTGCTAGCATCTTCTTGTTGAATCTCTTAAAGACTGCAGGGTCTGGTACTGATCATAAGGTTTGATCATAAAATTCCAATAATTTTCTTGATCAGAATTATTTACTTTTTTAATTTTTTCATCCTGCACTTATGCCTTTTGCTTCAACTGTGTTTCTAGTTGTTTGACTTCTAAGAACACTTTAGACGTGTACTCTTTGTTAAGTTTTTCTTTCACCAGTTGTTCACATACAGATTCAGTAATTTCCTTTGGTAATCTTGATGTTTTCATTGTTGCTTTCTTTGCCTGCTTTATTTGTGCTTCCCAATATTTGAATAAGATCACCTTATGGAACTTATCTACCTGGGGTAGATTAGCATCCTTGCCTGATTCTGATGCTTTCCATTGAATGTGTTCGTTGATTTTCTTCTCGATCTTCTCACATTAAAGTTTCTGGATAACTACTTGTTGGATCAGTATTTCATTTGAGTTAGAATAAGAGCCCATCCCATAGTAGGAAAACTAGAAGAAAATAATATTGCATCCATGACATAGGCACTCATGTAAAAGGGAGGTATTTATCTAGATGAAACAATCCTTTTATTCCTATACTCCATGATATATTTAGCTAAATTATCAAATAGGATACTTTCCTAGTTCAAAATTAAAGAATTGACGATTGCATCAATTAATGGGGCCCAATCTATTGAGAACCTAGTGGTATTAGGTTTCGAAAACAATCTACACAACATACCAGCAACATAACAGTAAGGGGAAGGAATTTGGGAAATTTGGTGCGTACCGATTTTATCTCTCTTAAGTTTGCCTTGGTCTTCCTTCCATTCCTTTATTATTTTCATCAGATCTGGATGCTTTGCTCTAAATATTTGTAGAAAATCATTGTCATATTGTTGTTGCAAGGAGGGTAGATGGTACATTGATTGTAATTCATCTTCCCTAAATGACCCAATATTCTTGCCTTTTTAATCTTTGAATGTTCTATATTCTAAGTTTTAGTGGTCAATTACCCACTTAACCATGTCTGTGTAAGGGAGAATTATTGGCCTTGCAGTTATCTTGTGGATGAATAAACATGCAACGTCGAAGTAAGTCACGTCTGAAGTAACTAATGTGCCTATTGTAGCGACTTTGGTTATTACCCTTGTATTTTCATCATCGAAAAGCTTATAAATTGCCTCCCATGAAGAAATGTCGCAATCCTTGTTGCAGGTGGTGTCTGAAAACAGGAAAGACATATATGAGTCTTCGGTAGACGGGGTTTGAGAAATCTATTTTCCTTTCTTTTTCATTTCAATCTTCCTCACTTCATTTATTGGTTTCCTGATTTCAAATGAACAAAAGAAACCTTCAAAATACATGGAACAGAGAGACAAATTAGTCATTTATATCAAACATGCATTAATAGATATGAATATATTCAAACCTTTATTTCTATTAAATTTTATTAATCACCGATAATCATTTCAAATCAAATCTCTTACACCTCTACACGAAATAGTTATCAATCAATTTAAGAGATTGGATCTCGGATTTCGGTTTGATATGACATAAGTCATTTTGCATGCTTGAGTAATTAAATTTCATTCATTCACATATCGCAACTTATAACTTTTACTGTTTACGATGTTACCCATAAATTTTGCGAAATGTGATATGCGCAAATCACACGTTGCAAATTTTATGCGGTAAATGAATTTTCTTTGGTTAAGTCATGCGAAAGGCGAAGTGCGCATTCAATAATTCAAGCGTCTGCGCTTTATGGGACTTTAGAGCTTTATGTTTATTGCTTTTTTGGCTCATTGGGTCCGCATAATCGCAAATTATACCGGATTTCTTTATAAGTTAGATCGTTTAAATGAGGTGTGATGCGATAAACAAATTATAACGATGATCGAAGCGTTTCAAAGTTTTTTTTAAATATAACTTCATAGAGAGCTTACCACATTTCGCAGCCCGCATAACTTAGTAGTTTTTAAGTATTTTGACTTGTAATCTATGCAATTTGTGATGCGCGCTAAGGAATAAAGCGGAAAATTCGGCACAAAGAAAACTTTATTTCCTAATTTTTTTTTTTTAAAGATAAAAATAAATTTCCTATTTATTTCTAAAGGGTCCCCATTTATTAAAATAAATGGTGGCTTTTTTATAGCACAATAATGCACAACTATTAAGATTTAGTGAATGGGAGGGAGAAACTACTGAATTGGGAGTGCTTATGGTCCGATTTTGCATATGAGGAAATAAGGTGGAATACCAGAGATGGGACTTCATCCAAGGACAAGGATGAAGAAAAATTCTCATTAGATGGAAAGGAAAATAAGGGAAAAGGGAAGAAATGCCAATCCAAAGAAAAATCCAGTCAAGGGGGAAAGAAGAAATATTTGTCAAAAATTAAATCCTTCCATTTGCTTGAATTCAAGCACTATGCCACAAAGTGTCTACACAAGAAGAAAAGAAAGAATACCTTAGGAGGAGAAGTATGTAAAGCCTCAGCTTCACTTTTTTACATTCACTTTAACCTCATTGTATGCATGGCAAAAATAGTGATGGGGAGTGTGTAGTACTTGGAGTCATGTACATCATTCCATATGACAGGGAATAGATATTTTTTTAGTTACTTGGAGGAGAAATACTTGCAGATGCACATTAAGATCAGGGACAATGAAAGGTACAATACAGCTAGGATTGGTAAATTCACCTTTCAGAGGGATTTAGGCTCGCTCCTTGGGCTCAAGGATGTAATGTTTATTCTGAGCCTAAATAAAAATATCGTCTTTGTTGCAGCTTTGGAAGATTGTGTTTATGATGTGATTTCAGCAAAGGAAAGGAATTCCTAATAGACAGAGTCACAAGACAAGTTAAGTGGATCGAGGTTCGTGTGAAGGTTCTATACAAGCTAGATGTGGAGGATTGTGTTGCATTGAGCACAAAGGCAGAGAAGATGCAGAGCCACGATGTCAGTGAATTTTGACATAGAAGTGACTTGGCCATTTGCATCATGACACATTGAAGATAATGCAACAGATAACCACATATCTCCCCAAAGTAGCACTTGATCAGTAGGATCTATGCAAAGGATGTACTTTGTGGAAGTACAGAAACTCCACTTTCAATTATTGGGACAACAAAGCACATGCAATCCTAGAAAGGATCCACTCTGATGTCTGTGGACCTTTCTTGATAGCCTCCACTTCTAGGCACAAAAATTTTGTCATTTTTATTGATGACTTCTCACATAAGTCTTGGATTTTCTTCATGTGGAAGAAACATGAAATATTCTCCAAGTTCATAGAATTTGAGCTAATGATTGAGAAATAAATGGGAAAGAAGGTGAAGTCTCTCAAGAGCGATAATGGAGGTGAGTACGTGTCGAATGAGTTTAAAAATTTTTGTGCAAAAGAAGGTATTCGAAGAGATTTGAAAGCACTCCACAACTCACAGCAGAATGAGGTGGTTTAGAGAAATAATTGTAGCATTATGGGAGAAGTGAGGGTGATGCTGCATGACCAACGCCTACCTCTGCACTCGTGGGCCAAAGCATGCTCATCATATTTTGGGCATGATTACACCAAAGGATGCTTTCTCAGGAAGGAATTTAGATGTGTCACACTTCAGGATTTTATCTACTGCCATGTATCCAAAGATGCAAGGAAGAAGCCAGAGTTGACAACAGAGTTGGGGGTATTTTTTGGTTACATAGAAACTCCCCAAAACTATTGTGTGTACTTTCCATCCCTCAAAATGATAGTTGTGTGAAGTGATGTAAAATTTTATGAGGAGAAAGCATTGCGGTGCTCTCTTGTGAGGGAGCTTCAGATCCCACTAGAAGAGGAGTTTTTATCTCCAAATTAGGAGCCCCCAGAATTTTTGGAGCAACCTAAAATTTAGGATCAAATATTGGAGATAGTCACTCAAGAATAACCATCCAAATAAGGCAAGAAAATAACCAAGGAAGCTAAGAGACTTGTGCAAGATGTGATGGAGAATGTGGGTGCTCCTTAAAATTAGCACAGGAAGAGAATGTCACCAGATCGGTACATTGTCTACATGGATTTGATGACTGAGCTTGTAGAGATTGAGCCATCCTCTTTCAAGGAAGAAGTAGAGCAACCAATATGGGCTTATGCAATGGTGGAGTAGTATGAATCCATTGTAAATAACAATTTTTAGGAATTTTTCCTGAAACCAGTAGACAAATCAGTTGTGGGTTCAAGATGGATCTTCAAGGTAAATAATGCAGCAAACGGAAGCATAGAAAAGTACAAGGCCAGATTCGTGGCCTAGGGGTAGTCTCAAGTTTAGGGGATTGACTATGATTAGACCTTTTGTCATGTAGCAAGGTACTCATCCATTAGATTAATTCTTTCTCTAGCTGTGCAGATGAGGAGGAAGATCCGCCGGATAGATGTGAAAAAAAACATTCCTTAATGTATTTACTGAGGAGGATGTGTATATCAAGAAACCAAAAGCCTTCGAGACTTTTTATCAAGACTCTCAAGTGTTCATACTCAAGCGAGAGTTGTATGGTCTCAAGCAAGCACCACGTGCTTGGTACACTAGGATCGATAGCTATCTCACCAGTTTGTGCTTCACCAAAAGTGAAGTAGATGAAAGCCTCTATCATATTTTGGTAGAAGTTAATATTTTTATATTGTCTTATATGTTTATGATTTTATTTTAACTGGTCATTAACATTTGATCAGATCTGGCAAGGAGGACCTTGCAAAAGATTTGGAAATGAAGGGTGTGGGTCTCATGCACTACTTCCTCAGATTGGAAGTGTGGCAAGGATATGGGGATCTCAGGGAAAGTATGTCAACAAGATACTTTATAGGTTCTTCATGGAAATTTTCTAACCCATGGAGACACCTCTAGCAACCAACTGGAGGAAAGAGGATGCCACTTCAGGCGAGGAAGTGGATGCTAATATTTACCTACAGTTGGTGGCTTCACTGATGTTTCATGTGAAAACATATACAGATATGTGATATGAATTCAACCAGCTGAGCCAAGCTATGGTTCGAATGGCCAAATTTTTTTGGATGGAAGCTAAGAATATTCTAAGGTACCTTAGAGGCATTACCTAGTTTGCACTATTGTACAGACAGAGAGAGGGAGTGAATTTGTTGTTGGAAATACTGAGAGAGGGGGGGGGGGGTGAATCAATATTCCTTCATTTAGAGAATTAGTTAATCTTCAATTATTATCAGTGTTTGTGTAATGATAGCAGCAAACAAAAGGAACACAAATGCACACATTTTTTAAGGTGGAAACCCACTCCGGGACAAAACACACCTAATGCTTTTCTAATAATTCTTTAATATTCAACTCCAATTGAAAATAAAGCTCCAACTTCCTAGAATCTAGAAAAGCATTCTTCTCCAGCTCCCACTGGATGGATGCTACAATGCCCGAGATTCTTCAGTAGTCAACCGAACGGATGCCCCAACACCCAATGAGCTACATCTCACCCTATCACTGCCCTACCACCCTATATAAGAATAAAAGAAGAATGGACTCTTGTACCAGGGAAAATGGTCCACTTTACAATGATATAAAATGAAGTAGAAGAAGAAGATACACTAGACCATAACCCCAACTTTGACGCAACCACCTAATGATGATTCTAGACCACCCGACACTGCATCTTCAACTCTTAGCAGATAGACACTAGTACAATTTGTACAATAATGTATTTACAATGACTTAGTACAATGATACCTTTACAATGATTGTATGCAGTGCTACCCACTTGAAGACTTCATGTGATGAAATTCTTGTTTTTATTATGCACCTTGGTTGCTACTCTTGTCATGTTGCCCTCTGATGCACCTTGCTTTGCTTTGCTTCCCTAGAAAGTCTGGTCCTTTGCAGTCCTTGACAAAACATGATATAGCTTTTTCTTTCCTTTTAGGAGCTTGATATTGAATCTGGTGTATCTCTGTTATTTCAGATCCCTAATATGTGATTTTTATTACTGTAGTATTCCTCTGATTCATCTTTCTAATTCCATGGGTCTGACCCAATTTGGATTCTTCAAGAGAGATTTATACCCAATCTCTCACAATGCCCTAATTATGGACTGTTTCATCAAAGCAAACTTGTATGGCATGCCACGTGTCACTATTTCTTCATTCAAATCTGAAATTGATAGAGAGAAAACTATAAAATACTCACTATCTATCACTTTTTATGTCATTCCAATCTGATACTCAGAGAGAGATTATGACGATTTTTCCAAGGTCACTTCTTTGTGAATTTCAGGAGCCTGTAAAAACACTGACTTCCACAGATCATATATCCAAAAATGTTACGCACCTTGATCTAAAATTTTTACAGAAGCTTCCTCAAAATTTTTTCTTTACCTCATAAAAATTTCAGCTTTTGAACCTTCATAGAAAAAACTTTAGAGTGAAAATTCCATGATGACCTGTTTCAGATGGCGAAATCCCTTGCATGAGGAGGATATGAGGATCACAATCTATATAAATACTTAGGTTGAGAGGGGCTTAGACAAGTGAACGTGGGAGGGATTTTCGGAGCTTGAAAAATATTAATTATGACTTTTCAATGACCCATGCCACAACCCCATGGGGTTTGAGCCCACTAACTGGGGGTACAAACTTCAAACATGAATATCTCTCAAACCGTGAAGAATTACGTGGTGTGTCATATATCAACGGAAACATCTCGACAGTAGAAACCATAGAAAATATTTTTGACCCAAAATATATTAATTTGGTAGGTCAAAATTCCCATGCAATATTGGGTTAGCCCTTGGTGCTACTTGGATTAACATCAATGACAACTTTTGATCAACAATATCCCCCTTTGGCATTGATGGCAACACAAGTACTCCCCCTGTGATCATGACACCTCTTCCTACAACATTCTCTCCCCCTTTGACATCAATGGCAAAGGGTAACTCCCCCTGACACACAACCATCCTGTGGACTTGTACACACTTCCACTCCCCCTG
The DNA here is from genome assembly GCA_034641835.2 of Pinus albicaulis. Classification (NCBI taxonomy): domain Eukaryota; kingdom Viridiplantae; phylum Streptophyta; class Pinopsida; order Pinales; family Pinaceae; genus Pinus; species Pinus albicaulis. The sequence continues at coordinate 1,141,798,922 of CM076580.1, forward strand.
ACACACAACCGTCCTGCAGACCTGTAATCTAATGAGAACTTGGGAGAATCCCAAGCTTCTGACAAAGATATTCCAATGCTTCACGAGTACTCTCACGATCATCAACACTTCCTGCCCAATCTGCATCTATAAAGGAATGAATAATGATATTGTTACCCTTGGGATACCACAAGCCATATTCTGTTCTTCCCTTTAGATATCGAAGAATTCTTTTTATGGCAATAATATGTGATTCTTTTGGTACTGCTTGGAATCTTGCTACTTGTCCAATTTCTTGCATAACATCTGGTCGGGAGGCTGTTACATATAGAAGACTACCAATCATAGATCTGTACAGCCTTTGATCCACATCCTTAGATGAGTCGTCTATGCTAATTTTGCAACTTGTTACCATTGGAGTAAGGATGGGTTTGCAATATTCCATTTTGAGCATTTCCTTGATGTACTTGGCTTGACATATAAATATTCCTTTCTCTTGCTGAGATATTTGAAGCCCTAAGAAGTATGTCAGCTCACCAAGTAAAGACATCTCAAAATCACTTTGCACCTTTGCAGCAAACTTCTTACTTAGTCGATCATCATTGCTACCAAATATTATATCATCCTCTTTAGCTATTAGACATGCTTTAGTTGCTTCATCCAGAACATATATGTCGTTTGGAGCTTGACTTGCTGTAGCCACAATTTCACCATACATGCCTTTCCTAATTTCAGATTTTGTGGAGTTGAATAGAATTGTGTGTCCTTGATCACACATTTTTCCAACACTGAGTAGATTTTGATTCATGTTTTCGACCAACAGAACATTCTTGGCTAGAGAATATTTTCTTCCGAGAGTGACAATACCTGATCCTATAACATTTGAAGATTCATCATTTCCAAAGGACACGGTTCCATCCTTCTTCTCTTTTAGAGATAAAAATTTATTTTTATCTCCAGTCATATGCGTTGAGCAACCGCTATCAACATACCACACATATTTGTTGTTTTGAGCCTTGAGAGTGAGAGCACAATTATCAGTCTTCTTCTTCTTCCATGTTCGTTCGTTCTGTGGCTTTGAAGATTTTTTTGGAGGATTTTCAAGTCTGCAGTCTTTGGCTATGTGTCCAAAGTTTCGACATTTGTAACATTCAATATTATTTCTTAAATTTTCAATTCTATTGATGCTTTTCTGAGCCCTGGGAGGTTCATATTTGATAGATCTCTTGGAATTCTGTTCATTCCTAGGGTACGTGCAACATTCTATAGCTTTATGACCAAATTTTTCACATGAATAATAGTAGCCATAAAAAATATGTTGGTACCTGGATGGAAATTTTTGTCAAGGAATTGTCTTCCAAGGATGTTCCTGCGAATCTTGTCCAATGAAGTCTACATACATGTCAGATCTCATAGGTTCATTGTATTTTGTTGTATAAGGTCCTGCTTCTTCTTCTTTGTAATCGATTCCAGTTCTGTCATTGTAAGATCGTTGATTTTTGATGAGTTCTTCCAATGCCCTTGAGCTGTTGGCATAGTTTTGGACAGTTTTTCCTTTCTTCACTTCCTCACGCAGTGAGACTACTTCAGCTTCTAATTATTCCCTTTCTTGGTTGCTTTCTTCCAAATTCTTTTGAAGTGACTCTTCAATGCATTTGTGTTCTTCAAATTCAATTTTGAGACCTTGAACTTGTTCTTTAAGAGTATTGGAATAGATCTTCTCTGCCTTGAGATATTTTATAAGCTTGATTTCTTCCTTATAAAATTCATCTATGGTCAATCCTTCTTCTTCATTATTTGATACCTCTTGTTTATTGTGCTTGGCCATAAAAAATACTCTCTCATTGGCTTCTTCTTCGTTGTCATTGTCTTCATCGGATGATGATCTATCTTATTAAGAGAGAAAGTTCCTTTTGGATCCTTGCTTGTTGAATTTATTAAAGCCTTTCTTTCCTTTTGAGTTTCCATCACTTCTATTTGGACATTTTTCTGCAAAATTCCCAACCTCACCACGACCTAAACATATCAATGGAAGTTTACCTTTGAATTTTCCCTTACCAAGTTTTAGTTTTCTCGTGAATTAAGCATATTCTTCATCTGAAATACTTTCTTCATCATCTCCCTTTTCTTCACACTTGTAGGTGCATGTCTTTTCAATTGAAGGTTGTTTATCCTTATTGGTTTTCTTATATGCAACAAATTTAGTTTCTAGATGCGAAGTACCCTCTTCTTCATCAAGTCTCATTTCATATGCTATGAGAACTCCATGTAATTCCTCTTTGCTGAGTTTTTCCATATTTTCACTGGATTCTAAGACGGATACCTTTGGGTTGAATCTCCCTGGTAATGTTCTAAGAATCTTTCGTATAATAGTATTCTCATCAACTGGCTCTTCCAATCCTTCCATAGTATTGGTTATTTCATCAACATATTGGAAGTATGCAACAATGTTGCAATATTCTTTCATTCTGAGTTGCTCGAATTTTTCTCTATAGATTTGAAGCTTTGCTTCTTTAACATCTGAGTCACCTTCATATATATTCCCAAGCTTGTCCCATAAATTTTTGGTGGTTTTAAAACCCAATAACTTATGATAATCATATTAAATAATTCCACTGATAATAATATTCTTTTCTTTTGCATCATTTACCAAATTATTCTTACCTTGTTCATCTGTGGTTGATGTAAATCCATTTTTAACAGTATCCCATAGTTCGTAACCTTGTGCCAAGAAATAGACCTCCATTATTCCTTTCCATAGTGCATAATTATTTTCATTGAACAGAGGTACACCATTCTTGGTATGTTCCATGACCTCCTTCCATTTGTTAAATAGCTATTGAAGGAACCAAGATCTGATACTAATTGTTGGAAATACTGAGAGGGGGGGTGAATTAGTATTCCTTTCAATTAGAGAATTAGTTAATGTTCAATTATTATTAGTTTTTGTACAATGATAGTAGCAAACAAAAGGAACACAAATGCACACATTTTTTAAGGTGGAAACCCACTCTGGGACAAAAACCACCTAATGTTTTTCTAATAATTCTTTAATATTCAACTCCAATTGAAAATAAAGCTCCAACTTCCTAGAATCTAGAAAATCATTCTTCTCCAGGTCCCATTGGATGGACGCTCCAACACCCGAGATTCTTCAGTAGTCACCTGAATGGATTCCCCAACACCCAATGAGCTACAACTCACCCTAGCACCACCGTACAACCCTATAGAAGAATAAAACAAGAATGGACTCATGTCTCAGGGAAAATGGTCCACTTTACAATGACATAGAATGATTTAGAAGAAGAAGATACACTAGACCATAACCCCAACTTTGACACAACCACCTAATGATGATTCTAGACCACCCGACACTGCCTCTTCAACTCTTGGTGGATAGGCACTAGTACAATTTTTACAATAATGTATTTACAATGAATTAGTACAATGATACCTTTACAATGATTGTATGCAGTGCTGCCCACTTGAAGACTTCATGTGATGAACTTCTTGTTGCTGTTATGCACCTTGGTTGCTGCTCTTGTCATGCTACCCTCTGCTACACCTTTCTTTGCTTTTCTTCCCTTTAAAGTCTAGTCCTTTTTAGCCCTTGACAACACATAATCTAGCTTTTTCTTGCCTTCTATGAGCTCGATATTGAATCTGGTTTATCTATGTTATTTCATATCCCCAATATGTGATTTCCAGTATTGTATTATTCCTCTGAGTAGTATTTCCAATGCCATAGGTCTAACCCAATTTGGATTCTTCAAGGGGGATTTATACCCAATCTCTCACAATGCCCTAATTATGGACTATTTAAAAAGAGTGAAATTGTATGGCATGCCACATGTCACTATTTCTTCATTCGACTCTAAAATGGATAGAGAAAAAATGAAAATCTGTGCACTATCTACCAATTATTACGGAATTCCAATCTGATACTCAGAGAGAGAGTTATGATGATTTTTCCAAGGTCACTTCTTTGAGATGAATTTTAGGAGCCTGCAAAAACACTGACTTCCACAGATCACATCTCCAAAAATATTGCACACCTCGATCTAAAATTTTCACAGAAGCTTCCTCAATATTTCTACTTCTCCTCATAAATATTTCAACTTATGAACCTTTGTAGAAAAAAAATTAGAGCGAAAATTCCACGATTACCTATTTCAGATGGCGAATTCCCTTGCATGAGGAGGATATGAGGATCACAATTTATATAAATGCTTAGGTTGAGAGGGGATTCAACAAGTGAACATGGGAGGGATTTTAGGAGCTTAAAAAATATTAATTATGACTTTTCAATGACCCATGCCACAACCCCATGGGGTTTTAGCCCACTAACTTGGGGTACAAACTTCAAACATGAATATGTCTCAAACCGTGAATAACTACATGGTGTGCCATATATCAACGGAAACATCTCAACAGGTAGAAACCATCAAAATCATTATTCACAGAGAATATATTAATTTGGTAGGTCAAAATTCCCATGAAATATTGGGTTAGCCCTTGGTGCTTCTTGGGTTGACATCAATGACAACCGTTGATCAACATTTGTGTGGCTTCACAGAATTAGATTGGGCGGGGATTCCATCAGACCAAAAGAGTACATTAGGTGGAGTTTTAAATGTTGGGTCCATAGTGGATTCTTGGTATAGCAGGAAGCAAAGATCTATGGCACTCATTTCGAGAAAATTAAAATGCATGGCTATTAATAAAGCGACATGTGAAGTGATCTCGATGAGAGAGATACTTGTTAGATTGTTTGGTAAAATTATGGATCCAACTGTGATCTACTTTGATAATCATAATTTCATCAAGCTCTCTTAGAATCATGTTTTTTATGATCGATCCAAGCATATAGATATTCGATATCACCATTTACAGGACTATGTGTAGAGGTGGATCATGTTGTTGCAGTACAAACTAATAGAGGAACAAGATGCTGACATTTTGAAAAAGGCCTTATCAAGAGGTAAGTTTGAGTTCCACTGGTGCAAGGTAAGGGTGGTTGATAATCCCTTTCTTGCTGAGAGGGAGTGTTGAAAAATACAGCAAGAAATTCTCAATTTGATTTTTCCTTGATCAAATTGAGAAAAATCGAATTTCTACACCAACAGACAACTCAGATGATGTTGAATTGAGTGGCATGGATTGTGTCATCCAGTTTACTCAATAAATTCAAGTTGGAGGAGTTATATTTCAGTTAGGCACGTGTGATTTCTAATTTGTAGCAATCAAGGTTAGTTTTCTAAGGTTGTTTTCAGTTAAACTAGTTCCAACTATTGGAAGAACTAGTGCAGGATCAAGTTCTGGAGTGGGACTTTAGTCAAACATAGTGATCATCTAGTTAACTGATCAATCAAACCAAAATACCTAGTGCATGCAGAGAATTCTAGTTCCCTGGGATTGGTGGAGATTCCAAGGCAATATAACATCAATTGTAGACTAGTCTTGAATGTACATGTGTTGCATGTAGTCATATGATAAGCCTAAGGAATTACGCAATTCAAATTGAGGAATTTCCTAAATAATAGGGGCCTAATTCCTCAAGGAACAATTCAAGGAAATAGGAGCTCTATCAAGGAAGAAATTGAATAATTTTGGGTTAGAGGCCTTCAGTGAGCAGAGAGATAGGTTGTGCACTTGGAGGGTGATCTCAGTTGAACAAAGAAATTGTAATACATCTCTATTGATTTGATTAATGCAAGAGGCATTGTCGTTTTTAGCATATTTCTTTCCCTAGATAAAAATACTTGTTGGATGTGTGTTATTTCTTCTTGAAAATATGAAAATTTTGTTCTAAATTGTGAAATAATGTAGGTTGGTGTCTTGTGATTTCGATTAAAACTTCATGAGTAGTTGAAAATGTACAACCTAATTTCTACATGTATTAAAGTTTCAATGGAACATAGGTATATAAAAATTTTATAAATATCAAAATGAATATTTTTTTTCTTCCCCCGTCTTGAGCTTCATCATTTTATTTATATATCAAAAATTACATTAAATAAACTTAGAGTATTATGTGAACTGAAATCATTTTTAATCATACAAATAGAATAGAGGAATACAATGTAGCATATAAGGTTGGATTTTACATCACAAAAGGGGGATTCAAGTTAGAATATCTTGGATCTAGATCTAATTTGTTAAAATGTAGATATGAACTATTTTTTATCAATTGTTTATTAGTGACTCATTTCCCATATACTCAGCCATCTTTCCACCTGCATCTTTCACTGCACGTGTCGACTTTACATTGACTATGTTTGAAGAGGTGCATGGTTCTATGTCTATTGTGTTGGATGAACACTGAACCATCCTTGTCAACCCAACTATCTCCTTCAACTCACGCTTTGTCTCCTAGTTGGTTGAAACTACCTTAACCAATGATCCTTGTTCTATTCAACAACATAAACATGGTCGCTACAAAAACCATGTTTATTTAGAAAATTGTTAGATGACAAATTTTACAAAAATCACTAAATCCAAAGACAAAATATGTATAATTATACAATAATTTTACCTTAAATTCATCTTGTCATATAGTCATGTCCAGATGGAAAAATCATTAAAATGAAAAAGGTTGAATGGTAAATGGTGTGGAAAATTGGGGGTTTTATGGAAAAATTAAGGCTTAATATAATAATTTTGGTAACAAAAACTGGCTAATATATGAGCCCAACATGTATATAATAAACTCATTCCATGAACATTTGATATGAGAATCAAGTCACAAAATGACCATTTAAGATTTCACATGGAAAAAAACATGAAGTAAATTATAAAATTTTAGTAAATAGAATAGATATAAGGCCTTCTTTTACGTGACTAGGTTATGGATCTTGCACAATTTTGAGTACATGGAAAAAAAAATCACTTTTCAAGGTGGGAATATGGCCCTTGAGTTTGAAATTCATCTATGGAAAATATAGTTTACATGTTTTCACAATATTTTGGTGAGTTATTCTCATCCATTTGGATTGTGCTTATTTTTTAATCTTAATTTGGAGTGCACATGAGCTTTTGGGTATGTGTTATATTCTTTGCACGCCAATCACTGTGTGTTATAAAAAATTGTGATTTGTAACAAGGTGTTCACGGGGTGGGTAGATTCCCCCCTATTTGGGGAGTTGGAAGGAGATGAAAAGCCCCCCTGAATGGGGGTTTAGGGGAAGCATCTAAAAAAAAGGTGGTTTTTGTGTCTATTTTTGGTGATTTTCGGCACACAATGTTTTCTAAAAGTATTTTTGTGGCACATGGGGTTTTCTCCATGGTTTTGTAGTTTCAATTAAGGAAATAGTGTTATATTCTAATCCAAGTTAAATGGATTGGTTGTTCATGAATGCCACAACATATGTATTATATTGTTATATTGTACATAAGAATATATATTAAAAAAAATCTTGTGTGTTTTCTCATTTTTGGATTTTGAGGATAAAATATTTTTCTTAATGTGTCTTTTTTTCATTCTGTAATTTTTTTATTTTATTAATAATTGTTTGCAGCAATTGATTTCACAAGGTTAAAACCAACATTTGGTATCAAAGCAATTTTGGCTTCAAGGGGACGCCTTTGTGGCTAACAAATTTGGCTCATGCCTATGGTAGACCCTACTATAATGGGATATATATGGAAGTAATTTTTATGGTGATAGGAAATGAAGGCCATTTCAAATATAAAGATCAAGATATTCAATGGTCATGTTTTTGAGCTATGGAAGCTCAAAATGGAAGATTTTTTGTGGAGAAAGATCTAGTGGATCATTGTGGATATGGGTATCACACCAATGGGGATGTCAATAGAATATTGGACCAAGTTGGATTGAAAGGAAAATATAACAATATGATGGTGTCTCTCAAATTAAGTATTACTAAACATTTTAGGGTAAGATACAACAAATTATTTATGTTACAAGTCAGGGGCTTTGTATCCGTTTATGTCCCTTGTGAATAAATTATTCATACGAAAGAAGTTTTATAAAATGATGAACGATGGAGATTTACTAAAAAAAAATCTGAACACCTTTAATACTATGGTAAGTTAGTGTATAAATTATACAAACAATATGTATATCAATGGATTCAATCCGATCATGTGATATGCTAAAGCGAGATACTGAATCCCTCTACAAATTAATTTTGGAAAATAAACATGATCGCCAATCAAAAAAAGTAAAGAAAGAAGAAAACCAAACCACAACACATATATTTTCCCAGGGAAATATTACAACTCAAAACCCCTCTATATTCTATTGTATATTCGCCAAGGAATCATGAAAAAATTACAATGCACTCTTCTCATAAGAGTCTCCAGCACTTTGTTAATCGTCTCACACTGATCTAGAAAAAAATGAGCCAAAAATGAGCCAATTCTCAGCTTGTCTTCAGCCTACCTTTCTCACACAATTAAAGAGGAATTCAATCCCTATTTCTTAGGAATTTCAGCCTTTCTCAACTGTGTAAGTGTCATGGGCAATCCTGTGGTGTTTTAACTACATCCGGGCAGTTTGCTAATAATACAATTGATAGTCAACTTCCCTTTAACATTTTTCTCAACTGGGTCTCCAATGGAACTGACATGCATGCAAATATTAATAGTAAATCATCAGTTACATGACATATCACTGCATGTGAATTAAATATGATTTAATTCACTTGACCTCTCACTAGTGCAACAAATAGTTACAACTAGTTAAACTGACTTTAACTTACTTAACTGAGTTAACTAATTTCTCATGCATTAAACTAATGCACTAACTTCTACTTGAACTCTAAAACACATAGAATCACTCTTCATGCCTCACCAACCACCCTCAACTTGAAATTCTTGAGCTAACTGAGTCTATCACACTCAGTTAACTATAACAAGTGTTTATGAGATAAGATTACAATTTATTGTCCAATTTAATTAAGGGAAAATTAAATTAGACAAATTACCAATTTAATAAATAAATTTAAGTACACACTAATTGTTAGTATGAATCTTTTGTCGAAGTGTACGAAAAAAGACCACTTTAGCTACGCATAACTTATAGCTCTAACATCAAATGTGGCTGCCAATATATTCAGATCTGCAGTTAGTTGATCAAGACAAGTGCTGCAAAAAACTAGATCTATGCATAGAAAGACATTAAGCAGTAAAAATAAGGTTTTGCTCCATACATCCAATAGACAAGACAAGAACAATATTTTTTGAAATAATTTTTGTATTAAGGGCACCTGGGAGGAAAACAAGAAGGTGTTTCCAATTCTCCTCAATGGGATGGGTTCTTGGAAGTCCTCAGCACTTCAGATCTAGCATTTCTCTCTCCTGTTGGTGTAGAAAACCCAGACAAAGATAGAACTCAAATGGAGCTCACACAAAAAATAATGGAAAATATGACAATGATAATGGCTCAAAGTCAGACCAAGAGTTTAGATCCAGAGTGATCTAATAGGCAACAAAAGGTGAAGAATGGTAGGAAAAACCCTCCTATTTATAACAAAATATTGGGTCATTCTAGATCTTGATGCATGATTAAAATAACATTAACCAAATCTAGATCCACATTTTATGGAATATTTTATTATATTTGTTGGAGGGAAAAAGTATTTGACTTGGGTCAAATCCCTTTATTTGTGAATAATAAATAAATAAATGATTTATTTATCATTTTAAGGAAGTGGTTGAAGGATAATAAAATAAATAATGATTTATTTAATTATTTAAGGGTGATTTAGTCATATTTAACAAGGAATATTATTTAAATAAGATTTAAATAATTATTCCTATAAAATAATAAGATAAATAAAGATTTATCTAATTAATTTCTTTGTTTTGGGTTAAACATGACCAAGAAAATCAAACAAATATAGGTTTGTTTAATATTTCCTTTTGGGGATTCCTGTTTAGACTATAAACAACCTAATAAATGTGTTTTATTAAGTTATTTTACATAGTGAAAGCAATTTTACTTAGGGTAAAATTGGTCTTACGTGGTGTACTTGGGTCCATCTAATGATAGTAGGTTAGATGACCAAAAAATGGTGTAACAGATTGCCCCCCGGTGTGCGAGTGTTAGGAGCAAACCGTATGACCGAAGTAAGTTGTAAGAACTCAATCACCAGACATCAAAAGGGAAGTCAGAGAGAGAAATGTGAGGTAGACTAATGTGTTGAAGAGCTAGACCCTGAGGAGACGAGACTTACAGGTGCAACAAGTCTCTTTTTTATGAGAGGGTACCTGTGCTAAAGGCGGCGGGGGAGGCATACCTATGCCTGCCGAGACAAAGTACAAAAGAATAGTGTGTCCAGTAAACAAGGGACCGAACCATAAAGTACAGTCGGCATAAACATGAGCCAGATAGAAATACAATGAGGGATCCCATATACATGCTGTGCATGGGATAATAGCCAGGACTTATAAAATAATATCTGAGTACATGAGATACAAATACAACACAAATGCCCCCTATAAACGGGGAAGGGCTCACAAAATCTGACTAATACATGCAAATCAAAGAGGCGCTGCAAGCGGCTAAGGCCGACATCATCAAATATATGGAGCTGCATCGAAGGCTGCAATGAAGAGGTCATCTGAGCATGTGGGGGGCTACCTGTAGGGCCACCCCCTCATGAGGGCTAAGACATCTCACACACACCCGGGCATCACCAAGAGCTGCTGCCGCATCACTAGACCATCAAGCATATGGATCTCGATCATGCTGAAAGGAGATGAAGTGGAGAAACAATCAAGTCAAAGGGAAATGAGAGATCCCTTTGCCTAATCTGAGGCGCCGAACAAGAGAGGAAGTTGGAACCAAGGTACACCGCTCTCTAGACCTGTCCTCTGGAATGAAGGAGCTGATGTCGACAGAAGGAGGTCCGTCGTAGGTGAGGCAATGAGAGATCTTCAACTAAGGCACGAGAGAAAATAGTAGAGCGACTGACAGACTAATACCAATGATGATGATGGAATGGAGGGGACTGAGTAGCAAATGGACGACTTCCCTTGCTAGAGCATAAAGGACATGAATGACATGGCAGCGACTGGCACAATATCATGAGGGATAGGGGATAGTGGGACTGAAGGTCATAATGTGTGACACAAGAGAGAGACCAAGCAATGAAGAATGGAGGACTATAGCGGGGTACAAAGGGATTCGGGATAGACTCCATGAATGTGATGATGACTCAACTTGGATGCTCTAAACAAGGGTGACTCGATGGTGCTTCCACATAGAAAAGGTCCCATGGGGGACCATGAAAACATGAGTACAAGATGGTAGCTCATGACGAAAATCGACACGAACAACGACAAGTATGAAGGCAAAGTGGTGCCCCAAGTACAAGTGTTGAGAGTCAGGAAATTCGATTTTGGGGGGAGGTGAAGTGACCCATCTTGGACAAAGTATGTCCTGGTGAAGTATCAAAGTATGAAAATGAAAAAAGATGCTGGCTATCTAAAAGAAAATAAAACATGCATTTCAGAAGGGAAATGCTAAGGGTAATATTTCTTAAGATAGAGTGCATTGCGAGGATTAGGAAGGGGGTTGCCTTTGAAGTCCTCTAAGAGGTATGCCCCCTTACCGAGATCCTTACTGATGATGTAAGGGCCTATCCATAATGAGTCGAACTTCCCATGACCAAGAACATCATGGGCCTGTTCATATACTAGAACAAGGTCGCCTTCGTGAAAAGTACGAGGTTGGACTTTTCGGTCATACTGAGCTTTGGTTCATTTCTTAGCCACTTCAAGGGTTTGCAATGCAACACGACGGTCTTCAGAGGTGCGCTCAAGCATGATAAGTCTTTGTTCTAGAGGTTGGGTATCAGGGAGAAGTTCAACGGCCAGGTGAAGGGAAGGGATTTCACACTCGATTGGTAAGACTGCCTCCTCTCCAAAAACGAGGTGGAAAGGAGTAAACCCGGTGGTGGTTTTAACAGAAGTTCGATAGTCCCACAACGCAGGGAAGAGCATAAGATGCCAATTTTTTTTGTGCTTATTCACCATTTGTTGAAGCATAGTTTTGAGGATTTTGTTGACTGCTTCAACTTGGCCATTACCTTGGGGATAACAGAAGGAGGAATATTGGTGCTCAAAACCCAACAGTGAGGATAGCTCACGCCATATCTCATCTTCAAAATGTCAGCCGTGGTCAGAGACCAGTTGTTTCGGAACCCCGAATCGAGTGATAATGTGGTTAAAGAAAAATAGGCTGTGGTAGCTGCCGTGTTGTTAAATTTTGGCATAGCCTCGGCCCACGTTGTGAAATAGTCAACTGCCACGATGATATATTTATGGTTACCAGCAGATGGCAGGCGACACTCCATAAATTCAATGGCCCATTTACAAAAGGGGCCAGTTGTGACAACAGGATGGAGAGGAGTTGGGGGAGCTCATGCTTTAGGAGCGAAATGTTGGCAATTGAAGAGGGAAGGCCATAAATACCCAGCGCGCATGACTTTCTGGGCAGTAGCGAGATTGGAGAGGTGGCCACCGCAAGCACCGCTATGGCAGGAATTGAGGACCTGTTCAGCTTCAGCGTGTGTGAGACAACGACGAAGCACAGTATCAATACCACGACGGTAGAGGTCATCACCGATAAGAAGGTAGCAGGGAGCCTGGTGTCAGATACATCGTAGGGCATCACGATCAAGGTGAAGGGAAAAATTTTGGGTTCGCAAGTAAGTGAGGATATTGTCGTACCAAGGATCATCCGAAGTAATGGTGAATAAGTGCTCGTCAGGAAAATCGTCATTAACTGGGGGATCCTGTGTTCCAGTAGGTAATTCAGAAATGAGTTCGGCGAGGGCTAAACCTTTCTTAATTTTTGGTGTGACAAATTTGAGGTCGAATTCTTGAAGGATGACAACCCAATGGGCATACTTCCCAGTGAGGATGCGGCGGCTCAATAGGAAAGCCATGGGGTTGGAATTAGTCACAACCTTGGTGGAATGCATGAGGATGTAATGACGAAGTTTTTGGACCAAGAACATGACAGCGAGTGCTAGTTTTTCTTCATGTGAGTAGGAAACAGGAGGCCCTATGAGTTCTTACTGATGTAGTAGATCACATGCTCGAGACCGTTGTCATCTTCCTGGATAAGAACTCCAGCGACCGAATAGGTGGAAGCAGAGATGTACAGGATGAAGTCCTTATCAAAGTCGGGAGGGCGGATCAAGGGAGCGGATGTGAGAGCCTGCTTGAGGGCATCGAAAGACTCATGAGCATAGGTATCCCATACAAATGGGATGTTAGAGCAGAGGAGTCTAAGGAACCCATGTGCGGTGGTGGCATAGTCAGGAACGAACCGACGAAGAAAATTAGCTTTGCCTTGGAGACTTTGTAGCTGGCATAAGGTGCGTGGAATGGGAAGTTGAGAATGGATTGAACTTTCAAAGGGTCAAGAGTGATACCTTCCTTAGACACTATGAAGCCTAGGAGATGGCCAGCGGGAACGCAGAAGACGCATTTCAATGGGTTAAGGCAGATATTATACTTGTGACATCGGAGAAAGACAGTACGCAGATCGTGGAGGTGTTGTGCTCGATGCTTAGAACGCGCCATGAGGTCGTCTAAATAAGCAAGGATAATATGAGCTATGTCATGGACACAATAAGACATGGCCCGTTGAAAGGTGGCGCCGGCGTTTTTAAGGCCGAATGGCATGACCCGATAAGCGAAAGTTCCCCACGGGCTGATGAACGTGGTTTTAAGTTGATCAGCAGGATAGATAACGATTTGGTTGTATCTGGAGAAACCATCCATAAAGGATAGAACCTCATGCCCTGCACACTCATCAATGATTTGGTCAATAAATGGTGTGGGGAAGTTGTCTTTGGGACAAGCTTTGTTCAAGTCGCGAAAGTCCGTGCAGACACGGATGGTGCCTTGTTTCTTAAGGACAGGAACTGGGTTGGACACCCAAGTGGTCTATTCAATGGGATAAATGAAACCAGCCAGCTTGAGCTTGTCGATTTCTGCTTTGATAGCATCACGTCTAGAAGGATTAATGGGTCGGAATTTTTGACAGACTGGGTTGGCATCGGGCCACGTGTCGATATGATGTTCAACGATGGTGGGATCGAGTCTGGGCATTTTGGAGTAGGACCAAGTAAAAATATCGCGGAATTATTTGAAAATCTTAGTGTAAGCCTCAATTTCTTCTGGGGTGCATTGGGCACCCAAGGTGATATATTCTTCAATTCCCGGTTTGACCGAAATGTCAATTTTAATGGTAGGAGAGATATTGGCCATGTTTCCTTCTTCGAAAGCATCAGGTGCAGGGATGGGATTTTTGAACCAATCGACTGCATTGGGATTGAACTCTTTAGTTTCCACAGCATATTGGTCATGGGATTGCTGTGGGAGGAAGTATGCGCGATGGTGCATATCATCCCACGGAAAGTCAGGGTTGGTCATGGCTTCCATGATGTCCTCATCGGACTGGAAGATGGGAAGACTGGAGGAAGGAGGATCACCCGATGATGTAGTAATGCCTAACTGGTCATCTTGTGGAGAAGGGCTCACATGAGAAATGTCAGCAGATCCAAGGTCTACTAAGGTGGAGCCGAGAGTGTCCACAGGTAGGAGGTTAGGTGAATCATCTCTCAAGGATGATGATAGGTAAAAAATGGTGGTTGAAGGCTCTGTCGTTTCGGCAGTGGGAGGAGGAAAGTGAATGGGAGTAGGAATATCCTCCGGTCTTACCGAAGTAGAACTCGCAAACAAGTGAGAAGGTATCTTGTCATGCGTAGCCTTGAATTGGTGGTACGTGTCTAAGGAGGAACGATACTCGTCAAGGCGGGGACAGAGGTGGGTGTAATGGCCATAGAATTCGCACAAAGCACAAGGGTGATTGGTGCGCAAGGTTTTGAGTTTCGGGATAGAATCCGGGATAGTAACGTAGACTTCAGGGATATCATATTCCGGAAACGTCTCATTGACCATGGTCTTGAGATACGGAAATTCAGGACACGTATGGGTGGCGTGACTGACAATATCTCACAAAATGCACTGAATAGCGCGCTTTGTCGGTCGGGGAGGAATAGGGTTCGTCGAGGCGGCTTGGTCCTGATTGGTTTTTATGTGAGCTTTGCCCCCCTTTCCTGATACTGTCGCAACCGGAGATGGTGCGGCCTGAGGTGTGTGAGGCACTGTGGTAGCGGGAGAAGTGATGAGGATCGGTTGAACCGAAGTCAAAGTAAGGTAGGGTTTGGGGTGACCAGGTGGGGTAGCGGCTAAAGGGTCAAGGTACCAGACGGGAATACCCAGGGTCAAGTTGGGGAGAGAGAGGGTAGTCATAACAGGAATTGAGTACACTCCAGGAGGTGGAAGGATGAACGGTAACTGACCAGAGGGGTAATGGTTGGGCGAAACGGCTCTGAGGTGGCTAAGGCCTGGAGGAACCGATCCAGAAGTATAGAGGGGTTCATGGATACCAGCTGTAGGAGAGGGGCTAGAAGGAGGAGTTTCGGCTGGCTGAGATGAATGGCTAGGAGCGGGTTGCTGACTAGCCGCAGCGGGGGTTTAAGAGTTGCCCAAGACGATTGCATCATGCAAACATTCGATAAGCTGGGATCAGAGGTAGGAGGAGGAGGGGGACCAGGGAAAGTTCCAAGCAAAGAGGAGTCTTTGTAGATGCCGAGAGAGACACTGGTCAAGGAATTGACGGTTTTCTTATTGGCTACAGAAGATATGGACGTCTCAGGAGAAGTCTAAGACTTTGGCTCATGATAAGTCAACTGGTCAATGGTGACTATCTTTCCATTGTGAGGAAAAGACATCTTTCGAAAAAATTTGGAAGGGAAAGCAGACATGGCATAGGTGTAGCTTCACCCCAAGAGAATGTTGTAATCTAGAGGGGCGTCGATGACTTCGACGTCAACACAAACATTCTTGCCCGCAAGAGTGATAGGACAATTACGGAAGAGGCTAATAGGCTGGGAGGCGTGGCCATCCCACGCTCGAAGGGTGATCGTGGAAGGGGCCAACTCAGGAGATCCGAGTTGCTTCAAAACCGAAGCGGACATCACACAGGTGGATGCCCCCTCATCAATTATGCACTGCGAAACGTTAGCGTTCTGGATTTTGACTGGGATTTGGAAGGCTACAGAAGCAGGAAGGGGAGGATGTTCCGATTGATGGGCATCGAAAACAATCATTTGGTCATCAGCAGGATCCACAACGCCCATGGCAGATAGTAGAGCCTTCTTTTGGGAAGGGCACGATTGGAGGAGTTCCAATGTGGAAATGGAAGCAGGAGACTGTGCCAAGTCATCTACTATGCTATATGAAGCAGCTCGACCAGGAGCAGCATTTCGACGTAATGGTCCTTTAGGAATCTTGGTATGAACCTCAAATTTGGGTTGAGGGATATGCAAGGGACCATTAGATGTCGAAAGAGGCTCGTTGGAACCTGAAGAGGGGGACTCGGAGGCAGACTGAGCGGGAGGCTTGGGGTACTGGCGAGACCAAGTTTGAAGGTTAAGGTCGGCGGTTGGGGATGGATTAGAAAACATCATGAGGATCTGGTAATCAGAGGAACCAGAAGGGGAAGGTTGAGTGGCGACCTGTCCATCAGGTGGTTGGGTAGCCACGAATCTTTACTGGGGGAAAGGATCGGTAAACACTGCCGGTTGAGTAGTGGCCACATTAGGGGGAGTATGAGGGGAGGCATGTTGTCCTCGCAATGTGGCTTGAGACTCCCACATTTGCCGCATCTGTGGTAGAAGGGGACAATCGTGAGTGTAATGACCATAAACACCACAACACGAACAAGGTTTATTTGTGCGAATAGGCCTGTCCGGCTTGGGCTGAGTGCCCTGTTGCTGGTTAGCAGTGTTAGGGTTAGTACCTTGGGGATTGGGTCCATGAGTACCAAGGGCAGATTGATTTTGATTGCCTCTCTTCCTTCTTTGAGAGGAAGAGGGATTAGTCGCGCCCTGCTGTGAAAATACTTGCCCTGGAGGGGGCTGTAGGTGCTATTGCTGGGGTTGAGAAGGCAAGGGAGGTGGAAGTGAATATGCTGGAGGAGATGGAGCACCAGGCTACGGATAAGGATAATGGTTCGGTTGGGAAACATTGAAGTAAGCAGGAGGTTGGGCAAAAGGATGAGGCATGCCATATCCTGGATACATGCTACCTGGAGGGGGAAAAGTGCTAGAGGTGCGGGCCCCTCCCGGAGGGAGACCATAGCCCATAGGAGGTTGAGCATACGGATGAGAAAGGGCTCCAATGATACCATCGGCGAAATGAGAAGCCCCCAGTGCGTTAGCACCACCGGGCCTGGGGAGGTCAGGAAGGACAGTGTAAGCATAACCAGACTGAGCGTAGATCAGGTCATATTTCAAGGCTATTTGGAGGGCGACTTCTTCGGTTTGAGGGAAATGGGAGGCGACATATTTGCCAATGGGAGGTAAGAGAGTGTGAAGGAACCAGTCCATATAAACCCGATCTTCAAAGGTGGGGGGTCGACACAAGCTCCTTCTTCTCCGCCATTCCTGGACATGAGTAGAAAGGCGGGTGGAAGAGGTTTGGCGGAAAGAATTCAAAATCTCTGTACCAGTGTTGTATCAGATAGGGAGCTGGAAATAAGACAAAAAGGCTTGGGCAATGGTCGCAAAGGTGGTATGGGAGGAGGTGACCTGGTCAACATACCATTTAGAAGCTTCGCCCGTAAGCGTGCGTTGGAACAAACAAAGACGGATGGAATCATCAGTAATGGAATTGGAGGAACACCACATGTGGAAAGATCAGACGTGGTTGGTTGGATCTTCTCCAGCAAGGCCTTCGAACTTAGGGATATCGGAGGGGAGCTTGGTTGGCATAGCAGGCCAACCAACATCGTGGTAGATAGGGTCATTGATCAACTGATTGAGATCGGGGAGGCTGAGGCCTACCATGTAAGGGAGCAAAGGTGCAGCCGAGGTAGTTCCTGTGGCGGTTCCGCTAGTAGTAGTCCCGGCATTAGCGTCGGGATTCCTGCTAGCGTTAGGCCCTGGACCAGACATAGTGAAGGTGACAGGGGGAGAACCAGAAGTAAAAGGAGAACCCAATGAATCAGCAGAGGAGTCAAAGTGCGGACTGGGGGGAGGACTAACTCGACGACGGCGGGACGGAGTAGGTCGGCCGACCGGAAACTGAGGGTGAAGGCCAAGAAGTCTCCGAGAGGTGCGCCTTGGGGGTGCAATGATGAAAACACAAACACGGCACAAGGGGAAGAAGAACGACCAACAAGGGCAGTGAGGTGCAGAATCAACTGATTACAATGTTGAAACAAGGGCAGAAAAGGTGCATTGTCAATTGATTTTAAAGTCTTTGCCTGGCGGTGTGAACCAGGCTCTTCTTCGCTTAGGGTGAATGTGTGGCGTGCGTTAATTTTAATTTTTAAACCCTAAAGTTTTGAGAGAAAAAGCAAAAGTGTGCTGCGTAACTGAAAATAAATCTGCAGAGAACAGTATATAATGCTAAAATAACAGAAAATTAACAGCTAATGATGCATCAATCTAACCCAAAAAGGCGGGTCTCTCAAAACTAGTCTAATAGAGGGAAAAAATCTAGTCAAAACACACTACAAAGAGGCCAATAGATCTAGGGTCGAAAGGGACAGGGATCTAAAGGAGAAACCTGTTGAAAAGAGGTGCAGAACACAGCCAAGAGGCAGAGGCAAGGTGGCTGGAAAAAGGGAGGAAATCAGTAAAAAGCAGAAGGGACAAGGAGGAGCCCCTAAAGGTAGATCCAAACAAAACTTTAGAAGTTGATTTGAAAGGGAGAAGAGTTGATTACAAGGGATCTGAAAAGGAGGTATCAGATCTGAAAAAGGGGGGGGCTGAAACTCTGAAAAAAAAGACTCCTAAAACAGTTAAAACTCTTCCACAAAAAGTGGAGGGTACTAAAGCCCTAGGGGGCTAGGGTCCCACTTAGATGAGTAAAACAGATCAGAAACAGGTCTAAACAGGCTGAGATAGAGGCTGGAGAACCCTTATAGAAGCTTCAGAAAAACCCACAAAAATTGCAGAAAAATAGCAGAAAAACAGGCAAGTCACAGGTTCTGACCTGTTTTCTGTGCATGTTACACATCAATTTGTCACCGTCTCTACAATCCCCATCCCGCACATTGGAGGGCTCATCCCGTGACCTATGAGCATAGTTAAGGCTTGAAAATACTTTCATTGCATCCCTCTGAAGATGAGCTTTAATTTCCCTAAAGAAATCTCCTTGCAAAAAACCCTAAAAATAGCTCTTTTTCCATTGGCGCGGTTCCATAGTTCAGCCCTCGCGCCAAGAGGGAAATCCTCCAAAGAGGGCACGCCAATTATCGCTCTGTCATAGAGTCGTACCCGCGCCAACCATATTAAGAGGTGTTTTTTAAAAATAAAAGGCAGAAGTTTCATCCTAACAAATTACTGGGATGATTTCTATCTTGAGTTGGGAGGTTTGGCTACGGATTTCCATGGAGAGGAAGTGGTTTGCCACCTCTCATGGAAGCTTCCTTGATGATAGGGCCAATCCCATAATTATAGGGATCCCAAATCCCCTTCCTCCTTCTATAAAAGCTTTCCCATTTCCATTTGCAAGCTAGTTCCAAAGAGTGGCAGAATTTCTAAGTTCCCAAGAGCTTTCATGCTGCAAAAGCCTTCTTGATTCCCTAAGGCCAAATCTAAGCAAGGAGACTATTGCCAAGTATCCAGAGAGAGAGGCTTGTCCCATCCCTGACAGGATTTATCGAGACATGTTGTGCTGACGACCCGCTAAAGGAGAGTGTTGCGTTGAAGCTATGGTTGTATTCTTCTTTTGACTCTTTAATGATAAGCGACTATCGGTTATGGTTCCACTCTTGTTCTTGATCATGTTCATGAGTTATATCCCCTTCGACTGATATATAGTTGTATGCACTGGATTTTATGCTTTTGTTTGTGTTGTTTCTTGCATGTGCAGGTGTCCGATCACGGAGATCGTGAGGATTGTGATCTGCCAGGGCAAAGGAACGGGAGCACCACCTCTTCTACAGACGATAGCGTTGGATTCTAAGTAAGCCTTCCTCGCAAGTCGGTTTATTTACAATTAGGAACCTGCACTGTAGCGTGTTTGATTGTTGCTAGACCCGATCTGGGCTAGTAGGGATTGCCTCTGTCCATAGAGGGGATTTACCTCTTCAACAAATTGGCGACTCTGCTGGGGATTCAGCTTGTTGTTTGATTTGTAAACTATAGACGGAGTCTGAAGCACAGCCAGATAGCCTTCAAAACACTTTTTCTCTGCATTAGCGGAGTAGATCAATGCTGCTTCAGTCGATCTTCGGTTTGGTTTACAGACTGAACAACTTGGATTTTTGTCTTCTCTTTCTGGTTAATTTCTTGGTCTTTCTTGCTTGGTCAACTCTTTGGACTGGATTTTCTTGTTTGTTTGGCTTTGTTTTAGCCTTGTTTTCACTTGTCTGTGTCTGAGATTGCTTGTTTTTTATTTTTTCCATAGTAAACTTGGCTGGCACACTTTTTAGCATAACAGTCACGCCCATTGGCGCAGGTTTCCTGTGTATCACCCACGCCATTGCATTTCTGGCGCTAATTTCAAGCTCACAGTCACACCAATCCTGTGAGCTATTAGGGTTTGCTGTGTTTCAAGCTTTCTGAGGCTGACTTGTGATTTTGATCTTTTTTTTTCGGCTGTTTGAGTGCACTGGAACCTGGTTTGACTGGTTGTAACCTCCTTCCTTTGGTTGTTTTCTTATTTCTTTCGATTTTGCATACGAGCTCTAGGGAATCTAGGTGCCTTTGTGAGTCGAGCCTCCCTTGGGAGTTTTTGTTTTCCGTTCGTTCAGTTGGCTGTGGGATTGCTTCCTTGCATTCATTTGACAGTTGTCTATCATATTGTTGCGTTTTTTGAGTGATTGATTTTGTTTTCATTCGAATTTCGCTTTGCTTCATTTTGGGCCTAGATCACACGGCTCATTGGTGTCTTTGGGACTTTTCTTGGTTTTGAGAGACTTTTTGTCGATTTGAGATCTGATTGTTTGTGCCATTGAGTGAAATTTGTTGGTTTCTCTCTCTTAATATCATTTCTCAAATTTCTTCTTATTTGTTTTTGGTTTGTTTAGTGCATCTAGCTATCAAACATTGAAAATAAAAAATCTCTTTTGCTTTTGGTTGATTAGTGCAAATTGAAATCTTTTCGATTTTACTAGTATTTAGTGAATTTGAAAGAAAAGTTTTTAGTTTCATTAGTTGCATTCGAGATATCATTGATTGTCTTCTGATCATTTTGTTTGTGTAAGAACTCTCAACTCTTCTGTAGCTAGTTTTCATCAAACGAAATGGTGTACTGTGGTATGTAGTTTTGCATTTAAGAGATTTTTGAGACAACACATTCGTTAGGGCCTGAAAACTGAAATGTAATTGAAGATCAACTTTAAAATTCACTCAATTTACACTAAGGCAACATTGAAATCTAACGAAACACATTTAGAGGTCTAGGCTAGAGACGTGTTACGACGTCTTTAAACCTAGTAGTTGTCGTTCGCCTTTTGGCTTTAGACAGCGCTAGTACGGACTTGTGCTCCCCGTACCGTCGCGTATATAAAGGGAGGCCCCTCTAGGTTTCAATTCTTTATCCACAGGAAGCCGATTCTACCGCCCTATACCCATGATACACTAGACACAGCATTCAGGGAGATTGCCTGCACGTACGGAAAGTCCTTGGTTGATTTCTCTTTCATTATTAAAGCCAAGGTGTATATTGCAGTTCACGGTTATTTGGTACACCCTTTTGCCTAGTATTCCTGAGTAGTCATTTAATCTTTTCTAACTCCCTAAATTTGAAAGGATCACCAAGCGCTTGTCCTTTCACGCTTGTGTCAAATTTGAAAGCGATAGAGTCACCTTTTTTACTGTTTCTCGACTCTTAAAACATGAAACGGTGAAGTTTCTTATTTTTCAATGTGGTAAAAATTAATCACCCACGATTACATGCCTTGTTATAATTTTCTTGTTGGTTGTTTGATTGTGTGTCTTGACTCTTTTTCAGCCCGTGTGTGGTTTTGAGTTTTGATGGAAACTTTTTCAGAGTTTACCAACCAAGGAATCCCCTCAGAAGGGAATCCTGGTCATTTTCCTCCTTTTGGGAATGTTGGTGCTCCTTACATGGCAACGTTGTCCCCTCCTAGGTTAACTGTTGGGCTACCCGTTTGGTTGTTTTCAACCTCTGTGGTCCCGAATATCTCCGCTACTGTTCAATCAGTTCCCCCACCTGAACAACATCATGTTGATTCCAAGGTGGACCTCTCCCCTTCTTCACCTGTTTCTGCGTCCTCCTCTTCTACTTCGCCTGGTGAAAGCCTGAATTTGAGTAACCAGGTGACTAAGAAGAAGAAGAATAAGTCAAAGAAGAAGAATTCTGATAAAAGAGAGGCTAAAGCTGCCACTACTGTTTCTGAAACATCTCCTCTTGATATACCTCCCAACCCTCCACGGAAAGTCAAGTTCCCCTGCATGTTGTTCACGGGAGACCATCTTCTTCGAGACTGCCCTGGAATTCCCAAGGTGCTTGAAGCATGGTCCAACGGTCGTCCGCCGTTACCTTTGACTTCCAGGAGCCAGGTGGGGGGCACGTCTTCAACTGGTGCTGATAAGGCTCCTAAGAAGCAGGGTAAGATCCCCAATCCCTGTAAGTTGTGTGAAGGGCACCATGCCATTCACCTTTGTCCTTATATGGGTGAAGCCAAGTGAGTGTTGGACAACCCGGCTGTTTCCATACCATGCCTCCCAGTTGGTTATAAACAGCTCTCTTTGAGTCTTCCACCTACTGATGATACGATTGGTCAAAAATCATCTTTGGTCGATCCCACTCCCTCAGAAATTTGGATTCAAGAATCCGTCCCTGACCAACCATTAGTCATGGGATCGGTTGAGCTAGCCCCGTCTATGGTGCACCAAGTCTTTTCCATTGAGAGTGGACCTCACACCCCTCATGTTCTTCTGGTTTCTTCAGATTCCTCAGACTTGGAGAAAGATTCTCCTGTCCCCGTACCTCAAGAAGCTGTTCCTCTGCCTCCCATCATGGAGGCTCTGGAGGATACCCCTCCCACCTTCGAGATGGAGGTTATGGAGAATGCTCCTCCTTCCGTAACACCAGGGGAAGACCTTCTCGGTTCGATGGTAGCCCCTCTAAGTTGTTTGGTCACTTCCTTTGATTGGAATCAATTTGCGGGATTTCGCCTTCCATCCTATGTGCCTTTCAAGATTACAGTACAGGCTTTTGGTCTGGTTGTACCCAGTACTATTATAGACGAATGCGCCACTGTTAGTATTCTATCCTCAACTACCTGGAAAGCTTTCGGTTCGCCACCGCTTGCACCTGTTACGCAGAATCTGCTAACTTTTAACAGAAGCACGAGTCAACCATTGGGGATCCTTCCAAGGTTACCTATTACTTTGAGAGGTAAAACCGTCCATATGGACGTGATGGTCGTTCCAGGCCCCTTGGATTTCAATCTGCTCCTGGGGCGCGATTACACCTATGCCATGGGAGCACTCGTCTCCTCCCTTTTTCGTGTGGCCTGTTTTCCGCAAGAAGGACGGATCGTGACCATTGATCAGCTTTCGTTCTTTGGTCCTGATGTGGCAACTGGCCCACCATCATCCCCTCCTGGTTTTTATCCACTTGTTGTATCTGCCCCACCGCAAGTCAACTATGTGGCTATCTACCCCGTAACCACACTCAGTGACGACGCCGTCGTGCATCGTGTACTGGGGGCATTGGGTCCTGATTTCCAAGATGTCATCCTCCCACCTAGTTCGGGACTCTTGGAAGCCATGACTTCCTGTTCATCATGACGAGTAGTCTGTCGGAGCATGGTTCGTTCCCTTGCGTCAAGCTCCTTAAAAATGAAATCAATTTTTTCGGAGCATAGTTCCTCCACTTGTGTCAAGCTCCTAAAACAATGAAACAAGTTGTTTGAGGATAGTTCTTTTAAGTGTGGCAACCTCGTTAAAATAATGAAACACGAGCCAGTTCAATTCAAGTTTTGATAGATTTAGTTCAAATATCTTTTGTTTTCAACCTTCACTCCATTTCCTATGGACTGAAGCTTGGGGGGCATGCACCTCGAATTGAGATACCATGCTGGGGGGCATGCCTGTCTTTTTCCAAGCATAGTTTGTGTTTTAAGCTTGCATAAAAAATAAAACTCATTTTCAAGCACAATTTGCATATGTGTGTCCATGTGTGCTTTTAAGCTTGCGTAAAAATGAAAAGTGTGATCAGATACATTGTGTGAATACATTTCTCATTGGGTCATTTGTTATGTAACTGATACATTAGATCACATTTGTATTAGACACTTGCATGACATAAAAAACATCATCACATGTAAAAGATCCATCCAAAAATAGATATGTATATATATATATATATATATATATCGAAATGTTTACATAGTGTGCATCACATTAAATCAAAAAATATATATGTTTGTATTAACACATCCGGAGACGACATGTCTCTCAAAAAATATGCATGATAAAATTCCTAGGAGTCTAATCCGCATGGTGCTCATGATAACAATTAATTGCACGCACTAAGCGTCTCAGAATTCGGTGGAGGCGACTGGGCACTCCCACCGTGTGTCTCTGGTATGCCATCAGCACATTCGCCAGTCGGGCGTAGTCTGGGATCCCTCGGGCAATGCCCTCGAGATTCTGGATTAACTCCCCCCCCTCTGCACCCTCTGCATGAGGATCAGGTGCGGGAATAGTCCTCCGTGCGATAGGAGACATACCAGCTGGTCTCTCTAGACCCACGTCTGCATGCATATAAAATGTGTCAGGAAGAACATGTATTAACAAAAAAATCATAAAATATAAAATCAAAAAGAGAAGGGGTCATACCCAACTCCTCGTCCCAATCATCTCCCTCCGGCAGTGGGATTCTAGATCACCAGTGAAATCGGTACCGGCATAAGGCCAGTCTTCCACTACGATCAACTGACGCTGCAACCACCCAAAAAACTCCGGCCTCTAGGACATCTATTGGCCCCCTCCAGCTCTGGGCATCAGTGCTGCCCAACGAGCCATTCTTGGCTCTCGTGGAATAGGCTTAGCTACTATGGCCCCTTGGCCCTGGAAGATTGGTAACCGTTCCAGAATGAACGATACCAGGATTGAACCATAGCTGAACTGTTTCAGCTTGGCTTGTTTGCATTTGGTCAGTTGCCTCTTTATGTTTATCGTCACTGCTGTGGCCCAGTCGAACAATAGAGGAGTCATACACTCTGAGGCCAACAAAATTTGGGCCTTTGTGGCCTCATGCGGTGCCTGCGACCCCACATCCCGCGTGATGGTATGCAGCACCACTCTCAGTGCCAGATCAGAAATGGTATTGATGTCCACCTTTCCACTTCCGGATCCCAGTTGTGCCCCTTGGCACACTCGTGCCATCACTTGCTCCATTTTCTCACCAGATGGTCTGCTCCCTGTCAGTATGGGCACCGGACCCCTGCGCAATAATCCAGTTATGAAGTACATGTCAGCAACCTCCAGTTCTAACACTTGATCCTGCAGCTTGAATACTTGTTCATCTGCGTCCCACATATTGATCAAGTACTGTAGAAGCTCAGGCTGAGCTCGTAAACAAGGTGTTAGGAAGAACTTTTTTAGCCCACAGTTCCTGAGGGCATTCATGCAAACTTCGTTTTCCATGGCTTGTTCATCCTCTTCACCGTGCTCCCTTTCTTTCCACTCAATCACCATTTTTCTCGGTTCACTGCATCAACATGGTCAAAACCCTTAATTAGATCTCTGATCAGCTTCAAATTTCATTCAAATTGATAAAAATCTCAAATTTTTAGGCGGAAATTGAGGTTCTGCCGCTGGTGCAGCTGTTTCTTGAACAGTCGCGCCAGCTGACGCGAGCCCTTTGCATGTAAAATCCCATTGGCACGGGTTCGTGCCCGATACCCGCGCCAATGAGTGGAGCCCTAAAAATTTTAAAAGTGGCCTCAAAAGTCTAATGCATGATGGAAAACTATTAAAAAATGGATTGAAATGGAGTACGAAGAAGCGCCTCTTACCTGGAACTGACGGAACTCTGAATGGTAGCCCAGATCGGTCGTAATCACTGTCAGAAGTTCGCACACCAAACTGGACCACTACTGCTCTTCGGTGAGGTAAATAGTAAAAAGTAATTTTATTTTTACCATTTGACATATTTATAACTTTTTGAACTCAAAATAGGTTTTGAAAGTTATTTTTCTGAATATTTTAATGTATTTGTGTCAAAAATAGGTTTTTTACTTGCCTTTTTTTGCAGCAACAGGTCTTTCACGCAACTGAAATGGTGAAACGAGTTGTATTTTATACTTTTTCAGACTCGGTAAATACACGAAAAAGTCACTCTGGAGTCATCTTTTAGCTCTTTTCTGACTCTCTAAACATGAAAAGATTTTCGAGGCCCTTGTCGTTTCGATTTCGTTAAAGTGGACATGAATCGACATCTACCTGTTTGGTCAATTTAGTGTGTCCTAAATTGCTGCATTTAATTTTTCAATCCGGGAATCGTAAGCTGATGAAGTGCGGCGCACTATATGTGCAAGATAACCTATTTCTTAACTTTTGTCGTTTTTGGTCTTTCTAAGGTGAAATGGAAATTCTAAAATGAAAACAAGTTTGGTTATATTTTTTCAAGGAAGTGATATCCCCTATAATGATTTACCAACTTGAAACTTTAAAAGCAAATTGAAAATTACAATGACAAGACTTGAAAGAAAATAAAAATGTACTGCTGAAATGAAAAGGTGCTGCTAATCTAATGAATCAAAATAGTAAACTAGTGAGCATGAAAACCAAACTATTCTTGCTGCCAACTAAACACAAAAGAAACTATGCTTAAGGAAATTCAAAATTGCAACAAAATAAATCTAAATCAGATTACATCAATTTATCTTCTGATCCTTCATCATTAGTCCACCTATGATTTTCGGAAGTAATCATAAACAATTTGAGTAACTGGTATTTAATTTGCAGAAAGTAAACTAATACTAAACCATACACTCATGATTCAATCCCTCACCATCAGTCCAGCTGTGGCTTTCGGAGGCAACTGAAGATGTCATGCATGATTTAATATATCTAAATTTGCGGAAAAGAAACTAATACTAAACTACACATTTCATAATGCAATCCCTCACCATCAGTCCAGCTGTGGCTTTCGGAGGCAACTGAAGATGCTATGAGCAGCTTAATATATCTAAATTTGCATAAAAGAAACTAATACTAAACTACACATTTCATAATGCAATCCCTCACCATCAGTCCAGCTGTGGCTTTCGGAGGCAACTGAAGATGCTATGAGCAGCTTAATATATCTAAATTTAACTACTGAAGCAGATAAGCAAAACTGAAATGAACAAAACAAGACTGAAATTAAACAAAAGCTATGAAAATCAAACTAGCAGCAGAACAATGTTAGTTTCATGTCATTAGTCAGAAAGCTATGAAAATGCCCGGGCTGTCTATCTAAAACCTGCATCAAAAACACTGATCAGTGATTAACAATCATAAAACATGAAAGACAGAAATGAAATGGAAATTATGGAAATGTATAAACAGAAATGAAACAAATGCAATTTATGAACATATGAATGGATTATATCACAATGGAATGAAAGTAAAATTATACACTAATACACAAAACCTTAGCTGAGCAGGGGCCCTCTACACAGCCTTGGTAACGATCCTCAAACACGAATTAAGTTGAAAAACAGAGTCTTCTCATATTAAAAAGTAGTTCATTACAGAATGGTAGTGTTACGGCACAAGTGCAGCGTAATCACTACAGAACAGACTAAAAGATAACAGAGTACATTCACTAACATCAACTATCAACTAACAACTAACTTTATGTGCGTATGCAAACGCTCTATATATAACAATAAACTGTAACTGACTCCTAAAGTTCATGATGGCAGAGAGCACGTAGACCACTACGTCCACGGATATAGGAGTATGGCCGTGTTGGAAAGTGAATCTACGGAAGGTGGATGCTTGAATTCGACTCCAAAGCTCTGCACAGATGTCGATTTAACCTCCGCAGGATTAGAAACGGCCGTATGGATCTTTATGTGCCACGAAACAAAGTCCAGCCGACATGAAACTCCATGGTTGACTTCCATGTGGACGCCTTTGACCGCGGCTTCTTTGGACGAGTTTGCTTGAACCAATAGGACACTAACCATGTCCACGTCATTCCTAGCCTGCCCATGTGGCTCGTTTCCCTTGTAGACACCTGTAGCATACAGTTTCACAAAATAGCTGCGGAAAGTTGCAGCAGCTGCGGAAAGTGGCAAGATTCCGCAGCTGAATGAACAAAATCTAGATCAAATAGCAAACACAAAAATATAATTAAAAACCATGTTAGATGCCCTTTTTGCACATGATATTGACAATTTGGGAGGTTTAGGTGAGTGAAAAAGGTATGGAAAAATGTATGGAAAAGATGCAAATTTGGGACTCAACATACCCCCACTGTGAAGGTGTTGCATGTCCTCATGCAACCAAAATTTTGATACTCTCTGTTCAATTCATGTGCCTTGATACTTCAGCCAACACATCCAATCCTCTTCTCTTCTTCCTTGGTACTGCCATCATTCTGGGTTTCTTCATTAAGCACCTAAATTTGATATTTACAAGTGCTCTGCTCAATTTCTGGCATTTCCTTTTCAATTTCTTATTCTTCTTTTGCCATATTCCCAAATGTAACATAGTATTATCATGGATGATCTTGTCCAGTTTGCCTTGTTCTTTCAATGTTTCATTTTCATTTTTGATGTGCCGATTTAAAAGCTCCAGCTCAAAAATTTCCTGTTTTAATGATTGAACTAAATCATCCTGCAATGTATGAGGCTAAATGGAAGAGGTACTTGGACCTGTGGCTGCCTTCTCCAATGATTCTATATAGTCATATACCTCCTGCTGCTTGGGGTCTATTTCCGGTGTCATTTTCATTGGGCTGTCCCCAAAATGCTGCAAAGGAGAATTATGTTCAAAATCTGGCCGAGGAGGGCTTACATCAATATTTTGCTGAGAATAAGATGGAGTATGCTCATTGTCTGATTGGGAGTGAAAGGAATCAGGTTCACTAACTGACTGAAGTGGACTATGGTCAGTTGGAGACTGTTCAGATGTCTCCTCACCCAAATCAATGAAATGAGGACCCTTAATTTGCGTTTTTCTTAATTTCCCTTTAAGCCTGCTGCTTCTCCTCACACGCTGTGGTACACTACCCTTTTGTTCTTGTTTTCCTGTCTCTGCCTTCTTGGATATAGATGACTGTTTTTGAAGATAAACTAATCTTTCAGATAGTATTTGGTGATCTTCTTCTTCAGAAGAAGGAGTTTTATGTACAGCCTCAATAGTTTCTTTTCCTTTTGGTATTATTGGCTTCTTAGCCTTGATTTCCTTCTTCTTCCTTTTTACCAATCTCTCTTCCCTATCAGTTCTTTTCATAGTAGTAGTAGGAGTATTTTGGATTTCATCTATTGTTCTTTTCCTTCTACTTCTTTTTGCTGTGCTAGCTGCGGGAATTTCCTGAGTAGGAGTAATTTGGGTTTCAACATTCATTCTTTTTCTTCTACTCCTTCTAATTGAACTACCTTCAGGAATTTCCTGAGGTTCTTTAAATAAGTTTCTAACTAGGAATTGTTCCCATGTATCTTTTCTTTCCTTTAGCTCCTTTTCAATCAGAATTTTTATAAGGCCGTGGTGATAAAGATGAGGCTCTACATCTCCTAAGTGTTTTTGAACAGTCACAGCCATTTTCTTCAAGCTATTGAATAGAAAATAAGGGAGACTGAGAGTTTGGTTTTCTAGAAAATTCATCAATAGCCTGGTATGGTACATGTACATAGACCCAAAACGGCCTTCACATGTAATAAATTTCTGAACAATTAGTAGTAAAGTGGCCCATTCTTCTTTTATTGCATGCACAGGGATTCCTCTTTTAAAAACAGTGACATCCATACCTTGATTTCGTAGGATTGTTCTCCATGCCTCATCACTGATGCTTTTATTTTTGAACCAACGTTATCCCTCCTGAAGAAGTTCTGTGGCTGTTGCTATTGATGCTTCATTGACCAAAAACTTGAGGTCTCCAATTTCTGCTTCCGAGCCATCAAATGACCTTGCAAACGCTTTCGTAACTTCTTTGTGGTATCCTCTGAATTTCTGAATAAAACGCAGCCATTTAGCTTTCCTCAACATCTCTTTTGCTTGCGGATATCCCTCTATAAACTTCGGTCCTTCCGGCTCTGCCCTTAATAATTTTCCCATTTCACTTTTCTGTGCTTCACAAGTTTTCTTTCGTGAGGGTTTAAGTGGAAATGGAACGATGGAATACACAGGATCGAGCACAATGACTGTGAGGATGTATCATAAAATGAGAATGAGTACCATAAACGGAATGGAGTAAGACTGTGGGTAGATATACGGGAGTGAGAGTGAACAAAAGGAACGAAATGGAGTGAAACAGGGAGTGAGAATGAGTAGAGTGGGGTTTCATAAACACGACAGAGATACGACAGAGAGGTTAACAAAGTATAGCACATTCGGCAACGTTTTGAATTTTGGTGGCTGTGCAATTAAATATGAACACGTTTCAATGAACGGTTATGAGTTTATGCGGCTTGCAAGAGTCCTTTGGAATCTTTGCCCTGATTGATCTCCATTGGTGTCTTGAATACTCCATTGATCCTCTCTCCTGCATTTTATTTCATAATTGTGGAAATAACATCTAACTGTACATTCTCTTTGAAAGCAGAGTAGTAGCTGCGGAATCTGCTTCTGGCTGCGGAAACTGGAGTCAGCTGCGGAAACAGATGTCAGCTGCGGAAACTGACACAGCTATTACTTGGTTGAATAGAAATGAACAAATGACAGATGACCAGGTGGAAGTGGTCATAAAAAAGATTTGTATTGATGGAATGGATGAAATGAAGTGGAATGAAGTAAAATGAAATGAAATGAAATGGAATGAAGTGGAATGAAATGGAGTGGGTGGTGAAATGAAATGAAATGAAAGACAGATTTTTTTTTGGAAAATATAGAGTGTCAGGTGTCCCTGATTTTCACCCTATATTTTCTGTATAAGACTGCCAATCAATGATTGGTTTTCTGTGCTTATACTATTTTTTTCTCTTTTTTTTTTTTTTTTTTGAACTAAAAAAAAGAAAGCTGGGGCCAGGAGGAAGAAGAATTTTCCCAGGGGATCACCACTCGTAACCAAACAACTTGACAAAATCCTCTTTAGAGAGTGGCTTATGATAAACTTTTAATCTATGGCCATTCACTAAAAGAGGAGTTTGAAACTCATCAATGGTCTTGATTCTTACAGCTCCATTGTTAAAGATCTTGTCAATCTCATATGGCCCAAGCCAATGAGTCTGAAATTTCCCTTGAAAATATTTAAACTTGGAGTCAAATAACAATGCCCAATCTCCTTCTTGAAACTTTTTCTCTTTGATATATTTGTCATGCCATTTAGTTCTTTGATATTGAACTAGAATCGGTTCTTAGAATTGCTTCTTGTCGATCTCATCTAGCTCATTCAAGCTTGCTCCATTCTATGCTTTTGGGCTTGATAAGTCCATCCCCAAGTGGCTTGCTATCTTGAAGGTCTTAACTTGGAACTCAATGGGGAGCAAGACTTCTTTCCCATAAACAAGTTCATAGGGAGGCTGTCCTGTTGTATTCCTCCATGTAGTTCTGTAGGCCCACAAGGCTTCTGGAAGCCTTTACGCTCAATCTTTTCTATGTAGATGAACAGTTTTGGTGATGATACTTTCAAGAACTTTGTTTGTGGAGTCCACTTGACCATTTTCTTGTGGATGGTAAGGAGTAGATCTTCTGTGCTTGATTTTGTATTCTTCCATCAACTTCTCCAACAAATTTGATGTGAATTGGCTCCCACGTCTGTCACAATTTCTCTTGGAACACCAAAGCGAGTAAAAATATCCTCATAAAGAAAATGAACAAGCTGAATTTTCGATGGAGATACTAATGCTTTAGCTTCTACCCATTTAGTAACATAATCAAATTGCAAACCAATATATACTTCTTTTGCTTAGATGGTGGATTAATAGGTCCGATGAAATCTAAAGCCCATTTTTTCAAAGGGTTCAATGAGTACTGTGTTTGCAATGGCATTTCATTTGAAAGGGTAGGTTTCCCTACTCTTCGGCGACTAACACACCTTTTGACATATTGTTTTGCATCTTTGAAGAGGAAGGCCAATAATATCCCAAGGAAAGGATTTTATAGGCCGTCCTTTTGTCATAAGTGTCGCCGCATGGTTCATCATGGCATGCCTTAAGAATATCGAGGGCATTTCATCTTCCACGACACATCTTCGATCACAAGATCATGCCTGTTTTAAACAATTCGTTAGAAATCCATGAATATTTTGAACTCTCTGAATAATCTTTCGTTTTTCTCTTGGAAATAAATGTGAAGGTAATTTCCACGTAACCAAATAGTTAGCAATATCTGCATACCAAGGGGTCTTAATAATTCTTTGCAAACAAATATTCATCGGGAAACTTATCTTCTACGGGAGAATCTTCTTTAGTATTACTGAATCCTAGACAAGAAATCAGCCTCATCGTATTCGTTTTCTGGTCTATCCAACACGGTAATATTGAATTCTTGCAAAAGTAAAAGCCATCTTGTCACTCTGCCATTAGTAACGGGTTTGTTCATTAAATATCTAATTGCGAGAATGAGTCAGATATGAATAAAAGTTTCATAGCACTGTTATGTAATGTCTAAACTTATTAATTGCATGAACAACGACTAAGAATTCTTTTTCGATCACGAGTATAGTTCAACTTTGTGGGAGTCAAATTTTTCTTGGTGTAATAAATGGCATAAGGAATTAAATCTTTTTGACCCAACACGGCTCAAAGAAGCGTATCAAAACATCTGTAGAAATATGGAAAGGAAGTTTCCAATTTGGTCCTCTCAAGATAGGTGCTTCGAGATATTCTTGTTTTCAAAGTTTCAAAAGGCGATTGACAATCGGGATCCCATTTAAATTCACGGTCTTTTGTAAGCAACTTGAAGAGTGGAGATGCTATTTTAGTGAAGTTTTCTATAAATCTTCTATAGTAACTCGATAAATCCTAGAAAACTTCTAACATCTCTTTGACAATTTGGAATAGGTAACTTGGAGATGACTTCAACTTTTGATCTATCAACCTTAATCCCATCTCCTGAAATATGATGTCCTAAAACAATCCCTTCGGTAAACATCATAAAACATTTTTCATGGCTTAATGAAAGGTTTGTTTCTTTACATCTTATGAGAACTTTTTCCAAATTTTCTAATGCTTCTTCAAATGAATTACCATAAGCTGTAAAAATCATCCATATAAACCTCTACACAATCATGGATTAGATCGAGAAAAAAATTCCTGAGTCTTGCTCTTTGGAATGTTCTTTGGTGCATTACATAACCCAAAAAGGAAGCACTCGGTAGGCAAAAAGTTCCCCATGGAAAAGTAAATGTGGTCTTATCTTGATCTTCGGGTGCTACACAGATTTGATTATAACCACTAAAACCATCCAAAAAATGAAAAGTACTTTTTTACCTGCTAATGTATCTAATACACGATCAATAAAAGGCAAAGGAAAGTGATCCTTCAAAGTTGCTTTGTTCAATTCCCTGTAATCAATGCATACTCTCCATTTACCATTCTTTTTAGGTACTATAACCAAAGGAGAAACCCATCGACTATACGAAATTGGATAAATGAAGTTTACATTGAGAAGTTTTTGGAGCTCTTCTTTCACTATCTCCCTAAGATTTGGATTCATCCTTCTTTGAGGTTGTCGATTGGTCTCTTGTTTTCCTCAATATAGATATGATGGATGCAAGTATTAGGATCAATACCCTTCATGTCGGTATACTCCCATGCAAATGCGGTAGAATGTTTTTGCAAGATTACGGTTAGT
This sequence comes from Pinus albicaulis, assembly GCA_034641835.2. Taxonomy (NCBI): domain Eukaryota; kingdom Viridiplantae; phylum Streptophyta; class Pinopsida; order Pinales; family Pinaceae; genus Pinus; species Pinus albicaulis. The sequence goes on from CM076580.1 coordinate 1,141,832,893, forward strand.
TCTTCTTGTTGTGATTTCTCCAAATGTTTGTTGATATTCAATGTTCTGGAAAAAATCTCAATAGCGAGAATTACCAAACTCTTCCATAGAGTAAAGAGACATTTGTCTTGATGATAAATATTCTATGTCGATTCCAGTGAAATTGTGTGGGGTCATATTTTGGAGATATCTCAAAATTTTCTAATGTGTTCGGGAATTTGACTATCCTCACTAATTTCGAAATGGTAAAGACGGGTTGTATAGTGTCCTCATCATCGACCCATTCATTGTCTCCTATTTACGTGATTGCTCTTGCTTTGGAGGATACAAATTGAATTTCTTTGTCGAATTACCATTTGAAATGTACATGTCTCCGGATCTACAACTAATAAAAGCATCGTTGTGGCTAGCTTAAAGTCTTCCTAAGATAAGTGGATGTCCTCCTAGATTACTTTTGGGAGTCAAAAATCATAAAGTCTCATGGATATTCCCAAGAATCTAAGGAGGCTAGAAATATCTTCTAATACACCATCTGGTTTAATAACAGATCGATCTGCAAGTTGCGGTAAAGTAGGTGTAAAAGAAGGTTAGGAAGTTTTAAGCTGTTCCATAGTGCTGTCTACTCATAATGTTGATAGCGACCCCTAAGTCAATCAATGTGTTTGGAATTTCTATCCCATTTATATGTGTCTTGACAATTGGACTTCACGGATCTACATACTTAGCATGGTAATTTTTTCCCATCATAATATCTTCAATCTTTCCTACCGGGTGGATTCTTCTTGTGTCCTTTAGCTTCCTTCCTGGTCTTTTGAAACTCAACTCCTTTATGGTTTTTTGCTAGAATAGGAATTTCTCGAATGGCTTGTAGCAATGGAATCTTGATACAAACATTCTTCAATTCATCTAGAAAGTCATAGTTAGGCAACAAGATTTGTTTTTCCACCCCCTTATCAATTTGTAGTCTTTTCGGAAAAGGAGGTGTAGATGAAGACACGGAGTTGCTCAACTATAGGAGTTGTGGATGTTAGCTTTTTCTTTTTTCTTTTTTGAATTTTTGAATTTTGAAGAGATTCTTCCTCAGAACCTTTATTGACTTGAAGAGAGTCCTCCTCGGAGGTATCTTTCTCTTGAATATCTATAGAAGGTTTTTCTAAAACTCTACCGGATACGAGTTGTACATCGTTGAGAGGAACAATCATATAGGTAGGAAATTGTTGTCCTTCTACCATATAAGTAGTTTGAGGATTCTTATTGTTAGGATTTGGCAATGGTGAGATTTGGAAGTTGATTTGTCTTCTGTTGGTATGGGAGCATGAGTTGAGGATTTCTGTTTTGTTGAGAAGGTTGTTGTTGTGGAAATGGCAATGAAAGTTGTGGATTTGGGCTTGGAAGTTGTGGAGCTTGTTGATTTTGAAAAGATGGAGGATATTGATAAAATTGAGCAAATCTCCCATAAGGATTTTGCATCCCCTGTACCCATGGCTGATATGAATTCGATGTTGGAGCCAAGGTTGTTGCCAAAGATTCCAATTTGGTGGGGTTTGAAGATTCATAGGGTTATTAAACCCTTGAGATTGTTGTCCTACAAGGTCTCCTTTGCGACAAAACGAGAGAGATTCTACTGAATTTGGATCTTCTTGAAACAAACGACTTTGAGTCCAGGGATTGAAGGACAATCCTTGATCTCATGATTTTCGAGCAAATCATACATGTTTCTACAACTTTTCGCATCAAGGGACATTCCCTTAAAGCATGTTTCTTCCTACATTTCGGACAAAAGATGGCTAAAGCATACTGTTTACGCTACTACTTGTTTTGGATTTTAAGGGTGTCTAGTTGTTCACTAAGGCTCCCTAAGATACTCAGTTTTGAACTCATCAAGCATATTACCAATCTCTGCCCTACTGCTGATCCGATTGCAGATTTGTTAGCCCTAATAAAGAAGAATCCCTAGGCCCTTTTCCGAGTTTTAGATTTTCCTCTTGAGAGATGGATATATAGTTCTGTTATATCATGAAATGGAAGTTGAGAAATGTCTCTTTCCCCATCATGTTTAAAATGTCTATCCATTCATCTCTAATGGCTTTTAATAGGAGGGCTTTCAAGGTTTCATTATCTAAGTTGCTCATCTTTGCTCTTTTCAAGTTGTATTGAAATCTTTCAATTAAGTCTTCCAAATTTTCATCTTCTTTTTGCATCATTTTGAATACCTCATCCTTGTGATTGGTGGGCATACAATAGTCCAAGTATCTATCCAAAAATGTTTGTTTCATATCATTCCAAGTCTGATAGATTGAGTGGCTAATCCCATGAACCATTTCAAAGCGAGATCCCTTCAATGTTGAAGGAAACGAGTTTGAGTTTTTGAGAATCTTCCATATAGTCATAAGTTCGGCACACAACTTCAAACTCAAACGAAATGTTTCGGGATCCTCACTTCGCAATCCATAAAAGTTAGGGAGAACAGGATGGTGAGATATTTTTCATTGTTGCATGAGTTTCCTCATCAACTATAGGGAATCCAAGCAAATTGTCCCTATTTCTACCATTATTTCCTTCACCATTGTTATCTCCATTACCTCCTCCTCTTCTACCTCCACCTCTATTTATTACTTCCTCTGCCATGATAGTTTCTTTAGAGTCCTTATAGTCCTCTAGTTCTTCTACCAAGGAAGGATGAGAGAAAGTCTCTTTGTTTTCTAAGTGGGTTTTTAGTAGGTGGTATAGGAGAATCCTCTAATTCGAGCTATTCCTTGACTTCAAGAATCTTAAGGCTAGGGGTAGATGGTGGTGAATACTGGTCTATGCCTTGAAGAAGATGGAGTTATGAAAATCGAACTCTTGGCTTTAGCTATAAACCTTCCCCTAGAATCTCTTGCTCTATGCATGTCATTTTTTATTTTTTAAAAAAGTTGGGCTAATAATTCTCTTTCGATCTTCCGGATCACACTAGGTGCAAGAAGAGAGCATACTTAAGAAATTACTAAACCAATAACTCTTTTTACGATCCTCCAGATCACACTAGGTGCAAGAGGAGAGCATACTTCAAGAAGTTATCAATTTTTCCCTTCTTTTATGATTTTATGTTTTTTTTTAAGAAATTGGCTACCTAGTTACACTTCCCCTGACAACGGCGCCAAAATTTTTGAGTCAATTTAGTGTGTCCTAAATTGCTGCATTTAATTTGTCAATCAGGGAATCGTAAGTGATGAAGTGCGGCGCACTATATGTGCAAGATAACCTATTTCTTAACTTTTTGTCATTTTTGGTCTTTCTAAGGTGAAATGGAAATTCTAAAATGAAAACAAGTTTGGTTATATTTGTTCAAGGAAGTGATATCCCCTATAATGATTTACCAACTTGAAACTTTAAAAGCAAATTGAAAATTACAATGACAAGACTTGAAAGAAAATAAAAATGTCTTGCTTTGAAATGAAAAAGGTCTTGCTAATCTAATGAATCAAAACAGTAAACTAGTGAACATGAAAACCAAACTATTCTTCACTGCCGACTAAACACAAAAGAAACTATGCTTAAGGAAATTCAAAATTGCAACAAAAATAAATCTAAATCGAGATTACATCAATTCATTTTCGACCCTTCATCATTAGTCCGGCTATGATTTTCGAAGTAATCATAAACAACTTGTGTAAGCTGATATTTAATTTGCAGAAAGTAAACTAATACTAAACCATACACTCATGATTCAATCCCTCACCATCGGTCAATTTGTGGCTTTCGGAAGCAATCGAAGATGTCATGCATGATTTAATATATCTAAATTTGCGAGAAAAGAAACTAATATTAAACTACACATTTCATAATGCAATCCCTCACCATCGGTCTAGTTGTGGCTTTCGGAGGCAGCGAAGATGCTATGAGCGACTTAATATATCTAAATTTTCAGAAAAGAAACTAATACTAAACTACACATTTCATAATGCAATCCCTCACCATCGGTCCAGTGTGGATTTCGGAGAACAGTCGAAGATGCTATGAAAGCGACTTAATATATCTAAATTTAACTACTGAAAGCGAGATAAGCAAAAGCTGAAATGAAAAAAACAAGGCTGAAATTAAACAAAAGCTATGAAAAGCAAACTAGCGACGGAACAATGTTAGTTTCATGTCATTAGTCGAAAAAGCTATGAAAATGCAGTTGCATCTATCTAAAACACTGCATCAAAAACAACGATCGGTGATTAACAATCATAAAACATGAAAGACGAAATGAAATGGAAATTATGGAAATGTATAAACGAGAAATGAAACAAATGCAATTTATGAACATATGAATGGATTATATCACAATGGAATGAAAGTAAAATTATACACTAATACACAAAACCTTAGGCTGAGCGGGGGGCCCTCTACACGGCCTTGGTAACGATCCTCAAACACGAATTAAGTTGAAAAACAGCAGTCTTCTCATATTAAAAAGCGAGTTCATTACGGAATGGTAGTGTTACGGCACAAGTGCGGCGTAATCACTACGGAAGCGGACTAAAAAGATAACGAGAGTTCATTCACTAACATCAACTAACTCTATGTGCGTATGCAAACGCGCTATATATAACAACAAACTATAAAGCGTCTCCTAAAGTTCATGCTGGCGAGAGAGCACGTAGACCACTACGTCCACGGATATAGGAGTATGGCCGTGTTGGAAAGTAGATCTACGAAAGGTGGATGCTTGAATTCGACTCTAGAACCACATGCGGATGTCGATTTAACCTCCGCGGGCTTAAACGCAGCAGTATGGATCTTTATGTGCCACGAAAGCAGTCGGCCGACATGAAACTCCATAGTTGACTTCCATGTGGACGCCTTTGACCGTGGCTTCTTTGGACGAGTTTTCTTGAACCAATAGGACATGAACCATGTCCACGTCATTCTACGACCTGCCCATGTGGCTCGTTTCCCTTGTAGACACACGTAGCATAGAATTCCACAAAATAGGCTGAGGAAAGTTGCGGCGAGCTGAAGAAAGTGGCAAGATTCCGCGGGGTTGAATGAACAAAATCTAGATCAAATAGAAAACACAAAAATATAATTAAAAACCATGTTAGATACTCTTTTGCACATGATATTGACAATTTGGGAGGTTTAGGTGAGTGAAAAAGGTATGGAAAAGTGTATGGAAAAGATGCAAATTTGGGACTCAACACTACCTAGTATACGTTTACCCCTTTTTCGTGCTGGCATGGATTATTTACGAAAAAGGAATACCCTAGCCTATCGCGACTAGGAGGTTTTCTTGAGTATTGTTTTCTACCTTTTCGGGTCCGAGGAACTATCTACAAAAATTGACCACTGGATTTTACTTTTCTGCTGTCTTTTCAAACTCTCTAAATATGAAAAGACGCTGAGTTCTTCCTTTGTCAAACTCGTTAAACCCTGATGACATTGGATTCAGTCGAAATGAAGTTATTCGAGTTGCTCCTTCCTAGGGCTCGTTAAATGTACTAGGATGGATTCGCCCGAAGGGCGGACTTGTATTACAAGAATATGCTATCCCCTTCAATCTTGTTATCAAAAATAATTGGGGTACTCGCCAGAAATAGTGGGGGAAAATGGAACCAGCATCATTGTTGTGTCGGCAGTATGTCGCTCTTGAACATGGTACTTATCTGCATTCGTGTCGAGTTGGGGACATCTCATCTCGTTCTTCACTTTGCCTCCGTGGGTTTGGATGATCCCTTTTGACCTCTCATCTGCTCATTGCCTCGTCACCATGACCTCTGATCCATTGATGTCAAATACTACCAAGACCACTGTCGTGCCGTTTGCATGTTCAAGAGAAGTTGACCTCTGCAAGTATCAACCTTCCTCTGATTCTCATATGATCCTGATTCACAAAAACATTATGTCTCTCCGTCTCGTGTCGATTATGTGGGAAACGTTATGGCCCACCTTCGATCAAGGCCACTTCCTGTCGACTTCAGCTCATTATCCAAGAAGATGGTCTAGAGACTCTTTCATGGTACCTTGGAGCCTGCATGCCTCAATGGCAGGTTCGTCGCATTCGACGTGAGGTTTTCATCATTGGCCTCCGATTGAGTGATTCTACAGGTATTCGACACCAGCTCATTGGTTCACACACCGTAGATTGTACCTATAGTACCTTGAGGGCCATTGTCATTATTGGTGGTTCCTCTCGCGTCTGTTAACAGCTTTCATCATTGGCTGGTAATCAGACGATGTTCTCACATGTTCGACTTCAGCTCACTTATTCGCATGCTTGAACTTGTACTTTGTTCGGGTCGAGATGGAGCGCAAGACCCTGCATTGTGTCTGTTGTAATCCAGGCTGCGACATTGTGGATTATTATGATTATTTACATGACTCACTGATTGGATGGCTGCAACCATACCTGAGTCTATTTATCAATCTTCATTGGATGGTTGCGTCCATGCCTTGGATCTAGATTATTGTACACTCTGTTATGGATGGTTACGCCCATACCACGCATATATATCATGTATCTGAGACATCAGTTGTACTTCACTCCGCAGGTTTTCCGATGGTGGTGTTTTCAGTCGACATGTTCTCGTAAAGCATTTCACCCCTCTCTCTCTCTTTCGGGCCTCATTCTTTAGGGGGCATCTGTTACACAACAATTTTTCACCGTCCCTACAATCCCCATCCTGCACATTGGAGGGATCATCCCGTGACCTATGAGCAGAGTTAAGGCTTGAAAATACTTTCATTTCATCCCTCTGAAGATGAGCTTTAATTGCCCTAAAGACATCTCCCTACAAAAAACCCTAAAAATAGCTCTTTTTCCATTGGCGCGGTTCCATAGTTCAGCCCTCGCACCAAGAGGGAAATCCTCCAAAGAGGGCGCGCCAATTGGCACTCTGTCATAGAGCCGTACCCACGCCAACCATATTAAGAGGTGTTTTTTAAAAATAAAAGGCAGAAGTTTCATCCTAACAAATTACTGGGTTGATTTCTATCTTGAGTTGGGAGGTTTGGCTACGGATTTCCATGGAGAGGAAGTGGTTTGCCACCTCTCATGGAAGCTTCCTTGATGATAGGGAAAATCCCATAATTATAGGGATCCCAACTCCCCTTCCTCCTTCTATAAAATCTTGCCCATTTCCATTTGCAAGCTAGTTCCAAAGAGTGGCAGAATTTCTAAGTTCCCAAGAGCTTTCATGCTGCAAAAGCCTTCTTGATTCCCTAAGGCCAAATCCAAAGAAGGAGACTATTGCCAAGTATCCGGAGAGAGAGGCTTGTCCCATCCCTCACAGGCTTTATCGAGACATGTTGTGTTGACGACTCGCTAAAGGAGAGTTTTGCGTCGAAGCTATGGCTGTATTCTTCTTTTGACAAATTATTTATGTTACAAGTCAGGGGATTTGTATCCGTTTATGTCCCTTGTGAATAAATTATTCATACGAAATAAGTTTTATAAAATGATGAAGGATGGAGATTTACTATAAAAAAATATGAACACCTTTAATACTATGGTAAGTTAGTGTATAAATTATACAAACAATATGTATATCAATGGATTCAATCCGATCATGTGATATGCTAAAGCAAGATACTGAATCACTCTACAAATTAATTTTGGAAAATAAACATGATCGCCAATCAAAAAAAGTAAAGAAAGAAGAAAACCAAACCACAACACATAAATTTTCCCAGGGAAAGATTACTACTCAAAACCCCTTTATATTCTATTGTATATTCGCCAAGGAATCATGAAAAAATTACAATGCAATCTTCTCATAAGAGTCTCCAGCACTTTGTTAATCGTCTCACACTGATCTAGAAAAAAATGAGCCAAAAATGAGCCAATTCTCAGCTTGTCTTAAGCCTACCTTTCTCACACAATTAAAGAGGAATTCAATCCCTATTCCTTAGGAATTTCAGCCTTTCTCAACTGCGCAAGTGTCATGGGCAATCATGTGGTGTTTTAACTACATCCGGGCAGTTTGCTAATAATACAATTGATAGTCAACTTCCCTTTAACATTTTTCTCAACTGGGTCTCCAATGGAACTGACATGCATGCAAATATTAATAGTAAATCATCAATTACATGACATATCACTGCATGTGAATTAAATATGATTTAATTCACTTGACCTCTCACTAGTGCAACAAATAGTTACAACTAGTTAAACTGACTTTAACTTACTTAACTGAGTTAACTAATTTCTCATGCATTAAACTAATGCACTAACTTCTACTTGAACTCTAAAACACATAGAATCACTCTTCATGCCTCACCAACCACCCTCAACTTGAAATTCTTGAGCTAACTGAGTCTATCACACTCAGTTAACTATAACAAGTGTTTATGAGATAAGATTACAATTTATTGTCCAATTTAATTAAGGGAAAATTAAATTAGACAAATTACCAATTTAATAAATAAATTTAATTACACACTAATTGTTAGTATGAATCTTTTGTCGAAGTGTACGAAAAAATACCACTTTAGCTACGCATAACTTATAGCCCTAACATCAAATGTGGCTGCCAATATCTTTAGATCTGCAGTTAGTTGATCAAGACAAGTGCTGCAAAAAACTAGATCTATGCATAGAAAGACATTAAGCAGTAAAATTAAGAGTTTGCTCCATGCATCCAATAGACAAGACAAGAACAATGTTTTTTGAAAGAATTTTTGTATTAAGGGCACTTGGGAGGAAAACAAGAAGGTGTATCCAATTCTCCTCAATGGGATGGGTTCTTGGAAGTCCTCAGCACTTCAGATCTAGAATCTCTCTCTCTTGTTGGTGTAGAAAACCCAGACAAAGATAGAACTCAAAGGGAGCTCACACAGCAAATAATGAAGGATGTGACCAAGTGTATAGATCCAGAGTGATCTAATAGGCAACAAAAGGTGAAGAATTATAGGAAAAACCCTCCTATTTATAACAAAATATTGGGTCATTCTAGATCTTGGTGCATGATTAAAATAACATTAACCAAATCTAGATCCACCTTTTTATGGAATATTTTATTATATTTGTTGGAGGGAAAAAGTATTTGACTTGGGTCAAATCCCTTTATTTGTGAATAATAAATAAATAAATGATTTATTTATCATTTTAAGGAAGTGGTTGAAAGATAATCAAATAAATAATGGTTTATTTAATTATTTATGGGTGATTTAGTCATATTTAATAAGGAATATTATTTAAATAAGATTTAAATAATTATTCCTAGAAAATAATAAGATAAATAAATATTTATCTAATTAATTTCTTTGTTTTGGGTTAAACATGACCAGGAAAATCAAACAAATATAGGTTTGTTTAATATTTCCTTTTGGGGTTTCCTGTTTAGACCATAAACAACCTAATAAATGTGTTTTATTAAGTTATTTTACATAGTGAAAGAAATTTTACTTAGGGTAAAATTGCTCTTACGTGGTGTACTTGGGTCCATCTAATGATAGTAGGTTAGATGCCCAAAAAATGGTGTAACACTAATGTATCGCTAGGACCGATCACTATGTGACCTGTGGTCTCACACTAGTGTGTGTTCTGTCATGGTGTTTCTGGAAGCCAATTTCATTATTTCTTATTGCAAATTTCAACACTCCCTCTCAACAAGAAAGGAAACAATATGGCTTGATCTGGTACCTTGGAATGTCCTTGCATTCACACATGCACCTCTTGCGTGTGACATGAAACTCTTGCATGCAACACTTCTCTAGTGTTGTTCACACATGAAACTTTTACATGAAACACTTCTCTAGTGTTGTTCGCACATGCAAATTTTGCATGCAACACTTTTCTAGTGTTTTTCACACATGCAACACTTCTCTAGTGTTTCTTGCACATGCAACACTTCTTAAATTGAATATCCTCCAAAAACTAAATCAATATAATGCATCTGTCATCAGAGTCTTCTAATTGCTTCTAGCTACTACACATTTCTACTAGACTCTTTGCATCGTTGACATCTGCATCTATGCACTCTGTATTGCTACCAACTCTGATCTGCGCTCCAATATCTGACACTTATCACTTTGATTTTTGTCTTCCTGACATATGACTGCGTCAATCTAACCGATCCTCCTACTTTTGTACTTTGGGCTCCTCGTAGCCAGGTTCGATCCATGAGACACACCATCTCAATGAACCATGCCCAATTTTCTTCTCGGGATTATTTTTTCACATCACCCCACCTCACACCTGCAGGTATAGCTGCATGTACTCCCTCTTCTCATCTGGCTGGAAATTTCCCCCTCTTGGAGCTCTCTACTTGTGTGGTTTCTGCCACTCCATGATTCTCATCTTGTGGCTGCTCCACATCTTGAGTTTCATCCTTAGGAACCAAGAGTTCCTCATCTACATGAAAATCCAGCTCCCTCTCAAGGGACAAGCACATGGCTTTCTCACACTTCCCCATGGTACATCCCTTGCATGTGTCTATCTGCACAAGATTATCCTTTGTAAGCCCTATAGAAATATGTTGCATGACCTACAAAGCTCCGTGGTGTAGATGGCCCAATATCTTGTGCCATAACTCACCCTCATCTTGGCTCACCAATTTGTCTGCTTTACCCATAAATGTTGTGCAACCATATACATCAAGTTTATAGAGATTCTTCACACAAACCCCAATCTTCTTGGCTTTTCCTGTGGCTTTGTATCGAAGGAAGGCTTTCCCTTCACAGAAAACCACATCATAACCTCTATCCTCCAACATTATGATTGAAACTAAATTATTTTCAAGCCTGGTACATGCATTACATATTTTAATAAGAAGGGTTTACCTAATTATCTCTCGAAGGTAACTGTACCAATCCCATTAGCACTGTACCACCTTTCATCACCCATTTCGATATGCATATGGAGGTACTTCTCCTCCAAGATACTAAAAATTTCTTTGTCTCTATTCATGTGGAAATATGCACCATTATCCAAGTACCACACCGATCCCATCGCACTTAACACCATGCATGCGATAAGTGAGAAGTCCAACTCAAATTGTGAGGCCAAAGCCTCACCAGATACAGATCTTGAAGCCTTCTTTTTCTTCTTATTTTGTGGAAAATTAGTGGCATAATTTCCATGTGTGTGACAATGAAAACACTTCACTTTGGACATGTCACGCTCCTTGCCTTCTTCACTGGTCTCAGATTTGGAATAGGCTTTCTTTCCCTTCCCCTTCTTTTCCTTACCAGACAAGGCACATTTTTCTTCATCATCTTCCTTAGATGAAGATCCATCCCTGCTATTCTTCTTGAATTCTTCTTGCACCAAATCTGACCAAAGTCGTTCCCAATCTGGTAGCTTCTCCCTCCCATTGACAGAGTCCTGATAACTATGCCAACTCTTGGGAAGGCCTAGAAGAGATAGGCTCACCAAGTTTTCATCTGCCACAGTAATTACGATGCTCCCAATCTCGTCTCGAAATTGGACAAACTTGGTTAAATATTTTGGAATAGTTTAGCCTTTATCCATTTTGATTTTCCTAAGCTTTTCCTTCAGTGCCAATTTTTTGTGGTCAGTGCTACTCTTAAAAAAATCTATCAAAGCCTTCCACATTACATATGGAGTTTATTTTCCATGGATACTTGACACAATGTGGTCTCGTAATCCCTCCAATAAGATCCTTCTCGTCTTTGTTACATTATTTTTCCAAGCATCAAGAAGAGTGGCACCTACTGTTGCGGGCTTGGGAATATCATTCTCAATGAATTCTATAAACCCATTTCCATCCAATATAATTAGAACTACCCTCGAGTGCATATTCCAATCTTAATCCACTTAAATCCATCTTGATCCACTTTCGTGCCAATGAAAGTATCTGCAAGTTTGAATATTGTTCAACAAAAACTCAATTTCTTCTCCACTATTGTGATTTCCTATGCTCTGATACCATGTAGAAATATATAACACAACTCTAATACCATGTATAAATTATAAAAACAATATGTATATCAATGGATTCAATCTGATCATGCGATATGCTAAAGCAAGATATTGAATCCTTCTACAAATTAATTTTGGAAAATAAACATGATCGCCAATCACAACAAGTAAAAAAAGAAGAAAATCAAACCACAACATAGATATTTTCCCAGGGAAAGCTTACTTCTAAAAACCCTTCTATATTCTATTGTATTCACTAAGGATTCATGAAACAATTACAATGCACTCTTCTCACAAGAGTCTCCAACACTCTGCTATTCGTCTCACACTGATCTAGACAAAATCAGGCCAACACTTAGCCAATTCTCAGCCTGTCTTTAGCCTTCCTTTCTCATGCAAGTCATGAGGAATGAAATCCTTATTCCTTAGGAATTTCATCCTTTCTCAACTGCACAAGTATCATGGGAAATCCCGTGGTGTTTTAACTACATCCGGGCAGTTTTCTAATAATACAACTAATAGTCAACTTCCCTTTAACCTTTGTCTCAACTGGGTCTCCACTAGAACTGGCATGCATGCACCTATTAATAGTAAATCATAAATTACATGATAGATCACTACATGTGAATTAAATATGATTTAATTCACTTGACCTCTCACTAGTGCAACAAACAGTTACAACTAGTTAAATTGAATTTAACTCACTTAACTGAGTTAACTGATTTCGCATGCATTAAACTAATGCACTAACTGCAACCTGAACTCTAAAACACATAGAATCACTCTACATGCCTCACCAACCACCCTCAAATCGAAATTCATGAGCCAAATGAATCTATCACACTCAGTTAACTATCACAAGTGTTTATGAGATAAGATTACAATTTATTGTCCAATTTAATAAAGAAAAAATTAAATTAGAAACATTTCCAATTTAATAAATAAATTGAATTGCACACTAATGTATTTCTAGGACCCATCATTATGTGACCTGTGGTCCCACACTATTGTGTGTGTTGTCATGTTGTTTCTAGATGCCAATTTCATTGTTTCTTGTTGCAAATTTCAACAGTTAGCTATTATATATCGATTTAAGATTTCAAAATGAAGATAAGTGCATCACTTTTTTATGTCCTCTACCAAACTCATGGAATAGTCTAGTTTTCTACAAAGGTAGTAATGCAGCTAATTTAAAGTTTGATGAAATAGTCTCATTCTTGTTATTGGAGGAGATGAGATGAAAAAACATGCAAAGAAACAATGGACATGTCTTTTATGTAAGAGGATGCTCCTAGAATAAAAATAAAAATGAGTCCTTGAGTGGGAGACCTAAATCTAGAGGAAGATCTAAATCTATTAGAAATTTCATAAAATTATGTTAAATATGTGGAAAAGAATTCCATTCAAAGAAAGATTGTAGATCCAAAAAATTTGAGAAAGGGAAGGGATCTAAAGATGCTCCTTCCATAGAGGAAAAAACCTCCTTGGATGAAGAATGGGATTTTTACTTGCCTTCTTCATGTACACTTGTAGATCATGAGGCATGGTTGGTTGATTCAATCACATCCTTTCATATGTCTCCTCATAAGGAGTGGTTTTACAGGTATGAAAGATTCGATGATGGTGTCGGTTTCTTATGAAATGGTCTGATAGATAGAACCATAGCATGAGAAAAATTCAATTTGAATATCATGGTTGGTAGGATTAGAACACTCCCAGATAGTGCTTTTCACATCCTAGGATTAGCTAGAAATTTGATTTATATAAAAAATATGAGCAATGTAAAGACAAAATTTGAAAAGGATGCTTGCAAGATAGCTCAAAGATAATGGTATTTTTGAGGGGTGTTTGTATTGGAAATTTGTATAAGTTGTTGGGAAGCACTATTACTGATGGATGCAACAATGTTGTTGTTCCTTACAATGGAGTAGAATAAGGAAACAATCTTGCAACTTTTGGAGAAAATACCAGAATGTGGCATCAAATACTAGAACATATCAAATAGAAGGGCATTCAAGTACTACACAATAATGGTATGATAGAAGATATGTCTAATTTACTCTGGATTTCAATAATGTTAACATTGCTTACATGGGAAGTAGAATCGGGTAATATTATCCTCTAGTTCTACAAGATCATAAAGAATATTATAGTTGGCGCACATTGATGTGTTCGAACATATATCAATTCGACCATTAGGTAAATATTTGTACTATATATCGTCTATAGTTGAATTATCATGGAATAAATGGATATATTTCCTAAGGAATAAGTCTAAAGTCTTTGACAAGTGATCCAGAAATTTTCGCGAACACTTTCAAACAAAAATATCCATTATATAGGATCTTTTACTAATGTTTATATTTGCATGTGAAATCATGAGAAATGAGTATTATAAACAACACTTTAGCACACCATCAACCATAATCAATTATCCTATAAGAATCAATCACAACATGTAATACAATAGCAAAGTTCGTCCAGTGTGGACTATGTCTCCAGACCTTGGGTCAAGAGTGGGGAGGCAACTTCATTAGTCTCTGCAAGAAGATGTGTACATAATGCAATCTCTCTGTCAATACAAGGATGGAACCCTTATCGATAGTGGCACGTATCTCCCAAGAGACTTTCTCCTACAAATAACTCTCGCTCATGAGATGCTCTCCTTCAACATGACAAAGGAATTATCTCTCACAAAGTGGCATAAATGGACTCAGACATAAGTTACATAAAATGAACTTTCTTGCATTCGTTGGTTAGGTCCAAGACATGCTCATCCGCTACTAAATAATTTAAACACAACTACTTTCTGGAAAAAAAAAGAAAAGTGGCCAAAAGTATCAATATACCTCCCATTTTGGTGATGGCCTAAAAATCAGCTGCCCAAATGAAGAAATGGGTTGCATCATTGTGTTCCTTGTGAAAAATCGTGAAAATTGAGTATAAATTTTACCTCGTTATGAAACTATCAATTTTGGGTCTCTATGGAATCTAAAATATCCCTTACAAATTCCTACGTCAAGGTTCCCCCTTCATGGTTCCACAACTCATCATTCTACCTCTTTAAATTTGGCTAATCATATCATAAAACCATATGCACCATTAGGATCTTGAAAAAATTTAGGTCCACAGGAGTATAAACTCGACATATTTCTAACACCGTCAAAATTCTACCCCCCCCCTCGGGGAATCTAAATATTCCTTCAGTTCATGGTTCCACTTCCTGGTCAAGGTTCCACATTTTGTGGTTCCAGCTTGACATTTTTCTTCTTGACCTTCATTACCACCTTTGCCTACCATTCAAATGGAAAGTTGGGTTTTTATATAAAATGGTCAGCGTCATTTTAAAGTCCAATGGGATGACATCTCAATTAGCCCATGGTTATTGGTTCATTGGGTTCCAACTGAGAACCAATTCAAACATACGCATGAAAGGGTTTTCGTTTAGTTTAATTTTGGTGGTGGATTTTTTAACCATTGGGTGTTGATTTAATTTTGGGGGTCTCTTGTTAGGCGGTCTGACCAACTTTGTTGGGTGGGTTCGATCCCTGTTGGCGCCATGGTATGACTATTATATAATGGCGAGATCCTAGATCAAGGCCACGGGCTCCTGGGTCAAGGATGTAGGCCCCAGCCGGTTATTATTTTTTTAATATAATTTAATGTGGGGGCAGCAAGGTTAGCAGGTTCCTCGAGCCCGCCACCTTATAATTTTTTTTAAATTTCCGTTGCTTAATAATAAAAAACCATCAGCAAATATTTAGGGGTTACTGGAAAATTTAAACAAATGAAAATTTGACCAATTATAGTTGTCGATAAGTGGAAAAGTGTTGTTAAGTTAGTGGCCGCAAAATTTAACGGTTTTTCCATATTTAACCGGTCTGCCAAACTTAGAGAGTCCAACAATTTTAGCTAGTGACAAATGTACTGATTATTTTTACTTGAACTTTGACAGCCACTATCTTGAGCATATGAAGTTGGATTTGAGTGTCATATATGTTATTGGAATCAAGATGACGAGCTCTTCATTCTGGTCCTGGTTTTCACAAAATCCAAAGGCTAATTTTTAGCCTTTCCAAAGCCACCTGGACCATTCCTCCTCCAAATCATAAACATAACTCCAAACTTTGATTTTCGTAACATTTTCCTCTTACATGCCACCTTCCCTTTCCTTCACCTTTGACTTGAGAATTCATAATTATTAAGTCAACACCTATATCATATGCAAACCCATAACTTCTAATATATGTTTAATTACAAGACCATTCATGATCCAGTAATATCCCCATACTTGACAAGAGTTTATAACACACTCTTGGTCAAGTTTACATCAGAAACTATTTCCCAGGTTATCAACTAAAAGGCCAAAAATATCACCATGTTGCATTCATAAGTGATGGAAAACACTTCATCACTTTTACAAACATTTCACAACATGTTATTTACAAAAAATTTCCATGCTCAACTACTTATGAATCCCCATTTCTTACTGAACTAGGTTAATGGGTCTTCTTGCCCTAGTTGCTTCTCTTATTGAACAACTTCATCAACTACTTCCTCTATATATTTTTTCTAGTCCTTATTTGGTTCTTGCTCTGGATGGAGATCCCAACATGTGGCTCTCTGATGTACCTATTTGTTAAAATGACTGCAAACATTCTTTCTCTTCCATACTTTCTTGACCTTATTCCTACCTTGATGTGGAGAAGGGTCTTCATGTCTTTTCCTCTTCCTTGTTGCCATTATTTTCCAACACTTGGAAAAAACATGGTTATACAATCCACAAAAGTTACATGGTTTTCTATGTTATAACTTTAATTCATCATTACCAATCTTCTTGTAATCAAAAGGAACATTAAAATATTGAGAGCTTTTATACCTTGCTTTATTTTCTCTGGTGCAATTCTGGCAATAATTTATTGCCTTAGCTCTTCCCCTGCAATGTGCACTATCACGAGAAAATTCAGATGTTCTCTCAACATCCTCTTTCCTTGATGGTTTTGGAAATGGCTTGGATTCTTTGTGTGAAGAACCCCTTTCTTCTACTACCTTTGAACATTCTCCTTCAAAGTACCCCAAACCTGCAAATCGAGGCCATTTTACAAACTTCAATGGATGAGTAATTCCTTGGCCATTAATACCAATTCCTCCTTCTTTATATCCCATCTTGGTGAGGAGTCTCATTCCATTTCCTGAAATGGGTATCCCAATGATTCTAAAAGAAATAACATCAAGAGAAGAATAATTTTCCATTACCCTTGATCCTGTTGGTGATGTTTGATCATCCTCTTTGGCCATCTCTCCTTTGTTAGTGGAACATTCTCTCATTTTTTCAACCACAACTTGCTCCAACAGTAGCCTTAATTTTTCTTTCTCTTCCTATGCATCTTGTATGAATCTTCGAAGCTCTACATTCTTTGCTTGAATGAAATGTTTGATCTCTTCCAACTCTTGAAGTCTTGCTAAATTCAATCATTTTTCCTTGATGATTTCACAATCCCTGGCAAAATGGTCAGACCACTTTCATACCACTTTATCTTGAAATTTTCGCGAACAGTTCCAAACAAAAATATCCATTATACAGAACCTTTTACTGATGCTTATATTTTCATGTGAAATCATGAGAAATCATGAGAAATTTGTATTCTAACAACACTTCATCAAACTATCCATCATAATCAAGAAGCATATAAGAAGAAATCATAACACACGATATGATAACAGAATTTTTCCCGTGTGGATTACATTTCTAGGCCCTAGGTCAAGAGTGGGCAGTTTGCTTCATTGGTATCCGCAAGAAGATGAGTACATAAAGAAATCTCTATATCAATACAAGGATGAAACCCTTATCTAGAGACACGTGTCCCTTCCAAGAGACCTCCTTCAAAGAACTATCACTCACAAGATGCTCTCCTTCAGCATGGCAAAGGAACGATCTCTCAAAAAGTGGTATAAATGGACTCACACATAAGTGTCATAAAATGAACTTTCTTGAATATGTTTATCAAATCCAAGGCATACTCATCATCATCACATACATTTCAAAATTCTAAGACAAGCAGTTGTAAACACGACTACTTTCTCAAAAAAACAAGCAAAGTGGCCACAAGTATCAATATACTTCCCATTATGATGATGGCCTAAAAATTGGCTACTCAAATGAAGAAATAGGTTCTGTCATCATGTTCCTTGTGGAAAATCATGAAATTTGAGTATAAATTTGACCTTCTTCTGAAACTATCAATTCTACGCCTCTAGGGAATCTAAGAGATTCCTTGTAGATTCTTGTGTCAAGGTTCCACCTTCATAATTCCACAACTCATCATTTTTCCTTTGTAAAATTAGCTGCTCAGATTAGAAAACCATCTGCACCATCAAAATCCAAGCAAAATTTTGGTTCAGATAAATATAAACTCGACATATTTTTGACACCATCAAAATTCTATCCCCAGGGAATCTAAAGATTCCTCCAAGATTCCTTCAATTCATGGTTCCACTTCCTGATCAATGTTCCACAGTTCATGGTTATGCCTTTTCTTAGTTTCTCTCGACCTCTATTCCCACATCCGCCTACTGGTCAAATCAAAAGTCGGGTTTTTATATAAAATGGTCGGCATTGTTTTCAAATCCCGATAGGTTGGCATCCTGGTTGGCCCGCGGTTATTGGTCCATTGGGTTCCATTTGGACATTGGTTCAAACCTCCACGTCAAAGGGTTGGTGTTTATTTTAATTTTGGTGGTGGTTGTTTTAACCGTTGGCTCGATGATTTAATTTTGGGGGTCTCCCTTGGGTGGGACAACTAACTTGGTCGGGTGGGTTCAATCCCTGTCAGCCCCATATTATATATGTTATGACCATTTTATAATAGGCAAGGTCCTGGGTTTGAACCGCGGGCCCCAAACCATTATTATTTTTTAATATTATTTAAATGTGGGGGTGGCAAATTTAGTGGGTTAGTCATACCTACCACCTTCTAAAAAAAAAAAATCTATTGTTTAATAATAAAATGCCATCGTTGGATTTTTAGGTGTTACTGGAAAAATTAAACAGGTTAAAAATTGACCAATTCTAGCTATTGATAATTGCCAAAGTGTCACTCAGTTAGTGGCCACCAAATTTAATTGGTCTACCAAACTTAGTGAGTCCACCAATTTTAGTTGGTGACAAAAGTACTGATTATTTTGACTTGAAATTTGAATGCCAATATCTTACGCATATAATGTCGAATTTGAGTGTCATCTACGTCGTTGGAATCAGGATGACAAAATCCAAAGACTTTGGTTTTTGAGCCTTTCCAGAGCCACTTAGATCAACAAGTTCAAAGAGTTTAAGGCTTTTGTGGAAAATCAAACAAAGAAGAAAATTAAGGTGTTGGAGACAACTAATGGTGGATAATTCTATGGGAATGACTTCAAATAATTATATAAGAAGTGAAATATATAAAGGGAGAAGACTGATCCATACACATCTCAATATAATGAAGTTGAAAAAAGAATGAATAAGATGTTAATGGAGAAATAAAGGAGCATGTGATTTGTGGAACTAAGTTAGGAAAACAATTCTAGGTAGAGGTAGTGGACACTACATATTATCTAATAGATAGATCACCCTCATCAGCTTTGGATGAAAAGACTCCACATGATGTATGGATTGGTAAGAAACATTCTCTTAAACATATTATTTTGTTGCGACTCTTATGTACATGTTCCAAATGAGAATAGGAGTAAGCTGGAAAAGAAAGGTTAAAGTATATCTTTATTGGATACAAATATGGTTTGAAAGGTTATAAGCTTTGGAACCTACAAACTAAAATTGTTGTGTATAGTCAAGATGTGATATTTGAACAAGTAAAAAATGCTATGAAACAAGAGGTCCTACCAAGGGAGAAAATACCAGAAAAGATAGAGTTTGAAAGGAAGGATGATGAGTTACACACTACAAAATAACAAAAATCAAAAGAAGAATAACTACATAATATTGTATTAAGGATATCTGTTCAGGAAATAAGGCAACTAGAAGCGTATACTTCACCTAATTTATGTTCAAATTTTTCTTTGTTTATTATTGATGATAATCTTAGAATTTTTAGGGAGGAAATGGATCTAGAGGATGGAAAACTCTGGAAAAATGCCATGGTTGAAGAAATCTCAGATTTACAAAAGAATGAGGCTTGGGATCTAGTGGACTTATCAGTTGGAAAAAATCCCATTGGAAAAGAATTGGTTTAAAAAAAAAACATTAATGCAAAAGGAATAGTGGAGAAATACAAAGCTCGGTTGTTAACAAATGGTTATTCGCGGGTAGCGGGAATTGACTTTGGTGATATTATTTCTCCTTTTACAAAGTTAACATATATTATATTTATTTTATGTGTTGTTCGTTCTTTTGATTATGAAGTAGAATAGATGGACATGAAGAAAACATTCCTACATGGGGATCTAGAAGAAGAAATCTACATGAAGCAACCAAAAGGCTTTGCTATGAAAGGAAAGGAGCTAGTATGTGAGATGAAAATTTCCATGTATGTGTTAAAATAATCACCAAGGAGGTGGTATAAAAAATTTAATACTTATATAGTGGGACTTGGATTCAAAAGGGTCAAGGTACATCATTGTGTATATTTCAAATTAGCTGGTGAATATGTTACTTATTTTTTCTTATAAGTGGATAATATGTTGTTGATTGGAAATGGAAAATAAAACATCAAGTAGGAGAAAACTCAATTGTCATCTAAATTTGACATGAAGGATCTTAGTGCTACAAATTTATTCTTGTGCATGAAAATTAGATGATATCGAGAAATTATGAAACTTCGGTTGAGTCAAAAGAAGTATATCAAAACAATATTGCAGAGGTTTAATATGAAAAAATGTAAAATAGTAAAGGTGCATGCTCCTAAAGGTGTAAATTTATCTGCAAATCAATGTCTTAGGACACAGGAGGAGGAAGAGGACATCATATTTTTTTCCATATGTCAGTGTAGTTGGAAGCTTAATGTATGCAATGGTATGTACTATACCAAACATTACACATGCAGTGGGAGTATTAAGTAGGTATATTCCAAAACTGAGGGAACATTGGACAAAAATAAATAGGGTTTTCAAGAATTTGCATACAATACTCGATATGGATTATGCTACCAAAGAATACCAAGATTGGACAGTGTTGGACATACACACATTTTTTGATGCATACTCGGATGAATATTTGGATCACAAAATATCTACAAGTAGGTATGTGTTTAACCTATTTGACGAAGCAATTATTTGGATGAGAAAAGTATAATCTATAGTGGCACTCTCAACTACAAAAGTTGAATACATGGGATCCACTCATGCAAGCAAGGAAGTAGTATGGTTATAAATACTGTATTCAATTATTTTGTTGGTAAAACAAGCTATAAGGATATATTATGGCTATAAAGGAATATGTCAGTTGAAATTTTGTTTTGGTTTGGAGCTCCTGTGCAAGCGCTCATGTGCCCTAGCCCCCCCCCCATTATTGCTCAGGACTCAGGCTCCCATGGCCCCTCTAGATTCCATCCCAGAGGAGGTTTCCCACCTCGATTATGCCTCGGCCTTCGCAACCCTTATCGCCTCCCTGGACCCCCCATGCCCGCGGCTTGCAACCACGAAATTTATGAAGAAGCTGAATGGAATCCAGGAAGTCTCCCTGCCCTCGGCAATCCCTCGAATGGTAGCCCTATCCCTTACTAAGAAAGGGCTTGTTAGACAATTTACGAGCCTATGGCCTTTGCCAAAGACCATCCATAAATGGGTCGAGCATAATTGGCTTGACAAAACGCAAGGAAAAATCTGCATAATATTTTATGGCAAGGGTTTCTTCATCTTTCATTTTGAAACCAGCAAAGATAGATATGATCTTTAGAAATGGTTATTATTTAATGGATACCGGGGGGCACTATCTAAACAAATGGATGCCAGATTTTTACCCAGAGCTCGATGTCCCAAATGTTGTCCCAGTTTGGGTTCGACTCCCCCACTTAACTCTTCATTGCTGGGGGGACGACTCTATAAGAGTAATCGGGAATGTAGTTTGAAAGTTCAGAGACAAAATTGAACCAAAGGAAAACATGCAGGCTTGTGCCAGAATCTGTGTTGAGGTAGATCTTGGCAAAGGACTCCCAGAAAAAATCAAGTTGAAGGTGGATAAATCAATGCATATACAATAGCTGGATTATGAACAATTATTGTTCAAATGTAAGGTATGTCACATATATGGTAATTTTTCAAATAGATGCCCAAAAATGATTGAGATAGAAAACTCAGACAATCTCGAACACTAGTGGGAAGTTATCAAAAAGAAAAAACCCTCCTCCAATTCTAAAAACTCAGTGCCCCCGACCTCTCATCCCCCCCCTTTTTCAGCCGGCCCTAACAACCCTCTTCCTCCTACACCCTCACTGGTTTCCTCTCAACCCTCATCTGAACACATCTCTTCAAACCCTTTCTCTGATTTGGAATCTCTCGAAGAAGATCCCCCATTCCATTCCTTCCCCCCCCCCCTCTTCCGGACTTATTCCCCCTCCCTCTCCCTCGAAAACTTATCCTCACTCATCCTCTAAGCCCTCCTTCACCTAGATTATCACAATAAATGTGGCTAAGGATCTCGAATATATCTTGGGCTTATCAAAAAAATCAAGAGCAGGAATGAAAACAACCAAGCACCATGGGGATGAGGCAACTCAGAAGGATATAGCTCTTGGAACACATCAGCCAATAAACTCTTTTATTGGATGGCATAGTAACAAAAAACCAAGTCATCAAATATTAGGAGGGAATTTTGGGTCTATACCCTCAACCCTTAAGCATTGAAAACTTTGACATGGAACTCTAGGGGATTAGGGCATACCTCTAAAACCAATTCCATAAAATACCTCATCAATAAAGAACAACCAAACATAATTCTCATACAAGAAACCAAACAGGAATAAAATGATATGGAAAAAATCATAAGAAGACTCAAGCACTACTCAGGCACAACTGTAGGATCCAGAGGTGCATCAGGAGGAATATATATAATTTGGAATAAGAATACATGGAAACATCAAATAATCTCAAAGACCCATTACTAGATAAAAGCCAAGTTATAAAATGTGCATGGAGACATCGTGATCACATTTTACAACATATATGGACCAAATATCTACTGTGACAAAGAAGTGTGTTGGCGTTCTCTCCAGACTGATATGGAAAGTGAAGGAAAGAGTAATTTTATCATTGGAGGCAATTTGAACTTGGTTTTGCACCCAAAGGAGAAAAGAGGGGGAGTTTTTACTCCTGATCCTTCAAGAGATCGGCTGGAACGCATTATGAGAGATCAAGATTTGGTGGATATAATACCAAGGAATTGAAGCTACACCTGGAACAACTACAGGATTGGCCCAGGTAACATCATGGAGTGACTGGATCGCTTTCTTGTGGCGGTATCTCTCATCTCCCTTCTAAACGTTGCCACATCCTCTATTCTTCCATGCTCGGCTTCAGACCATTACCCCGTCTCTCTGTTTTTAGGTGTGCAATCAAATTTTGGGCCCTTACCTTTCTGTTTTAATCCAATATGGTGTGACTTCCAGGAGGCAAGAGTAATTGTTGAAAGCACATAGTGAGCACAAGTATAAGGGTCTGCTTTGTTCATATGGGAGACAAAATTAAAAATTATCTGCACAGCTCTTCGAAAATGGGCCAAAGAGAATTACAACGAACCAGAGTTGGTTAAGAAGGATATTAAATAGAGGTTAGAGGAGACACAGGATGAAATTGAAGATAAATGCATCACTAAGGAAAAGAAATTTAAAGAGAGGGAATTGTATTGGGAAATGTATAACTTGAACAGAAAGGAGGAAGAAAAATGGAGGATTAAGTCCAGAAGTCTCTGGCTCTAGGCTGGGTAAAAGAATACCACATTCTTCCACAACCAATCAAAAATTAGAACTTCTAAAAACACTATCTCAGTTATAAAAGACGATGAAGCAAACACCTTAAATGATCAAGTTAAGATCAAATTGGCAGCACATCAACATTATAAAAGTCTCTTAACAAAAAATAAGGGGCTAGAGGATTATGAAGATCTATTGAGGAACACCTCGACCATGATCACTGAAGAAATCATTGCTTCCTTAACCAAAGATATTGGCAAAAACAATAATATTCAGGCAATATGGACTCTTCAACCAGAAAAATCCCCAAGGTTGGATGGTTTTTCTATTAGTTTCTATCAGATCTTTTGGGAGGTAATCAAGAAGGATCTCATCAAAATGATACATTGGATCCAAAGGAAACAAATATAGGGGGATTCACGAACTCGACCTATCTAGCCTTGATACCTAAAAAAACTAGTCCTTCTTCCTTCTCCAGATTGTGTCCTATATCCTTATGCAATTCCTCTTACAAAATTATCACAAAAATACTTACTACCAGCATCAAATATTTTCTCCCCATCCTTATCTCTGAAAATCAGGGAGGATTCTTAGCCAATCAGAAAATCTTTGATTCCATATTGTTGGTACAAGAAGTTATACATTCTATTATTAGAAGAATGGAAAAGGGTTTTGTGCTAAAGCTGACCTTTCCAATGCCTTTGATAGAGTGAGGCACTCTTTTCTCTACTTTGTCTTAAGAAAAATGGGCTTCAATAAAGAAATCATCTCTCTTACACAAGCTTTCATCTCTCACCCTTGGATTTCCCCTCTCATCAATAGAAGACCGGGTCCTTTTTTCCAATATTCTAGAGGCCTCAGTAAGGATGCCCTCTTTCCCCTTTCCTCTTCATCCTCATGGTTGAATCTTTCAGCAGAGCTCTAGATTTCAATCACATATCAGGCTTAATTACATGCATAAAATTCTGCAATGGGACCAGAAATATGAACCACTCACAATTTGCTGATGATACTTTATTGATGGGAGGGGCTTCATAAATAGTTTCCAGAATATTTAAAATATTGGTTAACATATTTATGAAACATTCCGAAGGAGAAATCAATTCCTTTAAAAATTTTATGTATGGTTGGAATGCCACTCATAACATAATTCATAGCATAGCTCAAATTTTTGGTATCCCATACAAATGGAACTGGAAATATTTCAACTATCTCAGGATGCTAGTAAGATGTGGACCTCTGAGAAATGAGGTGTGGAACATCACTCTTGACAATATGAAGAGGAAAATTCTTCAATCGGGATCCACTTGGATCAACATGGCTAGGTGCATAGTCCTAATAAAATATTTTATTTTAGCACTTCATCTATACCACTTCTCCTTGCTGCAAGCGTTAGTCAGTATTCATA
The DNA here is from genome assembly GCA_034641835.2 of Pinus albicaulis. Lineage (NCBI taxonomy): Eukaryota > Viridiplantae > Streptophyta > Pinopsida > Pinales > Pinaceae > Pinus > Pinus albicaulis. The sequence continues at coordinate 1,141,858,031 of CM076580.1, forward strand.
ACAAAATGGAGGTAATACTTGGGGATTTTTTATGGCAAGGAGGCAAGTAAGATAAAAGGAAGTTAAATCTGGTAAAATGGAGACATTTCACCGATATGTATGATAATGGATGCCTCTCCATTCGCATTCCTCAATTACTGAACCTAGCCTTTGGAGGTAAAATTGTTTGGAGGCTTATAACAGGGCAACCTTCATGGTGGAAACAATTTTGGGAGCAGAAATATCTCTCTGCCTCAAGACAATTCTTACTAGATAAATCCATCCCCAACAGACCATGCTCTCGCATTTCGTACCTCTATAAGAAATTTTTATCCTTCTTTTGTGATCACATCTTCAACGTTCATCATGGGGGCCTCAACATTGACATATGGAATGGAAGATCATGGCAAAGCCACCCCTTGCGAATGATTTGGGACTCCTTTGCATTCAAAACCACCTCCAATGGCTTGGAATCAATACATTAAATCAAATCTCTATCTGGAACAAAGCCAATCATCCTTGGGATGGTTGGTTGCTCCCAAACCTCCCTCCTCATCTCCATAACGATAGATTAAAGCTCGTGAGTATGCTCAATGGAGCTACCCCCTTGGCAGTGGGAGAATAATATAGTTTTAGATGGGATCCAACTGAGTCTCCCTACTCCATCAAAGCAGGATATGAGATCCTTCGTGGCTATTTCTCCTCCTCTCCACCGTGGGTTGTCTGGAAGTAGGTATGGAAATCAGAAGCACTTCCCAAAATAAAAAATTCCAGTTGGACCTTATCAAAGGGGAAGACCTTGATGACATATAACCTAAAAAATAAAGGCATCCAGGGGGCCTCTAGATGTTCCCTTTGTAATGTTGCTAAGGAATCTATACAACACCTTTTTGTTGCCTATCCCTTTGCTCAAAACTACTAGAAATTCCTCACTTCTCCCTTTACTATGGAGATCGAAGAAAATACCTTTATTATAAGCTCCATAGATCTTTGGAAAAAAGAAACATCCCTGGACAAAGAAGAAAAAAAGCCTAATCAAAAGAATTTGGGACACTCTACCCTATGTCCTCCTTTGGAATATATGGCTTATGAGAAACAAAGTCATATTCTGAGAAAAAAAACCCTGTGTGAGAAATTTTCAAAGTAAGACTTGGAGCCTAACTGTTGAAGCCATCCTTGCAAAGAACAACTACTACTTCAATGTTAATGATATGCAAGTTGAGGAAAGATAAATTTTCAGATTTATGCTCGACCACCTCCCTAAATATCAAAGGCCTCCTGCATGGTATCCAAATTATAACGAGTAGTGGAAGGTAAGACTAAAAGAGAAGGAATTATTATAATGGCTCGATGGTATCCATCAACCCAAGCTCTTCTTTGATGGTGCATCAAAGTCAAATCCTGGGGCAGCTAGTGCGGGGGGCCTTATTATGGACGAACATGGCAATCATATTGCTTCCTTCAAATGGGGCTTGGGCCTAATTTTGAACAACAAGGCGGAAGCATATGCCCTGATCCAAGTTCTCCAATTAATTAAGAAGCTAAAAATAAAAAAATTATTGGCATTCGAAGACTCCTCTATAGTTATCCGAATGATGTTGAATGCCTCAATGACCCCCAAAATTGCTCTCAATAGACTATAGACACGTATCCTGGCTCATAACATTGGGGATATATCATTTTATCACATTCTCAGAGGAAATAACAAAAAATTTGACTCTCTGGCCAGTTCAACCTGCTATAAACCCCCTGGTCTTCTCTTGTCTCAAGGTATCTCACAAATCACCCCAATCCCTTGATTTTTCCCATGTCCTCCCTTTTCATGATCACTTGCTTCATTTTCAGTGCCCTCTCGATTATATTCTCAATCCCCTGTCATGCCCATCCCTCCCCCCTCTCCTATCCAGTGACCCTGTCCCCCTCTCCTCCCCTTATCCCCTCTTTCCCCTGCACACACCCCTTCTTCCTCTCCTCTATTTATTTATCCCCATGTCCCTCTGTATTAATCTCCCTCCACTGTTATTTCTTTGGCATAGTGACTTCGCACTCCTCCTTTTGAGATAGCCCTACTCGGTGCTCTCTCCACTTATTTCTCGGCATTCCTGTGCCTCTTGTTTGTGTAGTGTTTTTACCTTCTTATAGCATCTTTCATGGGCCTTCCTTGCATTTTTCGTGTTAGCACTGAAAATTTTAATAGTGCAATCACCATTGTGTCCTATTCCATGTCTAAGTTTGAGTGATTTACAATAAAGGTGAAAAACAGTCCCAAAATAAAGGTACTTTTAAGTGAATAGGTGTCATTAGTGTTTTAGAGTCATTAAATAAGTTAAAATCATTATTTTAACTTATGTTAACGACGAAGGTTAGTCGTTTTTTGGGTAATAAAGTTGCAGTCACCTTCTCTGGAATAATAGCTACCTTTGTTGTGATTTCATTGTCAAAACAACAATGCAATAAAGGGAAGATATTTATCAGAATTTAAAGTTACATATTTCACTCAGTGAAAATAGCCGCTATTTCACTAAGATTTTGGTTATCTCAATTAAGAGGGAAAGACAGTTTTTCATCAAGTATATAGGAGCAGCAGGGAATGTTTTAAACGCAAGGACCATTCATATTTGAAGATCATTGAAGACCCTTATGCTATGAATATAATTATTATTTTAATTAAGATTGATTATTATTCGATCCAAGGGGATTATTATAAATGAATGGTTAATTTACCTAGGCTGCTAACCTGTAGCTATTTCACCTAAGACAATCAGAAATCATAGTACGAGGAATCTGACATTTAATGATAATATGGAGTGTGAAGCTTAGTGGGATGACTTGGCACTTGTTTTTGAATTATTTCAAAACATGTCATTACTCCTTGCCATAATTGCGGGAATGAAATTAGAGAAGAGAGCTCGATGCACACTCAACCTAAGTCATCTATGTAGGCTACAGGTAAACAAATACCAATCCTCTAGCAAGCAGTTTCAATTTTCAAAGCAAGCAATTCAAGGCTTCGTGGACAATATTGCAACTAGAGTTAAACAGTTGTGTTTGTGAGCAGTTTCGCTGTTGAAAAAATGGGGAAACGAAGAAATGTAAATAGGTCAGAGCCAGCTAATACAAGATTTGTGAATGCTAGGGCTAAATCATAGTTCAAATCTGTTGTTTGGTATAAATTATTGCAAAGTTTTCAGGGGAGAACGCGGCTCTAGCTCAGGCTTTTGCCGAGAATTTTGATGGTGAAAGGGTCAAGTTAGGTAGCAAAACATTCAACACTTCTGAGGCCATCATAGCCTGTGCAACCCAAACTTCTGCAACTGGTGAACGTTGGTTTAAAATCAAAGTGCCGCGTGAAGAATTAAGTTCTTACCTTAAGCCCGAATATTCTAATATTAAGTGGAATCCAACTGCTCACATCTCTTGTTTTAAGGCTGAGTGGCAGCATGTTATTACCTCAGTCCAAAAATCAATCACATGTGAAGGGAGGTTTTCTTATGTTCATCGTTATCAGTTAAGATTCCTTGCTCACATCTCAGGAGATAAACCTATGAACCTACCCTAGTTTTTGTATAAATATCTATTAAAAATGTCCCTCAAGCTATAGAAAATTCCAAACTAATCCTTGCACAATTTGTATAACAGGGGGTTGATTAAAATTATAGTCATCTATCATCTTAGAAAGAATAAAATTACTTGGGATAGGTTTTTAAGAGAGGAAGGGTTGGGCAAAATTAATTCCAGAAGAAGGGTAGGGAGGCCAAAGAAAAAAGACATCCATGAGAAAATTATTGTTGCCCCTGTTTCGCATAGTTCACCATCTAACTCTGTACATTCATCAGTCTTTTGTAAAATTAACCCTACCTCTATCTCAACCAAAAGGCTAACCAGAAGCTAAAGTAGAAAGGTTGCAAATACTATTCCTACACTAGAAGTATCACCAGTTGATGAAGTTTATGTCAGTAGCTCACCTAGGGAACCGCAAATCCTAAGGTCTTTCATGGAGGAGTACAAGAAGAAAATGCAATAGAAAAATGCAAAGTCTCTTAAGAAGCCTATGTTAAAGGAAAAAGAACAAATTGCCTCCTCTTCACAAAGCCAGCCTAAGAAGAAATTCTTCATGGCAGAAGAACCAGTAGAAGCCAACCTTGGACTTCTTGAACCTAAGAATGTTTTGTCACTAATGGAAGTCAACCATGGTATGAAAATTTCAAGTCATTTTCCTGAGTCATCTCATCAAGTAGTAGCACATGTCTCACAGAGTCCACCCTCTCACGTGTTTTCCTTTCTCTCAAGAAAGGAAAACAAAAAAATGACAGAGTCTGTCATAGAAGAAGAGCCTACTTTAGCTAAATTAGTTTCCTCCTTTTTTTCTTCGATCAAGAAGAGCAAGAAAAATGAGATACACTCTTATTCCTCGTATGAAGACAACAGTGACCCTGAGTACACAAAGTCAAAAGAGGAGGAGGGAGACTCTAGTAAATTCATACATGGAGGAAAGAGGTCCAAATCTATCCCTAATCCCTATGTCAAGAGACCTCATACTAAACCCAAAAACAAACTCAGGCTGAACAACAAGTTGATTTCCAATCCTAAATTAAGAGATGAAATTATCAACATTGAAGAGAGGCCAGAAGACAAAATTGAAAGGAAGAAGAAAGCTCAGTAAAAGAATCAAGCACATAGAAAGAGGTCTGATAAAAGGGTGACTAAAGCAGAGGCCATTAGAATTTTTTCCTCTATTATGGACCTTTGATGAATGAAGATCAGGGTTGCCTAGGAGAAACATTTTGGGTAAATGTTCCATGTTTTCCAGATATAGCTATCTTTTCTGTGAAGGTAGCAATTATTTTGAAATATCAGCATGTGATGGAAAGGGGATACTTTTTGGTTTGAATCATGATGGTGTCATTAAACAGGTGAAGTGGAGGGGATTTTTAGTTGCAATAGATGCTGTCAGGTGTCTTGTATCCAGTCTTCTCTGAAATACAATGGTTCTCTTTTTCACATTTAAAGGAGACAGCAACATGTCACTACCACTATTTTTACACTTTTTGGTGAAGATTGGTTGCACCAAAATAGGAGAGTGGTCTTTGAATAGGTTTCCACCTCATACTACCATTTCGGAGTGACAACCTTCATGATGCCTTCATGATGTTTATCTTGTTTTTAATATAGCACTTTGTATTTAAGATTAAGGGATAAGCCTCACCTCTTGCACGAGGTTGTAATGACTTTTGAAATAGATTTACCTTTTTCTGTGGAAGATGACAGTATCATATTTTGTATATATATGCCAAACTAATATGAAGTCAAGGTTGGTGGTTTTAGAATTTTTGACTCATATGATCTGTAAAAAAATTTGTGAATGAAATTGAATGATGTTATTGAGGACTTATTACCAATTTGTTGTGTGTATTGTCTACTTTATTTGTTTTTCCATATCTCCTTTCTTTCAGTTACAATTTGCAAACCATTATGCTATTATGTGTTCCTATCAGTCTCTTAAGCATGTTATGTGTTTTATCAATTTTTGTTAGTCTCACACAGTGAGCATTCCTAGTAAAATAAATGTTATAACAATGTAAGAGCATCACCCATGATAGTTATTCTTCATGATATTTCAGTGAGAATCTTGTTAAACTAGAAATAGATTTATGTTAGTGGAATATTGTCAAACTACTACTTTTGTGAATTTCTAACAAGTGCAGTAGATTTCTGTTTTGCAGACCTATTGTTTCCTCTCTCATCTTACAGTTTCCTCTACTCATAGGCTACAAACTTGCACTCCTCTACCACATCAATTTACAATACGCTCATTAGTAGAAATATGGATTTAACTGAAATCTCTTTTCAGTGAATCAATTTTTATACCACCTACCAATCTCATAAAACAAATCATTAAATTTCCTTAGAGTTTAGGATGTGTCTGGTCAGGCAATTGCTACAATCCAAGTGTTGATTCCAGCGCCAACATCTTTTGGTGTGTCTATCGGGAGATGAAGGCCTTGTAACGAAGTATTGTCCCGATTCTATTGTTATGAATTGCTGATAATCAGTTCTTGATGGTAAGCAAGAATTGGTGACCTGAAGATTACTGCAAATTTTTTCACCTGGTGACTCCACAAAGAGGAAGAGGGGTTTCAAGACCTCCTTCTACAAGGAGGAATCAGAGATCTCCAAATTTGACACCATTTTCTGACCCAGAGAATATCTTTAAAGATGCAAAAGGAAAACAGAAATCAGTTGAAGCCACATCTCAGTCAGTGAAGAAGTTACACAAAAAGTACATTCCAAATAAAAAGTTACCTTCATCTGCTGTAGAATGAAAAGAGGTTTTAGTTTCAAAATATTCTACTGAAAATCTCAAATTGAAGCTACTCTCCTAGAAACTAAAGTGGATGTTATTAACCTTGGCTCAGCTAAAAATTTTTCTCACTCATCACCGAGTAAATCTGAAATAAGTATTGTTCCAGTCAAAGACGAAGAAATTGTATTTATAAGTGTTGATAAGAAATCAGAAGATTTTGTGTTGACTGAAGAGGAATTACAACAAGTATTGGTTATTTCTCCTTTTCTTGATAGGGATGTTTTAACTGATGAAGAATTCAAGACTATTTTAAATTTCCTTCAAACTCATCCTGAATACTAGTCTCTTATCACCCCTCAGCAATAATACTTTCCTTTTTCTCCAAATCCAGTTGTTGGGTCATCTTCCTCTCATCCACTAGAGGAGACTTTACCTGAAGGCCTTAATTTTAACTTATCTCATTTCCTTTCTCAGCAAAATAAAGTTGAATTAACTCCATCCCCTCAAGAGACAAATTTAGATTCTAATTCTTCTACTGAAGGAGAATTCAAGACATCCTCTGTTCATATTTTTGAAAACCCACTCTTTTCAGTTCCAAAGCATAAAAAATCAGCTCAATATCCCTAATTTTCTATTGTCCTAAATCAAAATCGGAATTCAAAAATTGTAATTCCTATTTCCCAAACAACTACATCATCTCTACATCAGCAAAATATGGCCCAGTTTGCCCTTACAAGGATGCAATATGTAGTGGCTATGATATATATGCCACTTGTTCTCCCTCAACCCCTGCATCCACTTACCCAAGGAGATTACTTGAAATATCTTCCAAAATACACTGGGGAGGGAGAAGGAGTTTCAGTTGAGGAACATTTAGTGGCTTTTTATAGCTATGATGACAATCAAAATATTGAATATGAAGATGTATGGTCAAGACTATTTTTTCAGAGCTTGGATGGTGAAGCTCATGAATGGTTTAGAAGTTTGCTCCAAATTCAATAACAAGAATTTATGAATTAGAAGAGATATTTGTGAAGCATTGGTGTGATAGGAAAGACTATGTCTATTATCTTACAGAATTTGGAACTCCAAAGAAGAAGACATGTGAGTCATTAGTTCATTTTACTAAGAGGTTTAATAAAATTTATCAGAAAAATCCTAAAGAAATTAAACCTATTAAGACTACAACTACGATAAAATTTTCAAATGCTTTAGATGCTAAGTTTTCTTTATGGTTGAGGGCTGAAAAAGCATAGAAACTGACAAGTATGCAAGAGGCTACAATCAGAATGTAGTCTAATATCATCACTTCTAATAAATTAAAAATGGAGGAAGAAAAGGTAGCAAAAGACAAAAATAATATGAAAGAGGAAAAACCTTCTTCTTCTAAGTCTCTTTCAGCAGAAGAAAATATCGATCAAATCTCCAATTTGATCAAGGAACTTGACTCTAAGATGTCAAAATTGGAGGTAGAAAATAAACCAGTTGCTAGAGCCAATCAAAACAAAGCTAATAGAAATCAACCTCCCTTCAGGAGGCCTTTTTAGCCTCAAAAAATCCTACAGCGCCCAAGGAGGAATGTTGATGATCAAAATGTTCAACCTCCTTTGAATAATTTTGCTGAATAAGAACAACAAGGAAATGAAGAATAAAATGAAGAAATAAACCTCATGGGAGAGACTTCACAGTCAAGATGTTTGACATCTCAGGAATATGAAGATCGATGAAGGATTTGTTTGTTTTTAGATGATGTGAATGCTCAAATTTATGCATAAAATGATCAAAAACAGCAAGAATTTAAACAAAATTTACCCTTTAAGGTCCAAATTTCATGTTCAGCAGCCTAAAAAAAAATCAGATTCAGATAAACAAGCTGCTAAACAAAAGGCTAAGGTCAATGAGGTTCCTCCACCTCAAAATTCTGCCCTAATTGTTAAAATTACTGTAGAAAATAAGGAATTAGTTCCAATTTATTTTAGTTTGAAATTTGAATTGAATAAAATCAAAATTCTAGTCCCATTCCTAGAATTATTGAAAAATTCAGCATACAAAGAGTCTTTTAAAATTATGCTACAACCTCCTCCTGCTCTTGATTTAGTCAACCTTGAGGATGAGCATCAAACTATTTATCTAGGTTGTCATGTCCAAGACCAAATGATGATAACTCACTGCCTTTCTACCTGTCACTCAATATACATGACAAATTACTGTAGAATTTGTTGTTAGATTCTCGAGCTTCCGACAATCTCATGCCAAAGAAAGTGATGGATGAATTGGGATTAGAGATCACCAAGCAATACCATGACCTCTACCCCTTTTACTCCAGAAAATTCAAGTGTCTAGGAGTGATTAAGGACTTGGTTGTTTCCCTTACCCAGCTGCCTATGAAGAGCTTAGTGATGGACATTATGGTTGTTGATATTCCTTCTAGATTTGGGATGTTACTTTCCAAATCTTGGTCTAAGAAATTGGGATGTATCCTTCAGATGGACATGTCATATGCTACCATCCCATTATTTGGAGGGGAATTCAAAAGACTATATAGGGAAACCCAAATGGCCTACATCATTAGTGATCAACACAATCCATCAAACCATCCCATATATGCTAAAGAAAAGGAATTGGGGTCATGATTTCTACACCTTGCTGCCGATGATAATGATTTCCAACCTGAAATAAGTGAAAAACAATACTTTCAAGGTGCAAATGAGCAGCATTTAGAAGGATAACATATCTGGAAATTGTACTTTGATGGAGCCGCATCAAGAGAGGGATTGGGAGCTGGTGTAGTCCTCATTTATCCTACTCAGCAGAAGGTAACCATATCATACAAATTGCAATTTTCTACCACTAACAACGTGACTGCTGAGTATGAAGCACTTGTGCTGGGTATGAAGGTAGAGAAATATTTAGGAGCATAACAATTAATTGCTTTTGGTGATTCAAAGTCGGTGATTAATCATGTGAGAAACAATTACCAAGTGAAAAATTCCAAATTGAAGAATTATAGGAATGAAGTCTGGGATTTGATTGAGCATTACTTTTCAGCATTTAATATAAATTTTGTCACTAGAGAAGAAAATCAAATTGCTGATTCACTAGCTATTGTTGCTAGTAATTTCAAAGTTCCTCTAGATGTCAAGGCAGCCTATGATGTTCAAATCAAAAATAGACCTTCAATTCCCGATAACATCAAACAATGGAAAGTGTTTAAGGGTGACAAGGAAATTCAGAAATTTTTATAGTGTGTTGAAGGGTTTGCAGACATACAAATTGATGATGAGAAGGATATTGTTGAAAACCAAAATAGATGCCCTTTCAAGAAAACCATGGCTGGGAAGAAAATTATAGATCTGAAAACTAATTATATTCCTAAGGGTTTAGTTCCTTTAGAAAGATTGTTCGATAATAATGATGTTTTTCTCAAGCCTAAAAGCAAATTTGATGGAGAGAGTACAATAGAATGTAACATCGATACGGAAGATTGGCCAAAATTAGTCAAAGTGTCCAAATTCCTTTCTCTTGAAACTAGAAAAAAACATGTCAAACTGCTTAAAGAATTTGTTGATATTTTTGCATGGTCTTATAGTGAGATGAAAAACTTATGATAGGAGCATAATGGAGCACAAGATTCCTTTGAAAACAAATGCAAAGCTTGTAGCACAAAAAATCAGACACATCAATCCCATGTTGCTCCCAATCATTGAGAAAGAAATTAGAAAATTATGGGAAGCAAAGATAATTCTACCTTTGAGATTTTCTAATTGGGTAGCTAATATAGTCCCAATCCAGAAAAAGAATGGAGAGATAAGAATTTGTGTCAATTTTTGCAACCTGAAACGGTGTTCATTAAAAGATAACTATCCACTACCCAAGACGGATTATATCTTGCAGAAGGTTGTAGGATCCAAAATATTGTCAATGATTGATGGCTTTTCAGGCTATAATCAGATTTCAATTGACAGGCAAGATAGAGAAAAGACAACATTTACCACACCCTAGGGCACATTCATGTACAACAAAATTCCATTTGGTTTGATGAATGCAGGTGCAACCTTTCAGTGGGCAATGGATATTGCCTTTGCGGGAGAAAAGGAAAAATTTGTAGGCATCTATTTGGATGACATCACATTCTATTCAAAATCTGATGAAGACCACTTGAAGCATTTGAAACAAGTTTTTGAAAAATGCAGAAATTTTGGTTTGTCCTTAAACCCAAAAAATTCATCTTTTGTTGTCCAAGAAGGTAAGTTATTGGGACATATTGTAACAAAAAGTGGCATCTGTATTGATACGGGAAGAGTAGAAGCTATTAAGATGATTGGTTTGCCAAGGAATAAAAAAGAATTGTAGTCATTTTTAAGGAAAATCAAATTTCTGAGGCGTTTTGTTCCTAACTTTGCAGAGCTGATCAAACGCATAAATGTCTTTCTGAAAAAGGATGCAGAATTTAAGTGGTGAGATGAAGCAAAGAATTATTTTTCAGCAATTAAGTCTACCTTGAATGAAGCTCCAGTTTTGATTAGTCCTGGTTTTGAAAATGATTTTCTGATTTTTTCATATGCTTCAGAAGAAACAATTGCAATTGTCTTACTACAGAAGAACAAGGAAGGTTTGGAGCAGCCTATTTCATTTTTCATTTGTGCTTTAAGGGATGTTGAATTAAAGTACAACTTGACTAAAAAACAAGCATATGCACTAGTTAAGGCTTTGAAGTCTTTTCGATTATATGTGTTGCATTCAAAAATAATTTCTTGTGTACCCAATATCACTGTTAAATATGTGTTGTTGTAGCTAGATACAGATTGCAGAAGAGGACAATGGCTGACCAAAATTCTGGAATTTTATGTCGAAATCAAACCAACTAAATTGATAAAAGGTCAGGGCTTGGCTCACTTGATGGCTGAATCTAACTGCAAAGCTTTAAATATGAATGTAGAGGCAGTTGAAGGAGAAGATGGAGAAGGTATTGCTAATTATCCTGAAATATTTAATTCAGATTGGTAGAAGGATATAGTTTAATTTTTTTTAAATTTCAACTGTCCACCTGAAATAGATAAGTCTAAAAGGAGAGCTTTTAAATTGAGGGTTGTGAATTATTTCATTTTGGAAGACCATATTTACTGGAAGGATCCTGTTGGAGTCTTGTTAAGATGTGTAGATGAAGCAGAATCCCAGGAGATTATGAAAAAGATACCTACAGGAGTGTGTGGTGGGTATTTGTATTGGAGAGTCACTGCAAACTTAATATTAAGAGTTGGCTATTATTGGCCAACCCTTTTTTCTGATGTTTTTTCCAAAGTCAAGATTTGTGTCGAATGTCAAAAATTTGTTGGTAAACAAAAATTGCTACGATTACATCTCATTCATATTTCAGCAAATATTCCTTTCCAACAGTGGGGTCTAGACTTCATCGGTGAAATTCATCCACCTTCATCAGGATAGCATAGATGGATTCTCACAGCTACAGACTATTTTACTAAATGGATTAAAGATGTATCAACCAGGAATGCTACTGATACGGTATTTATCAAATTTTTGTAGGAAAACATTATGTCAAGATTTGGTTGTCCACAGAAATTAGTAATTGATAATGCAGTGGCCTTTAAGTCTACTTATATGTACAACTTTTGTCAGCAATATGGGATCAAATTGACTCATTCCACGCATTATTACCCTCAAGGTAATGGATTGGCCAAGTCATCCAATAAATTTTTGGTGAGGATCATTAAGAAAATGCTACCTGAAAGTAAGAGAAATTGGGACACTCGACTGATACGTACTCTATGGGCAGATAGAGTAAGTGGTAAAAAATTAATTGGAATGTCTCCATTTCAGCTTGTATATGGTACTGATGTTGTAATGCCTTTGAAATTAGCTCTTCCTATGATGAAGTTGATAATTAAAATCAAGTCCAAAGGAGAATGTTACAGTTGATAGAGGCACACCAAATCAGAGAATCATTGTTGGAAAAAGTACAGAAGTATCAAGCTAAAATCAAATATGTTTTTGACAAAAGAGAAAATCAGCAGTTATTTTAGGAGAATGATTTGGTGCTACATTTGAATGTTATGAGAGAATACCATGGAAAGCATGGTAAGTTTGACAATTTGTGGTTTGGGCCATTTAGAATTGCTGAAGTTTTGGCGAACAATACTTTTCTGCTCAAACATCTGGATGCTGATCAGCTAACTGGAGGCCCAGTCAATGGTCATTTTCTTAAGAAGTTCTTTGTTTAGTAAGTCAGTTGATTCATTCCATTGTAAATATCCTGTGTGATGTGTCAATAAACTCCATTCCTAATGGTACTTATGTCTGTATATATGGTTAGTCTTGAGTCTAGTATGTCAATGGTCAATCCTAGTATCTATTTTCAAGAAGTCTTCTGAGTTTCAAGAGTTTTTGAGGCACTGCGTCTAAAGTCCTTAAAGCCTCACAGGGAGGAATTTATCCCCAATAGGAGCCACTGGTAGCACTGAAAATTTTCATGGTGTAATCGCAATTGTGTCACTGGTTTCAAATTTTTTTTAATGTCCTATTCCATGTCCAAGTTTGAGTCATTTTCAATAAAGGTAAAAAAGAGTCCCAAAATCAAGGTACTTTTAAGTGAATAGGTGTCATTAGTGTTTTAGAGTCATAAAATAAGTTAAAATCACTATTTTAACTTATGTTAATGTCGAAGGTTAGTCGTCTTTTGGGTAATAAACTTGCAGTCACCTTTTCTGGAATAATAGCTACCTTTGTTTTGATTTCATTGTCAAAATAGTAATGCAATAAAGGGCAGTTATTTCTCAGAATTGAAAGTTACATATTTCAAATAGTGAAAAGCACAACTATTTCACTGAGATTTTGGTTATCTCAATTAAGAGGGAAATACAGTCGTTCATCAAGTATATAGGAGCAGTAGAGAATGTTTTAAAGGCAAGGACCATTCATATTTGAAGATTATTGAAGACCCTTTGCTATGAATATAAATATTCTTTTAATTAAGATTTATTATTATTCTATCCAAGGGGATTATTATTAATGAATAGTTAATTTACCTAGGCTGATAACTTGTAGCTATTTCACCTAAGACAAGTAGAAATCATAGTACGAGGAATCTGACATTTAATGATAATATGGAGTGTGAAGCTTAGTGGGATGACTTGGCGATTGTTTTTGAATTATTTCAAAACATGTCATTACTCCTTGCCATAATTGCAGGCACAAAATTAGAGAAGAGAGCTCAGTGTACACTCAACATAGGTCCTCTATGTAGGCTACAAGTAAACAAAGACCACTCCTCTAGTAAGAAGTTTTATTTTTTAAAGCAAGCAAGTCAATGCTTCGTGGAAAATATTGTGACCAGAGTTCAATAGTTGTGTTTCTGAGAAGTTTCGTTGTCTTAAAAATGCGCGAAAGGAGGAAATGTAAATAGGTCAGAGCCAGCTAATACAATATTTGTGGATGCTAGGGCTAAATCACAGTTCAAATCTGATGGTTGGTATAAATTATTGAAAAGTTTTCTGGGGAGAATGTGGCTCTAGCTCAAGCTTTTTCCGAGACTTTTGATGGTGAAAATGTCCATTTAGGCAACAAAACATTCAACATTTCTGAGGTCATCATAACTCGTGCAACCCAAACTTCTGCAACTGGTGAAAGTTGGTTTAAAATAAAAGCGTTGTGTAAATAAGTAAGTTCTTACCTTAAGCCCGAATATGCTAATATTAAGTGGAATCCAACTGCTCACATCTCTTGTTTTAAGGCCAAGTGGTAGCATGTTATTACCTCAGTCCAAAAATACATCACATGCGAAGGGAGGTTTTCTTATGTTCATCGTTATCAATTATGATTCCTTGCCCACATCTTAGGAGATAAACCTCTGAACATACCCTATTTTTTGTACAAATCTCTGCTCAAAATGTCCCTCAAGCTACAGAAAATTCCAAACTACTCCTTGCACAATTTGTATCACAAATGGCTGATTAAAATTCTAGTTGTCTATCATCTCAGAAAGAAGAAAATTACTTGGGATAGGTTTTTAAGAGAGGAAGGGTTTGGCAGCATTAATTCTAGAAGAAGGGTAGGGAGGCCAAAGAAAAAAGACATCCATGAGCATACCAATGTTGCCCCTATTTCACATAGTTCACCATCTAACTCTGTACATTCATCAATATTCTGTCAAATTAACCCTACCTCTATCTCAGCCAAAAGGCTAACCAAAAGCTCAAGTAGAAAGGCTGAAAACCCTATTCCAACACCAGCAGTATCACCATTTGATGAATTTTATGTCATTAGCTCACCTAGGGAACCTCAAACCCTAAGGTCTTTCATGGATGAGTACAAGAAGAAAAGGCAACAAAGAAATGAAAAGTCTCCTAAGAAGCCTATGTCAAAGGACAAAGAACAAATTTCCTCCTCTTCACGAAGCTAGCCTAAGAATAAAATCTTCATGGCAGAAGAACCAGTGGAAGTCAACCCTGGTATGAAAATTTCAAGCCATGTTCCTGAGTCATCTCATCAAGTACAACCAAGTAGTGGCACATCTCTCACAGAGTCCACCATCTCACATGTTTTTCTTTCTCTCAAGAAAGGAAAATAGAAAATGATAGAGCTTGTCATAGAATAAGAGCCTACTTCAACCAAATTAGTTTCCTCATTTTTTTCTTCGATCAATAAAAGGAAGAAAATGAGATGCACTCCTATTCCTCATATAAAGACAGCAGTGACCGTGAGTACACAGAGTCAAAATATGAGGAGGTAGAGTCTAGTAAATTCATACATGGAGGAAAGAGGTCCAAATTCATCCCTAATCCCTATGTCAAGAGACTTCATACTAGACCCAAAAACAAAATCAGGATGAACAACAAGTTTATTTCCAATCCTAAATTAAGAGATGAAATTATCAACATTGAAGAGAGCCCAGAAGATAAAATTTAAAGGAAGAAGAAAACTCAGTCAAAGAATCAAGCACATATAAATATGTTTGATAAAAGGGTGACTAAAGAAGAGGCCATTAGAATTTTTGTCCTCTATTCTGGACCTTTTATCAATGAAGAACAGGGATGCCTTCGAGAAAATTTTTGGGTAAATGTTCCATTTTTTCCGGATATAGCTACCTTTTCTACGAAGGTATAAATTATTTTGAAATATTAGCATGTGATGGAAAGGGGCTAATTTTTGGTTTGAATCATGATGGTGACATTAAACAGGTGAAGTGGAGGGGTTTTTCAGTTGCAATGGATGCTGTCAAGTGTCTTGTATCCAGTCTTCTCTGAAATACCACGATTCTCTTTTGCACATTTAAAGGAGGCAGCCACATGTCACTCCCACTATTTTTACACTTTTTGTTGATGATTGGTTGCACCAAGACAGGAGAGTGGTCTTTGAATAGGCTACCACCTCATACAACCATTTCGGAGTGACAACCTTCATGATGCCTTCATGATGTTTATCTTGTTTTTAATATAGCACTTTGTATTTAAGATCAAGGGATAAGCCTCACCTCTTGCATGAGGTTGTAATGAATTTTGAAATAGATTTACCTTTTTTTGTGGAAGAGGAAAATATCATATTTTGTATATATATGCCAAACTAATATGAAGTCAATGTTGGTGGTTTTAGAATTTTTGACTCATATGATCTGTAATATTTTTTGTGAATGAAATGAAATGATACTACTGAGGAATTATTACCAATTTTTTGTGTGTATTGCCTACTTTACTTGTGTTTCCATATATCCTTTCTTTCAGTTAGTTTGCAAACCATTATGCTATTATATGTTCCTATCAGTCTCTTAAGCATGTTATGTATTTTATCAGTTTTTTTTAGTCTCACACAGTGAGCATTCCTAGTAAAATAAATGTTATAACAGTGGAAGAGCATCACTCATGATAGTTATTCTTCATGATATTTCGGTGAGAATCTTGTTAGACTAGAAATAGCTTTCTCTTAGTGGAATATTGTCAAACTTTTACTTTTGTGAATTTTTACCAAGTGCAGTAGATTTCTATTTTGCAGACCTATTGTTTCCTCTCTCATATTATAGTTTCCTCTCCTCATAGGCTACAAACTTGCACTCTGCTACCACATCAAGTTACAATACCCTCATTAGTAGAACTATGGATTTACTCAAATCTCTTTTCAATGAATCAGAGTTTATACCACCTACCAATCTCATAAAACAAATCATAAAATTTTCTTAGAGTTTAGGATGTGTTTGGTCAGGCGCTTTGCCATGTGCAAACTCATGCACAAAACATGGGTGGGTCCACACACCAAAACAATTTTCGATGGGGGTTGCCTTCCCCCTTGTGACCCCCCTACTGCACCCGGTGCAACGTACATCGCGTGGGGCTAGTCATGGAAAGAATATAACATATACCCAACATTCTCCCACTTCTTTTTTTCTTTCCACAGGCGGCCACAGGAGCGCTTAGTAATTGGGCCAATTCTTCAACACCCATTGTTTCTCTACACCAAGAGAACTTCTGAGTGCTCACAGACTTCATCAATGCATCTGCAACATTCTTCAAAGTGTCCACCTTTACCAGCAACACCATTTTAGCCTCAACCATATCTCTAACAAAGTGATATTGAACATCAATGTGCTTTGTCTTTGAATGGTAAGAAGGGTTCTTAGCCAAGAAAATTGCACTTTGGCTATCATAGTCTATCCTTATAGCTTGTTGTACCAACCCCATACCTGAACACAATCTCTGCAACCAAACTGCTTCCTTGCTTGCATGAGTGGCTGCTATGTATTCTGCCTCTGTAGTTGAAAGAGCCACTACAGACTGTCTTTTACTCATCCAACCGACTGCGCCTCCAAATAGGCTAAACACATACCCACTTGTAGATCTTCTTTGGTCCAGATCTCCAGCCCAGTCTGCATCAACAAAACCATGAATGTCCAACATTCTTTCCAATCCCGGTCTTCCCTGGTAGCACAAGCCATAATCACTAGTGCCACGTAAATATCTGAAAACCCGCTTCATTGTTGTCCAATGCTCTCGTGGAGGAGGTAAATCCCCTCCGTGGACAGAGAGGTAACTCTGCCTAGCCCAAAATTAAGTCTAAGAACACCGCTCACACTTGGTGTGTTCCATCAAATAAACCAACTAGCGATGAAGGCTTACCTGGAATCCAACGTTGTAGCTTGTAGAGAAAGTAGCGCTCTTGTTCCTTAACTCTGACAGAACACAATCCTCACGATCTCCGTGATCGGACACCTACACACGCAAGAAACAAAACAAACGCAAGCGTAAAATCTAGTATATGCAACTATATGTCAGTGAGAGAAGACATAACTCATCATCATAATCAACAACAGGAGTGGAACCATAACCAATAGTTGCTTATCATTAATCAATCAAATAAGAATACAACCATAGCTCTGACGCTAAATTCTCCTTCGGAGGGTCGCCAGCGGAACACGTCTCGAAAAAACCTGTCGGGGATGGGACAAACCTCTCTCTTCGGATGTCTCGAAAATAATCTCCTTGCTTGGGTTTGGCCTTAAAGGAATGAATCAAGGTTGTTGTAGCATAAGGCTCTAATGGCTCTTGGGAACTTGGAGACTAGCTTGCAAAGGAGATGAGCAAGCTTTTATAGATGGAGGAAGGGGAGTTGGGATCCCTATAATCATGGGATTGGCCCTATCCTCAAGGAAGCTTCCATGAGAGGTGTGTTACACTAAAAATTTTCATCCTGAAATTCTGCTATGGGTATGAGCTCATTATAACTCATACTTCCCCCTTTTGCAAGTCTAACATATCAGTTCTTCATGTCAAGCCTTGAAAATCAGAGAAAAGTTCCTAAAAATCTCCTAAACTTTGGTATCGCACTTTCTCTATACATTGCCTGCGGGCCCACACCTAATGTTCAGCTATCATGCGGACCAAAACCAAACTTTCTATGTGTTATAGGTGCGGACTCCTGTAAAACTAAAAAAGGCGAGAAAGTAAAGTTAAAAAGTTGATTTGAGATTAATTCTAGAAGATTCTATACGAGAATTTTCGGGAATGAGTACGCTTTGATAAGGTACATGTATCCCTTACCTTATGGAGCTAAACCCTTGATGTGAGGAGCTTATCCATTTGAAGGAGGATTCTATCCCTTCATATTTGGAACAGAAAAACCTACTCTTTTACACTATAAAAAGAGGTATTGGGTAGCCTCAAAGGGAGTTGAAGCTTTAGAATATTTGAGGATAAGTGTTTTTGAGATTCAGACTCAGTTAAGCAAGACTTTTGTGAGGAGAGATTACATACCTCTATTTGTCTTGATTGAAAGAGTGTAGAGCTTGTCAAAGTAGAGGAGACTCCTGCTTCGGACCCCGGGAAGGCCTGTGCAACATCAAGGCTCAGGTTGTAAGGTTTTCCTTCTTTTGAAATTAATACAAATATACTCATTTTTCTCAATAATCTGTTTGTTAATGGTTTATTTCATAGATTCCTTGATCACTATGATAAGCATGGTTTATGATGATGTCTATACAGGTGCTATGTAATACTTTTCTTGTTTGTGACTGCAGGTTTACAAACGAAACTCCTTCAAGCGCGCGAAGGATAACAACAACTTCAAACAAGCATTGGACATAAGGTAGGTCTTTTAACACCTATATAGAGCTTTTCATATATCATATATGCTTATAGAAAGATTAGTCTATTTGGCTATTTGTTGCTAGATACTTTTAGTACTAGGGAGATCGGTCTTGTCTGCAAGAATGATTTATCCGTCCAACAAATTGGCGACTCTGCTGGGGATGAACTTGTGTTTTTTGGTTCTCTTTTATTTTGATTCGAGGAAACATTTTTCTTAGTTTTTGATTGATAGAAATTTGCCTGGGTAGTTTAGGTTTTCTCTGTTTTAGAAAATTTTCAAATATTTAGTGTTTTTCTCTAATTTTTTCTGGGACTGCACTCTGTCTTCTTTTGACAGTGCGGGCAGTTTCGCATCTTCTTTTAGTAAACAATGCGGTACCGCACCTGGTACTTCTGGAAGCCTGTGGACCCTGTTTAAATTTTAGAAAAACTCTAGATTTCTTTCTTTAGTTTATCTTTATTTTGATTTAGTATTTTTTATTTCTGCCCAGATTGATTACTCTTTCTGCCAAAAACTTTCTATGAATTAATTCCAACAGTGTTGATATTTTGATGATTTTCTAGAAGACTTTGCATTTTGGATTGCATTTCACTTGGTCTTTGTAGCGATTTGAAGCATTTGAAATTTTGAAATACCTCAGATTACATTGGTTTTCTTGTCTTTTTGCTGAATCTGACCTGCTTGTGAAATCATCCTTTATTGAGAAATAGAGCTACTTGTTTCTTTGCAGATCTTCGAAAAAGAACTTTGTTATTAGTTTTTGAATTTCATTTTTATAAAACATAATTGAGTGTTTTTGATCTGTTTGTTATTCTGCATGAATAGATCCTTAGCTTGCTGAACAAATAAGTAAAACATTCTTCAAAAAATCTTAAAGCTTTTATTCATTTAGATTGTTTAAAAAAAATTTAGATCTAAAGATTAGTTTTGTAGTTTTGCGTGCGAATTAGTAGATCTCAAAATTAGTTTTGTAGTTTTGAGTGCTTTTTAGAAATTTTTAGATCTCTTTTCAAGGAAAATTGTTTTTGTAGCTACAAGTTTTGAAAGAAAAGGGATTTCGTTGTGAGCTTCAATCATTTATTGGAAAAGACAAAAATATTTTCTTTCAATCATTCTTTATGTTTAAAGGAAGAATTGTTTATTAAAAGGGTTGTATTCTCCAACTCTTTCTTTAGATAGAAGTTCATTGAAAGAAAAAGAATTGATTATCATTCTTAGGTGCATTTTTAGTGTTTTTGGAAATCGAGTCTTCACACCACCAAAGTTTCATTTCCGCACCCATTGACTTAAGAAACAGCTCTCAAAAGTAACGCTTAATTAAAATTCATCTAGTAATCTTTTTATTTTCTATGGCTCTTATCACCAACATAGCTTAGGCTAGTATCTTGGAATAGGGAGTAATTAACTCTCCAAGATAGTAAAAACAAACAAGTAGACAAATCGTGCAGTAGGAAGAAATTCCAATTGTTGCATATATGCTCTGGGAAGCTCCTCTTAAAGGAGTCAAGCACGAGATCATATTTGAACCAGTGAGGTAATCAATCCTTCCTCATTGGGAACGATAGAAGATATACACGTATTAACAACGGTAAACCTCGGATAGACCATTGTCGAGGAGCCTGGGGTCACTTGTTGGTATACCTTGGATTATTTCAAGGAGCCTTCAAGGGGATTGAGCTTTGTTACTCTGCCCTTGCGTGTGTGTCGGATCGTAGACTGTTCCCCCAGGTATATTTGTTTCTGTTGGTAACCTTAGAGGCCATAATCTTTAGGATTATTTCCTAAGGTGACGGTGGAGGGAAGATCCCACTGTACCTGGAGCAGATGTCGGCTAGACTCACTTGGACTCTCCGGAGGGTTATCTTCACTTGAGATTGTATAGTGGAGAAACTTGCACCGGTCTGTTTCATTAAGCAGGTTTTCAGGGTAACTGTTCCAACCGCCCTTTTCGTATTAAATTTCTAATAAGTTGGATTTCATCACCAACTAGTGTTTTTAGTACAGAAAGTTACTGTTTGTGTGTGGTTTGAACTCTTAGATTATTTAAGTGTGTGATTCAACTCTTTGTTTCTTTAGAGACTTTAGGTGTTTTCATTGAAATTTTCTTTGTTTGCGTGTGATTAATTAATTTTTAATCGTGGCGGACTTGCCGAGACAATCCTGGAGACTATAAGGGAAACCCCTTGAATATACACCAAGTCAGCTTGAAGGGTTCGTGCTCTGGTATCATCTAGCAGCGGTAGGATTAGATCAACAAAATTGGAACTTCATCCATTGTAGTTCATCCTAATTATCAAACACCCACAACAGAATACATTCAAGAGCCGATTTCATTTTCTAAAGTTACTGGTAATATTTCTCCTTCCAGTGAACTAATTGATGATCCTGAAATATCTGAACCTGAAACTAAACCTTCTGTTTTGGAAACATCCTCAGGATTTATTTCACCAACTTCTAGCGATCTTGGTTCACCTAGGGTAAGAAATATCATCACTGACGATCTTCCAGCTGGTCTTATTTCTATTGAAAAACGTACTAATCCAGAAGAAGATATATCTCTTCCCGACTCCCCTCAGTCTTTAAATCTTAGGGAGCGTGAATCTATTTTCTACAGCCCTATTCGAACTAGTGCTTGGTATCTATCCTTAACAATTTTTTTATAAAATCCAGGTCTTGCTTTTCATCCACCTCAAGTTCCATTTCATCCTACACCCAGAGGTTACTATCTGCCATCCATTATGGCAGGAGAGTCATCCATGTTTTCCCAGACTCCGGAATCATTTTTACACGGTGGTCCTCCTATTCCTTCAGGATACCAGGCTCTATCTGGTACTTTCTCGGGAGCAGCTCCTCAACCCATTGAAAATGTGTTATCATCTGGTCTTAATGGTCTTAAAATTGAAACGTCGAATGCAGAGAAAATTTTTATGATGTCTGGTAATTTTCCCAATCCTCAACCATAAGGCAGTCAGTTACCGCCTGGGGGGCAACCTCAAGGAAATTCATTACCGCCTGGGGGGAAACCTCAGGGTAGTCAATTACCGCCTGGGGGGCAACCTTCAAGTAGTCAATTACCACCTGGAGGGCAACCTCAAGGTAGTCAGTTAACACCCGGGGCACAACCTCAAGGTAGATTTTTCCCAGGACAAACTATGGAATCATATTATTTTGGGGGACAACCCCAAGGACAGTACATACCTCAAGGGTATCAACCTTCAGGACAGTACATACCTCAAGGTCAACCCCAAACTCAATATGCTCCTCAGGGTCCTTATCAACCCCAGCTTCAGTACGCGCCTCAGGGTTATCAACCTCAAGGTCAGTACCCAATTCAAGGTTACCAACAGCCTTCTGGTCAACCATCTATTCAAGGAGCCGGAAATTTACCTCTTAATTATCAACCCTACATTCAACCAGGTTATGGTCCTTATGTTCAACCTTCTGCGGGACAATACCCCGGAATGATGGTGTGGGATCCATCCCAATATCAACAGCCTATGCAGCCTAATGTGCAGTTGCCTTATCAGCCTGGATAGCCTTTAATTTCTGGTCCAACCCAGCAACCTGTCCAGCCAGCTATTCAAACTCCTGCACCTAGTTCTGTTCAGCAGGCTGGGCCTATTTCACCTCAGACTCCGCCACAAACTGCTGCAACCGCTGCAACGACTATCCAACCTGCAACACCTATTTCTGGAGTATCTGTAACCCCGAGTTCGGCTATCGCTGTATCCGTGAAAATCCCTCAAGTCTCTGTACCTCAGTCAGGACCTTCAGTTCAGACTTCGGTTCAGATACCTGCAGGACAAACCAGTACAAGTACAGTTGTCACAAGTCAACCGCAATTCACATATCAACCGTACCAGGGACAGCCGCAATTCGGTCCCTATACACAAAATCCAAACTATCAGTATCAACCGTACCCTGGCTATACTTATCAACAGCCTCAACAACCCCAGTTTGGTACGATTAATCCTGGTTATCCGGGAGGTTACACAATTCCTAATGCAAATCCGATTCCCAGCTATCTTGGGTATCCACCTCCTGGAACTGCTTTGGCTACTCAAGGTTTTCATGATCCTAACTGTCAATTACCATTTATAGAAACTTTAGATTTACCTGATTTGACGCGCCTTACGAATGATCCAATTTTCTATTATCAGAACTGGCCGCCAATGCCACATAAGTTTCCCAGTGATATACCAAAATTCGAAGGTAAGTCAGGAGAGGATCCATCAAATCACGTCATGACTTATCACCTCTGGTGTGCGTCTAATTCAATTATTGATGATTCGATTCGCTTACGCCTTTTCCAAAGAACTCTTATTGGTCTTGCAGCCAAATGGTACATCGAGTTACCACGAGGCTCATTTCATAACTTCAGTCAGTTAGCAACTGCCTTCTTGACTCATTTTCAGTTTCCAGTCAGATACGACAATGGCACAGAATTATTAACTTCGCTGAAACAATCCACGTCTATGTATATTTCTGATCATATCCATGAATGGTGACGTAGGAGACGTTTGGTGAAAGTTTATATTCTGGATCAAATTTTGGCGGAATGGTTTGTTAAATCATTGTTACCCAAGATTACTGAAGATGTAGCTAAGGCTAGTGTTGTTACTGAAGAGCAAGTAATTTCTCAAGCTCAGTACCTTGACCTCGTTTATACGCAGTCGGGTACTTTACATGAAAAAATCCCAGACCTTCCAAAACAAGGTCAAATAGCTGCTACTCCTTCAGGGTCTCATGCCACTGACGGTATGATTGGTACGGTCAATTCTAAAAGCAAGAAGAAATCTTCAAAGAATTCTTCTCCTATTATAACTTTACCTGATTCCCCGAAAGGAGAATCTTCCCCCGAAGTTTCTGCCGATATTCACGTCGTAGAAACATCTACGACCAAATCTAAAGTAAAAAGAAAGGGAAGAATAAAAAAAAAAAAATTCGAAAGAGAAAACTAATAAAAATGAATCCAATGACGAAAAACGTAAACCTTGCTATCCTTGTTTCATTTGTGAAAAGGATAATTTCATGAAAGAATGTCCATATCGAGCCAAAGTTACGAAATTCGTTAAAGGATCGCAACAACCTGTTGTCTTGAAGGATCCTTTTCCAATTCAAGATAGTAAGATGGTTGGTTCTACCTCGACTACTTTTGAAGAACCTATTATGATGATGTCTCATGTAAGGATTGCGACGCGATCGCAAGATTACGGTAGTAAGAATCCTATTGATGGTAAAGAAGCAGAATCTTCTAATGCAAACACATCAACAACACCTCCTATTTCTGGTCCGCTACAGATCGAAAAACAAAATCTAGACTTAATAATCAAACCGCTTTCTAAAGGTGTTCTTCGTAAATTAGCTTTCAATCCACATGTGAGAGCTGCTCAGAAGTACAACATTGTTGAAGACTTAGCTATTTCTCCTTCAGCAATGTCGGCTTTGGAAGTGTTGCAATCATGCCCAGCACAGCGTAAATTGCTTTTGTATGCTATAGGAGCTGTTGATATTCAGGATTCCAATCTTATAATCTTCGATTTAGAAAATAGTACACCTCATCTACCTCACCAAATGGCTTTCCAGGTTCCATTGTTAGTCAAAAACAGACCAATATTTCGGACTGTGATTGATGAGGGAGCTTCAACGTGTATTAAGTTGATTCAGTGTTGGAAATCACTTGGTTCTCCTACACTTAACCAATCTCCGACGATTCTTAAGGCTTTTTATGGTCGAGGTTTTCAAAATTTTGGTATTTTGCAAGATTTACCCATAGGGGTCGAAGGTAAATAGTAAATCTAGATGTGGAAGTGGTTGATGCCCCTCTAGATTACAACCTTCTCCTAGGTCGTAGTTGGTCTTATGCTATTACTGTTTTTGTTTCTTCAGTCTTTCGACTCATAAAATTTCCATATCAAGGAAATATCGTTACAATAGATCAGTTAACTTATTTCTCTTCCGACCCAGCCTCTACAAAAACAATCCAACACGTTGGTAAAATGGCGATCCCTTATAAGGATGTTGGAGTAGGATTGATTAAAGATTCTGGTTTACTAGGAACTTTTTCCTTTCCTCCTCCTAACGTATCACCTGTTGTTGCAAATATTCACATGATTTCATTAGACATTGTTATGTTTGATGATCCTTGGATCATACCTTCTGACTCCGAGTTAGATTCAATTGATGGCATGATGCCTTTGAGTCCATTTGAAATTGCATATCAGGCTGTACAGTCATTTTCCGACACCTCTTCAACCAGAAGTGATCCAATGAATGGAATCCATGAGGAGTCACTTTCTATATCTAGTTCAGCCACAACGACATTTCCTGAACTTGTTCATACTGATGAGAAAATTTGTGATTTTTTGTCTATTGACAATTTACCATGGGAAGATCTACATCACCGATCTTCGTTTTTACCTGAGCTAGATCATTTGGAAGATGATTTCGCTTCAATTTTTACTGCTGAATATGTTAAAGAACCACATAATCCTTTGCAAAATCCTAATTCTGAGTTAAATTTGGAAAATATATCTCGAACGGTTCGCATTGACATTTCAGTAAAACTAGGAATAATTGAAAACATTCATATAGGTGCTTGCTGTACGAAAGATGAAATTCAAACTTATAAAGCCCTATTTCAAGAATTTTGTGATGTGTTTGCCTGGTCCTATGAAGAAATGCCAGGAATTGATCCGTCAATCGTAGTACATGAAATTAAGACTTACCCAGATGTTAAACCTGTTCGTCAACGTTTATGTCAAATACATCCTAGAAAAGCTACTGCTATCAAAGCAGAAGTTGAAAAATTACTTCGTGCAGGTTTCATATATCCAATTCCCTTAACGGATTGGGTATCAAATATTGTTCCTGTGACTAAAAAACAAGGAACCATACGAGTATGTATCGATTATAGGGATATTAATCGAGCTTGTCCTAAAGACAATTATCCAACCCCCTATATCGATCAAATAATCGATGATTGTGCTGGCAGTGAAATTTTTTCTTTTATGGATGGCTTTTCGGGCTACAATCAAATAAACATACTCCCTGCTGATCAACCAAAAACAACTTTTATTTGTCCATGGGGAACGTTTGCTTATTGCAAACTACCCTTTGGATTAAAGAACGTTGGAGCAACTTTTCAACGGGCAATGTCTTACGCATTTCATGACATTAAACACATTGTGCAGCCTTACCTCGATGATTTACCTGCTCATTCGTTGCATAGGGTCGACCATCTCACTCATTTACGAGCCATCTTTATGAGATGTCGGCATTATCGAATTAGGCTAAATCCACACAAATGTGTTTTCTGTGTAGAATCGGGTCGTTTACTGGGATTTGTTGTTTCAAAAGCAGGCATTCGTGTCGATCCGTTGAAGGTTGAAGCTATTGTTAAATTGCCTCCTCCTTCGACTTTACGCCAACTCCAAAGTTTGCAAGGGAAAGAAAACTTTTTACGTCGATTCATTCCTAACTATGCCGAGCTTACAAAGGGTTTTACCAGATTGTTGAAACAGAACATTCCATTATTTTGGGATGAGATTGCTGATCGATCTTTTGATGCACTTAAACACGCGTTGACCCATTCACCGTTATTACATCCTCCCAATTACAATCAGGATTAATTTTTGTACCTCGCCTCTTCTCATTCCACTATTGGGATGGTGTTGGTTCAGGAAGATGAATCTCACAATGAACATGTGATTTACTATCTTAGTCGAAATTTTCATCCGACTGAGATCAAATACACACATGTGGAGAAATTGGCCTTGGCAGCTGTACAAGCTATCCAAAGATTTAGACATTACATTTTGTTATGCAAAACCACAGTAATTTCTAACTGTAACCCTATGATGTACATTTTAACCAAAAAATTGCTAGGGGGCAAGTATTCCAAATGGATAGTCATCCTACAGAAATTTGACTTGGAATTTGAAAAATCCAAGGCAAAGAAATCTTTGGTCTTTGCAGAACTAATGTGTGATTTCCCCTCTACTGATACTGAAACAGTGGCAGAGGAGTCCATTGCAGACGAATCTTTGTTTCTTATCAGTACTCTTGATCCATGGTATGGAGATATTATCGTTTATCTCCAAACCCAATCTTTTCGGCCTGAAATCTCACGATCTCAGCGACGGAAAATACATTTCCAATCCCAACAGTATAATATTATTGGTGATAAACTTTATCGTCGTGGAGCAGATTCTATTTTCCAACGTTGTCTTACTCATGATGAAGCTGAAAAGGTTTTAAATGATTGCCATTCTGGAGCATGTGGCGGTCATATGTCTGGGTATGCCACTGCCCAAAATATATTGCGCGCTGGTTATTTCTGGCCATCATTATTCAAAGATTTTATTTATGTGGTCCGGAAATGCCACAATTGTCAACTTTTTGATCGTAAAATGCGCGTGCCACCCGCTCCTCTTCACCCTATAATTGCTGTTGGTCCTTTCGCGAAATGGGGTATCGATTTTATTACATGTAACCCTCACTCGGCTGGGGGGCATGCATATATTATCTTAGCAGTAGATTATTTTACTAAGTGGGCCAAGGCGATGCCTACATTTTCGGTTGATGGCAAGACTGCTGCAACTTTCATATTTAATCACATAATTTCTAGGTTCGGTGTTCCTCAAGCCATTATTACAGATCATGGAAGTCATTTTTGGAATTTCATGATGACTGAACTGATAGATCAACTTGGCCTGCGTCACGATAGTTCCACTCCGTATTATCCACAAGCCAATGGTCTGGTTGAAGCCATCAATAAAGTTTTAGTCACCATGATCAAACGCATTATTGGTATTCACAAGACGAATTGGCATTCCATGTTATTTTCATCACTTTGGGCATATCGAACCTCGGTAAAAACATCAACTGGTTTCACTCCCTTTCAACTTGTTTACGGTTTGGAAGCTGTGTTGCCGATTGAATGCGAAATTCCGTCACTGAAATTAGCCATAGAATTACTCCCAGCTACGTCTGAAGAGGAGAAATGTTTCTTGTACTTGGCTCAACTAGATGAGAATCGACGAAATTCTGCAATAGCAAATGAGGCTCATGTTAAACGAATTAAAGCTCAGTATGATAGAAGTGTCACCCCTCGAAATTTTTCAGAAGGAGACCTAGTCTTACTTTATGATCAAGCCAACGATAAACTAGGGGCTGGGAAATTCGTGCCTATGTGGCATGGTCCTTTCATTGTCAAATGAAAGTTAGCAAAAGGAGCCTATGAGTTGATAGATTTTGACGGTGTCCCTTTGGATAAACCCAGAAATGGGCTTTATCTAAAGCGATATTATGCTTAAAACGTGGTGTGGAGATTTTTTATTAGATTAGATTTCTTTACTGCTGGTGTGTCTTAGTTTAGAAAGTGTGCCTAGTTTTAGAAGTGTGTTTTTATCACTTTTCCTGCTTATCTGAGTTTTACTCTTGATATTGCAGATGTCGACGTCTCTTCAAACCTACATTGGTTTTGTTGATGGTGCTTATCGTAGTACATGGAATATTTCTTCCGCAACTTGTGTTTGGTCAATTTAGTGTGTCCTAAATTGCTGCATTTAATTTGTCAATCCGGGATTCATAAGCTGATGAAATGCAACACACTATATGTGCAAGATAACCTATTTCTTAACTTTTAGTCGTTTTTGGTTTTCTAATATGAAATGGAAATTATAAAATGAAAACAAGTATGGTTATGTTTGTTCAAGGAAATGATATCCTCTATAATGATTTACCAACTTGAAACTTAAAAAGGAATTTGAAAATTACAATGACAAAACTTGGAAGGAAATGAAAATATCCTGCTAAAAATGAAAAGGTGTTGCTAGTCTAATGAATCAAAACAGTGAACTAGTGAGCATGAAACCAAACTATTCTTGCTGTTGTTTAAACACAAAATAAATTATGCTGAAAGAAATCCAAAAGCTGCAATAAATTAAATCTAAATCAATTTACATCAACTTGTCTTCTGATCCCTCATCATTAGTCCAGCTATGATTTTCGGAAGTAACCATAAACAACTTGAGTAACTGATATCTAACTTGCAGAAAGTAAACTAATATCAAACCATACATTCATAATTCAATCCCTCACCATCATTCCAGTTGTGGCTTTCGGAGGCAACTGAAGATGTCATGCACAATTTAATATATCTAGATTTGCAGAAAGGAAACTAATACCAAACTACACATTTCATAATACAATCCCTCACCATCAGTCCAGCTGTGGCTTTCGGAGGAAACTAAAGATGTCATGCACAATTTAATATATCTAAATTTGCAGAAATGAAACTAATACCAAAATACACATTTCATTATACAATCCCTCACCATCAGTCCAGCTGTGGCTTTCGGAGGTAACTGAAGATGTTATGAGCAGTTTAATATATCTAAATTTAACTACTGAAGCAAATAAGCAAAACTGAATTAAACAAAGCAATACTGAAATTAAACAGAAACTAAGAAAAACAAATTAGCAGCAGAACAATGTTAATTCCATGTCATTAGTCAAAAAGCTATGAAAATGCCTGGGCTGCCTATCTATAACCTGAAACAAGAACACTGATCAGTGATTAATAACATAAAACATGAAAGACAGAAGTGAAATGGAAAGCATGCAAGATTATAAACAAAAATGAAGCATATATACCATGAAAGATGCAATGTATAAACATGTGAATGGATTATGGCACAATGAGCTTTAAAGAAATAAAACAAGAACTATACACTAATGCACAAAACCTTAGCTGAGCAGGGGCCCTCTACACCAGCCTTGGCAACAATCTTCAAGTACGAATTATGTTGAAAAACAGAGTCTTCTTATATTAAAATGCAGTCATAACAGTAAGGTAGTATTACGGCACTAAGGCAGCGTAATTACATTACAGAGCAGACTAATAAAAGATAATAGAGACTAATCGAGACTAACTCTATATGCGTATGCAAACGCGTTATATATAACAAAAGAAATATAACTGTCTCCTAAAGTTTATGCTGGTGGAGAACACGTAGACCATTACGTCCACGAATCTAGGATCATGGCCGTATTGCAAAGTAAATCTATGAGAAGTGGATGTTTGAATTCGGCTATGGACACATGTATAGATGTCGACTTGTCCTCCGCAAGCTCAGAAACGGCCATATGAACCTTCACGTGACACGAAGCAGAGTCCTGTCACCGTGAGACTCTATGGTTGACTTCCATGTGGACGCCTTTGACCGCGGCTTCTTTAGATGAGTTTGCTCGAGCCAATAGGACACGAACCATGTCCACATCATTTCTGACTTGCCCATGTGGCTCGTTTTTCCTGTAGACACTTGTAACATAGAGTTTCACAAAATAGCTGCGGAAAGTTGCAGCAGCTGCAGAAAGTGGCAAGATTCCGCAGCTAAATGAACAAAATCTAAATCAAACAGCAGACACAAAAATATAGTTAAAAAACATGTTAGATGCTCTTTTGCAATTAATATACAATGATATTGACAACTTGAGAGGTTCAGGTGAGTGAAAAAGGTATAGAAAAGTGTATGGAAAAGATGCAGAATTGAGACTCAACATACCCCCACTGTGAAGGTGTTGCATGTCCTCATGCAACCAAAATTTTGATAATCCTTCCTCAGTTCATATTCCTTGACACTTCAGCCAGCACATCTAATCCTCTCCTCCTCTTCCTTGGAGCTGCCAATATTCTGGGTTTCTTCATTAAGCACCTAAATTTGATATTAACCAGTGCTCTGCTCAACTTCTGGCATTTCCTTTTCAATTTCTTGTTCTTCTTCTGCCATATTCCCAGATGTAGCATGGTATTATCATGGATGATTTTGTCCATTTTACCTTGTTCCTTCAATGTCTCATTTTCATTTTTGATGTGCCTATTTAAAAGCTCAAGCTCAAAGATTTCATGTTTTAGTGATTGGACTAAATCATCCTGTACTGTATGAGGCTGAATGGACGCAGTACTGGGACCTGTAGTTACCTTTTCCAAAGATTCTATATAGTCATATATTTCCTGCTGCTTGAGGTCTATTTCAGGTGTCATTTTTGTTGGGCTATTTCCAAAATGCCGTGAAGGAGAGTTATCTTCAAAATCTGGCTGAGGAGGGCTCACATCAACATTTTGCTGAGAATGGGATGGACTATGGTCAATGTCTGACTGTGAATGAAATGAACCAGGTTCACTAACTGACTAAGATGGACTATGGTCAGCTGGGGACTGTTCAGATGTTTCCTCTCCCAAATCAATGAAATGAGGACCCTTCATTTGCGTTTTCCTCAATTTCCCCTTAAGTATGCTGCTTCTTCTCACACGCTGTGGTACACTATCCTTTTGTTTTTGTTTTTCTTTCTCTGTCTTCTTGGGCATAGATGACTGTTTTTGAAGATAAACTAATCTTTCAGATAACACTTGATGATCTTCTTCTTCAGAAGAAGGGGTTTTATGTATAGCCTCAATAGTTTTTCTCTCTTTTGGTGTTATTGGCTTCTTACCCTTGATTTATTTCTTATTCCTCTTTGACAGTCTCTCTTCCCTATCAGTTCTTTCAATTGTAGTAGTAGGAGTATTTTGAATTTCATCAATTGTTCTTTTTCTCCTACTTCTTCTTGTTGTGCTACCTTCAGGAATTTCTTGAGTAGGAGTAATTTGGGTTTCATCATTTATTCTTTTTCTTCTACTCCTTCTTGTTGTAATACCTTCAGGAATTTCCTGAGGTTCCTCAAAGAAATTTCTAACCAGAAATTGTTCCCATTTGTCTTTCTTTTCCTTTAACTCCTTTTCAATCAAAATTTTTACAAGGCCGTGGTGATATAGATGGGGATCTACATCTCCTAAATGTTTCTGAACAGTGACGGACATTTTCTTCAAACTATTGAATAGAAAATATGGGAGATTGAGAGTTTGATTATCTAGAAAATTCATCAGTAACCTGGTATGGTACATATACATGGACCCAAAACAGCCTTCACATGTAATGAATTTCTGAACAACTAGCAACAAAGTAGCCCATTCCTCTTTCAATGCATGAACAGGAATTCCTCTTTTAAAAACAGTTATGTCCATACCTTGGTTTTGTAAGATTGTTCTCCATGCTTCATCACTGATGCTTTTATTCTTAAACCAATGCTCACCCTCCTAAAGAAGTTCCGTGGCTGTTGCTACAGATGCTTCATTAACCGGAAACTTAAGGTCTCCAACTTCTACTTCCAAGCCATTGAACGACCTTGCGAATGCCTTCGTCACTTCTTTATGATAACCTCTGAATTTCTGGATAAACCGTAGCCAATTTGCTTTCTTCAATATATCCCTTACTTGCGGATATCCCTCCATAAACTTAGGTCCTTCCGGCTCTGCTCTTAGCAATTTACCCATTTTATTTCTGCTCTTTACAAATTTGCCTGCGTGAGGGTTCAAATGGAAATAGAACGGTTGAATGCACGGAGATGAGCACAATGACTGTGGGTAAATGTCAGAGAGTGGTATACAGACTATAGCGTAGTAGAGAATGAAATGGAGTGAACAAAACAGAGAGGGGTTTTTATGAGCACAACAGAGATACGGCTGTGAGGTTAACAGAGTATAACACATCCGACAGTGTTTTGAATTTTGGTGTCTGCACAATAAATATGAGCACGTTTAAACAACGGCTATAGATTTATGCGGATGTAAGAGTCCGTGGTCAAATCAAATACGTATCATTGTCACCGGTGGAATATTGGAACATGAGTGAAGATCGGGGGTTTAATGATGGAACTGTTTGAGAATGAATGCGAGAGGATAATATGGAGATCGTGAAAGGTTATGGAATTGTCAATATAATCATTGCACATAATGGATAGAGCTTATGGTTCAGAACTATATAAAAATGTGTTTTTCAATGCTATTTGAAATAAATTTTATTCATACCTTTGGAATATTTGCCTTTTCCCTTGGTCTTCAACTAATTGCTCTTTATTGGTGTCTTGAATGCTCCATGTCTTCATTTTTTATCCTCTTACCTGCATTTTATTTCATGATTATGGAAATAACATCTGGCTGTACATTCTTTTGAAAACAGAGTTGTAGCTGCGGAATCTGCTTCTGGCTGCGGAAATTGGAGTCAGTTGCGGAAACAGATGTCAGCTGCGGAAACTGACACGGCTATTACTTAGATGAATGGAGATGAACAGATGACAAATGACCAGATGGAAATGGTCATGAAAAAGATTTTTATTGATGAAATGGAATGAAATGGATAAAATGAAGTGGAATGGAGTGAAATGAAGTGAAATGAAATGGAATGAAGTGGAATGGAATGGAGTGAATGGTCACAAAACTTGTGAAATGAAAGAGAGATTTTTTTTTTTTTGGAAAATATAGAGTGTCAGGTGTTCCTGATTTTCACCCTATATTTTCTGTATAAGACTGCCAATCAGTGATTGGTTTTCAGGCTTATACAATTTTATTTATTTATTTATTTATTTTAACTGAAAAAAAACAAAAGCTAGGCTGGTGGAGAAGAAGAATTCTTCTGTACCAGCCTGATTGTAGAACTTTCTTGAAACATTTTGACAAAATCCTCTTTTGAGAGTGGCTTATGATAAACTTTCAATCTATGGCCATTCAAAATAAGAGGAGTTTGAAACTCATCAATGGTCTTGATTCTTACCGCTCCATTGCTAAAGATTTTGTCAATCTCATATTGCCCAAGCCAATGAGTCTGAAATTTTCCTTGGAAATCTTTAAACTTGGAATCAAATAACAATGCCCAATCTCCTTCTTGAAACTTCTTCTCTTTGATGTACTTGTCATGCCATTTAGCTCTTTGATATTGAACTAGATTAGTTCTTAAAATTGCCTCTTGTCTGATCTCATCTAGCTCATTCAACTGCTCCATTCTATGCTTTTGGGCTTCTGATAAGTCCACCCCAACTGAACTGCTATCTTGAAGGTCTTGACTTGGAACTCAATGGGGAGCAAGACTTCTTTCCCATAAACAAGTTCATAGGGAGAATGTCCTGTTGTATTTCTCCATGTAGTTCTGTAGGCCCACAAGGCTTCAGAAAGCCTTTCCGCCCAATCTCTTCTGTGTAGATGAACAGTTTTGGTGATGATACTTTCAAGAACTTTGTTTGTAGACTCCACTTGACCATTTGCTTGCGGATGGTAAGGAGTAGATCTTCTGTGCTTGATTTTGTATTCTTCCATCAACTTCTCCACTAAGTTGGATGTGAATTAGCTTCCTTGATCTGTCACAATTTCTCTTGGAACACCAAAGCGAGTAAAAATATCCTCATAAAGAAAATGAACAACTGAATTTTCAGTAGCAGATACTAATGCTTTGGCTTCTACCCATTTATTAACATAATCAGTACAAACCAATATATACTTCTTTTGCTTAGATGGTAGATTAATAGGTCCAATGAAATCTAAAGCCCATTTTTCAAAGGGTTCAATGAGTACATGTGTTTGCAATGGCATTTCATTTGAAAGGGTAGGTTTCCCTACTCTTTGGCAGCTGTCACACCTTTTGACATATTGTTTTGCATCTTTGAAGAGGGAAGACCAATAATATCCTAAAGAGAGGATTTTATAGGCCGTCCTTTTGTCTGCAAAGTGTTCGCCGCATGGTTCATCATGACATGCCTTAAGAATATCAGGCATTTCATCTTCCCTGACACATCTTCTGATCACAAGATCTGGCCCTGTTTTAAACAATTCGTTAGAAATCCATGAATATTTTGAACTCTCCCGAATAATTTTTCGTTTTTCACTTGGAAATAAATGTGAAGGTAGTTTCCCTGTAACCAAATAGTTAGCAATATCTGCATACCAAGGAGTTTTAATAGTTACTGCAAACAAGTATTCATCAAGAAACTTATCCTCTACAGGAGAATCTTCTTTAGTATTCTGAATCCTAGACAAGAAATCAGCTACTGTATTCTGTTTTCCTGGTCTATCCAACACAGTAATATTGAATTCTTGCAAAAGTAAAAGCCATCTTGTCACTCTGCCATTAGTATCAGGTTTGTTCATTAAATATCTAATTGCAGAATGGTCAGTATGAATAAAAGTTTCATAGCCTGTTATGTAATGTCTAAACTTATTAATTGCATGAACAACAGCTAAAAACTCTTTTTCAGTCACAGTATAGTTCAACTCTGTGGGAGTCAAATTTTTACTCGTATAATAAATGGCATAAGGAACTAAATCTTTTTGACCCAACACAGCTCCTAGAGCTGTATCTGAAGCATCCGTAGAAATATGGAAAGGGAGTTTCCAATTTGGTCCTCTCAAGATAGGTGCTTCAGATATTCTTGTTTTCAAAGTTTCAAAAGCCGATTGACAATCAGGATCCCATTTAAATTCACAGTCTTTTGTAAGCAATTTGAAGAGTGGAGATGCAATTTTAGTGAAGTTTTCTATAAATCTTCTATAGTAACCAGTAAATCCTAGAAAACTTCTAACATCTCTTTGACAAATTGGAATAAGCAACTTGGAGATGACTTCAACTTTTGATCTATCAACCTTAATCCCATCTCCTGAAATATGATGTCCTAAAACAATCCCTTCAGTAAACATCATAAAGCATTTTTCATGGCTTAATGAAAGGTTTGTTTCTTTGCATCTTATAAGAACTTTTCCAAATTTTCTAATGCCTCTTCAAATGAATTACCATAAACTGTAAAATCATCCATATAAACCTCTACACAATCATGGATTAGATCAAAAAAAATTCCTAGTACTGCTCTTTGGAATGTTGCTGGTGCATTACATAACCCAAAAGGAAGCACTCGGTAGGCAAAAGTTCCCCATGGACAAGTAAAGGTGGTCTTATCTTGATCTTCAGGTGCTACCTGAATTTGATTATAGCCACTAAAACCATCCAAAAATGAAAAGTACTTTTTACCTGCTAATGTGTCTAATACCCGATCGATAAAAGGCAAAGGAAAGTGATCCTTCAAAGTTGCTTTGTTCAATTCCCTGTAATCAATGCATACCCTCCATTTACCATTCTTTTTAGGTACTATAACCAAAGGAGAAACCCATCGGCTATCTGAAATTGGATAAATGAAGTTTACATTGAGTAATTTTTGGAGCTCTTCTTTCACTATCTCCTTAAGATTTGGATTCATCCTTCTTTGAGGTTGTCTAATTGGTCTACTGTTTTCCTCAATATAGATATGATGGATGCAAGTCTTAGGATCAATACCTTTCATGTCAGTATACTCCCATGCAAATGCAGTAGAATGTTTTTGCAAGATTTTGATTAGTTCTTCTTGTTGTGAATTTTCCAAATGTTTGTTGATATTCAATGTTTTCCCTGGAAAAATCTCAATGGTAGAACTACCAAACTCTTCCATAGAGTAAAGAGACATTTGTCTTGATGATAAATATTCTATGTCAGATTCCAACTGAAATTGTGTGGGGTCATATTCTGAAGATGTCTCAAAATTTTCTAATGTGTTCATAATTTGACTATCCTCACTGATTTCAGAAATGGTAAAGACAGGTTATATAATGTCCTCATCATTGACCCATTCATTGTCTCCTACTTCTGTGATTGCTTTTGCTGGAGGATACAAATTGAATTTCTTTGTCGAATTACCATTGGAAATGTACATGTCCCCAGATCTACAACTAATAAAAGCATCAGCTGTGGCTAGCCAAGGTCTTCCTAAGATAAGTGGATGCCCTCCTAGATTACTCTTGGGAGTCAAAATCATAAAATCTACTGGATATTCCCAAGAATATAAGGAGACTGAAATATCTTCTAATACACCATCTGGTTTAATAACTGATCGATCTGCAAGTTGCAGTAGAGTAGGTGTAAAAAGAAGGTTAGGAAGTTTTAGCTGGTCCATAGTCTATCTACTCATAATGTTGATAGCAGCCCCTAAGTCAATCAATGTGTTTGGAATTTCTATCCCATTTATATGTGTCTTGACAATTGGACTTCCTGGATCTACATACTTCTGCATGGTAATTTTTTCCCATCATAATATCTGCAATCTTTCCTACCAGGTGGATTCTTCTTGTGTCTTTTAGTTTCCTTCCTGGTCTTTTGAAACTCAACTCCTTTATTGTTTTTGTTAGAATAGGAATCTCTCGAATGGCTTGTAGCAAGGGAATATTGATACAAACATTCTTCAATTCATCTAGAAAGTCATAGTTAGGCAACAAGATTTGTTTTTCCACCCCCTTGTCAATTTGTAGTCTTTCAGGAAAAGGAGGTGTAGATGAAGATGCAAGTTGCTCAACTATAGGAGTTGTGGGTGTTGACTTTTCTTTTTCTTTTTGAATGTTTGAATTTTGAAGAGATTCTTCCTTAGAACCCTTATTGACTTGAAGAGAGTCCTCCTCAGAGGTATCTTGCTCTTGAATATCTATAGAAGGTTTTTCTAAAACTCTACCAGATCTGAGTTGTACATCGTTGAGAGGAACAATCATATAGGTAGGAAATTGTTGTCCTTCTACCATGTAAGTATTCTAAGGATTCTTATTATTAGGATTTGGCAATGGCTGAGCTGGAAGTTGACTTGTCTTTTGTTGGTATGGGAGCATGAGTTGAGGATTTGGATTTTGTTGAGAAGGTTGTTGTTGTGGAAATGGCAATGAAAGTTGTGGATTTGGGTTTGGAAGTTGTGGAGCTTGTTGATTTTGAAAAGATGGAAGATATTGATAAAATTGAGCAAATCTCCCATAAGGATTTTGCATCCCTTGTACCCATGGCTGATATGAATTTTGATGTTGGGGCCAAGGTTGTTGCCAAGGATTCCAATTTGTTTGGGTTTGATAATTCATAGGGTTGTTAAACCCTTGAGTTTGTTGTCCCTGCCAAGGTCTCCTTGCGACAAAACAGAGAGATTCTACTGAATTTGGGTCTTCTTGAAAAACAGCTTTGAGTCCAGGAATTGAAGGACAATCCTTGATATCATGATTCTCTGAGAAAATCATACATGTTTCTACAACTTTTGCATCCAAGGGACATTCCCTTAAAGCATGTTTCTTCCTACATTTCGGACAAAAGATGGCTAGAGCATCTGTTTCTGCTTTCTGCTTGTTTTGGATTTTAAGGGTGTCTAGTTGTTCACTAAGGCTCCCTAAGATATCGGTTTTGAATTCATCAAGCATGTTACCAATCTCTGCCCTACTTACTGATCCAGTTGCAGATTTGTTAGCCCTAATAAGAGAAGGATCCCTAGGCCCTTTTCCTGTTTTAGATTTTCCTCTTGAGATATGGACACATAGTTCTGTTATGTCACAAAGTGGGAGTTGAGAAATGTCTCCTTTCCCCATAATGTTTAAAATATCTATCCATTCATCTCTAATGGCTTTTAATATGAGGGCTTTCAAGGTTTCATCATCTAAATTTCTCATCTTTTCTCTTTTCAAGTTGTATTGAAATCTTTCAAGTAAATCTTCCAAATTTTCATCTTCTTTTTGCATCATTTTGAATACCTCATCCTTGTGATTGGTGGGCATACAATAGTCCAAGTATCTATCCAGAAATGTTTGTTTCATATCATTCCAAGTCCTAATAGATTGGGTGGCTAATCCCATGAACCATTTCAAAGTAGCTCCCTTCAATGTTGAAGGAAACAGTTTGAGTTTTTGAGAGTCTTCCATATAGTCATAGGTTCGGCACACGACTTCAAACTCAAACAGAAATGTTTCAGGATCCTCACTTCGCAATTCATAAAAGTTGGGGAGGACAGATGGTGAGATATTTTTCATCGTTGTATGAGTTTCCTCATCAACTATAGGGAATCCAAACAAGTTGTCTCCTTCCCTATTTTGACCATTATTTCCTTCACCATTGTTGTCTCCATTGTTTCCTCCTCTTCTACCTCTACCTCTACCTCCATCTATTACTTCCTCTGCCATGATAGTTTCTTTAGAGTCCCTAAAGTCCTCTAGTTCTTCTACCAAGGGAGGATGAGAGAGAGTCTCTTTGTTTTCTAGATGGGATTTAGTAGGTGGTATAGGAGAATCCTCTAATTCAGCTGCTCCTTGGATTCCAAAAATCTTAAGGCTAGGGGTAGATGGTGGTGAATCTGGTCTATGCCTTGAAGAAGATGGAGTTGTGAAAATCGAACTCTTGGCTTTAGCTATAAACATTCCCCTAGAATCTCTTGCTCTATGCATGTCATTTTTTTATTTTTTATTTTTTTAAGAGTTGGGCTAATAATTCTCTTTCTGATCTTCCAGGTCACACTAGGTGCAAGAAGAGAGCATACTTAAGAAATTACTGAACCAATAACTCTCTTTTCTGATCCTCCAGATCACACTAGGTGCAAGAGGAGAGCATACTTCAAGAAGTTATCAAGTTTTCCCTTCTTTTATGATTTTGTGTTTTTTTTTTAAGAAATTGGCTACCTAGTTACACTTCCCCGGCAACGGCGCCAAAATGTTTGGTTAATTTAGTGTATCCTAAATTGCTGCATTTAATTTGTCAATCCGGGAATCGTAAGCTGATGAAGTGCGGCGCACTATATGTGCAAGATAACCTATTTCTTAACTTTTTTTCGTTTTTGGTTTTCTAAGATGAAATGGAAATTCTAAAATGAAAACAAGTATGGTTATGTTTGTTCAAGGAAATGATATCCTCTATAATGATTTACCAACTTGAAACTTAAAAAGGAATTTGAAAATTATAATGACAAAACTTGAAAGGAAATGAAAATGTGCTGCTGAAATGAAAAGATGTTGCTAGTCTAATGAATCAAAACAATGAACTAGTGAGCATGAAACCAAACTATTCTTGCTGCTGTCTAAACACAAAATAAATTATGCTGAAATAAATCCAAAAGTTGCAATAAAGTAAATCTAAATCAATTTACATCAACTTGTCTTCTGATCCCTCATCATTAGTCCAGCTATGATTTTCGGAAGTAACCATAAACAACTTGAGTAACTGATATCTAACTTGCAGAAAGTATACTAATATCAAACCATACATTCATAATTCAATCCCTCACCATCAGTCCAGCTGTGGCTTTCGGAGGCAACTGAAGATGTCATGCACAATTTAATATATCTAGATTTGCAGAAAGGAAACTAATACCAAACTACACATTTCATAATACAATCCCTCACCATCAGTCCAGCTGTGGCTTTCGGAGGCAACTGAAGATGTCATGCACAATTTAATATATCTAAATTTGCAGAAATGAAACTAATACCAAACTACACATTTCATTATACAATCCCTCACCATCAGTCCAGCTGTGGCTTTCGGAGATAACTGAAGATGTTATGAGCAGTTTAATATATCTAAATTTAACTACTGAAGCAAATAAGAAAAACTGAATTAAACAAAGCAATACTGAAATTAAACAGAAACTAAGAAAAACAAATTAGCAGCATAACAATGTTAATTCCATGTCATTAGTCAAAAAGCTATGAAAATGCCCGGGCTGCCTATCTATAACCTGAAACAAGAACACTGATCAGTGATTAATAACATAAAACATGAAAGACAGAAGTGAAATGGAAAGCATAAAAGTTTATAAACAGAAATGAAACATATATACTATGAAAGATGCAATGTATCAACATGTGAATGGATTATGGTACAATGAGCTTTTAAAGAAATAAAACAAGAACTATACACTAATGCACAAAACCTTAGCTGAGCAGGGGCCCTCTACACCAGCCTTGGCAACGATCTTCAAGTACGAATTAAGTTGGAAAACAGAGTCTTCTTATATTAAAAATACAGTCATAACAGTAAGGTAGTATTACGGCACTAAGGCAGCGTAATTACATTACAGAGAAGACTAATAAAAGATAACAGAGACTAATCGAGACTAACTCTATATGTGTATGCAAACGCGTTATATATAACAAAAGAAATATAATTGTCTCCTAAAGTTTATGCTGGTGGAGAACACATACACCATTACGTCCACGGATCTAGGATCATGGCCATATTGCAAAGTAAATCTATGAGAAGTGGATGTTTGAATTCGGTTATGGAGCCATGTACAGATGTCGACTTGTCCTCCGCAAGCTCAGAAACGGCCATATGAACCTTCACGTGACACGAAACAGAGTCCTGTCACCGTGAGACTCTATGGTTGACTTCCATGTGGACGCCTTTGACCGCGGCTTCTTTAGATGATTTTGCTCGAGCCAATAGGACACGAACCATGTCCACATCATTTCTGACCTGCCCATGTGGCTCGTTTTCCACAACAGGCCTTTTTGTAACATAGGATTTCACAAAATAGGTACGGAAGGATTAGGCGGTTTGTGGAAAATTAACTGAATTAGCGGCTAAATGAACAAAATCTAAATCAAACAGCAGACACAAAAATATAGTTAAAAACCATGTTAGATGCTCTTTTGCAATTAATATACAATGATATTGACAACTTGAGAGGTTCAGGTGAGTGAAAAAGGTATAGAAAAGTGTATGGAAAAGATGCAAAATTGAGACTCAACAGCTTGGCTTATTTATTCACCCTCTGACGAGTTAATATCCATGCATGGGGTAAGCCTTGGTCAAACAATGAATAACATTTTCGAGTATAGTGCAGTGATTGAGTTATTGTCTGAATCCATATCATTTGGAATTCGGAGTTTGATTGTTAGGTTGGATTCTGAACTTGTTGTATTACAGCTTAACAGGGTCTATACCATTAGGAATCCAGTGTTATTACAGTTATTTTTAAGAGTTCGTCTCTTGGAACGTGAATTTGATTATATCGAATATCAACATATTCCAAGACATTTAAATACATTTGCAGATGCAGTTGCGTCTAGTATGATAAATCAACACTTGCAATAATCAAAACAGTAAATAAAACAGCATCCATAACATGCACACAAATAGCCGGTAAATAGTGATATATCATGATATAGGAGTGTTTTCAAAAATATACATCGTCTGCGATCATAGGTTGGACACACCTTATGATCGGTAAAATGATAACACAAAAAGTCAAAATATGAGTCTACAACACGATCATCCCATCACTGATGGTGATCACGATAAGAGACCACTGCTCGGGCCACCCTACATAGGAACCTCCTAAAAGGTCCTGGAACACCAATCACGTATCTCTGTAATCTGAGTGGAATCTCATCTATGTCCGTCTCTTAAATATCTAGAGTCAGGCGCTCTAGGTGATGCTCTAAGTAAGACAAGATTTTCGCTGATCGGCCTGCTGGGGCTAGGGCTAGTGCAACTACAGCTGGTTGTCTTCTGTCATAAGGTTGGAGATGGGCTGGTCGCCGTGGGCCCACGTCTGCATTCAAAAATTTTGGTTATTAGCTTCAAAGACGATAAAAAAAAAAAAAAAAAAAAAAAAAATTAGAACTTAGAAATTGTTGAAAATGATTTTACCTGATTCATCCCACTGTTCCTCGGCTGGGAGAGTCATCTCTCGGTCGCTGCGGAAATCTATCCCGGCATATGGAAAGTCCTCTATGGTAAAAAATTGGCGATCCAGCCAACAAAAATATGAAGGAGGAAATCGAACAATTTTAGAGCCCTCAATACTGTGACGGGCCATCAGTGCGACCCAACGAGTCATCCTAGGTTCTCGAACTCGACCGACATCAACAGAAATACTCTGCGGAGCTAGCATGGGGATCCTCTCTAGAGAAAAGGTAACGAAAATGGATCCATATCCAAAGTTGTTTAGTTTACCATTCTTCGCTCTAGTCAATTGGCCTTTTATATTGGCCAACACAGCTTCGCACCAGTTGAAAATGGTGCCACGAAAACAGTCCACAGCAATACGCATTTGGGAACCGGTAGCCACATGCAGCGCAACACTCCCACACAGTCTGGTAACAGTAAATGCAATAAATTTCAACTCGGGACGGATGATGTTTTTTATGTCAATCCGTTTGTCCCTAGGGTTTGCCTGATCATTACAGAATTCTAGTTGAAGACTAGCGACAGACTGGCCACCTGGCCTAGTCCCAAACAAAGAAACTTATTCGCCCCTTTTGGACAAACCAGTCAGAAAATAAATATCCTCCAGCTCAATTTCGAGCCAGTGGCCACCAATAATGAAACACTAGTCCTGCACGTTCCACCTGTTTACCAGCCATGTCAGGAGGTCTACCTGTGCCCTCATGCCTTGGATGGCCCAGAATTTATATATACCGCATGCTTTTAATGCTTGCATTGTGGGAAAATGAAGCATTGCGGCATCATCCATGTCCTCATGTTCGCGTTCTCTCCAAATAAACATCTTGTTACTCCTACAATGCATAAAAACACAACTTAGAACAATCTAATTTGGAAATTTTTGGGCGGCAAATGAGAAAATTGAGTTTTAAATTTAAACGTGCGGGGACCGCACTTAGCCTTTATACACAGTGCGTAGAAACACACGCGCTCTGTGTGATGAGTGCGGACCCACGACTTTTTTCCATATAGAAAAAAGTCGGGGTCCGCAGGTCCCATGTGTCTCACCTGCGGACCCCCGCGGGCGAATTTTTAAACCATATTTTTCCCTAAAAATAAAATCTAAAGCCTAAAACTGAATTGTAAATGGATGAAATACAAGATTAAGAGGTCGTGGATTACCTGGGACTGACGGTTCTCGATTTCGCCAAACGGATTTTCCAGAATCTTCACAGGAACTTTCTTACCCAAAAGCTTTTACTTTTCACTCTGAAACTGAACAGTAAAAATGAAATTGAAAAAGTCCTTTTTATAAGATTTTTCGAATAGATGAATTTTTAATTTGTTTATTTTTCACTTTAAAAAGGGTATTTTTGAAAGCATTTTTACTTATCTTAAACAGGTATGTGTAATGTTTCAAGTTTTTGTGCAGAAATTGGAATTTTCAGGAAAACTGATCATTTTTCAACAAAGAGCATACTTTTATCACTTTTTCGAACTCTTTAAAAAATTCACGAAAAAGCGAAACATTGGAGTCCTCTTTTAAGCCCTTTTCAGACTCTCTAAACATGAAAAGATTGCTGAGTACTTGATTATTCGAACTCGTTAAAGTAAATGAATGATCATCCCTTCAGTATAAGTTTACCCCTTTTACGGACTGAAATGGAATATTTACGAAAAAGGTATACATTGACTAATTACGGTCAATAGAGTTCTCTCCCGCATTATTTTATCCTTTTTCGGGCTCGAGAGACTAAATTTACAAAAAAGTACACCCATGGAGTTTTCTTAATTTTTTTCTTCTGACTCCCTAAAATTGAAAAACACCGAGTTTCTCCTATACTGGACTCGTTAAAACTTAACAGTAAAGGACCTGTTCAATTTTTAAAACAGGAACGAACCACTCCTTCTTAGGGTTCGAATTTTAAACTAAGTTGGACTCATCCAAAGGATGAGCTTATAAACAAGCAAATGTTATCCTCCTCAAGCTTGTCAAAAATAAAGAAGTACTTTCCAGAAATGGTGGGGGAAAAGAGAGAAAAATGGGCGTGTTTTTTGTACTTTGATTTTTCGAAAATCCAGTCAACCACTCTTGAACATGACACTTTCATTCACCTGGGTTGGGAAATCCTTTGCCTAAACAGTTAATCAAACCTCATTGAAAATTTTCATCCGGTTTCTGGGTATTAGCTTTGAGTCAATTGTTACCAAGCCATCTGTAGTGTCGTTATGTGTTCAAGAGGAGAGTTCAAATAAACCATTCGTCTGAAAAATATCTGTCATCCATTTTGACTATCCCTGAGTCAGTCCTTGCCAATATATTTTCAAAACTTGATCTATGATTTCGTGTTGTGGGCTTTCCTACGACGAATCACTTTCTATCGACGACAACTCATTATCTAGGAAGTTGATCTAGAAATCATCAGTACCTTGGAATCTGCATGCCTTAATGGCAGGTTTCTTGCCTTCGACGACAGGTTGCATCATTGACCTTCGATCGAATGATTCCGTGAGATGTTCGACTTTAGCTCATTCATTCACATTTCATGGATTGTACTGAGTACTTTGAGAGCCATTGACATTACTGGTGGTTT
Source organism: Pinus albicaulis (assembly GCA_034641835.2). Lineage (NCBI taxonomy): Eukaryota > Viridiplantae > Streptophyta > Pinopsida > Pinales > Pinaceae > Pinus > Pinus albicaulis. The sequence continues at coordinate 1,141,902,850 of CM076580.1, forward strand.
CTCTCTCACTTGTTAACAGTTTACATCATTGACTGGTAATCAAGTGGTTTCTACCATGCTCGACTTCAACACATTTATTCACATGGATAGAATCGTACTAGTTCGAGATGCGGAAATCAAGACCCTGGATCTAGTTTCTACCATCCAGTCTACGAGGAATTTTGTTATCATTCATACAATAGATTATTTATAAACATATGGCTGCGTCCATACTGTGTATACACATGTCTATACTGTGATGTATTCAAAATCATTCCTGTATCAGAATAATTTAAGTTAGTTCTAGTTAGTTTTGATCTGAGTATGGGAATGCCTACCTCAGCGATGATATGATTACATATATATATTTTTCATTGAATGTTTTTATAGGTTCCGACTGGGGTGTCCACACAATGATCCTTGAAATGATAAATTACTACACTCTTCATATATGACAGACTTCAATTTCATCTATTCCAGACTTTGCACTTTAGGGGGCAATCTGTTACACTAAAAATTGTCATCCTGACATTCTGCTATGGGTATGAGCTCATTATAATTCATACTTCCTCCTTTTTCAATTCTAACATATCAGTTCCTCATATCAAGCCTTGAAAATCAGAGAAATGTTCCTAAAAATCTCCTAAACTTTGGTATCGCACTTTCTCTATACATTGCCTGCGGGCCCGCACCTAATGTTCGGCTATCCTGCGGTCCAAAACTGCACTTTCTATGTGTTATAGGTGCGGACTCCTGTAAAACTAAAAAAAGGTGAGAAATTAAAGTTAAAAAGTTGATTTGAGATTAATTCTAGAAGATTCTAGAAGAGAATTTTCGGGAATAAGTACGCTTTGATAAGGTACATGTATCCCTTACCTTATGGAGCTAACCCCTTGATGTGAAGAGCTTATCCCTTTGAAGGAGGATTCTATCCCTTCATATTTGGAACAGAAAAACCTCCTCTTTTCCATTATAAAAAGAGGCATTGGGTAGCCTCAGGAGTTGAAGCTTTAGAATATTTGAGGATAAGTGTTGTTGAGATTCGGGACTCGCCAAACAAGACTTTTGTTGATCCGAAATTTGTGAGAACAAACTATTTTCATGTCAGTAGATCACCCAGGGGCATTCACCGGATATTTGACCTTTACTAGAAAGGATGAATCCGGAGGCTACCTGGCCCTTCTACAGACTCTGCCTAAAGAAATAAAATGTAATCACAAAGATCTGATCAATGAAAGTATTTGTTTTAACTTCAAAGTATTCATTGATCCAACTTTAATGTGTGAATATGCAAGTATACATATTCTGCAAATGAAGTGTAGAGGTTTGATGATGAACTGATAAATTTTGTTCTCTGTTTAAACCTGCTTGGGAAAAGTTTGCTTATAAAAATTTACTGTTTAAAGGAGTTGAATCTGAAAATATGCAGCAAAATTATACAGTATGACAGCAAATAATTGTTTAAGCGGTTCACCCCTCTCTTGGGCTACCTCCGCTGGATCAAGCCTCCCAAAATGGGCTTGTCCTCTTGTATTAAAATGCTCAAAATGTGAATACAACTATATAGAAGCTTCAAATGGAAAAATACACTGCAAAAATAGATTCATAAGGCTCAAATCAGTATAAACTGACTAAAAAATCACCTTCATTGGATGAAGGTAGACCAAAACAGCTCTTCTTCCCTTACGCCCTGGTGGCTCCACAACCAAAACGTTGGTAAATTCTCTGTTAGAGCACCCTGATGGCTCTGCAAACACTCCCAACAGCTCCAGAATGTCGAAGAGACCCAGAATCAAAAAAATATTCGTCTAAAAAGGACTTTCCTAGCCAAAGTTATGGCTAACTGAAGTTGGCCCTTCAAAAGCTCCGCTAACTGTGGAGAACTGGAGTTAACTCCCAAGCAGTATAACGACCTCAATCTACGGCATGCACTAAATTTGGCTTTACGTTAATCGAAATATTAAATATCACATTTATGTGGTCACATGCAAACGGTTTTATATAAATGTTTTAACTCCGCTTGTTTGAAAAATTCACTCCACCGTAAACTGTTTTAATAACCCACTTTCACTTTAACCCACGTATGTTTGCATAAAAGAACCTTTGGTACGTGTCAAAATGGGGCTCAAACATTGCCTCCGCTGGACATTTAAAAACTTTTGGTTTAAAATAAACCCTTCTCATAAAATTTTGAATTTGATTTAATACTTTCAAACATTACGTTGCCCTTTATAAAAACTTTGGAATGGTGGTTTTAATTTATATATGTGTGGATTTAATAATATAATTTTAATAAGGTTTTTAAAATTAAATTAAAACATATATAAAATAATATAATATATGATTAATTAAAATCATATAAAATATTAATAAATATATAATTTTAATTTATCAATTAAACCTTAATAAAAATTAAAGATTTTCCCAACATATAAAATTAAAAACTTTTCTTTCAAAATTGAAAGTTATTGGGCAAATTCAAACTGAAATATCTCCTCCATACGGCAACGGATTTGAGTGTCGTTCATGGTGTTGGGATCGTATCGCCGAGCTCTTTCCAATCGATCTATTTCGGAGCAATTCTGAGCACTTTTATTTTTTAGCCTTTTTCCATGGCTTGGACTTGAGCTCTTGATCACACCTCCCAAATGAGAAGCTTTTGGTCCCCAAAAGCTCACTGAAATTCTGAAACTGAACTGTAGTATAGAAAATGAGAGAATAACAACATCCTCTTCTCTTCAGCCTTCAAAAATTTTCCTGAATTGCCAACTGTTCACATGGTGAATTTGCTGAATGAGCCATGTACTTGTGCCGAATCTTGACCAAATTTTCTTGCCATACTGAAACCAGCAATGACACTTGCTGAACTTTGTGCCCTCTTTGCTTGCATGCCTTTCCAACTCATGGAATCTTGCACTTCTTTGCACTGACACTTCGTTCTCTGCACCAAACGACACCAAAAGCATCTTGTGCAACATATGACATCAACAACCAGTTGACAATGAAATGTGCTATACAAATGACACACAAACTCTGTAACAAGTGTGCACACAACCGACACAAGTCGATAAACAACAAGATACATCTTGACAAACATATTTGTATGTATCATGTACAATGAACTATATACAGTTCGCTAATTACACATACAACCTCTATGTACATGTGCAACTTCAACTCTTCTTTTCAAATACCAACAAGTACATCATCCCAAAAACATGTGGGTGATCAAGAGCTGAACCAAAAGACATTGCTGCAACATAAGTGAGTATCAAACTCATCTTTTACACCTCCATGGTGAAATTTTGCAACAACTAATAAATTCCTTCAACTGAAACTTCTTATACATGCAATCTTGCATCAACTTTTCAACTGAAATACATGCATACCAATCTGAAATTTGCATGTACAAAATGAGTAATGACTTACTGCAATAATAAGTTAATCCACTTCTTACTAAGCCACCTCCATGGCGTCTTTTGCTGCAACTGCAATTCTTCATGTGAATCTTCCATTTCCACATCGATAATGGACTCCATAGATCCACTTGCGCCAAACTGTTTATCCCTTAGCTGCATGCGCTTTGGACGATTTGTTGGATGCAAAGTCCAACAATGAGAGACATCATGTCCCTTCCTTTGACAAACTGGGCAAATCTTAAGCATTTTCTAAGAAATTTCTCTTTGCCTCTTCTGCTTCCTATGTGCTTTCTTTTTCAACCAGCATCTTGAAGCAACATGGTTAACTCCACCACAAAATGTGCAACAAAATTTTCTTTCATTTGAACAAGAAAATTGATCATTCTTTGCTGAAACATAATCAAATTGATCATGTGAATGATTATACCTCTTTTGCTGCAATGAAGGTTTCAAACAATGGTAAGGAAGATTGCCATCATGACATTGAGAACTTGGGACAAAGGTTCTCTTTAAATTTGCATCACATTCTTGAATGCATGAGCTCAAAGCTTCACCATTAAGCTGCTCATAGCCAAGACCCATATTCTTGGGACGCTCCACAACACAAATAGGCTCAACAATGCCTTGTGCATGCTTGCCCAAACCTTTGCCTTCTTGATAGCCCATTTTCAACATTAATTTGGACCCAATACCTATTGTATGTTTTTCAAAAGAACCTACATACTTTTCAATGGAGGAACTTGAAGACAAGTTGGAACGATTATCCTTTTCCTCGAGAATTTTCTTGGACAAAGCTTCTTGAGCTTGAAGAAGCTACAACTCCATATCATGCAGTCTTTGAAGAATGGATTCTTTCTCTTCCTACATAGCTAGCAATTGTGCATGAAGCTTAACGCTTTCTCTTTGATCCTCAATGAGAATCTGCACCATGTCCTTCACCTTAAAAAACTCATTCTTCATGTCATCATTGAAGAATCTCATGAAGGAGGAAAATTCACTTGTAGAAGAAGATGACATATTTGTGGCTGATTCTAAGGCTATTGAGGATGAAATGGAAGGTGGATATAATGGCACTCTAGCCCTCCTTGGTTGAGGATTAAACTGTTCTCTAACCAATTGACCTTCCCCTCTTTGCAATTTCAGCCTAGTAAGCATCAAATTTTGCAGAATAACACAATTTACTTGCACAAATTTCACAAACTCTTAAGCAAAACCTTGAGCTCTGATACCAACCTGATCTGAAATTGTGAGAACAAACTATTTCTCATACAGAGATTGACTGTAGGGGCATTCACCGGATCTTTCACCTTTCAAAGAAAGGATGAATCCGGAGGCTACCTGGCCCTTCTACAGACTCTGCCTAAAGAAATAAAATGTAATCACAAAGATCCGATCAATGAAAGTATTTTTTTTAACTGCAAAGTATTCATTGATCCAACTTTAATGTGTGAATAGACAAGTATACATGTTCTGCAAATGAAGTGTAGTGGTTTGAAGATGAACTGATAAGTTTTGTTCACTGTTTAAACTAGTTTGGGAAAAGTTTGCTTATAAAAATTTACTGTTTACAAGAGCAGAATCTGAAAATATGCAGCAAAATTATACATTATGACAGTAAATAATTGTTTAAGCGGTTCACCCCTCTCTTGGGCTACCTCCGCTGGATCAAGCCTCCCAAAATGGGCTTGTCCTCTTTGATTAAATTGCTCAAAATGTGAATACAACTGTATAGAAGCCTCAAATGGAAAAATACACTGCAAAAATAGATTCAAAAGGCTCAAATCAGTATAAACTGACTAAAAAAATCACCTCCATTGGATGAAGGTAGACCAAAACAGCTCTTCTTCCCTTAGGCCCTTGTGGCTCCACGACCAAAAACGTTGGTAAATTCTCTGTTAGAACACCCTGATGGCTCTGCAAACACTCCCAACAGCTTCAGAATGTCCAAGAGACCCAGAATCAAAAAAAAATTCGTCCAAAAAGGACTTTCCTAGCCAAAATTATGGCTAACTGAAGTTGGCCCTTCAAAAGCTCCACTCACTGTGGAGAACTGGAGTTAACTCCAGTTAAAAGTGGCAACGACCCCCAAATCTGTCGGGCGCGCTCTAAATTCGGCGGACGGTTAACTGAAATATTAAATATCACATTTATGTGGTCACATGCAAACGGTTTTATATAAATGTTTTAACTCCGCTTGTTTGAAAAAATCCGCTCCACCGCAACGGTTTGAATAACCCATGTTCGCTTTAACCCACGTATACGTTGCCATGTTGAACCTTTGGTACGTGGGTTGCAACAGTTCAAACATTGCCCACGTGACATTTAAAAACATTAGGCTTGTGGGTTTTAAACCCTTCTCATAAAATTTTGAATTTGATTTAATACTTTCAAACATTACGTTGCCCTTTATAAAAACTTTGGAATGGTGGTTTTAATTTATATATGTGTGGATTTAATAATATAATTTTAATAAGGTTTTTAAAATTAAATTAAAACATATATAAAATAATATAATATATGATTAATTAAAATCATATAAAATATTAATAAATATATAATTTTAATTTATCAATTAAACCTTAATAAAAATTAAAGATTTTCCCAACAAATAAAATTAAAAACTTTTCTTTCAAAATTGAAAGTTATTGGGCAAATTCAAACTGCAATATCTCCTCCATACGACAACGGATTTGAGTGCCGTTCATGGCGTTTGGATCGTATCGCCGAGCTCTTTTCAGTCGATCTGTTTCGGAGCAATTCTGAGAACTTTCATTTTTTAGCCTTTTTCCATGGCTTGGACTTGAGCTCCTAATCATTTGTGAGGAGAGATTACATACCTCTATTTGTCTTGATTGAAAGAGTGTAGAGCTTTTCAAAGTAGAGGAGACTCCTGGCATCATTTGAGGAAGACTTTGTGCAACATCAAGGCTGGGTTGTAGGTTTTCTTCTTTGAGAGCTAACCCCACCGCAGAATGCTCTTTCATTTTCTGTGGGGTTGTTTATTAATGGTTTATTTCATAGATTCCTTGATCACTATGATAAGCATGGTTTATGATGATGTCTATACAGGTGCTATGTAATACTTTTCTTGTTTGTGATTCCAGGTTTAGAAGCGAAACTCCTTCAAGCGCGCGAAGGATAACAACAACTTCAAACAAGCACTGGACATAAGGTAGGTATTTTTAAAACCTATATAGAGCTTTTCATATATTATATATGCTTAGAGAAAGATTATTCTATTTGGTTGTTTGTTGTTAGATACTTTTAGTACTAGGGAGATCGGTCTTGTCTGAGATCGATTCTGGTTCGTCGTTATCATCGACAAGGTGGAAAACCACTTCCTCTACATGGAGATCCGGAGCCAAACCACCCAGCTCAAATTAGATACCAGTTTATGGATTGGTTAGGATGAAACTTCCGCCATTTATTTTTAAAAAACACTCCTTAAAATGGCTAGCGCAAGTGCGACTTTGAGACAGAGTGCCAATTGGCGCGCCCTATTTGAAGGATTTCCCCCATTGGCGCGGGTACTGAACTGGCTTCCCGCGCCAATGCAAAAAGGGGTGTTTTTAGGGTTTTTCACAAGGAGTTGTCTTCAGGGCAATGTAAGCTCATGTTCAGAGGGATGTCATGAAAGTGGTTTCAAGTCATGTCACTGCTCACAGGTCACGGAATGAGCCCTCGAATTGTGCGGGATGGGGAATTGCAGGGACGGTGACAAATTGTTGTGTAGCAGTGCCCCCTAAAGCATGAGGCCAAAGAGAGAGGGTGAAATGCTTTACGAAACGTGTCAAGCGAAAGCTCTGCTGATCTGAACCCGTAGAGAAGTACAACTGATATCTCAAATACATGATATATACGTGGTATGGGCGCAGCCATCCATAACAGATTATGTAATAATCCAGATCCGAGGCATGGACGCAGCCATCCAGTAAGGATCGGTAAATAGACTGAGGTATGGTCGCAGCCATCCAATCAGTGAGTCATATAACTAATCATCATAATCCACAAAATCGCAGCCTGGATTATAACAGGCAGAATCCAGGGTCTTGCGCTCCATCTCGACCCGAACAAAGTACAAGTTCAAGCATGTGAATAAGTGAGCTGAAGTCGAACATGCAAGAACATCGTCTAATTACCAGCCAATGATGAAAGTTGTTAATAGACGCGAGAGGTACCACCATTAATGCCAATAGTCCTCAAGGTACTACAGGTACAATCTACGGCATGTGAACAATGAGCTGACGTCGAACACCGGCAGAATCACTCGATCGGAGGCCAATGATGAAAACCTCACGTCGAATGCGAAGAACCTGCCATTGAGGCATGCAAGCTCCAAGATACTAGAAGAGAGTCTCTAGATCAGCTTCCTGGATAATGAGCTGAAGTCGACAGGAAGTGACCTTGATCGAAGGTGGGCCATAGTGTCTCCCACATCATCGACATGAGACAGAGGAACATAATTTCTTTGTGAATCACGATCAGATGAGAATCAGAGGAAGGTTGATACTTGCAGAGGTCAACTTCTCTTGAACATATGGTAGCACGACAGTGAGTTTGGCAGTATTTGACATCAACAGATCAGAGGTCATGGCGACGAGGCAAAAAGCATATGAGAGGTCAAAAAGGATCACCCAAACCCACGAAGGCAAGTGAAAAAATGAGATGAGATGTCCCCAACCCAACACGAATGTAGAGAAGTGCCATGTTCAAGAGCGACATACTGCCAACACGACAATGATGTTGGTTCTATTTTTCCCCACCATGCTTGGCAAGTACCTCTTTATTTTTACACAAGCTTGAAGAGGATACCATATGCTTGTCATATAAGTCCATCCTAGTACATTTAACGAGCCCTAGGAAGGAGGAACTTGGATACCGTCATTATGACTAAATCTAATGTCATCAGGGTTTAACGAGTCTGACAAAGGAAGAACTCGGCGTCTTTTCATGTTTAGAGAGTTTGAAAATACAGCGAAAAAGTAAACTCCAACGGTCCCTTTTCGTAAATAGTTTCTCAGGTCCGAAAAGGTAGAAAACAAAATCTGAGAAAACCTCCTAGTCGCAATAGGCTAGGGTATTCCTTTTTCATAAATAATCCATCCCAGCCTGAAAAAGGGGTAAACGTATACTGGGTAGATTTCGTTTCGCAGCCACTTTAACGAGATCGAAACGACAAGGGGCTCGGCAATCTTTTCATATTTAGAGAGTCAGAAAAGAGCTGAAAGATGACTCATCCTGGAGGAACGAGTGGTATAAAGGGTAGCTACAGGTTCCGGTGATGGTGGAACTGCTCAGAACAAGTAAAGGTTGAGAGGCTGGCTAACAAGACCACTCATCGCAGCAGTTCCTCAGGAATGGGTAAAATAACCAAGTGAAGGCATATGATCGGCCAAGCAGATAGTGACGATGGAGTGAGAAAACCAAGGCTCATATGGAAAAAACAGGTTGATAAAATGGCAATCACAAAAGGTAAAATGAGCAAGGTTTCATTTTTACACAAGCTTGAAATCAAGAAAATTTTCTTGAAGTTGGTTTCATTTTTACACAAGCTTGAAACAAAGATAAACTATGCTTGAAACCGGTTTCATTTTTACACAAGCTTGAAATGGAAACAAACTATGCTTGAAAAAGTAAGCATGCCCCCAGCATGGTGACTCAATTCGGAGTACCTCCCCAGCAGCTTCAATCCATATGAAAGGCGAGATGGAGTGAAGGTTCAGAATGCGAATCAAGAGAAAGACTAGGCCGAGATTTTTATGAGATCTCATCAAGGAACAGAATTGAACAGACGTGTTTCATTGTTTTAACGAGGTTGACACATTAAAAGAACTATCCTCGGGACACCCTTGTTTCATTTTTTAAGGAGCTTGACACAAGACAAGGAACTCTGCTTCGACAACCTTGTTTCATTTTTAAAGGAGCTTGACACAAGACAAGGAACTCTGCTCCAACAACCTTGTTTCATTTTTAAAGGAGCTTGACACAAGACAAGGAACTCTGCTCCAACAACCTTGTTTCATGGTTTAAGGAGCTTGGCACAAGACAAGGAACTCTGCTCTGACAACCTTGCTTCATTTTTTAAGGAGCTTGACACAAGACAAGGAACTCTGCTCCAACCAGCTTGTTTCATTTTTTAAGGAGCTTGACACAAGAAAATGAACTGTGCTCCGGTGACCTTGTTTCATTTTTTAAAGACCTTGACACAGGAAGGGAACCATGCTCTGACCGACCTCATCATAATGAACAAGAAGTCATCACTTCCAAGAGTTCCACTCGCGATGGAAGGGAAACAGCCTGGAAGTCAGGACCCAGTGCCCCCAGCACCTGATGCACAACAGCACTATCACTGAGTACAGGCACGGGGTAGGTAGCCACATAGTTGACCTGCGATGGGGCAGATAAAACGGGTGGATAAAAACCAGGAAGGGATGATGGCGGGCCAGCTGCCACATCAGGACCAAAGAACGAAAGCTGGTCAATGGTCACGAACCATCCTTCATGTGGAAAACAGACCACATGAAAAAGGGAGGAGACAAGTGCTCCCATGGCATAGGTGTAATTGTGCCCCAAGAGCAGATTGAAATCCAAGGGGGCCTGGAACAACCATCATGTCCATATGGATGGTTTTACCTCCCAAAGTAACAGGTAACCTTGGAAGGATCCCTAAGGGTTGACTCGTTCTTCTGTTAAATGCCAACAGATTCTGCGTAATAGGCGCAAGCGGCGGCGAGCCAAAAGCTTTCCAACTAGTCGAGGATGAAATAATAACAGACGCACCTTCATCTATAATGGTACTGGGTACGACCAAACCAAAGGCCTATACCATTATCTCGAAAGGCACATAAGACGGAAGGCGGTATCCTGCAAATCGACTCTAGTCAAAGGAAGCGGCCAAACTACTCGGAGGGGCTACCATCGAACCAAGATGGTCTTCCCCTGGTGTTACGGAAGAAGAAGGAGCATCCTCCACAACCTCCATCTCAAAGGCGGGAGGAGTATCCTCACAGGGACCTCCATCAGAATGAACAGAGGAGAGCGGCTTCTTGAGGTATAGGGACGGGGACCGTATTTCTCCAGTCAGAAATCAATATCAAGAAGAACATGGGGGGTGTGAGATCCTTCTCACGAGGAAAAGACACAGTGCCAGTAGACGGGCCGGCTCAAGCCGTCCCATGACCAGCGGTTGGTCGAGGATGGATTCGAATTTAATTCCGAGGAGCGGGATCGACCCGAGGATGACTCTTGACCAATCGTAGGATCAGGGTTGGTGGAGGACTCACGGAGAAAGTTGTTTGTAACCGGCTAGGAAAGGCAAGGTACGCTTGATCGAGTTGTCAAAAACTCTCTTGGCTTCATCCATGTACGGACAAAGGTGAATGGCATGGTGCCCTTCACACAACTTACAGGGATTGGTAATCTTACCCTGCTTCTTAGGAGCCTTACCGGCACCATTTGAAGATGTGCCCCCAACCTGACTCCCAGAAGCCAAAGGCAATGGCGGACAACCGTTGGACCATACTTCAAGCACCTTGGGAATGCCAGGGCAGTCTCGAAGAAGATGGTCTCTCGTGCACAACATGCAAGGGAACTTGACTTTTCGTGGAGGGTTGGAAGGTTTATCAAGAGGAGACTTCTCAGAAGCAATAGCCGCAGAACTAGCCTCTCCTTTATCGGACTTCTTCTTCTTTGTCTTCTTCTTCTTCTTCTTAGCCACCTGGTTACTCGAATCCAGACTTTCACCAGGCAAAGTAGAAGAGGAGGACGCAGAAACAGGCGAAGAAGGGGAGAGGTCCACCTTGGAATCAACATGATGTTGTTCATGTGGAGGAACTGATTGAACAGAAGCCGAGACATTCAGGACCACAAAGGTTGAAAACAACCAAACAGGCAACCCAACAGTTAACCTAGGAAGGGACAACGTTGCCATATAAGGAGCACCAAAATTTCCAAAAGGAGGAAAAGGACCAGGATTCCCATCAGAGGGGATTCCTTGGTTGGTGAACTCTGGAAAAGTTGCCATCAACAACCCAAAAACGCACACGGGCTAAAACCAAGGCACACAATCAAACGGCCAACAAGCAAGATCTAATAGGGCGTGTGATCGTAGGTGATTTATTTTACCACATGTAAACTTAGAAACTTCAACATTTCATGTTTTAAGAGTTGAGAAACGGATGAAAGGTGACTCTATCTCTTTCAGTTTTGAAGCAAGCGTGAAAGGACAAGCACTTGGTGATCCTTTCAAATTTAAAGAGTCAGGGAAGATCGAAATGACTACTCTGGTAATCTAGGCAAAGGGTGTACCAAATAACCATGAACTGCAATATACACCTTGGTTTCAAAATGAAAGAGAAATCAACCAAGGACTTAACGTACATGCAGAAAATCTCCCCGAATGCTGTGTCTGGTGTATCACGGGTATAGGGCGGCAGACTCAGCTTCCTATGGATAAAAGATGGCAACCTAGTGGGGTCTCCCTTTATATACGCGACGGTGCAGGGAGCACAAGTCCGTACTAGTGTTGTCTAAAGCCAAGAGGCGAACGACAGCTACTAGTTTTAACGACGTCGGAACACGTCTCTAGCCTAGACCTCTAAATATTTCGTTAATGTTTCAATGTTGCCTTAATGTAAATTGAATAAATTTTAATGTTTATCTTCAATTACGTTTCAGTTTTCAGGCCCTAGCGAATGTGATGAGAATCTCTAGTATGCAGCTATATGATAAAATAAATCTTTCCAATTCGATGAATGCTATCTAGTTAATGGAAGAGCTTCAAACAATGATGTGACATAAAACAACACTGCAAACGAAATCTTTTCCAAACTAGATGACTTTCACTATCCAAAAGTAATTTCAAACAATCAATGATGCAAACAATGCAATGTGATCTATGCAGAATCCTCTTTTTCGAAAACTATGCAATTGTAATCTATGCACAATTTCCTTTTTCCTTTTCAAATAATAAGAATGCACTCAATACATTTTTCGATGAAATGAGAATCTACTTAATGCATGCTTTCAATGAAAGAGAATGCACTCAAAGCGATTTTTAGCTTTCAATCATTAAACAATGTGATCTAAGTTCAATGATAAATCTCAAAATACTCTTCAATGCAATGTGATCTAATGCATTTTAACAAAAAGAACACTTTGAGACGAAAACTAAATAAACACAAATCTTCTTAATGAAGGATGAATGCAAAAGAGATGTAAACAAACACTAAGAATGCAATCATTGTTTCAAACACTTTGTCACGAAATCCTTCAAAAGGCGACAAGACATATGAGGTCAAACACAAAGAGGACTTCCAAAGCAAGAGATCAAAACAAGGCATTCATTCCCTTTTACATCAAGAAATCATGAAGAGAATACATTTCAAACAATGAGCAATGTAATCTATGCTCATACAGAGAAAAGATCGGAAGGGAAAGACACACTAGTGAAGGATTCGGGGAAAAAGTCTCAATTTTCACACACCCTGAAATTGGCCCGACTTTGTCATTGAAAACTAGCGCCAACTGGCGTGACTTGCTCACTGAAAAATAGCGTCAATTCCCAATTGGCGCGGGTTGATAACTGACAACAAGCACCAACGCCTGAAAATGAAGAAACAAAGAATTTCTCCCAACCAAGACCAGACTCACCACTTCAAGCAGGATCTAAAACAAACCCAGAAGCAAAGTACTGACCAAAAGAAACTTCTGAACAAGGGTAAACCCTAGCACCTACAGGAGATGGCGCGACTGTCTGGCTGTAATTCGTGCCAGACAGAGAATGGTGCGAGTGATGAACTCGCAACCTGCACCAACTGGCTCGACTGTCAGGGCTAACCTCGCGCCAATCAAGCCAACTATGAAAAGGTGAAAATTCGGAAAAGCAGAGGTCAGATCTGATCCTCTGGGGCTGAACCAAAAGCCAAACACAAAAAGAGCCAGCCAAAAGAGCCGATCAAACAAGCAGAATCGAGAAACAACCGAAAAGACAAGACAATACTCCAAGTGTTCAGTTCATAAACTAAACCGAAGATTGACTGAAGCAGTTTTGATCTAATTCGCTAATGCAGAGCAATAGCATTTCGAAGGCTATCTGGCTAACTTTAGGCTCCGTCTGTAGCTTATAAAATAGAACAACGACAAGCTAGAAGATCCCCAGTGGAGTCGCCAATTTTTTGTGGAGGTAAATCCCCTCTGCGGACAAAGGCGATCCCTACTAGCCCAGACCGGGTCTAGCAACAATCGTCACACGCTATAGTGCAGGTTCCTAATTGCAAATAAACCAACTAGTGATGAAGGCTTACCTAGAATCCAACGATGTCGCTTGTAGAGAAAGTAGCGCTTCCATTCCTTAGCTCTAACAGATCACAATCCTCATGATCTCCGTGATCGGACACCTGCACACGCAAGAAACAAAACAAACGCAAGCGTAAAATCCAGTATATGCAACTATATGTCAGTCAGAGAAGACATAACTCATCATCATAATCAACAACAGGATTGGAACCATAACCAATAGTCACTTATCATTAATCAATCAAAAAATAATACAACCATAGGTATGATGCTAAATTCTCCTTCGGAGGGTCGCCAGTGGAACACGTCTCGAAAAAGCCTGTTGGGGATGGGACAAACCTCTCTCTTCGGATGTGTTGACAATAATCTCCTTGCTTGGATTTGGCCTTAAAGGAATGAATCAAGGCTCTTGCAGCATAAGGCTCTGATGGCTCTTGGGAACTTGGAGACTAGCTTGCAAAGGAGATGAGCAAGCTTTTGTAGATGGAGGAAGGGGAGTTGGGATCCCTATAATCATGGGATTGGCCCTATCCTCAAGGAAGCTTCCATGAGAGGTGGTAAACCACTTCCTCTACATGGAGATCCGGAGCCAAACCTCCCAACTCAAATTAGATACTAGTTTATGGATTGGTTAGGACAAAACTTCCGCCATTTATTTTTAAAAAACACTCCTTAAAATGGCTGGCACGAGTGTGAATCTGAGACAAAGCGCCAATTGGCACACCCTCTTTGAAGGATTTCCCCCATTGGCGCGGGTAATGAACTGGCTTCCCATGCAAATGAAAAAAGGGGTGTTTTTAGGGTTTTTCACAAGGAGTTGTCTTCAGGGCAATGAAAGTACATGTTTAGGGGAATGCCATGAAAGTGTTTTCAAGTCATGTCACTGCTCACAGGTCACGGAATGAGCCCTCCAATTGTGCAGGATGGGGAATTGCAGGGACGGTGACAAATTGCTGTATAACAGCTCCTTTCCCGGGTTTGACATAAACCTTCTCAATACTCCCACTGAATGTGCAATTTCTGGTCTAGTACAGGCCATTGCATACTTCAGACTACCCACTTCACTTGCCTATGGAACACGGGACATATCCTCCTCTTCTTCTTGTGTCTTGGGACACTGTTCAACAGATAGATTTACACCTACAGGAATAGGAACATTCACCGGTTTACTATCCTGCATATTGAACCTCTGCAATATAGTCTCGATGCATATTTGTTGGTTTAATCCGTAATCCTAGCTTCGATCTCTCTTAATTTCCATGCCCAAAATATAGTTTGCAAAAGACCAAGATCCTTCATGTCGAATTTGGAGAACAAATGTCTTCAAATCTTGGATAATTTCTTTGTCATTTCCAATCAACAACATATCATCCACATACAAGACCAAATAAATAACATACCACCAATTAATTTAAAATAAACACAATGATCCTCCTTACTTCCGGTGAAGCCAAGTCCCCAGATATAGGTATCAAATTTTGATACCACATCCTTGTGATTGTTTTAACCCATACAAAGACTTCTTCAACCCGTATACGGGGCTCTTTCTTACCCTTCACCATAAAGCCTTCAGGTTGCTTCATGTAGATCTCCTCTTCTAGATCCCCGTGAATAAATGTTGTCTTCACATCCATCTATTCTATCTCAAAATCAAATGCAACAGCAACAGATAAAAGTAATCTAATAGAAGTAATTTTGGCAACAGGAGAAAAAATATCACCAAAATCAATTTCCGGCACTTGGGAATAACCTTTGCTACCAACCGAGCTTTGTATTTCTCCACCTTGCCTTCTACATTTATATTCTTCTTAAACACCCATTTTCTCCCAATGGGCTTCCTTCCAGCCGGCAACTCCACCAGATCCCATGCCTCATTTTTGTGCAAGGATGCCATTTCATCAACCATGGCCTCCTTCCAGAGTTTTCCATCCTTGGAATCTACTGCCTCCCTGACATTTCTGGGATCATCATCAGTTATAGTTAAGGCAAAACCTGAACAGAAAGCAGATGGACTATACCTTTCTGGTTGCCTTCTTTCCCGAACTGATCTTCTCAAAGCTAGAGTTTGTGGCTCTTCATCTTCTGAGTCTTCTTCTATTGTAGAGTCTGATTCATCCTCCTTTAGCTCAAACTCTATCTTCTCAGGTTCCTTTGGTAGGACTTCATGTTTAACAATATCTTTCACCTCTCTAAACACCACATCTCGGTTGTACACAACCTTCCTTGTTTCTGGGTTCCAAAGCTTGTAACCCTTTAAACCATCCTTATACCCAATAAAGATGCACCTTTCACATTTATTATCCAACTTGGTCCTTTTCTCCTTTGGAACATGTACATATGCATCACATCCAAATACCCTTAGATGTGAAAGAGAGGGTTTCTTACCAGTCCATACCTCATGTGGAGTCTTATCCTCCAACGCTGATGAAGGTGATCTATTAACTAAATAACATGCAGTCTCCACTACCTCTTCCCAGAATTCTTATTCTAACCCGTTACCACTGAGCATGCTTCTTTCCTTTTCCATCAGCATTCTGTTCATTCTTTCTGCAACTCCGTTTTGTTGAGGTTTGTATGGAGTAGTCTTCTGTCGTGCTATACCACACTTCTTATAGAACTCTTCAAATTCCTTCTTGCAGAACTCCTCACCATTATCTGTCCTCGACGCCTTTATCTTCTTCTCTGTCTGGTTTTCCACCAGAGCCTTAAATTCTTTAAATTTGTCAAAGACTTCAGATTTCTTCCTCAAGAAATATATCCATGTATTCCTTGAGAAGTCATCTATGAATGAAACATAGTACATAGACTTTCCCAGTGATGGAACTGACACAGGTATAAACACATCACTGTGCACAAGTTCTAATATCTTGTTCTCCCTCTTAGCACCAGAAGGAAAACTCACCCGATTCTGCTTCCCATATATACAATGTTCACATAAATCGAAATCCAAAGAGAAATTAGACATACCTTCTACCATACCATTTCTATGTAGTATCCGAAGGCCCTTTTCTCCAATATGTCCAAGCCTTTGATGCCATAGCATGGTCTTTTCTCCAGAGACAGCTAGGCTTTCCGCTCCACTTTCAGGAACCACATAACTATTACACCCATCAATAACAGTGCTACTTTGTAGCTTGTACAGAGTTCCAGTTCGAACTCCTCGCATTAATACCAGTGTTCCCCGCACCATCTTGCAGGCATCTTTCTCGAACACTGTTTTTACACCTGCATCATCCATCTTGCTTACAGAAATCAGATTTCTGGCCAATGTAGGAATATGAAGAACACCAGGAAGTGTTCTAATCCTTCCACCTTGCAACTTCAGCTTGACCTTTCCACGTCCGACGATTCTGGCCTTCTTATCATCCCCTAGGAAGACATCACCACCGTCATATTTCTCATACTCGCAGAACCACTCCCTATGGGGAGTGAAGTGAAAGGATGCACCTGAGTCAATCAACCATGACTCATGACTTACATGTGTATTTGAAGAAGAAGCCAAATACACATCCCCACCTTCATCCGAGGTGGTTTTTGCCTCTGCAGAAGGAGCATCATCAGATCCCTTTCCTTTCTCAGGAGCTTTAGATCTGCATTACTTTTTGTAGTGTCCTTCCTTTCCGCATTTCCAGCACACCTTTACAAACTTTCCAGGAGAT
This sequence comes from Pinus albicaulis, assembly GCA_034641835.2. NCBI lineage: Eukaryota > Viridiplantae > Streptophyta > Pinopsida > Pinales > Pinaceae > Pinus > Pinus albicaulis. Next base: position 1,141,920,203 of record CM076580.1, read on the forward strand.
TTAGATCTCCCACTCGAAACCTTATTCTTGTTTCTATTTTTGGACCTTCCTCGTACAGATAAGACATCTCCATTTTGACCGTCCATATTTCTCCGTCTCATTTCCTCCGACAGCAAGGCTAAGACAATGTCATCAAAAGTCAAGGTAGTTGTATTGCTACCTATTGCAATAACCAAAATGTCCCACGAGTCTAGTAGAGAACATAACAAACTGATGCACTTATCTTCATCTGAGATTATAATATCAACAAATGACAGCTAACTTACCACAGTATTGAAGACGTTCAGATGCTCTGTCACCGAGTCTCCATCCTTCATCCTTAGGTTATACAACTTTTTCCGCAGGAACAACTTATTTACCAAAGACTTAGATTGGTACAAAGTCCCAAGTTTTTCCCACAAATTCTTCATCGTAGCTTCTCCATATACATTCAACAATACTGAATCTGATACACACAACCGTATTGTTCTCTTAGCCTTCCGATCCAGTTTCTTCCAGTCTTCATCTGACATTGTCGTTGGTTTAGTACCTGGATCTACCGCGATCCACTGATCTTTATCCACCAGTAGATCCTCCATCTTGAGCTTCCACAACTCAAAACTTTGACCATTAAATTTCTCGATCTCTATCTTTCCGCCACTCGCCATCTTCTTTCACCGCAAGAATCGATCCCGCAGATCTCCCACTGAACAGGGTCTACCTCAGGCCCGAGCAAAAAACCCTCAGCAGCAAAGGCATCCCTTTGAAGCCGAAACAACTCTGATACCAAATGTAGGTTTTAACCCTGAACAGAAGTTATCTACACACGAATCTTATAACAGAAAATAAACAATAGCGAGAGCATAAAACATAAAATAGATAAACACAGAGATTTTCCCCTGGATCCCAAATCGGGACGACCAGCTTGATTTTTCAATATATTCCTTTTAGTGTTACAACGCATATATATACATGTCGAAGCATACATAAACCCCAATCCATTAACCTTGGATTAGAACATAACCGTAGTTCCCTTGACCGGATCTACAAAATACCAGGGGTCGAAAACCATCATACCCCAAAACCATGTGCAAACTCATGCACAAAACATGGGTGGGTCCACCTATGAGTGGGTCCGCACACCAAAAAAAATTTCGCTAGGGTGTTGCCCCGAACCCCAACAGTGGGGGCTGCCTTCCCCCTTGTGACCCCCCTGTTGCGCTCGGCGCAACGTACATCGCGTGGGGCTAGTCGTGGAAAGAATATAACACATACCCAACATTACTACCCAAATAGTAACAATTATATACACTCTAATTCAATAAAAGCATCACATTGTTGTTATAGAAGTAGATGATTACAACGTCCATAAAAACATGATCACAAATTTGAATAAGAGAAATCTATTGGGCCTCAAACCAAATACAATTAGTCAAATCCAAACGACTTAGATCCATAAACATAATTGAAAAAAATTAACTCCCATGCTTTTGATTAGATATTATATTTATTACAATTTTGTAAAATCTATACCATTTAAAAATGTTGAAATATATTGCTTAAAGATTTAGATAAACTATTTTATTTATATATAAGTGCATGTTCAAAACTTTAAGATACTTAACTTTGTTGTAATTATTATAAAAGAGTCTATGATAGTTTTTATCAATGGAAAATCTGTCAATTATAAAATCGGTCGATTATAATTTTAAAAAGAAACAAATAATATAAAATAGAATAATGATTAAATATGGATTGAAATTATCATCTTGACGATATTTCAATGAATATGTACCACCCATCTTATCAAATTTCACTATTGATGGGATGGAGTGAGGATAATTTATTACTGTTTAATCTTGGTGGGGAGGGATAGTGATGATGATTCTATTAACATGCACTTTATTGAAAACCATTCGCCAATAAGGTAACAGTATTGAATGGTTGATTCCGTCATTAACTCTGAGTGAGTTTGTTTGATGGAACGATCATAAGTTCGCTCAGATGCACTTTATTGGAACCAGCAGAGGAGGCAGAAGAAAATAATTCAATTTAATTACACTTTACACCTCAGTGCTTGACGAGCCAATCAAGCAACGTGCTGCTATTATTAACAAATCAGAAAAATTAAAATTATCACATCTGAGAGGGCTGGGGTTGAATATCTGTGAGCATATCTGTTAAAATCATGGTCACCATAGTTTAGTTTACCGTCTGTGATAGATAGTGATCATATGTTGTTAATCCAATCTTTAATATTAAATTATTGGTTTAAATTTTTTTATTTGGGTGTTATTTTTGTATATGATTATGATGTAGTGTCACTAAACACTGAATTTAAAATAAAAATAAATTAAATTAAAATTATCACATTACTATAATTATAGTTGAGGGGGTCACCGTTGGGTTGAATATTTGTGAGCATATCTGTTAAAATTATGGTCACCATAGTTTAATTTATTGTGTTTGTGATAGATAGTGATTAGATGTCTGGTTAAGTCTAGATGCTCATTCTACAATCCAGGGACATGTGTATGTCACGTTCTAAAAAAATAATAAAAATAATTTTTTCTCACGTAGACAAAATAAAACAAAATTAAATAATCATATAAATAAACAATTAAAAATCTATTAACAAAACCATTAACTCAGTAGTTAATATTTCACTTTTACTCTTCAAGTAATAAAATACAGAGATATAATTTAACAGAGAGAAAACATCTAATGTGAATTATGAGTAAAATATTATAATATGAATTAATATAAAATATCTCAATACATATGTTATGTAATTTTTATAACATTCAAAAATGCAATTTAAATAGCTAAAAATTACACATTATTTTTTGCACTTTAAAATAAGTTTGTAACAAAATAAATTTAATCTCTCGACTCATGTTAGATCTATGCTTTAAATAGATTTATGCTAATTAATCTAATCTTAAATATTAAATTATTGATTAATTTTTTTATTAAGTGTTATTTTTATATATGATTATAATGTAGTGTCATCAATATTAAATTAAAAAAACAAGAAAAACAATATAAAATTATCATAAGAGGACTGGGGCTGAATATTTGTGAGTTTATCGTGTTTATGGTAAATAATGACCAGATGTCTTGTTAATCTAATTTTAAATCTTAAATTATTAGCTTTTATTTAAGTGTTATTTTTCTAGATAACTTGTAGTATCACCAATATTGAATTTAAAAAAAAAACAAAATAACTGGCATCAGCCAATTATTTAAGTATTATTCTTACACGTCTGGCAGTTGTCATTCTTACCCATGGCCAATTACATAGGTGTCATTCTTACACATGGCCATGCTATAGCGTCACCAATAAAAAAAACTTAAAAAAAAACACACAAAACAACTGGCATCGACCAATTCGGCCGATCCAATGACGTTAAGGAACAGACACCTGAGACGGCTGGGTCAGAAAAGGATGAGCGAGCAACTGTGACGCTGTCCAGCGCAACCCGGCGTCTTTCTGCAGGCAGCAGCGGATGAAGCTCTGAAACTCCGGAGAAGCCGAGGGCGGTGGAGCGGGTGGTTCCCCATCGCATATCAGGTACATGAGCGTGGGCCAGTCGGGCTGGATGCCGGGCTCCAGGAAAGGCAACCGCCCAACATAGCATTCCAGGAGTGTAAGCCCGAGGCTCCATATATCCCCGGCGTACCCGTTGTAGCGCCCGTCGTTCTTACCGGGGTCAATTCTTTCAGGGCTCATGTACGCGTAGGTTCCGACGCAGGAATTGCAGGGATCTAACGTCCGCGATAGAATCCTGCTCACGCCGAAATCCGCGATCTTGACCTGGCGCGCGCTGTTGAGCAGAAGATTCGAAGGCTTGATGTCTCTGTGCACGATCTTGTGGGCGTGGAGATACTTGAGGCCGTGGAGAACCTGCCTGGCGACCGCGGCAAGAAAGGGCTCCGGCATCCGGCCGCACTTTTCGAGCGAGCCCCCGTCCATGTATTCCAGCACGAACTGGATCTCACCGCCCCGGTCATGGACGCCGTGGCACTTGACCACGTATAGGGAATCGGTTTTCCGCAGGATGTCCATCTCGCGAACGATCTGACGACGGGTGCAAAGATCGTGGTTTCCATGGACGACCTTGAGGGCGTACAGCATCTGGGTTCCCCTGTGCCGAACCTTGTACACCTTGCCCTCACTGCCGTAGCCCAGAATCCCCAGTTTCTCAAGCTCCGACGGGTTCAGTTCCGCTGCCACCGCCGGCGGCGGCAAGGGCAAGGGCAAGGGCAAGGGCACCGGAACGGCATTGAAGGCGAACGGCTCTTCGCGTGGAGGAATAGGGAGCCTCAGCCCTGGCGGCCTGTGGCTGCTCCGTCTCGATCGTTCACTCCCCGCGATTCGATCCTCTGACATGCTATTTCTTCCTTTCAAGATGGGGAAATTGGGAAATTAAATTAACAAATGGCAGGCAATGAAGTAGAAAGGCGCTTGTAAGCTCGACGTTTATTGCCGCCTTATGTATATATAATTAGAGAACGACATCCAGTCAAATTTGTGAAATTCAAGTAAATTTCTCTCAAATGCAGTACGATGGAAACTTCCGCGTTTGACCAGTTTCGGATCTTTGAAATATTTTAATGAGGCGTTTACGGGTGGTTGAGGTTTGATTACAATTTAATTTAATTTCGTGATAAAGACATTGATAAACATCGAATATTTAAGGTTTCAGTATAATTTAATTTAATTTCGTGATAAAGATATTGATAAATATTTAATATTTAATATTTATAAATTATTTAAAATTTTTCTTATAAATTAAATTAATTTGGTATGATTTTATTTTTTGGGATTCCACTGAGTTAAGTAAGTCATTTATTTATGATTATTTTCATTTATTTTATGAGAGGTGGATTTAATTGACTAATTTCTTATTACTTTTGAATAGTCTACTTAGCCCTCATTGCATCGAGTGATGCTCACATGGGTGAAGAAGTGAGACTGAAACTAGTGAAATGAATAGTATAGCGTCAATCAAACTCGGTAACAAGGACTTTTCGGGAGGTCACCCATCCCAGATCGCCTGGAAAGTCCTGGTTACGGGGTGTAAGCCTGAAAGTGATGATTGACACTATGTGATTCATTTCAATAGTTTCAATCTCACTAAAGGTAATAAGAAATTAGTGTGGACTATTCAAAGGTAATGAGAAATTAGTGAGTTACGACTACCTCTCATGAAAATAGTTATAGATGAACGACTTGTTTAACAAAATTGAATCCTAAAAAATGATATCTAATATAATGCTGTGAAAACCTCTCAATACTTAATTTGGTATGGTTTTTTAAAATAATTATATTTCATTGTTTATTTGACAATTATTGAGATAGAAAATAATGTATAAAACAAGAGATATGAGATTCAAATCCGCCAAAACAACTTGGTCTATAGAAAGACGAGAAGAGAAAATAGTAGCCTGTATAAGTATAGTGATGTAGACTAGAAGAGAAAGTAGTAGCATGTATAAGTATAGTGATGTAGACGAGAAGAGAAAGTAGTAGCCTGTAAAAATATAGTGATGTACTAAGTCCTAGCCATCAAAATCTACCTATCAAATATAGTGCTAACCATTATAATTAACCCATATTATACTAGGACAACTTTGACTATTGAAATCAACCCGTATCAAACAAGTACAAACCCCACAAACTTTAGCCATTAAAATCAATCCATATCACCAAAATACAAGTTAAACAAAATTTAACCATTAAATTCAATTAAACAAATACAAGCCCCAAAAACTTTAGCCATTAAAATCCACCCACAGAGAAATTACCAATTATAAAGACAAACTTTAGCCATTAGAATCAACCAAATAAATACAAGTCCCAAAAACCTTAGCCCCTAAAATCCACCCATGTCACAGGAATACCGGCCCAATTACCAATTATAAAAACAGCATTAATACGATTCACCATGATCATGCTTCACCTTAATTTATTTATTTTTTATTTGGTATTATTTGTTTATTTTCTAAAAGTTTTCCTTATTAATAATATTATATCAAATAATTATATATTCTAGTTAATAACACTATATCAACATTATATATTCTAGTTAATAAGAACATAACTACGATCCACCATGATCATGTGTCACCTTAATTTATTTATTTTTTGCTAATGTTATTTGGTATGGTTTGTTTATTGTCCACGGGTTTTCCTCATTAATAACATATTATTATTTTTAATTATTTTTAAATAAAAAATGTAATTTATTTAATCAATATTACACTCATGCGTAGGACATCATTCCTAAATGCTTTGCAGACACGCAAAAACTTTTCAAATACTTAGTGTATATTAACTTATCAAATACAACGATTATTGCCATACTTTTCTCAGTAATATATATATTTTTTAAAAGAGGTTAACGAAAACATGTGCAAAAAGATTAGAATAAGCTATCACAATGGAAAATTGGAACGTGATGTAGGATATCATTTATTTTAATTTTTAAAATGCAGATAGTTAAAAAAATAAACAAAATTAGTTTACAATTTTATAATAATTTATTAATGTTTAAAAATTTAAATATATTAAAATAATTTAAAAATATTTAAAATTAAAATACTTAAATATATTAAAATAATTAAAAATAATAATAATTTATGTAATATAATTTATAAATACATTGGTAAGTTGATAAATACATGTATGTATATCCGATGAGATTAGAGAAAGCATGTGGAAGGGATTATAGTAAGACATGGATTTAGAAAATTAAGAAATCGATATGCAATGTATTTACATGATTCCACGTGATCATGGTCAAATTGAAATTCCATTTTGAGTGCGTTTGGAATCATCTGTTCACGGTTTAGGTGAGATTTTATTTAATTTTTATGTTAGATAATTATGAAATTGATTAATAGTATTTAAAATTGGAAAAATAAAAAATTAATTAATAAATAATTTAAAATAATTAAATTATATATCTATATATATATATATATATATATATATATATATATAAACAGGTCGATACGCTTGTGACTATCCATGAATTTCGTACAAATTAATGACCTTTTATGCGCAACAAACACCACTGAGTTGACAAGTAAAAATGAATTGATGAAATGCGTTGGAAATATATTTTTAATGTGATTATCTATATATATATATATGAGAAAATGAATTGATGATTTGACTACTAAATAAGTAATTTCACTTAGTTGATATTAAAGATGAAACTATATATATATTTGAATATTCTTTCAAGTAAAGTTGATATATGTTTTAATACCAAACACTCAGAGTTGGCAATCTAGAGTCCATAGATTGTCACAATGGATAAAAGTATGTTTATATTTATTTCGCTTTTATTTAAAATTATATTACATTAAGAAAAGCTTATAGATTTTTAAAGATTTAATTTATATGTGAACCATCGCAGGGTATATTATTATAAAAGTTTTGAAATGAGATATAAGTTTCGTAGAATTTTATATATTAATTTGTAAAATATTTGTTAAGTGAAAGTAATATTTTTTTTTTTACTTACAAACTTAATCAAATCAAATTTAAGAGAAATTTTAAAAAGATTTAAAATTTATATATAATATAACAGAGTAATTTATTTAGTTCTTTTATTTAATTTTAATTTTAAATTAAATTAAATTATAAGAAATTTAATCAAAATTCAACATCAATAAACATTATACTTTATGTATCTTCAAACTCTAGAAGTAAAAAGAATTCACTTCAAAATTAAATAGCTCCATTTAAATGTAATGTTAATCCATTGAAAAAAATTATTAAATAAATATTGTCATTTTTTCCACTACTTAATTGTTAACACAAGCATGGTATTATTAGCTGGTAACCTGGCACTCCTCCCATGAGCAAGTGTGCTTAAAATATTGTGTCCAGGTGAAACTCATCCGTATATGTTAATGTAAGTCAATGGTTTTGTGAATTTGGTAGTGCCTCTCTTTTTCTATTTATACTTCAGTCTATAGCCTCAACCTGCCGGTAGGAAACTAGGTCTGTTGGCCATCTAAGTGCATGAAAAGCAAACCAGAACTGAAAAAGTTTCATTCTTCTACATCTAGCATGAGCTATCTATTCTACTTCCGAAATATCTACATTATGAGAAAATAAACTGAGTCCATATAAGTCCTATAATAGCATAAAAACACATAATTAAGAAAAGAACTACTCTTCAGATGAAGAGACAGGAGCTGGAGCTTTCAGCGTTGATCCTGGCATGTCGACTTGCTGTAGTTGCTGGAGCTGCTTCTCCATGTGACCAACTCGATCATCCAATCTACTAATTCTGTCAGTGGCCTGGTATTGAGTGATCTTAATATGTTGCAGCTGATCCTGCATGTGTTGCACCATGTCCAACAGGAGGAGTTCAGTATTTTTTGGGTCATGTTCAGCATGACTGGGATTAATACTCTAATAGCCTTTGCTAGATGTTTCATATTGAATGCATTTGTGAGAAATTTCATAACATGCTTTAATAAAAATGGCATGGTTTCTCAACCTATTTAATAATATTTATTGATGTATGAGCCTTTTTTCCTTCAAATGAGTGAAGTTGATGCAGGGTCTTTTTTCTACCAAGGGGTGGGTTCCTCATACTTTGATTTATTGTAAATTTCATATGTTTTATGGGAATCTAGAAGGATTGTATTAGTTGTATCAAGGTTGAGATACATTATAATTAGATTTATTTGTTTGGAATAGATCTTGAGAGTTTGTGAGAGTTAGAGATTTTAGGGTGACTTGTATATTTCTTGAGGATTTTGTGAATCTAAACGATCATAGGAATTAAGTGAGGATTTTGTGGATTTGAATGAATTTCTAGTTTTAAATTTTTCTTATTTAAATCGATTAAGCCTAAAAGTATCGAGGAGAGTTAGAAAAGAGAAAAAGAGTCAATTAGGGAAGATTGGCAAAAGTAATCCAAGTATGGCCAAGAGGATAAGTTAGAGGCAAATCAAATGTAAATTACGCATGGGAGAGGAGAGAAGGGTCTTATGTAAACCCTATGTAAAGTGTGTGCATTTGGTGAATGAAAATCACTCTGTTTCAAGTGTTTGATTGTGTAAATGATTTAACCCTATGGTTATTCTATGAAATTCATATTTCTAATTTTAGTGAAGAGTGAATGAGTTCAGGTTCCTTCATATCTTTGTAACAAGATATTGAGATTAAATGTGTTTCATATTATGTTGCGGGTCTCAGTGCTTGGATTCATACATTAGAGAGAAATCAAAATCAAGTTTCTGTTTTATGTAATGGAGAAAACCTCTTTAACAGTCGGAACAAACAAAGGTAGTTGATTATTGATAAACCGCAAGGATCAATGATCTCAATTCATCATTGAAGATATATAGCAAGGGAACATGTTGAGGTTATATTGATTCATCGAAGCAAGAAAAGGCCGTTGGATTCTCATGATCAAATTTGTTGAGCTCAGTGTAGGCTAGAATCTAAATCGGTTTACCCTCAATGATATCTTCATGTAGAGTTATAGAAATACAAGGTTTGAATCAACACGTTAAGGTGTGCAACCTGAGCCGTTTTCAGAGACCAATCATAGTTCAAATAGAGTTTTGGTACAATGCTCCAAGTATTAATATATTTCAAAGAAAAATTCTATTACATAAAATTGAATCTTGAATGTGCCTTTGAAATGGGAATTTTTTGGGCATGAAATGAGGCCAATTCAACATAATTTAAATAAATTACATTTTTGTTAATTTACTCCATATTTGTATATGGAGAGAAGGTGTATAATATGGTATGGAAATTATGATTATGGACAGAGGGCTAAGTGAATCTCTTTATTTTTGGGATCACTGAAAAATTTTGTGATATGTTCAACTTATATATTCCTCTGGGTGATCTTGGTTGATCATTGAATCAAAGAAGTATACATAGCAAAGAGGAATCAATGACAAGCATTGGTCGTATCTTTGTGTGCATATTTCATTTTGGCTCTGACTCGTGATAAAAATGTCATTCTTTGAGGTTAATTGTATTAAATGTTGGATTGAGCATCAAATTTGTGATCATGGTGCAGGTTATAGACACTGTTATTCCTCTTTGATGGGTTTTCGACCTTAAATTGGAAACATCCTTTGTAGAAGACTCCTTGTGACCTGGTGGATTCTAAGATTATAGATAATGGATCAGGAATGGCTTGTACTTATAACATCCAAAAACAAAGGATAAACCAATCGTGGCATGAGACTTGACCATAATTGATACAATGAACTAAAGTTAACTGGGAGCATAATCAAATCCACACTGTATGCTCATGGATGTAGGTCATGTAATTTCTCTTTCTTTAATTTAAATTGAACACTAAATATTCAAAGTTGCAAAATGATACCATAAGTAGAGTTCTAGCATTGTGTATGGTTGTGTAATAATTCACAGGTGTAAAGCTTGAAGGTTGTAATTCAGAATTAAGGTTTAATGACTAATCATTTTGGCCCAACACAATTTTATGGGTATCAACATATAATATATGAGATTCTAAAATCGGGTGTACAATCATTGTGACTTAGCTCCAATTATAATTTTATGAAACATAGTTTTAAGAATCTGAATTTCGATATGGAAGCACATGGATATGAAATGATGTTGGAGGGGTTAATGGATTTTTGAAGTGCCTGGGAAAACAAGAAAGAAAGGGAAAATAATGGTCATAATACCAAAGGAGGAAGGATCCTTATAGAGTGAAGGCTTACCAAGCCCTTCTACATTAAGTAGCATCATAACATAACCATCTGTTCATTTGAATGTTGTAGGAATTATTACAACAAAACTGGTTCAAAGGAAAGCAAGGTTACACTCTTTACGAATAGAGAGATTCCTATTGGAAAAGAAATTTAAAGCATGTATGCTCTTGAAAAGGAAAGAGATACTAAGTGGGTATGCTCTTGAGGAATTTTTCTCTTAGAGGATTGAGCACAAATATTTCTACCTTGGGATGAAGGTAAGAATAGTGGAATTCACAAAAACATATTCGTAGATAAAGAAGAGTTTCAATAGTGAAGTAGTAACCTAGTTATAGTGGAAGTCTTATAGGTTGAAGACTATCCCCGTAAAAGAAGAAAGAAGAAATATTGAAAGACAATATCATGGAATGAATCTTGTAGGTAATGAAATTGATGGTTTAATGTTAAATATAGTTATGAAAAATTTATGATTCTAACTAGTAGCAGAGATAAGAAATTGGTAGTGGCCATTACAACTAGATAAGTTGTGATAGAGGAAGAAGAGAATGTGGAGATACTAGAGGAAAAATAGAAGCTTATGTAAGAGGAACCCTCAAAATAGGAGAATTTGTGATAATTTTTTAAGAGAATAGTCCCAATATAGTTCTCAAAGTAAGTGAGTGAAGTGCAAAAGCATACAAATTTTGAAGCTAAGGAGTAGAGGAACTCATAAGGTTATGAGGATAGAGAACCAAAAGGATGACAAATTTTCAAGCTCATAAGGAAGCTTGATGAGGTATGAGTAGCAAAATGAAAGCTTGTTATAGGGGAGAGTCTTGATGCAACCCACAACGAATATAAGTTCACATGAGAAGAAAAAGATGACTATCGATAGCCATGTAGGAGGTTCAAAAGAAGCCACAATAGAGGAAATGAAGATGCCAAAGAAAATTACATAAGAGAGAATATGAGTCAAGAGGAAATTGGCAGAGACTTGGTTGAGTTAAAGGCACAACTCAGTAACATAACACAACTACTATACAGGAAAATCAAAGAAGTCCAGAGAGAAGGATGGAATGTTAGAAAGAAGGACAAATGGCCTATAGTATAGTTATTTGTAAGGAATATAAGTAAGATCTTAAAGCACGGGTTGAATTCTTGCATAGAGAAAGAGAGTGACTCAGAGAAATTTAGTTTAGGCAGAAGTCGCTGACATAAGAACAAGTTGATTTATTTGAACTATAGTAAGGTTTATTCATTGGAGAAGAATATGTCAAAGATATTGAGGGGAGACTTGTTGAGTGTCCCATAGATTGTTTGGTGTAACCACCCCTCCCACTTTTACTCACTTTAACTAGTTTTTCAGGGTAAACATGAGTTGAGGGATACTATGATATGGCCCAACCTCATAAGTATAGCTAAGGAAGTGGATTCTACAAATAGGAACTTTATTGACCTTCCTCAGGGGATACAGGACACCCAAGAGATAAAAAATCACTACAAGTGCCCAAACCCTAAGCTAGATTTCTCTTTTAGTGACCTGATCCCACAACCGCAAGTGTGACAAGGCTTGAATGCAATTATAGGTCACCAATTGCATGCATATCCTATAAGGGTGTGCTTATAACCCAAAACTTCCAGTTTAGAGGGTGCGGTCCTAGATTTGGAGCCACCATTTCAGGATAGCCTCCAGACCACTACCCAAAACTCAATGAGACTTTCCAGAATGATAAATAACATCAGGACAAGGCCATTGATACACAACTTGATCAAGCACTTGACCTAACCAGGACTAACCATGACAGGAAGTTCATCAAACATATAGTTAACATGTAATCTACAGGTCATGAATTCTTATCGAGTCTGAAACTTATCTTAGAATCACCAAGAAGTTATAAATCCCTCCAAACCCAACCCTTGGGAATTTTATTGAGACCACATCACCTAGTTCCAAATTATTCAAGCAATCCAAAGCTCAACCGAGAAAATAATTCCATCATTCCATGGTTATCCAAAAATGGCAAGGCAAGGCTTAAACCCCTGTCACACCCGGAAAAATTCATGTAGATGACAACAAGAGAACCAAATACAAAAATTCATGTACCATGCTTTCACAAAAAAGCTAGGAAATTACACATGCAACCTATTACGTGCAAGTCTTCCTGATGAAGCTACTTGATCCAACCTTCCTTGCTTGTCCTTGTTTTCCTTGTCCTTCCTTTGCCTTCCTTTTCTTTCTTGTTTTCTTCCTCCTCTTGGTGCTCTTCTCTCTCTCAAATTAACTCCCAAGCCAAACTGACAAAACCTATGAACTGGTCCTTAAAAGAATTTTTATCATTGAGGCTTATATTTTCTTCATTTTCCTTCATTTTTCCTCTAATTTGCTCTCATGCAAATCTATGACCTTTCATCTCCATTTTCTCCTATTTTTATTTATTTTCATAAATAAATTAAAATTAATTCCTTTTTTCCTTTTCTAATTTCCTTAGCCATAATAAACTGAAATGACACCCAATATAGTGTTTTTCCCAACATTCAATTTGGAATATGTGTCCCATGATAGCTGGAGGGTTGCGGCAGTCTAAGGCTTCAAGCGTTGTCTAAGGATGTCCTTCTTATTCCGGAGTTCCTAAATCTCATCTTGGAGGGAGGTGTTGGTCTTTAGATGGGCCAAATGCTATGCAAGGACCAGGGTAGGTAATGTAGCCTCGATTTTCTCGAAAGCTTCCTCCTTCTGTCGCAAGTCCTGATTGATTTTCTGGAGGACCGGATCACGCCGGATCTTGGTCCAAAGTTGCATGGCGTCTTCAAGTAACCGGGCGCCCTGAGAAATCTATCCTGTAACAGTATTGGTAGCCTCGATCACTAGCACAACGCGCTGGGCTCGCACCTCCGGGGGTGTTTCGGGTTGCAGCTTTGCATGTAGGTCAGAGATTTGCTGCTCCAGTTGCGTCTTAATGACCTTCATTTCTGTCCTAGATGCCTTCAACGCTGCAACTAATCCTTCAAATTTAGCCCGAGGCGTGGCTGCAGCCGAGATCTGTTATGTAACCTCCATGCAGAGCTAGTGGATCACTGTTTCAAGCTCTTCCTGCTGCGAGACAATGAGGAGCACTTATGCATTCTGTTGGGTGATGGTCTGCTTGGCCACACCGAACTGTTGGTGGATTTTCTGGTCGCGATGGTGGATCTCCTAGAACATAGCGGTGTGAAAGCCCTGTAATGCCTTGTGGGGTAGCTTTGACAGATCCAACTGTATCCCTGTACCTGCTTGGAGTGGGGTGTCTACAAGGGCAGCACTAGGCAATGATCATAGATGGATTTCTGCACTACTGGTTGCCAAGGGAGTTCATACCTGAATTACGTTGGTCTGCAGTGTATTTGTATTCAACTGGAGGGTGAAAAGTTTAGCCTAGATGCTGGTGATCACAACCTTCTGTTGTTCCTCTATGGCTTCCCACCTATCCTTTGTAGCCAGTGTAACTGCATCCGCGATTTTCTCAAGGTCATCGTCAGTTAGTGTGATCGTCGCATCATATTCCTTGTGCTAGGCACGCTGCTTCTTTCGGGACCCTTTTTCAAGCTTGCCTAGCCGCTTCATACCCGGGGCGGAGGTGGTATATTTTTCATTCAATCCTCCCGTGCACAAGGCTAGCTATGAACCGACCTGAGTCTTGGTCTCAGCGTCCGTTTCGATAGTCTGCGGGGGCTGTGCATCCTTTTCCATAGTTGCATCCAAGCCCTACTGGCTTGGTCCTGCAGCCTCCTTTGGGTTGACCGGGGGGGTCACTTTTGTCGCACTGGTCCCTTTGGTGCTCCTTTCGCCATTTTTGAAGATACTCCTCCATGCAGGGAGCCAGAGCGCAAGTATCCTATTAATTTCCTCGTTCTGAGGTCCAATCTCCATGATTTCCGTAGTTGCTGGCTCTGTAGGTGCCGAAGCTTCCGTAGGGTTAGTAGCCATATTTTTAGCATGAAAAAGGAATCCTGATTCTGGGGGACTATTGGCAGTGGGAGTGGGTTGATCAATCATGAACAGAATGCTACAGGCTAGTGGGAGTGGGTTGATCAGTCACGAACAAAACGCTACAGGCCCACAGAACCGTGCAGCATAAAGAAAATACATACAGGTTATGGAAGCGATACATAACCCTTTTCTGAGCTATTCATCCTACTTTATAGTGCCTGTAGTCATCCAACGGTAAGGTAAAATTCACCTGGAAATTACCATCAAGTAAACAGTAAAAAATCTTGAGGAATTTCCACATTAATTGCCATCTGCCCGCTCCATTCAATGGTAACTTTTCCTTTTTACCAAATTTTACTGTTTCAGAGGCTATTTTCCGCTCCTTATGTGTGCTCAGCATACTTGCTGAGCTTGGACTAAACGCCTATGCCTCCTGCACATCCTTCCCCAACACATGCTTGTTCCCTAGGTACTTCAAAACCAAAGACATGTTCTTCCGACATGCGTCATCCCAATAGAACCAAACCACCTTCATAAGCAAGTTTCTCAGAGGTGTTGTGATTAGCGTGTACTGTCGAATGAACTTCCTGTAATAACCTACGTGGCTGAGGATTGAATGCAACTGTTTCTTTGCTATAGGAGTATCCATTTCCTCAATCTGAGCCAACGTAGGGTGTGTCTCAATGCTACCCATTTGCAGCCTAAGTGGCCTGGTAATCGTATGCATCCATTCCAATTCTGAGTCAGAGGTAGCTTGTGGATCATCCTTACCCTCTTTTTGGGCTAGGATGTGGTAATCAACCATACTTAGTCCTTGCGCTTCCCACGTGGGTACTTTAGGTGTGATACACAGGTGCGATTCACCCCATGCTATAGTGTCAATGTTCTGCAGAGGTGCGTTCAATGCCTCGGTCCTGCCTACGAAACCAAATGTTCCTAGAAATTCATCCCTCAAAGCCTCCCAGTGGCGGGTGCGCTGGTGGAGCTCCACATCTAAGTACCATGCGGTGGGAAGTGGTCCCAAGGCATGAATAAGTAGATGAACCCACTCCTGGGAAGTTCTATTGCACCATTGTTTTATCCAAGTGACTGGATATTCACGTGGATTTTTGGGTCCAAGGAATGTTTTGATTCGCACGTCAGCTGGGGCCTCAAATCATAGGATCAACATATTCTGACACTCCTCCCAATCCTGGAATTCCTTCTCATGTGTTACCCACCATCGCGTAGGTGATCCTTGCATGGCTAGCTTATAGGCCCATAGTCGTCGTTCTTGGGGAACCTCGGCTTCAAATGACCGAAAAAAGACCCTAACATTACCAGAACCAACGAAATAAGGTAGATCTCTTACCTCGAAGGAAATGTAGTGAAATTTCTTCATGATCCGAAGACATCTCAGCGCAGAGACATCATGTAACTATTTTTTCCAATTCTCCATCTCCCCATCAGAGTTAGAGAAACATTCGTTGTCCTGTTTCCAGCAAAGTACCCCCTCCGCCGTGTGGTTGATCTAATCTTCATCTCGCGCAGTCAACTTATAGATGTGATCCACATTATCTTCTTCACACACTAGTTCTGTGTATCGTTCACCCTCCGCCGAATCTAATGGTACTATTACCTTTGTACCGTTATTCTCAAATACCATGCTTCTCTTCTTTAGGTTAATGATGCCTCCCATATCGATGGCCCAATCCAAGCCTAGGAGCGCAGGGTAGGGGTCCGCATCTTCGGCAATATGAATTACTTCAAAGTTAGCCCAGACCTTAACCCCTGCGATATCCACCACAATCTTTGATAGTCTTCCTAATGGAATGATCTTCTGTTGATTGGCCATACGCAGCTGGATAGTGGAACATTCCAACTTAGGTTCCCCAATGCGTTTCCAAGTTTGTTTAGGTAATACATTCGCATCCGACCCTAGGTCCAAAATAACCTGATCCATCTCATGGTCACCGATCTATGCAGTCAACTGCATATCCATGCCAGTCCGTTTCTTATACCTATAGAGTTGATAGGTTGTGTTGCACAGATATCTATCAATGCCTAAAGATTTCCCACATCCCTCGGGTTGCGCAACAACTTCATACATGCTTGTAAAAAGGGTTTTACCTCCTCATCTGCCTTGAGGTCCTTAGGCAACTGTGATGTAGATGTCTCTGCCTCAACAGAGTCCTTGCGAGCTGCGATAACTGTTTCTTTCTCATTTTTTAGATCCAACCCTTCCTGTTTGTCAACTGCTGGCCATATCAGAGGCTTGGATGTGGTTTTCTCCCCAAGACCCCTAGTGGCCATCCCACTGCGTGTTACGACATTTATGCTTGGATCTTTATCTCGTAGAAAACATGTGGAAGGGATATTAGTAAGACATGGATTTAGAAAATTAAGAAATCGATATGCAATGTATTTACATGATTCCACATGATCATGGTCAAATTGAAATTCCATTTTGAGTGCGTTTGGAATCATCTGTTCACGGTTTAGGTGAGATTTTATTTAATTTTTATGTTAGATAATTATGAAATTGATTAATAGTATTTAAAATTGGAAAAATAAAAAATTAATTAATAAATAATTTAAAATAATTAAATTATATATCTATATATATATATATATATATATATATATATATATAAACAGGTCGATACGCTTGTGACTATCCATGAATTTCGTACAAATTAATGACCTTTTATGCGCAACAAACACCACTGAGTTGACAAGTAAAAATGAATTGATGAAATGCGTTGCAAATATATTTTTAATGTGATTATCTATATATATATATATGAGAAAATGAATTGATGCGCAACAAACACCACTGAGTTGACAAGTAAAAATGAATTGATGAAATGCGTTGGAAATATATTTTTAATGCGATTATCTATATATATATATATGAGAAAATGAATTGATGATTTGACTACTAAATAAGTAATTTCACTTGGTTGATATTAAAGATGAAATTATATTTATATATATATATATATATATATTTGAATATTCTTTCAAGTAAAGTTGATATATGTTTTAATACCAAACACTCAGAGTTGGCAATCTAGAGTCCATATATTGTCACAATGGATAAAAGTATGTTTATATTTATTTCGCTTTTATTTAAAATTATATTACATTAAGAAAAGCTTATAGATTTTTAAAGATTTAATTTTATATGTGAACCATCGCAGGGTTTATTATTATAAAAGTTTTGAAATGAGATATAAGTTTCGTAGAATTTTATATATTAATTTGTAAAATATTTGTTAAGTGAAAGTAATATTTTTTTTTTACTTACAAACTTAATCAAGAGAAATTTTAAAAAGATTTAAAATTTATATATAATATAACAGAGTAATTTATTTAGTTTATTTAATTTTAATTTTAAATTAAATTAAATTATAAGAAATTTAATCAAAATTCAATATCAATAAACACTATACTTTATGTATCTTCAAACTCTAGAAGTAAAAAGAATTCACTTCAAAATTAAATAGCTCCATTTAAATGTAATGTTAATCCATTGAAAAAAATTATTAAATAAATATTGACACTTTCTCCACTACTAAATTGTTAACACAAGCATGGTATTATTAGCTGGTAACCTGGCACTCATCCCATGAGCAAGTGTGCTTAAAATATTGTGTCCAGGTGAAACTCATCCGTCTATGTTAATGTAAGTCAATGTTTCATATTGAATGCATTTGTGAGAAATTTTATAACATGCTTTAATAAAAATGGCATGGTTTCTCAACCTATTTAATAATATTTATTAATGTATGAGCTTTTTTCCTTAAACTAAGTCAAGTTGATGCGGGGACTTTGTTCTACCAAGGGGTGGGTTCCTAATACTTTGATTTATTGTAAATTTCATATGTTTTATGGGAATCTAGAAGGATTGTATTAGTTGTATCGAGGTTGAGATACATTACAATTAGATTTATTTGTTTGGAATAGATCTTGAGAGTTTGTGAGAGTTAGAGATTTTAGGGTGAGTTGTATTGGATTTTGTGAATCTAAACGATCATAGGAATTAAGTGAGGATTTTGTGGATTTGAATGAATTTCTAGCTTTAAATTTTTCTTATTTAAATTGATTGAGCCTAAAAGTATCAAGGAGAGTTAGAAAAGAGAAAAAGAGTCAATGAGGGAAGATTGGCAAAAGTAATCCAAGTATGGCCAAGAGGCTAAGTTAGAGGCAAATCAAATGTAAATTAGGCATGGGAGAGGAGAGAAGGGTCTTATGTAAACCCAATGTACAGTGTGTGCATTTGGTGAATGAAAATAACTCTGTTTCAAGTGTTTGATTGTGTAAATGATTTAATCCTATGGTTATTCTATGAAATTCATATTTCTAATTTTAGTGAAGAGTGAATGAGTTCAGGGTCCTTCATATCTTTGTAACAAGATATTGAGATTAAATGTGTTTCATATTATGTTGCGGGTCTCAGTGCTTGGATTCATACATTAGAGAGAAATCAAAATCAAGTTTCTATTTTATGTAATGGAGAAAACCTCTTTAACAGTCAAAACAAACAAAGGTAGTTGATTATTGATAAACCGCAAGGATCAATGATCTCAATTCATCATTGAAGATATATAGCAAGGGAACATGTTGAGGTTCTATTGATTCATCGAAGCAAGAAAAGGCTCGTTGGATTCTCATGATCAAAGTTGTTGAGCTCAGTGTAGGCTAGAATCTAAATCGGTTTACCCTCAATGATATCTTCATGTAGAGTTATAGAAATACAAGGTTTGAATCTACACGTTAAGGTGTGCACCCTGAGCCGTTTTCAGAGACCAATCATAGTTCAACTAGAGTTTTGGTACAATGCTCCAAGTATTAATATATTTCAAAGAAAAATTCTATTAGATAAAATTGAATCTTGAATGTGCCTTTGAAATGGGAATTTGTTGGGCATGAAATGAGGCTTTCAACATAATTTAAATAAATTACATTTTTGTTAATTTACTCCATATTTGTATATGGAGAGAAGGTGTATAATATGGTATGGAAATTATGATTATGGAAAGAGGGCTAAGCGAATCTCTTTATTTTTGGGATCACTGAAAAATTTTGTGATATGTTCAACTTATACATTCCTCTGGGTGATCTTGGTTGATCATTGAATCGAAGAAGTATACATAGCAAAGAGGAATCAATGACAAGCTTTGGTCGTATCTTTGTGTGCATATTTCATTTTGGCTCTGACTCGTGATAACAATGTCATTCTTTGAGGTTAATTGTATTAAATGTTGGATTGAGCATCAAATTTGTGATCATGGTGCAGCCTATAGACACCGTTATTCCTCTTTGATGGGTTTTCGACCTTAAATTGGACACATCCTTTGTAGAAGACTCCTTGTGACCTAGTGGATTCTAAGATTATAGATAATGGATCAAGAATGGTTTGTACTTATAACATCCAAAAACAAAGGATAAACCAATTGTGGCATGAGACTTGACCATAATTGATACAATGAACTAAAGTTAACTGGGAGCGTAATCAAATCCACAATGTATGCTCATGGATGTAGGTCATGTAAGTTCTCTTTCTTTAATTTAAATTGAACACTAAATATTCAAAGTTGCAAAATGATACCATAAGTAGAGTTCTAGCATTGTGTATGGTTGTGTAATAATTCACAGGTGTAAAGGTTGAAGGTTGCAATTCAGAATTAAGGTTTAATGCCTAATAATTTTGGCCCAACACAATTTTATGGGTATCAACATATAATAAATGAGATCCTGATAATATATGAGATTCTAAAATCGAGTGTACAATAATTGTGACTCAGCTCTAATTATAATCTTATGCAACATGGTTTTAAGAATTTGAATGTCGATATGGAAGCACATGGATATGAAATGATGTTGGAGGGGTTAATGGATTTTTGAAGTGCCTGGGAAAACAAGAAAGAAAGGGAAAATAATGGTCATAATACCAAAGGAGGAAGGATCCTTACAGAATTAAAGGCTTACCAAGCCCTTCTACATTAAGTAGCATCATAACATAACCATCTGTTCATTTGAATGTTGTAGGAATTATTACAACAAAACTGGTTCAAAGGAAAGCAAGGTTACACTCTTTACGAATAGAGAGATTCCTATTGGAAAAGAAATTTAAAGCATGTATGCTCTTGAAAAGGAAAGAGATACTAAGTGGGTATGCTCTTGAGGAATTTTTATCTTAGGGGATTGAGCACAAATATTTCTACCTTGGGATGAAGGTAAGAATAGTGGAATTCACAAAAACATATTTGTAGATAGAGAAGAGTTTCAATAGTGAACTAGTAACCTAGTTATAGTGGAAGTCTTATAGGTTGAAGACTATCCCCGTAAAAGAAAAAAGAAGAAATATTGAAAGACAATATCATGGAATGAATCTTGCAGGTAATGAAATTGATGGTTTAACGTTAAATCTAGTTACGAAAAATTTATGATTCTAACTAGTAGCAGAGATAAGAAATTGGTAGTGGCCATTACAACTAGATAAGTTTTGATAGAGGAAGAAGAGAATGTGGAGATACTAGAGGAAAAATAGAAGCTTATGTAAGAGGAACCCTCAAAATAGGAGAAGTTGTGATAATTTTTTAAGAGAATAGTCCCAATGTAGTTCTCAAAGTAAGTGAGTGAAGTGAAAAAGCATACAACTTTTGAAGCTAAGGAGTAGAGGAACTCATAAGGTTATGAGGATAGAGAACCAAAAGGATGACAAATTTTCAAGCTCATAAGGAAGCTTGATGAGGTATGAGTAGCAAAATTAAAGCTTGTTATAGGGGAGAGTCTTGATGCAAACCACAACGAATATAAGTTCACATGAGAAGAAAAATATGACTATCGATAGCCATGTAGGAGGTTCAAAAAGAAGCCACAATAGAGGAAATGAAGATGCCAAAGAAAATTACATAAGAGAGAATATGAGTCAAGAGGAAATTAGTAGAGACTTGGTTGAGTTAAAGGCACAACTCAGTAACATAACACAACTACTATACAGGAAAATCAAAGAAGTCCAGAGAGAAGGATGGAATGTTCGAAAGAAGGACAAATGGCCTATAGTATAGTTATTTGTAAGGAATATAAGTAAGATCTTAAAGCACGGGTTAAATTCTTGCATAGAGAAAGAGAGAGACTTAGAAAAATTTAGTTTAGGCAGAGGTCGCTGACATAATAATAAGTTCATTTATTTGAACTATAGTAAGGTTTATTCATTGGAGAAGAATATGTCGAAGATATTGAGGGGAGACTTGTTGAGTGTCCCATAGATTGTTTGGTGTAACCACCCCTCCCACTTTTACTCACTTTAACTAGTTTTTCAGGGTAAACATGAGTTGAGGGATACTATGATATGGCCCAACCTCATAAGTATAGCTAAGGAAGTGGATTCTACAAATAGGAACTTTATTGACCTTCCTCAGGGGCTACAGGACACCCAGGAGATAAAAAATCACTACAAGTGCCCAAACCCTAAGCTAGATTTCTCTTTTAGTGACCTGATCCCACAACCGCAAGTGTGACAAGGCTTGAATGTAGTTATAGGCCACCAACTGCATGCATATCCTATAAGGGTGTGTTTATAACCCAAAAATTCCAGTTTAGAGGGTGCGGTCCTAGATTTGGAGCCACCATTTCAGGATAGCCTCCAGACCACTACCCAAAACTCAATGAGACTTTCCAGAATGATAAATAACATCAGGACAAGGCCATCGATACACAACTTGATCAAGCACTTGACCTAACCAGGACTAACCATGACAGGAATTTCATCAAACATATAGTTAACATGTAATCTACAGGTCATGAATGCTTATCGAGTCTGAAACCTATCTTAGAATCACCAAGAATTTATAAATCCCTCCAAACCCAACCCTTGGGAATTTTATTGAGACCACCTCACCTAGTTCCAAATTATTCAAGCAATCCAAAGCTCAACCGAGAAAAGAATTCCATCACACCATGGTTATCCAAAAATGGCAAGGCAAGGCTTAAACCCCTGTCACACCTGGAAAAATGCATGTAGATAACAACAAGAGAACCAAATACACAAATTCATGTACCATGCTTTCACAAAAAAACTAGGAAATTACACATGCAACCTATTACGTGCAAGTCTTCCTGATGAAGCTACTTTATCCAACCTTCCTTGCTTGTCCTTGTTTTCCTTGTCCTTCCTTTGCCTTACTTTTCTTTCTTGTTTTCTTCCTCCTCTTGGTGCTCTTCTCTCTCTCAAATTAACTCCCAAGCCAAACTGACAAAACCTATGAACTGGTCCTTAAATTTTTTTTTATCATTGAGGCTTATATTTTCTTCATTTTCCTTCATTTTTCCTCTAATTTCCTCTCATGCAAATCTATGACCTTTCATCTCCATTTTCTCCTATTTTTCTTTATTTTCATAAGTAAATGAAAATTAATTCCTTTTTTCCTTTTCTAATTTCCATATCCATAATAAACTGAAATAACACCCACTACAGTGTTTTTCCCAACATTCAGTTTGGAATATGTGTCCCATGACCTTGGTGTTATTTTTCCTTTATTAACTTTATTTAATGAATTTTTAACCCAAGTTTGTTATAGACCCCTCCCCTTAGGGGAACACCATCCCCAGCGTTTTAGGACACCTATGACCAGCAAGACTGCTGAAAACCAAAAAATACTACCCATGGATCTTTATAAGTTAGCTCGATGGAGTATCTATAATGAACAACCTACTGAAAAGAACAACCAACATGACAAACATGAAAACCATACCACTTATTGGAGGTTTGAAACACAACTCATTGTGATATTTACAATAAAAATCATACCTATATATGTACATATACCAAAAATACTTTGCCTCAACCAGTAAGCAATGAAGGATACATAGCCCACATCTGATCATCCATCTCCCATGTAGCTTCATCAGGCCCAAAGTTCTTCCATTGCACTTGAACTTTCTCAATTTATTTGTTCCTAAGCATGAGCTTTTCCGATGCAATATGCACAAAGGTTTCAAATGGAATTCTCCTTCTGGATCCACATACAATACATACTAGCCAATCACATGATCAACACCTTTCGCATATCTCTTAAGTAATGAAAAATGGAAAACATCATGGACTTTAATTGTGAAGTAGTGCAAGCTTGTAGGCCATTGGTCCAATCATCTCAAGGATCTCAAAAGGCCTGTAATATTGAGGTACAAACTTGGCACATGATACAATCCTCAATGAGCTTGTTGGCTCGAGGGGTCCTAACCCAGGTTCGGAGGTTAAGGTTTGCCAAAAAACCCCTATACTACTGGCCCTTTTGGCAGTGACCTGCTGCGCAGGCCAAAGTATCACCCGAAGCAGTATGGGTGGGTGCTAGAACCAGGTTTCTTCACCTTGAGAGAGGGAGAGCAGGTAAGTCGAACCGTTCGGCAACTATCAGATCTACGTAGTTAGAGGTTGTGCGCAGGTCTTCGATGATTAATCAGAGTACAGTTTTACCAGATTTATATAACAGGTTCACATCCACATGCGGACAACCAAGTATAAGCAAAAAAATATATATTTGCAGCAGACTTAATCAGATTGCAGATATAGTTATCATAACACAGATAATTCACAACTATTAAACACATATCATTTGCAATTCGTAAAAAAATCACATATAATTCGAGTCCAAAATAACCACAACCAGATATATAAAACAACATCAGATATCCACAATACTCCACATATATTACTCATCAAAAAGTTTCTTACATACCCCAAAACCCACCTGCGCACACAACCAGTAGGGTCCACACACAGCCGAACAAAGGATCTCCATGCACACAACCAGCAAGAGTCCTAACCCAATAACCCAATCCCAAATCTAAAAGTTCACACTTAGCCTTAATCTCTATTCATTCCTACCTATTGATCGAAAAAGGTTTAACTATTTATAGTACTTAGCCTACGCATCCAATGGTACGAAAAACGCGGTTTGTGGACTCTTGGTCTACCCTTGGCTCACTTACAATGTATTAGGGGCTTTGACCCACCCCAAAACCCCTACACTATACTAAATATAATAAAAAATATATAAAATGAACCAGATTCCCAACTTGCAGGAGACCTTGTTCCAACAATTCCCTAACACAATCTTGTGACTCGTCCCAAGTCACTGTGGTAGTGGGGTATCCACCTGCGCGCGCAGTGCATTGACGGTTGTGACTAGTGGGGGCAACACTTCTAGACTTTAAGTAGCAGCACTCTATGAAATGTCAATGAGATTTTGTGATGTTGGTCCTTCTGTCGCGGTGGTGACACTCTCTAGTGTTTGATTTAGTTGCTTAACAACAACACCGACATCCTGTGATAGTTGGAGGGCTGCGACAGTCTAAGGCTTCAAGCATTGTCTAAGGATGTCCTTCTTATGCCGGAGTTCCTAAATCTCATCTTGGAGGGAGGTGTTGGTCTTTAGATGGGCCAAATGCTATGCAGGGACCAGGGTAGGTAATGTAGCCTTGATCTTCTCGAAAGCTTCCTCCTTCTGTCGCAAGTCCTGATTGATTTTCTGGAGGACCGGATCACGCTGGATCTTGGTCCAAAGCTGCATGGCGTCTTCAAGTAACTAGGCGCCTTGAGAAATCTGCCCTGTAATAGTATTGGTAGCATTGATGACTAGTGCAATGCGCTGGGCTCGCACCTCCAGGGGTGTTTCAGGTTGCAGCTTGGCATGTAGGTCAGATATTAGTAGCTCCAGTTGCGTCTTAATGACCTTCATTTCTGTCCTAGATGCCTTCAACGCTACAGCCAATACTTTAACTTTAGCCCGAGGCGTGGCTACACCAGGGATCTCTTATGTAACCTCCGTGCAGAGCTGGTGGATCACTGTTTCAAGCTCTGCCTGCTGCGAGATAGCGAGGAACACTTATGCGTTCTATTGGGTGATGGTCTGCTTGGCCACACTGAACTGTTGGTGGATTTTCTGGTCGTGATGGTGGATCTCCTAGAACACAGCGGTGTGGAGGCCCTGTAATGCCTTGTGGGGTAGCTTTGACAGATCCAACTGTATCCCTGTACCTTCTTGGAGTGGGATGTCTACAAGGGTAGCACTAGGCAATGAGCATAGATGGATTTCTGCAATGCTGGTTGCCAAGGGAGTTCGTACCTGAATTACGTTGGTCTACAGCATATTTGTCTTCAACTGGAGGGTGCGAAGTTCAGCCT
This sequence comes from Pinus albicaulis, assembly GCA_034641835.2. NCBI lineage: Eukaryota > Viridiplantae > Streptophyta > Pinopsida > Pinales > Pinaceae > Pinus > Pinus albicaulis. The sequence goes on from CM076580.1 coordinate 1,141,946,035, forward strand.
GGATGGTGGTGATCGCAACCTTCTGTTGTTCCTCTATGGCTGCCCACCTATCCTTTGTAGCCAATGTAACTGCATCCGCGATTTGCTTGATGTCACCATCAGTTAGTGTGATCGTCGCATCATATTCCTTGCGCTAGGTGCGCTGCTTCTTTTGGGACCCTTTTGCAGGCTTGCCTGGTCGCTTCGTACCCAGGGAGGAGTTGGTATATTTTTCATTCAATCCTCTCGTGCTCAAGGCTAGCTACGAACTGACCTGAGTCTCGATCTCAGCGTCCATTTCGACAGTCTACGACGGCTATGCATCCTTTTCCATAGCTGCATCAGAGCCCTACTGGCTTGGTCCTGCGACCTCCTTTGGGTTGACTGGGGGGTCACTTTTGTCACACTGGTCCCTTTGGTGCTCCTTTCGCCATTTTTGAAGCTACTCCTCCATGTAGGGAGCCAGAGCGCAAGTATCTTATTAATTTCCTCATTCTCAGGTCCAATCTCCATGATTTCCGCAATTATTGGCTCTGTAGGTGTCGAAGCTTCCGCATGGTTAGTAGCCATATTTTTAGCATGAAAAAGGAATACTGATTCTAGGGGACTATTGGCAGTGGGAGTGGGTTGATCAGTCACGAACAGAATGTTATAGGCCAGTGGGAGTGGGTTGATCAGTCACAAACAGAACGCTACAGGCCTAGAGAACCGTGCAGCATAAAGAAAATACATACGAGTTATGGAAGCGATACAGAACCTTTTTATGAGCTATTCGTCCTACTTTACAATGCCTGCAATCATCCAACGGTAGGATAAACTTCACTTGGAACTTACCATCAAGTAAACGGTAAAAAATCTCGAGGAATTTGCACATTAATTGCCATCTGCCCACTCCATTTAATGGTAACTTTTCCTTTTTACCAAATTTTACTGTTTCAAAGGCTATTTTCCGCTCCTTATGTGCGCTCAACATACTTGCTGAGCTTGGACTAAACGCCTGTGCCTCCTGCACATCCTTCCCCAACACATGCTTGTTCCCTAGGTACTTTAAAACCAAAGACATGTTCTTCCGACATGCGTCATCCCAATAGAACCGAACCACATTCATAAGCAAGTTTCTCAGAGGTGCTGTGATTAGCGTGTACTATCAAATGAACTTCCTGTAATAACCTACGTGGTCAAGGATTGAATGCAACTGTTTCTTTGCTATAGGAGTATCCATTTCCTCAATCTGAGCCAACGTAGGGTGCGTCTCAATGCTACCCATTCGCAGCCTAAGCGGCCTGGTAACCGTACACATCCCTTCCAATTCTGAGTCAGAGGTAGCTTGTGGATCATCCTTACCCTCTTTTGGGGCTAGGATGTGGTAATAAACCATACTTAGTACTTGTGCTTCCCACGTGGGTACCTCAGGTGCGATACACAGGTGCGATTCACCCCATGCTATAGTGTCAATGTTCTGCAGAGGTGCGTTCAACGCTTCTGTCCTGCCTACGAAACTAAATGTTCCCAGAAATTCATCCCTCAAATCCTCCCAGTGGCGGGTGAACTGGTGGAGCTCCACATCTAAGTACCATGCGATGGGAAGTGGTCCCAACGCATGAATAAGTAGATGAAACCACTCCTGGGAAGTTCTATCACACCATTGTTTTATCCAAGTGACCGGATATTCGCGTGGATTTTTGGGTCCAAGGAACATTTTGATTCGAACGTCATCTGGGGCCTCAAATCATAGGATCAACATATTCTGACACTCCTCCCAATCCTGGAATGCCTTCTCATGTGTTACCCACCATTGCGCAGGTGATCCTTGCATGGCCAGCTTATAAGTCCATAGTCGTCGTTCTTGGGGAACCTTGGCTTCAAATGACCAAAAAAATACCCTAACATTACTAGAACCATCGAAATAAGGTAGATCTCTTACCTCGGAGGAGATGCAGCGAAAGTTCTTCGTGATCCGAAGACATCTCAGTGCAGAGACATCATGTAACTAGTTTTTCCAATTCTCCATCTCCTCATCAGAGTTAGAGAAACATTCGTTGTCCTATTTCTAGCAAAGTACCCCCTCCGCCGTGTGGTTGATTCAATATTCATCTCGCACAGTCAACTTATAGATGTGATCCACATCCTCTTCTTCACACACTGGTTCTGTGTATCGTTCACCCTCCGCTGGATCTAATGGTACTATTACCTTTGTACCGTTATTCTCAAATACCATGCTTCTCTTCTTTAGGTTAATGATGCCTCCCATATCGATGGCCCAATACAAGCCTAGGAGCTTAGGGTAGGGGTCCGCATCTTCGACAATCTGAATTACTTCAAAGTCAGCCCGAACCTTAACCCCTACGATATCCACCACAATCTTTGATAGTCTTCCTAATGGAATGATATTTTTTTGATTGGCCATACGCAGCTGGATAGTGGACCATTCCAACTTATGCTCCCTGATACGTTGCCAATTTTGTTTAGGTAATACATTCACATCTGACCCTAGGTCCAAAATAACCCGATCCATCTCATGGTCACCGATCTGTGCAGTCAACCGCATATCCATGCCGATCCGTTTCTTATACCTATGGAGTTTATGTACATCCTTGAATTTTGGAGGGAGGATAGTTTGTGTTACATAGCTATCTATCAATGCCTGAAGATTTCCCACAACCCTCGGGTTGTGCAACACCTTCATATGTGCTTGTAAAAAGGGTTTGACCTCCTCATCTGCCTTGAGGTACTTAGGCAACTGTGATGTAGATGCCTCTGCCTCAGTAGAGTCCTTGTGAACTGTGATAACTGTTTCTTTCTCATTTTTTAGATCCAACCCTTCCTATTTTTCAACAACTGGCCGGATCAGAGGCTCTGATGTGGTTTTCTCCCTAGGACCCCTGGTGGCCATCCCACTACGTGTTACGACATTTAAACTTGGATCTTTATCTTGTAGTTCGGCCTTAACCCTCTGCACATTCTGCGTAGGTGTCGGCTGCTTTTCCTGCATCTTCGTTATCAAGAATGGACAGTCTTCAATCACATGGTCCAGATGCCTGCAATACTGGCAGGTCTGTCTTGTGGGGTTTGGACAGTCCCTGGCAAAGTTCCCTACCTCTCCATAGTTATAACAGATGATTTTCCCTCGCTGCTGACCTGCACTTCCACCTCTTCTGCCTCCCCTGCCCCTTGCTAGGGAGCCCCCTGTGCTTGAGAGCGATTTGGGTGAGGATGGGTCCGACTACACCCTATAAATATTCCCTCGATCGATCATCAAATCATATGTCCGATAGTTCTGTTCATCATGTCTTACCAACCTGTAGAACCTGCACCATTGCTGTTTTACTTCTGGGACATACGTAGCAAGGCAGGGACAGTGGTTCGTGTCATGTAGCCCTACAACGCGAAAATCATCGCACCATAGTGTCGGCCCACCTGGTCCTGCCACTTCCCTAGGGTGCAACAGACTAGGTTCCCCAGCCTGTATGTAGTCTATTAACAGCGGGCAGTTATCCTTGGTGTGACCATTCATTCTGCAACATATGCACCATCTTTCCAAGCTAGCCTCTGCACCTCGCTCCTTCTGTAGGTTCTAGATCTCCATGTGCATCGCCTCCAGTTTTCCTTGGATCTACTAGACACCTAGATGGGCATCGTCTTTGGCACAACTTCTAACTTCATAGCGACCTCCATGGCTTTTTCTGGTGATTCTAAAGTTTGGCGACCCATAGGTACATGCAAGTGAGGCAACAACATAGCAATGAACCACTCTGTGTGTTGTCTATTGTCATACTGAAATACTCCTTCCCTGATCACCTTCTTCAGCCGTTGATCGGCCTCCCATATAGATTTAACAGGCCCTTGCTTGAAATCTTTTAGATTGACCACTAATTGAGAATAGGACTTAGGCTTCTTGAACTGTTGTTTTAAGGCTTCCTTGACCTCTTCGATGGTAGATTTTGCATGCTATCCGATGTATCCCATGTACCAATCCAAAGCTCTTCCTTCGAAAGCAAGGGATAGCTGTGCCCTTTTCACTGTGTCACTAGCTACGTTTTGTGCAGTCCATACCGATTCTGTGACAAACTAGAACTGCTCCATGTCCTCATCTCCCACACCCTTAAAGGTAGGCAATTTTATGTGCATGGCCATGTCGTCTTTTGGTGGTGGAGGTGTAGGTGAATTCTTACCCCTACGCTGGTTTGAAAGTGGTGTGGTTGGAGGACTCTGCATAGATGCTTCTCTTACTGTGCTGTAGATAGATCTACCTCCTTCTAGGTTGGTCCAATAATATTTGCTTCTTCGCGTCATACTTCCGTCCGGATCAGCGGTCATTCACTTGGTGTGGCTACAAAGAATATATTTTTCACACATTAATATCTTAATCAGCAATGGTAAATTTTTCAGAAACTTACCCCTAAATCCCTTGAAGAACCTTCACTCTGCTTAGGAGTAGGAGGGGAATTGATCGATGGAAAATTCCGTCACGAGTCCTCCTAGCACGCTGTCCACCCAGTGATCTATGGTGCGAGTGATGGTGTTATCAGCCTTATCTAACTACTGGATCAATTCCGGGGTCCACTCTATGACCCTCTCTTCCTTCCAACACTTCTGAAATTCAACCAACCTTGTGAGCCACTCCTGGAGCTCGATCACAATAGTTACGAAGAATATCTCATAGATCTCAGTGAAGATATACCTATTTTTCCACTCTTCGGTGGTCAACCTCTCACTGTGGTTTTCTTTCATTGCGAATTCCTAAACTTGACATTCAAACCATTCATCAATTTATTTTCTTTCAGGTTTCTAGTATAGCCTTGGCATTACCTGATCCCTCTCTCAAAATTCTCTCGGTCCCGGAAAAAGAACCATTTGTTGGGTCGAGGGGTCCTGACCTAGGTTCGGAGGTTAAGGTTTGCCAACAAATCCTTATACTAATGGCCCTTTCAGCAGTGACCTGCTGCGCAGGCCAAAGACTCATCCGAAGCAGTATGGGTGGGTGCTAGAACCAGGTTTCCGCACCCTGAGAGAGAGAGCAGGTAAGTTGAACTGTTCAGCAACTATTAGATCCACGCAGTCATAGGTCGTTCGCAGGTCTTTGATGATTAATCAGAGTACAATTTTACCATATTTATATAATAGGCTCGCATCCACGTGCAGACAGCAAAGTGTAAGCATACAACAATATATTTGCAGCAGAATTAATTAGATTGCAGATATAGTTATCATAACACAGATAATTTGCATCTCATAAACACATATCATTCGCAGTTCATAAAAAAATCACATATAATTCGAGTCCATAATAACCACAACCAGATAGATCAAACAACATTAGATATCCACAATACTCCACATATATTATTCATCAAAAAGTCTCTTACATACCCAAAAACCCACCTGTGCACACAGCCAGCAGGGTCCACACACAGCTGGACAAAGGATCTCCATGCACACAACCAGTAGGAGTCCTAACCCAATAACCCAATCCCATATCTAACAGTTCACACTTAGCTTTAATATCTATTCATTCCTACCTATTTCTCCAAAAAGGTTCAAATATTTATAGTACTTTAGCCTACGCATCCAGTGGTCTGCAAACCCCGGTTTGTGGACTCTTGGTCTACCCTTGGCCCACTTATAATGTATTAGGGGATTTTACTCGCCCCAAAACCCCTGCACTAGACTAAATATAATAAAAATATATAAAATGGACCATATTCTCAGCTTGCAGGAGACCCTGTTCCAACAGAGCTCCTCTTGGGCTTGATGTACAAGTACACATGTTCCCCAACATGAAACTCCTTAAACACCTTGTTTTTATCTACATAACTATTCTTCTTGTCCCGTGTTTCCTTTAAATTATTCTTGTTTTCTTGTTCCATCTCTGCCAACATGTTTGATCGTAGCAGTACCCTGTTCACTGGATCACTCCAACTGATGGGAGTATTAAAACTCCGCCCATAAAGTAATTTAAATAGACTCATCCTCTGTGACTTATAATACCCATTGTTGTAAGAAAAATCAACTAATGGAATATACTCCTCCCTCTTCCTTTGTTGGTGCATAACCTACATCCTCAACATATCGTCCAGAATCTTCTTGACGCTCTATGTCTATCAATGTATCTACGGATGATAATTTGTATCGAAGGTCAACTCTATACCCAAACCTACAAATAACTCCTTCCAAAACTTGGAAGTGAGCTTGGAATCTATGTCTAATACAATCTTCTTAGGAATACCATGCAACCTCACTATCTCCCTGATGAATAGCTGAGCTACCTCCCTAGCTGAATTAGTAGACTTCAATGGAATGAAGTGAGCTACCTTGGTCAACTTTTCAACCAAAACCATGATGGAATCATGTTGTCTAGATGTACTCAAAAAACTTGTGATGAAATCCATGGAAATGAACTCCCATTTCCACTCAAGAATCAGAATCAGCTATAGTAAACCACATGTATGATTTCACTTTACCTCTACCTATTGACATTCCAAACACCTTGCAACAAACTCATATACCTCTTTATTCAAATTTAGCTAATAGTATAACTTCTTCACAACTGTCAGAGTCTTCTGATATCCTGAGTGAACTTAATATGGCTTAACATGGAATTCCCTCAAGATAATATTCTTTAGGTCATTGTCGTCTGACACATCGTGTCCCTAAATATGACCAAACCATATATCATGAGATGATAATCCAAACCCTGATCACATGTACCCTGTTGTTGTAACTTGTTATTGAGTTGTCGGTACTTGTCATCCTATTTTCCTACCTGTAAGATCCAATCCTGTAAATATGTCCCATGTGAACTCATGGTTGCTATTTGATTCACCCGCACTCTTCTGGTAAGATCATCTGCAACCATGTTCTCCTTACCCTTAATGTACTTGATATCAAATTCAAACTCAATGATCATGGAAAACCATCTAGCTTTTCTGGAATTCATATTAGGTGGCTCAAACAAATATCTCAACCTACTGTGATTACTCATAAAAGAAAACCTCCTTCCAAGAAGATATTGCCTCCATATATTTAATGCATGAATGATCGATGCCAACTCAAGATCATGTGCCACATAATTCTTCTTGTGCTCATTTATTTTTCCTTGACTCATAACATACAACATGTCCCTCTTGCATCATGAATCCACCAATTCCTCTTTTGAAAGAATTTGAACACACCGTGAACTCTTTATCTGGATATGAAATCTTTAGAACTAAAGCATTTATAAGAAACCACTTCAACTGCTCAAAACTAGTTACACATTCCTATGTCCATTCAAATTTATTTCCTTTCCTCTACAAATATGTAATAGGATAGGAAATCCATGATAAGTACTTAATGAACCTCCTATAGTAACTTGCTAACGTCATGAATGATCTAACCTCATCTACATTCCTAGGAACTTCCCATTCCATGATACCTTTGATATTTTTTGGATCCATTGTTATTCCTTCCTTGGAAAAAACATGCCCCAACTAATGAAATTATGTCTGAAAGAAACTGAAATTACTAAGCTTGGCATATAATTGATGCTCTCTCAATAGCCTTAACAATGTTTTTAGGCGTTCTGCATGCTCTTATTCATTCTTAAAATATATTAATATATCATCAATGAATACTATCACAAATTTTTCTAGATAAGGACACAACACACTATTCATCAAACACATGAAATTAGTTAGAGAATTAGTTAAACCAAAAGGAACAAAAACAAGCTCATAATGCCCATACACTGTCCAGAAATAAGTACTGTAGTTTTTCTCTTCTTTTATGTGTACCTAATGATATCCTGATCTGAAATAAATCTTTGAGAACAATGTTTCTCTCTTCAATTGATCAAACAAGTCATTAATCCTCAACAACAAATACTTGTTCTTGATCATCACCTTGTTTAGCTACTTGTAATCAATACACAACCTGAGAGTACCATCCTTTGTCTTCACAAACAACACTAGTGCACCCCAAGGTGATACACTTGGCCCAATGTATCCGTTTTCAAGCATTTCCTTCAGCTGCAACTTCAATTCCACTAGCTCTGGAGTGCTCATCTTGTAAGGAGCCTTTGATGCTAGTGTCGTTGCTGGTACCAACTCAATAGAAATTTCCACTTACCTATGAGGTAGGAATTCTGAAATATTTGCTAGAAATACATCCTGAAATCACTGTAAAACCAAGTTCCTCTTCAAGTCTTCTGCATCCTCAACATCCTTACCTTTATCACTAGAAACACACACTGCAAATAATACACACTATATCCTGCAACTTTTCTTTTCTTGCATAGTTGTAACCATTCTCACTAATGTAGGCTTATTCTTATCCTGCAATATCCTTATTTTTTCATCATCATCCAAGCTCTCAATATCCTTCTCATAAAAATCCACATTAGTCCTATGAAGGTACAACGAATCCATATCCAGAAGCATACGGTATGATCCCAGTGGAAGAACACTTATATGTGCTGATGTAGGCGTACCATTCAGATCAAATGCACAAGATCTCACCAATTTATGAACTATTTTATTAGTACCTATATCCAAATGCACCAACCATGACTCTGCATGCACTTATTTTCTCAAACTACACGTATCCACTAGGTGGGGATTAGCATAACTATAATGAGATCCAAGGTCAAACAAAATAGAAACAACTCGATCACAAAGCTTACCTTCCATCTAAATGATGGATGCCTATTAATCCTTCTATTGTTATCAAATTTTGTGTAGATACAAGGAATGATATGTTCAACATCCTTAACTTGTTGTGCCTCCTAAGCACTATAGATATGAGGCCTACCACCTTAATACAATGGACAATCCTTCTTGTGATGATCCTTGCCACGTATGCCACACTAAAAAGACCCATTACCTTTGTCATGTTTCTCTCCAGGCTCAGACCCATGTCCCTTCTCAACTGCATTAAAATTCTTGTAAGGAGCAACATTTTCCTTCTGTCCCGCATCCTGAGGTCTTCCCTGCTCCGGTGGTAACTTTCCTTTATTCATGTCATTCCCTTTCCAACCTTTCATCGAATTATAATTTCACTTCAACTGCGCATAAAAATGCTTCAAATTTACAATGACTTCTTCCAATGAACAAGGCTCATAATACTCAATCCGATCCTTAAATGATAATGAAACTCCATTGATAAATCTATGAAATTTTATCTTCTCATCCTTAAGATAAAGCACATACCTCAATAACTCCAAGGACTTAGTCATATACTTGTCTTCTATCATAGATCCCATCTTTATCTCATAGAATTCCTTGGATTTTCTGTCATAATACCTTTCTGACAAGTACTTCTTCTTGAAGTATCTTGAATTCATGCCAACTCAACTCCTTTGTCTTTATGTCTCTAACACACTTCAAATATTCCCACTAGATGTTTGATTTCCCTTCGAGACTGAAAATAGCTATCCTGACCTTCATGCTCTATGTACTGAGTCATGAAGCTCGAAGAACTTCTTCATCCCAAGAAACCATGCCTCTACATCCTCTAGTTTCTTAAACTCTCCATCAAATGTAGGTGGCTTGGCCTTCTTGAACTCATCTAAAAAAATATCCCATGTAAGTCCTCCTTTAAGGATGGCAACGATGGTGACCATGATACCGATTTGAACCAGAAATAGATTAGAACCAATATCCACTACCTCTCTTGTCAGGTGTATCCAAGAACCTACCATATTTGACTTTTTCATCCCTATATGACATGTTCCCACCATGAAAACTGCTACCATATGCCCCATTAGTAATGGTCCTCTTGTCCATAACTGATATGTGGTTTTCCATGTCTCTAAAATTCTAAAAAATTATGAAGGATAACTACATTGACATCTACTTGTTTTTCCTGTGCCCTAACAGGTATTTCTTGTGACTAAATGATTTTTTCATTATATACTTCGAAAATTTTGATTTATGTCGTTAGACTTCTCAAGGTGTTTGCTATGTCAAGATAATAATAATCTTTGTGTTGCTCATTTGATCTGCAAGGAGAGTCTTGTGAACTATAATCCACCATTTATCTAGTCATATTTGATCTTATTCTTCCTTCAAACATATTGTGTCAAATAAAAAAAATATAAAAATAATCAACATATCTTAGTGAAGTTCAGGGGAGGCTATCTCATCTACAAAATCAGTCTATATTGGCATGACACACACACACACACACATATGCATAATCATATCAATATATTGACATCATGTATGATAATAAAAACTCCATAAAATCACCTCATGCGTTATAACAAAAACCATGACAATGCATGCATAACAACCACATATATATTGACATGCAGGCATGATAAACACATTCTGCCCATTCAGTCCAAGTATTTGAACCATGCTCTAATACCAATTTGTAACCACCCCTCCCACACTTCATAATTTACCTTAGCTACTAGGGTAAACAAGAGTTGAGTGATACTATGACATGACCCAACCTCCTAAGTACATTTAAGGAAGTGGATTAAAAAAAATGGAACTTTATTGACCTTCCTTAGGGTAGGACATCCAGGAGTTAAACAACCAATCCAATTGCCCAAACCCCATGCTGGATTTATTTTTTAGTGACCTAGGCCCACAAACACATGTATGACAAGGAGTCCATGTGGTTATATGTCTCCAAACGCATGCAAAATCCTATATGGGTGAAGTTATAGACCAAAACTATTAGTTTAGAGGGTGCATTGTTGGATTTGGAGGCACCATTTCAAGATTGCCTCTAGACCACCGCCCAGAACTCAATAAGACTTTTCATAATGATAAATAATATTAGGAAAATTCCATTCATACAAAACTTGATCAAGGAATTGACCTAACCATGCCTAATCATGATAGTCATTTCGTTAAACATATAATGAACACGTACTCTACAGGTCATGAATGCATATATGAGAATAGGAGTCTGAAACTTATCTGAGAATCACCAAGAAGGTATAAAACACTCTCATAATAGCTGCAATACATTTTTTATCCCATTTAGTCATTAAACATCACATACTTATCAAATCCTAAACAATACATAGCTAGAATACATTGCAAACCCATGATTATAACCAACACATAACCATATTACTAACCATGTCATAACAACAATCAAATCACCAAAATAACATGTACAAATTCCCATAGAATACAGTGGGAAAATAAATCTTATTAACATATGAAATATCCCACCAATTCAGGGACTTCCACATACCACCCAACCATAGATTGAGTTGATCCAAATATTTCTTTCAACCAATCGCCTTGGTGCCATATTTAAAGTATGAATGTGGGAACCAAAGACATAAACAACCAGGGCTTCCCAAATATTAAACCACCTCCATCATCATGCTATTTCGACCTTGCCAAAACTACTCAAGACATCACATAAGAAAAATAAAACATAAACAACTAGGGCTTCCCTGAGATTAAACCACCTCTACCCTCAAGCTACCACGATCCCACCAAAACCGATCAAGAGATAACAATGCCAAAAACAAACTTGGATGCCTCAAAATTTCTTCACCAATAACTTGAGGAATTTTCCTTTCTCCACCCACCTATCGAGGACTTTTCGAAGATTAAACCACCTCCACCCCTAACCCTTAGAAATTTTCCTAAGACCACCCCACATGGTTGCAAAATCTTCCAACAATTCAAAGCTTAACCGAGAAAATAATCCCATCACACCATGGCTATTTGGAAATGGAAAGGCAAGGTTGAAACCATTCTCACACCTGGAAAAACCCAGGCTAACGGTAGCAAGAGAACCAAATACAAAAATTCATGTATCATGCATTTACAAACCAGCTAGGAAATCACACATGTAACATGTTACCTACCAGTATTCCAGTTGAAATTTCTTGATCCAACCTTCCTTTATTGTCCTTGCTTTCCTTGCTTTTCTTGTTTTCTTGCTTCCTCTTGTTGGTGTTCTTCTCTCCTTCAAAGTAATTCCTAATCCAAACTAACAAAAGCCGTTAACTAATCCTTAGAAGCCTTTTTATCATTGAGGCCTCTATTTCCTTCATTTTCCCTCTAATTTCCTCTCATGCAAATATGTGACCTTTCTTCTCCCTTTTTTCTTATTTTCCTTTATTTTCATAAATAAATTCCAATTAATTATTTTTTTCCATTGCCTTTTCCAATTTCCTTAGACATAATAAAGCGAAATGACATCCACTAGGATGTTTTTCCAAACATTCAACTTGGAATACGTGTCCCATGAACTTGGTATTATTTTTCCTTTATTAACTTTATTACACGAAATTTTAACCTGGGTTTGTTACATTTTGAATTAACATGAATATGTACTGACAAAGGTACAAAATGAAGCTTGGGAACCTTATATTATTAAATATGATAATATGGGTATGTTCTAGAATATGGTAAGGAAATTATGAATATGGAAAAAAGACTAAATGAATCTCTCTATTGTTGGGATTGCTGAATAATTTTGTGATATGTTCAACTTATACGTTCCTTTGGGTGGTCTTAGTTAAGATTGAGTTGAAGAAGTATACACAAAAAAGAGGAATCAACAACATTGATTGGTAATATCCCTATGTGCATAGTGCATGTTGGCTCTAATTGGAGAAAATGGAGTCATTCTTTGAGTTTAATTGTATTAAATGTTGGATTAAGCATCAAATTTGTGATCATGGTGCATCCTATAAAAACTGTAATTCCTCTTCGATGAGTCTTAAACCATAAATTGGATGCATCCTTTGTAGAGTACTTCTCGTGTCTTGGTGGATTCTAATATTGAAGATGATGGATCAAGAATGGTTTGTACCTATAACATCCAAAAAATAGAGGATAAAAAAATCATGGAACATGACTTGTGCATAGTTGATATAGTGAATTGAAGCTGATTGGGAGTACAATCAAATCCAAACCTCATGCTCATAGATGTAGGGCCTGTAAGTTATCTCTCTTTAATTTAAATTGAACATTAAAGATTCAGATTCACATAATGATACCACATATATAGTTTTGGCATTGTGTATGGTTATGTAATAATTCACAATCGTCAAGGTTGAAGGGTTGTAGTTCAAAATTAAGGTTTAATTCATATTTTTTGTTTCATAGAAATTTATGAGTGTCAACGTATAATATATGAGATCCTAAAAATGGGTGTACACTCATTGTGACTCTCTTACAATTATAATTTTTTGTAATATAGTTTTAATAATCTGAATGTCAAAATGGAAGTGCATGGATATGAAACAATGTTGAATGAGTTAATGGAGCTTTGAAGCACTCGGGAAAACAAGAAATAAATGGTCAACAATGGTCATAATAAAAAATGAGGAAAGGTCCTTCCTTAAAGAATAAAATTCTTAGCGGGCCCTTTTGCATCAAGTGGTATTAGAGAAGAACCATATGCTCGTTTGAATGTTATATGATTTATTACAACAACACTGCTGGAAAGGAAAGCAAGGTTACACTCTTTGAGATTAGAGAGAATTTCATTCGCAAATAAATTTAGAGTAGGTATTCCCTTGAAAAGAAAAGAGATAAAGAGTGGGTATTCTCTTAAGGAATTTTTCTCTTGGGGGATAGAGAATAAATATTTCTACCTTGGGATGAAGGTAAGAATATTAAATATGAAACAAGATATTTGTAGATAGAGAAGAGTTTCAACAATGAAGTAGATGCCTATTTATAGTGGAAGTTGTATAGGTTGAAGACTATCCTAGCAGAGGAACAAAGAAGGAATATTGAAAGATAAGATCATGGAAAAAATCTTGCAAGTAATGAAATTGATGATTGAAGGTTAAAACTAGTTAAGAAACATTTATGATTGCAAGTAGTAGTAGAGATAAATTGGTAGAAACCATTACAACTAGAGAACTTGGGATAAAGGAAGAAGAGTATGTGGAGCTCTTAGAGGAGAAAGAGAATCTTGTGGCAGAAGAACCCTCACAACGTGAAAATTTGTGATACTTTTTGAAGAGAAGAAGACCAATTGTTGGAAACATTGTTTAATACTGAGAACGGGGGGGGAGGTGAATTAGTGTTAAGGCTAGTTTAACTTTTATGCTAATTGTTCTACTTTTCATACAATTTTTATTCAAGTTTGGCATTCATTATGTGAAAAAACACTATCATAACATGTGCAACAAATGAATAAATAAAGACATGAACAAACACCATGAGAAACATACACATGAGACAAAGGTTTAATGTGGAAACCCTTCCGAGAGTAAAACAACCAAAACTTGTTTATATTATGATGAAAAATATGAGCTCCTACTCTATTTACATCGATCTTTGTGAGAACCCACTCATAGAAAGCACCAAATCACTTATATTATTTGATAGCACTGATTAATAATAAGCACCAACTCCCTTCTTATGTACACATCTGATCAACTTACCATAAACACCAATTTCGTAGATTTGTTGGAAGCACCAACTTGCAACTTCTTGGATTTATGCAAGCATCAACTTGTAGGAGGAACCAACCTTTAATCTCTCTTAATATGTCCACTTAGATGGAATCTCCAACTCACTGGTTGTAGGCTCCAACCCACAATCAATAAGGAAATCTTTGCTCTTTGTTATGTCACCCATTTGGCTAGATTTCAATCACCACTTCTTAGCCCTTTGATCTCTTCAACAACATTCACTCATAGATAGTAATAATAGAATTATGTATTCTATAAATTATACTCACTCTTTAATAGAACACATAAACTCTCAACCTATTAGCTATTCTACAGGAACTCTCAGCCTCTTGTCAACAACTCACTCTCACACAACACTCTGTTGTGATCCCCCACTTTGCACAACTTCCATCCATAGTTTTATTCCTATGCTACATAAGAAATGATGTTGTCTCTAATAAATCACCACTCTGCATAAGAGCATGTTCCAACATGACTTCCCATACTACTATTACATCCAATTACTCAGCGACTACAGTGGAGTGTAATATGAGAACGGGAAGTGGAGTTTTTTCATGCTAAGAATTAATTCTCAGTCAACTTGTGCACTATAGTAAGGCACTCCATGCTTATTATTTTCTCACGGAGCTTATATTGTACTTCAAGTAGGGTTCTCTTAGTCCGTGATCGGATTTTTTTCACCCATTAATATTTTCTATTGATTCTTCGTGAAGTGATGAACACTCTGGTGTGGGTCATTCAAATTGATCCTAACACTTCATTAATTTTCTCTACAGATTGTCATCCTCATTTTTTCAGTCACCTGGTTTGAGCATTATTTCTTAGTGTCAATTTTTCCATTTCCATTAATCCTCAAATGTAGTTTTTGATCCATTCATTTCCTTCATAATTCAACTATAGTGAGCTCCATTTATGGTATAGATGCCAATTATGGCACATAGGACATGCTAGTTTCTGACCCGTTTATGATTCGTTAACAACATATGTGGCGCAATGTGACATATGGAACACTTACCAAATATAGCATAAAAAAATTTCGACCCATTCCTATCACAAGAGATAATCTCATGGCACTATTTTTTTGCTTTTAATTATAAAGGCCCTTAGTCACAAAACACACAAAAACAACTGCAAAATGGATTTTAGACACCCCTTTTTTCTATAGCCCTAAAGACTTAATTTACATGCATTTTCCTTTTGCACCTAGGGTCACATAGAATGAAAAAAACCAAGTCCTGGTGCTTATGTATTCCCCCTTCCTTCCTTCCAAGATTACATTTCCATTAACGGTCCCTATGTACTCATCAACCAATCAAAATTCAACTAGGATTATCTGTCATATCCCATTATTATGCTATCGTGTTCTGGCCCTTGGTCAACCAAAGAAACCTCCCTTACACCCTTTTATTTCCTTTTTTTGCGGTGCATCCAGGATAGTGTGTCCCGGTGGGACCACTAGTACACTCGTGGACCATTCAAAAACTTGTTGGGGTGACCTATAACTCCCACCATAATGCCTTTATGTCGCAGCCCTTAGTTATACAATATGTCTTTACATGTGCACCTTTTTATACCTTCTGGGGTAGCCTTTCGAGGTGATGTAATGATTACATCAACATATCCATGTAGTGCCTCGTTAGTGGTGACAAATGTCACCGATATTTGGCCTAGTTGACCATTTGAAAAATCCAAAAACACATGTTGTGTGTTTCCCATGTTGACATCATGTTGACGTCATCACACCACTATGTCTGACATGCCATCACCATGAGCCAATCAAATTGTGCCATTTGTCTTAGGTATAGAGGAAAAGAGGGGTTCCTAGGAATTTTTTTTCAATGAATTTATTTATTACAAATTATAACATAAAACTGTTGGGTTCAAGTCCCTTCACTGCTCATTTCCATGTTTCCCAACCCTATATCATCCCATAGCTTCACTTGTGCACTATTCCTTGCTCTTCCTGGGAAAATAAATTTAGGATGGGTTATTCTCTTTACCCTCCATCGACCAATTACGTTCACTCTTCCTGATGAATCCTCCCAGGCTAACACCATCCCAAGACTTTCCATTGAGTGATCCTTTGGTTACTCTAGGGAAGGTCTCCAGGGGTGATGGGGTTTTGGGACCTTTGGTATGCATAAATTTTCCAATCCATGGCTCTTTCGCTACTATGCTACCTTCCCACATCCTCATAGGCTTACTTCATCCCAGACCTCAACTCTTTTTCACCCTTTGAACCATCTGGGGAACCTCCTACTGAGATTACGTGTTATGAGGGTTCCACCGATAACTAATACGAACTCATTCTCTCGATCTGATATATGCCCACGTCCTCCCGAGATTACGTCATCCTGGAACTCAACTCTTATGCACCCTTTGAACCATCTGGGGAACCTCCTATCGAGATTATGTGTTATGAGGTATCTAGTGCTAACTAATAAGAACTTATTACATTGATATGTTCTCTGCCCGCATCCTCCTGGGCTTATGTCATCCTGAAGAGTTAGACTTGTGCACTTTTATGAACCTCCAGGGAAAACCTCCTGGGGTGACGTGTCCACCAACTCTAGCAAAACCTCCAAACAAGCTTCCAAACTTAGTGCTAACTAAATCCACCATTTAATTTAGTTTTTCAACTTTGAATTTTTAACCTTTGAGCTTTGATCTACAATAAATTTTGATTTAGGAGGCATTTTTCAAACTTCAGCTTACTGTTGGAAATATTTTTTTGAGCACAATCCAACTATGAAATTTCCAAGAGTATTTGAGTTGATATTCTAAGGTATAAATGCCTTCAAATCCTGATTCTCCCAACCACCATAGTTATAGTTTTTATATCTTCTTTAATTGATCTGTTCTATGATGATTCTCTACCAAAGACTATAGCAACCATATGACTCCTTGTTTCCTTGACACACCATGAATTTTCCATCCTTTCCCATTTGAAATAAATGGAAACATTATGCACAACACCAATGTAGTTCTCAGAGGAAGTGAGTGAAGTGAAAAATCATACAACTTTTGAAGTTCAGGAGAAGAGAAACTCATAAGGTTATGAGGAGAGAGAACAAAAAGGATGCCAAAAATTCAACCTCATAAGGAAAATTTGATGAGGTATGGGTAGAAAAATGAAATCTTGTTACCGAGGAGATGGTTATTGTAACCCATAGTGGATAGGAAAAGTTCGTTGAAGAAGATGAATATGAATATTGATAGTCATGTAGGAATTTTGGAAAAAAGCCACAATAGAGGAAAGGAAATTTTCAAATAAAATGTCATTAGAAATAAGACAAGTTAAGAGAAAATTAGCAGAGAGTTTTTTGAGTAAAAGGCACAACTCAGTAACATAGCACAGTTATTTCAGAGAAAAATCAAAGAAGGCTAAAGAAAAGGATGGAAGGAATGTGAGAAAGAAGGTCGAATGACCTATAGTACAATTATTTGTAAGGATGATAAGCTACATCCTGAAGCACGGGTTGAATGCTTTAATAAAGAGAAAAACTCAAAGAATTTGAGTTTATACAAAGGTCAATGACAAAATAATAAGTTCACTTATGTGGACCAGAGTAAGGATTATTCCTTAGAGAAGAAAATGGTGAAGACATTGAGGAGATAATTGTTAAGAGTCCCATGGATTGTTTGGAAATTTTTAATTAGCATGAATATGTGTTGACAAAGGTATCAAAGGAGGCTTGGGGGCCTTATAATTTTAAACATGATAATATGTGTATGGTCTAGAATATGGTATGGAAATTATGATTATGGATAGATGACTAAGTGAATCTCTCTATTGTTGGGATCATTGAATAATTTTGTGATATGTTCAACTTATATATTCCTTTGGGTGATCTCGGTTGAGCATTGAGTAGAAGAGTATACATAAAAAATAGGAAGCAACAAAATTCATTATTTGTATCCCTATGTGCATAGTGAATTTTGTTTATGATTGGAGATAAAGGAGTCATTATTTGAGGTTAATTGTATTAAATTTTTAATTGAGCATCAAATTTGTGATCATGGTGCAACCTATAAACACTATTATTCCTCTTATATGGGTTTTAAACCTTAAATTATATGTATCCTTGGTAGAATAATCCTTGTGTCATAGTGGATTATAAGATCACAGACAACAGATCAGGAAAGGTTTCTATCTATAACATCAAAAAACTGAGGATAAAACAATTATGGCACAAGACTTGTGCATACTTGATATAGTAAATTGAAGTTGACCAGGAGCATAATCAAATCCAAACCTTGTGCTCATGGATGTAGGGCTTGTAAGTTATATTTCTTTAATTTAAATTGAATATTAAAGATTTAAATATGAAAAATGATACCATAGGTATAGTTTTGGCATGTTGTATGGTTATGTAATAATTCACAGGTGTCAAGGTTGAAGGGCTCAATTCAGAATTAAGGTTTAATGCCTAATTGTTTTTGCCGAACACAAGTTTAAGGGTATCAACATATAATATTCGAGATCCTAAAATTGGGTGTACAATCATTGTGACTCTCTTCCAATTATAATTTCTTGTAATAGAGTTTCAAGAATCTAATTTTCGAAATGGAAACACATGCATATGAAACAATGGTGGATGAGTTAATGGAGTTTTGAAGCACCTGGGAAAACTAGAAGTAAAGGGAAAAAACGGTCATAATACAAAGGAGGAAGTGTCATTCCTTAAAAAACCAAAGGATTACCAATCCCATCTATAATAAGTGGTATCAAAGTGATGAAAACCATTATTAGGTATATTCTAAGGAGTTAAAATGTCACCTTTTTAGCTTAATTACTCTCTCTCTCACACACATTTAATTGCATTTTGTCATATTTCTCTTACTGAGAATGGTGTATTAAGGTTTGTCATGATTCGAGGCCTAATGTGGTTTAAATGCAGGAAAACAAAGGGAACATTTGTTGAGATTCGACAAGAATATCCTAGTGAAAATTATGCACCTACACTAGGATGGAGCCTCAAGCTATTTTTAGGTGGATGTCTATTTATAGATGCATGAGAAAATTCTATTTATAGATGTGGTCTATTTATAGATGTATGTGCAAGTTCTATTTATATATTGCATGTCTATTTATAGATGCATGTCGACTATTATTATCCTTAATAATAGTTGGACAATAAACAATAATCTATTCTCAATGAGCACTTGGAAATATTTAACTAAAGTGGAAAATTAGTTAGCTATAGGAATTTTGAGTTGAGTGGTTGGTTGGTGGGACATGCAAGTGATTCGAAGTTGTAACACAGTTGGAAGTGTAGTTATGAAAGTTGTAAAGTAGTTTAACTTAGTTAAGTGAGTTAAACTCATTTTTGCTAGTTGTAACTGAAGATACACTAGTGAGAGATCAAGTGAATTAATTATTAATTAATTCACAATCAGTGGCCTCACATGCAACTAAAGATTTACTACTATTAACTACTTGCATGTTAGATCCAGTGGAGACCCAATTGAGATGTAGGTGAAAGAGACATATTGACTATCAATTGTGGCATTATCAGTTGCACACATGCAACCACACACACATTGGATGTGTCCATGAGGATTGCACTGTCAAGGCAAGAATGATTCTATTCATTCACGTATTTCTATCAGCTGGGATTGCACAGTGGAGGTGGGCTGTTTGGAGACAGTAAATTGGCTAAGGAACTTGCCAATTTTTGTATGACAGTGTGAGACAATTAGCTATTTTACTGAGAGCTCTTGGATTGGAGCTTTGTATGTAATTGTTTCATGATCCATGATATAATACATAATAGAAGATAGTTGGGTTTTTAGCTATATGATTTCCCCAAGTAAATTATCTATGTTATGTGTGATTGATATTTCTTCATGATATTTCTATTGGCAATTGTGTTTTAAATTTCTGCAAAGATAAGTAGAAGCGATTCTATATTTAACAATGGCATATAATTTTTAGATCAGTAGAATCTAGGCAATGCATATTTTGTATTAAATTACTACATGGTATCAGAGCACTAGAGATTGCAATTGTGAAGCAGGAGCTGAGTCTGTTGGTGGAAAGAATTCAAATTTGCGGAAAGAATTTCTTAGTGCTACAACTGATTTAACATCGAAATGGCTTTCAATGGCTTGAGGTTAGAGTATGCACTTGAGGGAATTTTGAACTACTTTTCTTGGAAGGATAGGATGGAGGTGGTGCTCGAAGATAATGGCTTGAAGGAATTAATTGACAATGATGTTCCTAATCGTTCTTCGACAGATGTCGCATGACTTGATGCATGGAAAAGGAAAGTGGCAAATGCGAGTAGGATTCTATTGGAAGGATTATGAGACCACATTATCTCAATCCTGCATGGGAAAGCCACACCATATGCTATGTGGAAAGCTTTGACGGATCTTTTCCAAAGCAACAACAACCATAGGAAATTGGCGCTCAAAAATAAACTCAGGAAGATCAAGATGGAAAAGGGCGACAACATTCCAAAGTATCTCACGAAGTTGGTCCAATGTCAGGATGAGCTGGGGAGTGTGGAAATAACTGTTGTTGATGATGCTTTGGTGAGCTTGGCTCTCTTAGGACTTCATAAGAGTTGGCACAGTTATGAAGACTCTGTCAAAATATGGGAAAAATTGTTGGATTGGGAACGACTGTGGTCGGATCTGGTGTAGGAGGAGTTCAGGAAGAACACCAAAGGTGGCTCTTCATCAAAGCATGATGATGAAGATGATTGTGCTTTGGCTACCAAGGAAAATATGGGGAATGTTAGATGATCCAAATATATTAATGTAAAGTTAGGATAAAATATTTATTCAATTAGAATATTTAATAAATATTAGAGAATAAAAATATTTATTAAATTAAAATATTTAATAAATATTAAGAGACACTTAGAAATAGAATATTGTTAGAAAATATAGGACTCTAGAATTGAGTCATATCTTAGGATCTAAAATAGGAATAAAGTTAGTAGATTAGATAGAAGATAATTTATTGTAAATGGACACTTGTTATTTTTTCAAGTGATCCATAACCAAATTAAGTTAGGACATATAGCTTATAAATAGGTTAGTCTCCTAATTGCAAATTTAGTAGAAGTTTACATTTGTAAACTCCTGCAAATTTTTATGTAATTTATTTTCATTATTAATAAAACTACATGTCTGAGGACACTTCTGCCATTAATGTGGTATCAGAGCCATTGGTAATGCAGATGAAAAGACAATGAATATTTCAGCTTTGCAGACTTTATAAAATTATGCCAAAAGATGAATTGAGCTAATGGCACAGAATCAGTGATTTATTAGCCCATGCAGTGATTTATTTTATTAAAGATTTCATTGCCAATTTCTTTCTGAGTTTGCATATGTGTGTGTGTGTGTGTGTGTGGAATATGTATAAGGTCTGAATGCAAGTGGTCCAAAGCCCAATCTCAAACTTGTTAAATGTTACTGTTAGCATGGAGGCTAATTAACACAGAGATTTACATAGATGAACCAACACAGAGTCATTTCAAAGGGCACAGAGCTGAGCTTTCATGCTCGTTGAAGGGTATTGTAAACTGTATGAAATGAATCAATCTTCGTGTGCATGTAGCACTCAAGGGACATGAGCCAACGAAGGTGCAGAGGCCTTATGCAGCCATGGGAGGGACGTGAGCAAATGAGGGTGCAGAGGCCATACTCAGCCATTGTAGCAATCAACTATTGCAAGATCGATCATTGGGTGGAGGCATGAATAAAATCAAAATGTTTTGAAGGTAGAATGGAATTTTTAATGCTTTGTAGCAGAGTTAAATCACAGTTGTAATATCCCTTTTTAGGAATAGCTAGCAATCCATGGCTAGAAAATGCATTTTCCAGAACTGGAGGCAGCAAGAATTGATACCAAGACCTGGATCCCTTAGACCAAAGTGTCTAGGACCAAAATCCAAGAATTTGGACCAAATAAATCCTTCGAGGGTGGTGAGACCAACCTCCCACACCTAGTTCCCTTCAGAAATTTCCCAGTGAAAGGGCTGCAACAATGCATGAACAAGACTTGGAGCATCAACATTATTCAAACACACCATTAGAACAACAGTGAAATTTATCTCATTAGAAATTTGAATGAAATCCATGGCCATATCATTAGATAATAGTAGTAGCAAATGAATACAAGGTCATGAGGGAAATGTTACTCAAGACAAGAAAAACCCTGCCTCAAAATACTGCTACACAAGTATACCCAAGCTAAGACTGTGCAACTATATGAAGATACTGCAACATATATAATGGAAATATAATGATATATCAATTATATCTCAAGAAATAAGGGGGAGAAAGCTCTCAACCCCTGAAAACACTAGTACAACAATCCTTAGAAGGATTGGCTACAATACATGTACAAATGGGAAAATACAATAATGCCGGAATTTCTAAGTAGCAGCAAAAAATCATAATAAAAATAGAAGGGAATGGATGAATATGATCTGTAATCTGAAATAGCCTCCTCCAATGGATCTCTAAAGTGAAATGCTGATCCCTTCACCCAAGATTTCCCTTCCAATCAATCTTGCAGTCCCTCACTGCAAATACACCATGAGAATAACACATTCTAGGAGAGATATTGCGCTGTATGTGAGCTAGAAAACATTGGCTTGATGCCAATATATGAAAATCTGCCCAAGAACACTCCTCAATTATCTCCCAATGAAATGGAGATCCCCTCCTCTGAAAATCAATCTTCGGAGTGGTGTTGTGGAACTCTCCCCTACAACACCTAGAAACACAACCCAACCACCAATGGAGACTACACTGTAGCTAAATGAAATGCTTTGGCCTCAAGCCTAGATATGGGGATAATGAAGTAAAATCCCTCAAGAGGTATCTTAATAAGGATAGGAAATCCCAAACAGGAATTCCCTTAGAAACTCTTGCTAAACAACAAGAAGATGCTCCAAGTCTAAACAGACATGGAAATCTATAATCCATAACATGAGAAACAATGGTTGCCTTGCCCTCCTCTTATACAATGTGAGCTCCCCCTCCATGGATCCCACTCATTAGGGTTTTCCTTCTCAAGGAATATTCTCTCCTCTTTCTTTGCACTATCCCACAATGTGCTCTCCACCTCATGCCACTACGCTGTTTGACTTGGTCAAACTTGACCTAGTCATCCTGCAAAAGTCCCTTTTCACACATGGAGGCGTGAAATCAAACTCAAAAAGTGATCCTCCTTCATGATAAGAGGAATTTTATTCCTTATAGATAAAATGAATGGGCCTCCTACCTATTTTATTCTTCTCCTAAGTGAAAATGTCAAAAATTAATATTCCACAAAATTTGGAATATTACAGTTCTCCCATTTCAAATATTTCTTGTCCTCAAGCAAGTACAAGTATAGACTAATTTATTTCTCCTTAATTTCCCTGTAGCATCCATGCTTGATAAAATTCTCCAAGAAAAGGATGCCATATCATCAATCAATTTTCCAAGCTGTCCCTCCAACATATGCAATCTAGCCTTTGGTGAACATCCCCAAATAGCTATCATGTAGAAACAAATATCCATGAAGGAAACAATGGGCTATCTAAGGGCCTCCTTGAGGCATGAGATTTGATATAAAATGGGACTCATCATCCCCATGTGAATCTCCCATCCCCAAGCAACCATCCATACAACATAAGCTGCCTCCCAACATGGCAACTCATAGAAATCTCCCTCCACCTTGAGTTCTGGAAATGAAGGTGGGCTGAAAATATGAATATCGAAAGCCTCATAGCTTACCCATGCTATCCTTCTCTCCACTTGTGATAAGTGTAGAGTGTGTGCTGATCATGGGCTACAAAAATATTTCCCTCAAGTGGAAAAATGAAGAGCAATCCTCCAAGGATCTCTCCTCCATCAATGATAATCCGACTGGCCCAATACATTTCATCCATGATGAGTAGGACATGATAATCATAGAATACCCCAATGAAATGTTTTTTTTAGGTTATACCATGTGCAGCAAGGTACAAACAATGTCTCATAGGGCTACAATGCAATCTCACCCACTGCAGAAAATAACATGGCAAGTATTGTGTAGAAAATATCACCTCTACTACTGAATATTAAATAGATGAGTGAACCAACAATACAAGATAAAATACATGACCATATACATACAATGGATTAAAATAATCATCAGACTCATGGCCCACCTCAAAATAAGGCAAATAAGTGGTTGTGGTGGCCATGTCTCTCCTCATGTTCCCCTTAGAACATGCCATGCAAAAACTGTGGGAATCATCTCCCCTCAAGGACACACAAAATTCATGTGTCAATCTTCTGATCATGCTTCCAATAATATGGAAAATATCAACAAATGGAAACATTTTCATCATCAAAATAGAGGAACTACTGATGGTTTCATATGGTGCTGGAAAGTACCAACGGTCTCCCAAGGGTGCATAACGCAGTTTTGCAAACTGCTGCTCAAGAAATGTACAAGGAAAACTATTTTGAAATGCAATTCTAATCATATGAATTATATTAACATGTGTAGAATGGAAATTTTTTTTCCCAAGGCCATGTAAAATATGGCTGTCTCCATCATATGGTTTGGCCCAACCTTGCTCATGGAGCAACTTGAATAATATGCCCCTTTAAGGAGAAATGCACTGCAACATAATGGTAAGAGTATGTAAATCAGAAAATGTAAACACAAGGTTCTTACCATAGGATGGAAGTAAGATGATATATGTATCCATGTATATGACCCTACCCCCAAGTGTCAGAGCTGTGAGCTCATGCAAAAAGGCTCTTGCCCATGCCAATCTTTGTTTGTTGACATGCCCCTTGTCAAGAACACTTCTGGTGATGCTACTGCAAATGTGAAGCTCTTCCCAAGATGGAAATGCCTCCCGATCAATACAAGATAAGGATTAATCCCTTTGCACTATGAGAGTGCCCTCCTCTACTCTTGCAACAACATACAACATATGAGAGAAAATCTGCTCATGCTCTCTCCAAGATAGTTGAAGCAACCCAAGTGCTTGCTGCCTCCTCATGCTCACATCATGTAACTCATGTGATGAAGGTATCATGACTGATATATATGCCATATCAGTACCATTTATCCCTACTCTTTTCTGCTCAATGATGTAAACATCCTTCCACCTCTTCTCTACTCCCATCCTCCTGGAAAAAGGGTACACCAAGTGATGGCTAAACTCCTTCAAGAGGAGCCAACGTAGCCAAGCCTCTTGCTACCCGGTATCATATATTTGCAAGTGGAAAATCAACCTATTGATCCTCATCCACACCCACTCAGCTCCTTTTGGATGTCTTCTCCTTCTTCCTCCTTTGGTACTCCTCCCATGAGTGCTACCATTCTCCCAAACCAAATCACCTCTCTTGCATTCCATGGAAGATTGGAATGCAGCTCCTTGGAGACCTCATAAAGGTGACCTCTCACCCATGACTGTATTTAATCCATGAGGATTCAATTATGATGGATTTAACCTCATCTCTCCATCAATTTTTAGTAGCGCTGCTAATTCCCCCAATGGTGTAGCAGTTGTTTCATCCTGCGGTTCAAAGTTCGTTTCATTGTTTTTCATGGAGGTGCCATGGTTTGTTTCATCCTCCAATGGTTCACATCCCAACCTCAAAGGCTGAATGAGACTCATACATAGTGCATGAGGATGATGGTCCCTTTCTTGTTTGAACTCATTACACAACGCAGTGCAATCATGGTGCTCTAAAATAGAAAAGTGTGTAGATCCATGGACCTCTACATGTGAGTTTCCACATTCTCTTAAATTTTCTGCTGAAATGAAAAGTGGAAATTCATTCAAACCTTGGTGGAACTTGGGGTTTTCTTCTTGTATGGATGCATTAGTTGTCTCCTCCAATGTAATTGATGCCTCCTCTATAGATTTAAAAGGCTGCCCTCCCAAAGTTGTGACAACGTTGGTGCAATTCTCCTCGCATGGTGGAATGGCTTTCTCTTCCTTTGTCCTCTCTCCATCAAAGGTTTGGATCAACCTCTGAGAAAATTCTACAAAAGAATTCACCCTTGAATGGACCAAGGGTTTGAACCACCAAATAGAGGCTTCATCTTCCATCTGCAGTGCTGCAATCTCCACTGCTCCTTTCTCTGCCACTGGATGTAGCAAGAAAATTGCCTCTAGCTTTTTCACCCAAGTTGTAGCTGAAGTGTTCCCATCAAATGTAGACAATAGAGACCTATTGCCTTTGATTTATCTTTTTCCATAGGGCCTTCTCTCCTCCTTCTGCTGAATAAAATATGGGAATGTTGTAGCTCCCTTGAATGCTGCAGAATGGGATTTATAATCACTCAGGTATTGATCTAGAACCTGATGATCCAAGCATCTCTCATGCTTGCTTTCCTTTTGAGAATAGGAAGTGCATGGACCTTCCTCTTCTTCTTGGGGAGGCTCTTCTTTGTTTTGAAAATATATGAGATCAGGCTCATCCGATTCATCATTTTATTCTTCTTATTTCTTGGGCTTGAAGGCCACAGGCTGAGCCAAGAAAGGTGCTCTGATACCACTGTAATATCCCTTTTTAGGAATAGCTAGCAATCCATGGCTGCAAAACACATTTTCCAGAAATGGAGGTAGTAGGAATTGATACCAAGACCTGGATCCCTTATACCAAAGTGTATAAGACCAAAATACAAGAATTGGGACCAAAGAAATCCTTCGAGGGTGGTGAGACCAACCTCCCACACCTAGTTCCCTTCAGAAATTTCCCAGTGAAAGGGCTGCAACAATGCATGCACAAGACTTGGAACATTATTCAAACACACCATTAGAACAACAGTGACATTTATCTCATAGAAATGTGAATGAAATCCATGGCCATCTCATTAGATAATAACAACAGCAAATGAATACAAGATCATGAGGTAAACGTTACTCAAGACAAGCAAAACCCTGCCTCAAAATACTGCTACACAAGTATACCCAAGCTAAGACTGTGAAGCTATATGAAGATACTGCAACATATATAATGGAAATATAATGATATATCAATGATAGCTCAAGAAATAAGGGGGGGCAAGCTCTCAAACCCTAAAAACACTAGTACAACAATCAATGATAGTGCAAGAAATAAGGGGGAGCAAGCTCTCAACCCCTGAAAACACTAGTACAACAATCCTTAGAAGGATTGGCTAAAATACATGTTCAAATGGGAAAATACAATAATGCCAGAGTTTCTGGGTAGTAGCAGCAACTCATAATAAAAATAGAAGGGAATGAATGAATATGATCTACAATCTAAAATAGCCTCCTCCAATGGATCTCTAAAGTGAAAGGATGATCCCTTCACCCAAGATTTCCCCTCCAATCAATCTTGCAGTCCCTCACTGCAAACACACCATGAGAATAATGCAGTCTAGGTGAGATACTGTGTTGTATGTGAGCTGGAAAACATTGGACTAATGCCAAGATATGAAAATATGCCCAAGAACACTCCTCAATGATCTCCCAATGAAATGGAGATCCCCTCCTCTGAAAATCAATCTCTGGAGTGGTGTTGTGGAACTCTCCCCTACAACACCTAGAAACACAACCCAACCACCAATGGAGACTACATTGTAGCTAAATGAAATGCTTTGGCCTCAAGCCTAGATATGGGGGTAATGAAGTAAAATCCCTCAAGAGGTATCTTAATAAGGATAGGAAATCCCAAACAGGAATTCCCTTAGAAACTCTTGCTAAACAACAAGAAGATGCTCCAAGTCTAAACAGACATGGAAATCTATAATCCATAACATGAGAAACAATGGTTGCCTTTCCCTCCTCTTATACAATGTGAGCTCCTTCTCCATGGATCCCACTCATTAGGGTTTGCCTTCTCAAGGAATATTCCCTCCTCTTTCTTTGCACTGTCCCACAATGTGCTCTCCACCTCATGCCACTACGCTGTTTGACTTGGTCAAACTTGACCTAGTCATCCTGCAAAAGTCCCTTTTCACACATGGAGGCGTGAAATCAAACTCCAAAAGTGATCCTCCTTCATGATAAGAGGAATTTTATTCCTTATAGATAAAATGAATGGGTCTCCCACCTATTTTATTCTTCTCCTAAGTGAAAATGTCAAAAATTAATATTCCACAAAATTTGGAATATTAGAACAGTGATTACATTGGTAAGTGCTCATGTTGTGGAAGCAATGGCCACCAATGTTGAAGGAGCGAGATAATAGTAAAAGTTACCACCGTTAAGTTATGGGCAACATATGAATTGAATGCTGTGACTGGATGGTAAGCAATGTGTTATTAAACAATTTTTTCTTAGCATGATTCAGATGTTGCAATAAATCTCCATCGATGTTGTGAGTGGAGGCTTTAACGAAGCTAAAGAAATTAAAACCCAACTTATACAGTTTACCATATTCACATTTTCGAATTGGATTTGAGAATCAACATTTGTACATTTATTTATAGCTGTATG
The DNA here is from genome assembly GCA_034641835.2 of Pinus albicaulis. Taxonomy (NCBI): domain Eukaryota; kingdom Viridiplantae; phylum Streptophyta; class Pinopsida; order Pinales; family Pinaceae; genus Pinus; species Pinus albicaulis. The sequence continues at coordinate 1,141,974,835 of CM076580.1, forward strand.
AAGTCTTATGGACCAGTATGTAGAGAATATTACTCCATTCCTGTGGAGAGTTCATTATTTTGTTTCCGGATTAATAAGAATTGGGTGGATTGAAGTGTATGTAATTGATGAAATTTTGAAGAAGAACTTGTAGAATTGCCAACTAGTAAAAAAAATCAATTACATTTTTATGAAGGACATAAGCTCACTCTTTAAAGAGTGATTTGGGAAAGATAAGGAGTGAATTTTTTTTTTTTTTGCAATTGGAGTTATAAGGGAGACAATTGTATTTTTTTTGGAGCAATAAGGTGAAGTAAAACTTTGTTTTTGGAGGAATAAGAAGAATTTTTTATTTTGGAGAAATAATGGTCATTATTTGTAACTCAAAGTATCTTTTTACTTTGAGGGGGGCAGTAGAATTTTTTTTTAAGAAGAGAATTGTAAAGGCATTGTCAAATTTTGCAAAGATTTCATTTTAAACACTCCATGAGAAATTGACTGGAGCCAAGTGCAAAGCTCAGTCATTTTTCTCCATTTTTTCAATGACTATACGAGGGTCAAGGCCAAGCCCCGATAGATCATTTTTTGTGTGGTGTGTGTCATTTTTTCATGGCGTGTTTTGTGTGACGAGTTTCTCAAATTTTTGTGCTTGATTCTTCTGGTGCACTGCTTCAACACTACAATGTCGAAGTTAATTAATCTATTCTCTGAATCTGATAAGCTAGAGGGAGTGAAATCTTATAAGACATGGAAACTTCTAATTAAAAGAACTCTCATATATAATGAATTGTGGCATGAAATTTGTGATGGAAACATTAAGCCAAATAAACCAACAAATGCAGCTTCACTTGCAAAATGGTAAATAAAAAAATGGCAAAGCATTAGCTCTTATAAAAGTTTCAGTTAGTAATGAAATGTACATACATATTGAAAATTCCTCAGATGCATGGAATGCTTTACGTACATTCAAATATTTCTTTGATACACAACCTGAATCAAAGAAGGTTGATATTCAATTAAAATTGCTTCAACAAAAATTAATTGAAGGTGGTGATGTCCTTGAGTATATTTCACGACTTAAAAACATCAGGCAAGAAATAATAAATGATGGTTTTCAAGTTGTTGATGAAAGCTTCTTGACCACAATTTTAATTGCTGGATTGCCATCATCATATACACATTTTTTGGAAACTTTGCAAGTCACTAGAAAGTTAGAGAAGCTAAAGTTTGATGGATTGAGTGACATGTTAGCTCAACATGATAAAACCTTTGGGAAGAAGAAACAGATTGGAGAATATGTCTTCTTCACCGAAGCTAGCTCAAGTAACTCCTCAGCTGATAGTTCAAGAAACCGAGGAAGAGGGAGTTTCAATAAAAATCAAGCATCCCAAGGTCATGGTCGCAGTCAAAGAAGAGGAAACAATTTCAACAGAGGCTACAATTCAGGCATGAACAATTTTCAAGGCAGAGGAAACAATCAAAACAAAGGATATCATCAAGGCAGAGGACAGAGTCCAAGCAGTAGACAAACTCAAAACAGAGGCCAAAGCAGAGGCCGAGGACAATATCAAGGTAGAGGACAGTCTCAAGACAGAGGTAGCGATTTCAGTCAAATTGTTTGCAGGAGATGTAACAAAGTTGGCCATTATGCGGCAGATTGTAGAACTTCTATTGAGAAGATTCCCAAGTTTCATCCAAACTCTGCACAATTTGCAATGATGAAGATGATCCTGATAGTTCCGAATATGTCTTCACCAACACAGAAGAAACAACTTTCCAGGTTTCAAGCTTTCTCAGAAGTGATTATGAAGATGCATGGATTATGGATACAGGGGCAACTCAACACATGAATTTTCAATGGGATTTCTTTTGGAATTTCAAATAATGTCATATAAATTCAATATTTCTTGCTGATAAAACAAAACATACTTCTTCAGGCAAAGGTCTAGTTAAATTTTGTTTACCAGGCATTAGAGAAAGAATGATTTCAAATGTATGGTATGTCCCAATATTCAAGAAAAATTTGTTATATTTAGTCACAATTCGACAAGCAGGACATATAGTGATTATGGAAGATAGCTTAGCTAAAATCAACTCATTCAAAAAAAACATGAAAGCAATGATGACAAGTTATGAAGATGGAAAACTGTTAAGGATGAAAGGGATAATTATTCCAAGAAATTCTGAATTTGCAGGAGTAGCAAGTACAGATATTTCACCAATCAGATTGTGTCATGTACGATATGGCCATCTCAACTTTGACAGTCTCTCTCAGTTACAAAAATAGGGAATGGTTAAAGGAATTCCAACCTTCAAAAGGGAAAATGCAAAGTGTGAATCTTGAATTTTTGGAAAACAACATCAAGAGAATTTTCATCCAAGTTCATGGTGCGCAAAAAACCATTTGTAGTTGGTTCACAGTGATATTTGTGGACCCTTTCCAACTTCGCTCAGAAGTTGCAGATATTTATTACTCTTTATTGATGATTTTAGTAGGATGAGTTGGGTTTATTTCTTGAAGCAAAATTCAGAAGCATTTGAAAAGTTCAAAAATTTTCGTCAGCTTATTGAAAACGAAGTAAAGGAGAGGACTGGCACTCTTAGAACTGACAATGGTGGAGAAATGACTTCAAATGAATTCAAAAGTATTGCATGGATAATGGCATAAAACGACATCTTACCAATGTCTACACTTCGCAGCAAAATGGAGTAGTAGAACGAATGAATCGTACCTTGTTAGGAATGGCGCGATCTATGTTAACTTTCAAAAAGTTAAGTCCTTTATATTGGGCCGAAGCAATTCATACTGTTGTCTACTTGAGGAACAGATCTCCCATTGCTTCTTTAGACAGAATCGCACATTATGAAGCATGGTTTGGCTTCAAGCCTCGGGTAAAACATCTCAGAGTTTTTGGATCAGTCTATTATGCCTTAGTTCTGAAGGAAAAACGAACTAAGCTTGATGCACGAAGCTTGAAGTGCACAATGATCGGGTATTCTGATGAGAAGAAAGGGTACCAAAATTTATCAAATGGGAAATTTATTGTAAGCAGAGATGTGGTTTTTGATGAAAATGAGAGTAAGAGTGATGAAGAAGTTGAAAGTATTCTTCAAAAGTTAGAAACAAAAAGTGATAAAAGAAACAGAAATTTACAAAGTCAACCAACTTCACAAAATTGGTATGAACTTGATTTTCCTTCATCTGAAAATGATTCATCATGTTCGTCTTCTTCATCAACGCCATCTGGGTCTTCTAGCATTTTATCCAACTCTTCTAGTAGTAGCATTTCTTCTGACAATGACTCTCTGCCCCCAGAACCTGCGATTGATCAAAAAATATCAGTTTATATCAACCCTCTTTACAATGATGGTGATTTTTCACAATCTCAAACCAGTGAACATCAATTGACAAAATGGGCAGTTGAACTTTTTAAAGATGTAAGGCCTAATGAACAGAATAAATTAGGAACAAGGGGATCACAGAGAAATGAAGGAGCCTTGATAGCAAATGATTTTTCTGAACCTTCTACATAACGAGAGGCAGTAAAACATAAAGAATGGCAACAGGCTATGGTTGATGAATATCAGGCAGTTCAAGATAATAACAGTTGGAAACTTGTTGATTGTCCTCAGAATGTTAAACCCATTGAATGCAAATGGGTTTACCGCATTAAGTACAAGAAAAATGGTGAAATTGACAAGTATAAAGCATGACTTGTTGCTAAAGGTTTTTCACAGCAGGAATAGATAGATTATGAGGAAACGTTTTCTCCTATAGCTAAATGGAACACCATTCAACTCACACTTGCCTTAGCAGCTCAACGAGGATGGAAAGCTCATCAAATGGATGTCAAAATTTCTTTTCTCAACGGTGATTTACAGGAAGACGTGTACATGACACAACCACCAAGTTTTGAAATTGAAGAACAGGAACATAAAGTTTGCAAACTGATAAAGGATTTATATGGGTTAAAACAAGCTCCCCGAGCTTGGTATGCTAAAATGGATTAATTCCTTCGGAAATTTGGTTTTCAATGAAGTGAATCTGATGATACCTTGTATGTACGTCAACAAGGTAAAAATCTGGTGATTTTGGTTATGTATGTAGATGATTTGATTATCACAGGCAACAATGATGATCACATTGCATAGGTGAAAATGGAGTTACATCCAGGTTTTAAGATGACAGATTTGGGACTACTTCATTATTGTCTTGGAGTTGAAGTATTCCAACGTCCACATCATATTTTCATGTCTCAGAGTAAGTATGCCGCAGAAATTCTTCAGCGATTTGGAATGCAGGATTGCAAGCCTATTCTCACCCCTATGGAACAAAACTTGAAACTTTCAAAATTTGAAGGGGGGAAATGGTGGATAGCACTAATTATCGACAGTTGATTGGTAGCCTGATTTATCTGACAACTACTCGACCAGATATTTATTATGCTTTCAGTATTCTTTCCCGCTTTATGCAAGAACCATGAGATAACCACTGGAATGCAGCCAAAATTGTTCTTCGTTATATCCAAGGAAAAAAAGATTTTGGTCTTCTTTACAAAAAGACTAAAAATTTTGTACTTGGTGGATTTTCAGATGCCGAATTTGCTGGAAGTATTGATGATAGGGCATCAACCTCGGGTTATTTAATGAACATGGGGTCAACTACAGTTTCCTGGAGTTGCAAGAAGCAAGCTATAGTTGCCACTTCTTCAGCAGAAGAAGAATACATTTCAACATGGGAAGCAACACGTGAGGTTGTTTGGTTACGTCGAGTTTTACAGGACTTGGGAATTCCTCTAGTAGAAGTTACTTCGTTATTCATCGACAACCAATCAGCAATAAAGCTTGCCAAGAATTCAGTTTTTCATTCAAAGAAAAAACATGTGGGCACCAAGTATCATCAGATCACATCACTCATTGCAAAGGATGTCATCAAGCCGATTTATTGTCCTTCAAAAGATCAGACCTCCGATATCTTCACCAAACCTCTTGGAAGAATAAAATTTACTAAGTTCAAAGATGAACTTGGTATATGTTGTAATGTATCTTTGGATCATAGGGGGGAATGTTAGATGATCCAAATATATTAATGTAAAGTTAGGATAAAATATTTATTAAATTATAATATTTAAGAAATATTAGAGAATAAAAATATTTATTAAATTATAATATTTAATAAATATTGAGAGACACTTAGAAATAGAATATTGTTAGCAAAGATAGGACTCTAGAATTGAGTCGTATCTTAGGCTCTAAAATAGGAATACAGTTAGTAGATTAGATAGAAGATCATTTATTGTAAATGGACACTTGTTATTTTTTCAAGTGATCCATAACCAAATCAAGTTAGGACATATAGCTTATAAATAGGTTAGTCTCCTAATTGCAAATTTAGTAGAAGTTTACGTTTGTAAACTATTGCAACTTTTTATGTAATTTATTTTCATTATTAATAAAATTATGTGTTTGAGGACACTTCTTCCATTAGGGAAGTGGAATAAATTCAATTCTAAATCTGAGTCTAAAGGCAAGAAACTGGATATGTCCAAGGTGAAGTGTTTTCACTGTCGCGAACATGGGCATCTTGCTACTAGCTGTCCGCAAAAGAACAAGAACAAGAAGGCTGCTGGAGCTGCAGCTAGTGAGGCCCTTGCCTCGCAATTTGAGCTTGAATTATCCTTGATTGCATTCATGGTGTCAAGTGCATTGGGATTGGTGTGGTATTTGGATAGTGGTGCTTCGTTTCACATGACGGGAGATAAGGAAGTTTTCAGTGACATGGAGGAGAAAGATCTCCAAATGCATATAGAGATGGGAGACGATGGACGATATCGTGCGACTAGAATTGGTACCATTACCTTTCAGAGGGAGTCAGGTAAAACATTTCAATTGAAAGATGTTATGCATGTTCTAGGTTTAAAGAAAAATGTGTTCTCTATCGCAATGATGGAGGACAAAGGCTATGACATTGTTTTCAGCGATGGAAAAGATTTCCTGCGACATAAAAAATGGGTCAAGCCAAGAGGTTAGGGATTTGAGTTAAGAATTTGTACAAGCTGGAGATAGATGGTTGTGCTGCCATGATGGGAAAGGTGGAAAAAGTGGTGAGCTAGGATGAGGGAAAATTATGGCACAAACGACTGGGCCATCTTCGTCATGGAGCCTTGAAAGTCATGCAAAAAATATCTACAGGAATTCCAATGGGAAGACTTTCTTAGTTAGATCAGTGCAAGGGTTGCACCATGGGGAAGTATGTAAAGTTCACCTTTCATGAAAAGGAGAACCGTGCTCTGGGGATCCTTGAGAGATTTCACACATACGTGTGTGGACCATTCTCAGTTGCTTCAACATCAAAACATAAGTAGTATGTTATTTTTGTTGATGAATTTTCTCGTAGATGTTGGATCTTCTTCATGCAAAATAAGGATCAAACATTCTCAAAGTTCTGTGAGTTTAAGGCATTGGTGGAGAAAGAATAGGGGAAGCAAGTGAAGCCTATGAGGAGAGATAATGGTGGAGAATACATCTCTAATGAATTCAAGAACTGATCTGAATGGATTGTATTAGTTATGCTGTGCTAAGTATCCAAATAATAATAATAATGTGTGCATAAGTTTCTTATTAATTTGTAGGTTAAACAAATAGTTCTAGCTCTGTTAAACATATTACTGTGTGAGGATTGATTAAGTATTTTGATTGTTTATCAATTGTACAGTAGTAAAGAACAGAGAAATAAACTTCACAAAGCACATTACTCAACAAATTGTTGAAGTAGTTCACCCCTCCTAGGCTACATCTTATGGTCCAATTCCCAATGGCATGTCCCTCATGTATTAATTTGCTCAAAATGTTAGTACAAGTGAAAATAAGCCTCAATAGGAAAAACTCTCTATAAAATCAGCTTCAGAAGGTATGAATTAGCCATAGATCCATGATGGCCCTGATGGCTCCTTGATCTTCATCGAAGCTAAAAATACTGAAGATGACCTATGTTCGACCCGAAACCTATTCCAAAATTCTCAAAATGTCGAGAATACCCAAAATTGACTATTTTTGCACCCAATTTTGTTCAATAATGAGAGAGTTATGGCCAAAACAAAATTTTCCCAATATCCCTTGAAAACCTCCTCCAAAACTGGAGGAACTCCAGTTAAAAGCACCAAAATTGGCCAAACTCCAAAATTGGCAGAATGCGCGCCAAAAAGGCGAAACGGTTAGGGGTTAAATTAAATGCTGGATAAGGTGGTCACATGTCACCTTTCCATCAAAATTTCCGAATAAACTGCGAGCTCATTCGTAACAATAAATTCTTTGAGGGCGGCTGGCCACATGGCCCATCCTAACTGCAAGGTTACGGTTACGTTAACCACCAGAGAATAAGCACTTGGGCGCAGGTCACAACATAATGACATATGGTGTTAGGGCTATCCCTTTAAATTTTCCGCTCGTTTAATTGTCTTCCACCATGGTTTCTAGGGCTCAGACGCGTGATGACGGGGTTAGCCCAAATTTTCTCCACCCAAACCTTCACATGAATATGTTTTCATCTTGCCCGAATACCGTTCAACAAAACACTGTGACGTGACGGTCGGGTCGGCCTGCCCAAACTGTCAGGTCGTGGGTTGAAACCCTTTATCCCATAAAATTTTTCTTCCTTTCAACCTTAATCCCAGGGCCACATGACAGCATCCAGGCAGGCTACGTGGCACCCTCTGATAGGCTTTCAATAAAAATAAAAATAAAAAAACTTTTTTCCTTTTATTTTTTTTATAAAAATGGCATAGTCAACTTAAGTCAAAAGTCCTGTTTTGGAGTTTACTAGGCATTTTCAAACCTCAATAACTTTTACATATGACCTCAATTTTGAGAACCGTTCATGGTGCTAGAATCGTAGCGATGATACCTTTCCAGTCGTTCAGATTGAAACTACTTCTGAGAACTTTAATTTTTGAGCAATTTCCATAACTTGGACATGATATCTTGATCGCACCTCCCCACTGGGAAGCTTTTGGACCCAAAAATCTCTTTGGACTACTGAACCTGAAAATGAGGAGACTAAGTCTCCACTCTTCCAATCTTGATCCACTGAAATTTCCTTGATTGCATTAATTGGAACTTCTCATTAAACTACAAATTTTTCCTTGAATCTGTTGACTGACTGTTGCTAACTTTGACTTTGTCATGCTGCAAATTATCGAAACTTGCAGAAAAAAACTGAAATTTGCAGTAAAATTATTGTTCCTACATATTTCTACCTTCAAAGGAAACTGAAAATTACATTCACCTTGCATTCTTTCCTTATGGCGATTTTTTGTTGAATTAGCCTTGTACTTATGTCGATTCCTGACCAAGTTTTCTCACCATAGTACCCTGCCATTCTGAAACTAGAAATGATCATTGTTGAAATTTGTACCATATCTGCTTGGATGCTTTACCCTCTCTAGGATTTTTGCACCTCCTTGCACTGACAGTTTGTTTTCTGCACCGTTCGACACCAACGACAAATGTTGCAACTACTTGTCATCTTTTTTCAAAGACAACCTTCTTTCAGACTAAAAAAACTAATTATTTACATCAACATTACTATGAAAATGATTATGTACAAATTCTCTTTTTTTAATCATCATCAAAGTCAAATTTTGACTTGCATTGACAAGCCTTTTCATCTGCCCTACATAAATTAAAGAAGAGTCTAGATTTTTGTGATGTGTTCTCACAATGAACTCCTTGCCATCCTTGAATAAATGGCACTTGTTCTCATGGCGATGAAAGATATCTTTCCTATCATACAAGTAAGGACTTCCCAAAACCAAACCTATAATATCAAGCAGAACAACATCTAATTTAACTGTGTCAATAAAATGTGTTGTTATGGCAAAGCACAACATGCACTTCTTTGAAACCTGTAAATTTTCATCCTTACAAATCCAACCAAGTGGATATGGTCTTGGATGTGGAATGGTCTCAAGTTTTAGTTACTTTACTAAGTCTTCTGAGATAAGGTTTGCTTGTGACCCACTGTCAAATAGGGTGTCAACCTTGGTATGTTTGGAAATGATCCTCACATGAAACAGTTCAATTCTCTTCTCTTCACTTGGAGCTTCTATGTGATAGTTAGAAATACTAGAACTAGGTTTAGTTTCATTATATTTCCCCTTCAAGTTCTTTAGTGACATAGCTATGATTTTTGTTTCATTTCCTGACTCTGACCCAAGGTCTTGTTCAGCTATTGCAACTGTCTTTCCTTTCTCCTTGGCTTTATCTTTGGTTTTAAAACTTTCTAGTTTCAACTCTGGATGAAGTTTCCAACAATGGTCCTCATCATGGCTTGTTTTAGAACAGTGTTTGTAGAAAAAATTTCCTTTCTCTTTCCTAGAATTTGCATTTCTATTTTTCTTCCATTTGCCTTTAAACTCACTTTCCTCATTCCCTTATAAATTTTTTTTACTCCTTGCCTCTAAATGTGTGGCTTGAACAAAAAACTCATCTAAGCTTGTAGGGTTAAACATGAGAATGGTATGTATTAGGTAAGTATGTAAACCTCCTATATACTTGAGTAAAGTGTCTTGGCTATGAAAATCAATTCCTAGTAAAAGAGCTCTTCTTCTAAATTCTTGGGTATAAACTTGAACATTTTGTCCTTTCAACTATTTAAAATTTTTCCAATCCATTATGGCTTTCTGCATGTGAGCTAATGGATAAAACTGTTGTTTAATTGCAAAAATGAAATTAGACCGTGATAAGATAATCTTACCATATTTTTTGATCTCCTCTTTTGTCTTGGCTTCCCACCAAACAAGAGTAGCACCTTCCATTCTCAATGAAGCTAGCTGAATTTTGGTTTCATCATCATGAAAATTTTTAATTCTCAAATAGACCTCTAATTGCCTAATCCAGTTATCTAGCTTTTCTACATTTACTTCACCATCAAACTTTGGCAATTCAAACCTAACATCAATTTTAAGAAAAGGACTTTTACCCGTGTTCTTGACTTTGTGAGAATGATGTACTGAAGATGATGTAGAGGTTAACGACGATGAAGATGAAGATGAGGGCGATGATGGTGACTTTCCACTGTCTCCATTTCCTCCGTTACCCTTCTTGGATTTATCCTCATCATTATGGCCTCCTGACAATCATTCTCCTTCCTTGTGAAGTTTGGATCCTTCTCCTTCAATTCTTTCATTCCTTTCTTGATAAAGGACTCTCACCATTTCTGTCAAATCAAGGAATGATTTTCTAAACGCCCTTTCTTCCTCTTTGGGATCAACTTCTTCATGGATTTCTCCTTCACTTGAAGACATGCTTATGGTTTCTTCTGCTTCTCTTGGAGGTGAAATTGAAGGTGGAGACACTGGAACTCTTGCCCTCCTTGGCTGAGGATTACTGTAAGTCCTTTCCAATTGACCTTATCCTCTCTTAAGCTTAAGCCTTGTAAGCATCAAAAACCTTGCAAATAGTTATACAAACCTGGCACAAGAACAATACAGAAGGAGTTTCTCTCTCCTAATGCTCAAAAACCTGAGCTCTGATAACGACTTGATCTGAATGGATTGTATTAGTTATGCTGTGCTAAGTATCCAAACAATAATACTAATGTGTGCATAAGGTTCTCATTAATTTGCAGGTTAAACAAATAATTCTAGCTTTGTTAAACATATTTTTGTGTGAGGATTGATTAAGTATTTTAATTGTTTATCAATTTTACAATAGTAAAGAACAGAGAAATAAACTTCACAAAGCACATTACTCAGCAAATTGTTGAAGCAGTTCACCCCTCCTCGGTTACATCTGCCGGTCCATCTCCCAATGGCATGTCCCTCATGTATTAATTTGATAAAAATGTAAGTGCAAGTGAAAATAAGGAAAATAAGCCTCAATAGGAAAAAATCTCTGTAAAATCAACTTGAGAAGGTATTAATTAGCTAGAGATGACTATTCATTTACATAAAACAGATAAATAAATCCCAATACACTGCCTTCTCCATGATGGCCTTGACGGCTCCCTAATCTTCCTCGAAGCTAGCACTACTAAAGATGACCTTTGTTCGACCTGAAACCTGTGCCAAACTGCTCATAATATAGAGAATACCCAAAATTGACTATTTTTCACCCAATTTCATTCAATAATGAGAGATCTATGGCCAAAATTGTTTTTACCCAATATCCCTTGAAAACCTCCTCCCAAATTGAGGAAATCCAGTTAAAAGCGTCAAAATTGGCCAAACTCCGAAATTGGCAGAATGCGCTCCAAAAAGGCAGAACTGTTAGCGGTTAAATCAAATGCTGGATAAGGTGGTCACATGTCACCTTTCCATTGGAACCACCGAATAAAACGAGAGCTCATCTGTAACAATAAATTCTTTGATGGGCATTGGCCACATGGCCCGTCCTAACCACAAGGTTACAGTTATGTTAACCACCGTAGAATAAGAGCTTGGGCATAGGTCACAGCGTAACGACATATGGTGTCAGGGCTAGCCCTTTAAAATTTCCACCCGTTCAACTGTCTTCCCCCATGGTTTCGAGGGCTCGGTCGCATGACGAAGGGGCTAGAAAAAATTTTCTCTGCCCAAACCTCCACATGAATATGTGTTCATCTTGCTCGAATACTGTTCAACAAAACACTGTCACGTGTCGGTCAGGTCGGCCTGCCCGAACTGTCGGGTCGTGGGTTTAAACCCTTTAGCCCATCAAATTTTTTTGCCTTTCAACCTTAAGCCTAGGGCCACGTGGCAGCCTCTAGGTAGGCCACGTGGCACCCTCTTATAGGCTTTCAATAAAAATTAAAAAAATTACTTTTTTCCTTATATTTTTTTTATAAAAATGGCATAGTCAACTTAAGTCAAAAGTCCTACTTTCGAGTTTACTAGGCATTTTTAAACCTCAATAACTTCTGCATATGACCTCGGTTTTGAGAATCATTCATGATGCTAGAATCACAGCGATGAGACCTTTTCGGTCATTCAGATTGCAACTACTTCTGAGAATTTTAATTTTTGAGGAATTTCCTTAACTTGGACATGATATCCTGATCAAGAACTTCTGCAGAAAAGAAGGAATTCGAAGAGAACTCACAGTGCCTCATAACCCACAGCAAAATGGGGTCGGGGAGAGGAAGAAAAAAATAATCGTGGGTGAAGAACGAGCGATTTTGCATGATCAGGGCCTACTAATGCATTTGTGGGAGGAAGCATGCAAAACTGCAGTTTATGTGCAAAACTGTTGTCCTCATAGAGTACTTGGCATGAGTACACCCGAAGAAGCTTTCACTAGTAAGAAACCGGATATTTCACGCTTTAAGTTTTTTGGCTCATCTATTTACGTGCATGTGACCAAGGACACCAGGAAGAATCTGGAGCCGATTGGTGAAGTTGGGATATTTGTGGGGTACATAGAAACACCCCATAATTATTGTGTGTATTTTCCAAACAATCGAATGATTGTGGTGCAATGGGATATAAAATTCAATGAGGGGAAAGCCATGCGGTTGTCACTTGAGAGGGAGCTAGAATTGCATGTGGAGGAGGAATTGTTGGTTCCCAAAGATGAGATTCTAGATGTGGATCAGCCACAGGAGGAGGTTCATGGAGTGGAGGAGTCCGCTCACGCAGTGTTTGGTCCCTATATTTACTAGTATAGTCCCTTATTATTATTAGTGTAACCCCCTTATTGTTATTGTTGTACCCTTGTAACCCCTATATTGTTATTATTGTGCCCTTAAATTATTATTGTTAGGTCAGCTAGGATTACATTATGGCCCCACTAGGATTACATTATGGCCCCATGGACTCCTATATATAGAAAGGAGGTTTTGTAAATTGTATCATCCAAGAATTATTCATTTATGTAATGTATTTTAGGTTTCCCCCTCGAAGTGGCTTATTTATAAGGCGTTGATATCTCTTTTCTTCTATTTTTGGAGCTGGTTACACAACATTTGGTATCAGAGCTTTGGATTCCAGGGTTTCGCTGCTCTAAACAGGTGATCGTGGCATTTTCGCTATAATTTTTTTTCTACGAAGGTTCAGAATCTGAATTTTTTAGGGTGCGAAGCTAAAATCCTGAGGAAAATCATCAAAAAATTTAAGATCTTGGTTCACAATATTTTTGGAGATATGATCTATGGAAGGTAGTGATTTTTCAGGCTCCCGAATTTCATCTCAAAGAGGTGATCGTGGGAAAAGTTTTATAACTCTCTCTATGAGCATCGGATTGGAGTTTTGTAAAAAGTGGTCACAAGTACACGGACTTTATTTTCTCCATAATGTGAAAAACACACAAAAGGTACACATTGCAACTTTACATTTAGAACAAAATTCATTTGTATGGTATCGATGGCTTTTCTCCCATAAAAAAATTGTCACTTGGTCAATTTTTACGGAGGAAATGATAGCACATTATGAGGATACAAAGAGAAACACCTTATTTAGCCAATTGATAAATCTCAAACAAAAGGGTTTAGTGGGGGAACACATTGAGGACTTCCAAAAATTGAATATAAGGATAACTGATATTCTAGAGGAACATAGGATTGATCTCTTCATAGGCACTTTAAAGGATAACATCCAATGTGAATTTCGCATTTTGGAACTTGATTCATTGGAGAAGGCATTCAGGTTGGCAAGAAAAATTGAATGTAAAATTATGGCGACAAGGAAGCCTACCACTCACTTCTATAAAGAAGGAAGTGTTGCTACGCCTAGATTTACACAACCTACAAGGTTGACACCACAACAATTGGAAGAAAAAAGAGCAAAAGGGCTTTGCTACAGTTGTGATAGCAAATACACTAAAGGTCATAAGTGTGCTGAGAAGAAATTATTTTACATAGATTGTGAAGGAGAAGAAGAAAATGAACAAGAAGAGGATATACACCAGGAACCACCCCTAGAAGAGGAAGAAATGAATTCGACCATATCGTGTAATGCACTGGCAGGAATTACCACTCCTCAAACTCTCAAGATAGAAGGACATATCAAGAAGAAAAAGGTAATGGTGTTGATTGATTCAGGTAGCACCCATAATTTTATTCATTGTAAGGTAGCCAAGGAATTAAATTGTTTCCTATACCCAGCACTAGAATGTCAAGTGATGGTTACAAATGGAGGAACTATAAATTGCTCTGGAAAATGCCATAATATCAAGCTAACAATTAGGGGATATGTATTGAATAGTCCAATTCTTTCCATCCCTATGGGAGGTGCTGATGTTGTACTAGGAGTACAATGGTTACAATCTTTGGGGATGGTAGCTTTTAATTTTCAAGAAATTTTCTTGAATTTTTTTTCAAAAGGAAAGGAAGTCGAATTACGGGGTATTGTAGGGAAGCCGGGAAAGATAATAATCTCTAATGTCATGAAAAATCTTCTAAAGAAATAAAAACGAGGCGTAATTTCACAATTATGCTCACTAGAAGTTCCAACATCAAAATCATCCATTTCTGCAGATCTCCAGCAAGTCTTGGACAATCATTCCAAGGTGTTTGAAACTCCCAAAGGACTCCCACCTATTCGTGATCATGATCATGCTATTCATTTGATTCTAGGAAGTATTCCTCCAAACATCAGGCCTTATAGATATCCTTATGTCCAAAAGAGCAAAATTGAACATATGATTGCAGAAATGTTAGAGGCGGGTATAATTCAACCTAGTCAAAGTTTTTTCTCTACTCCTGTAGTATTGGTACACAAGAAGGATGGATCATGACACATGTGTCCAGATTATAGGGAGCTCAATAAGCTCACCATTAAAGATAAATTTCCCATTCCTATGATTGATGAATTATTCGATGAATTACATGGAGAAATTTATTTTACCAAGTTGGATCTTCGTTCAGGATATCATCAAATTAGAATGAAGACTGAAGATATTCCAAAAATAACATTTCGAACTCATGAGGTTCATTATGAATTTTTGGTCATGCCTTTTGGCCTTACCAATGCACCTTCTACATTTCAAGGGTTGATGAATTCCATTTTCAAACCCTTCCTTAGAAAATTTGTGCTAGTATTTTTGATGATATACTAATCTACAACAAGTCTTGGAAGGATCATGCTGAACATGTTGACAGGGTGCTCAAACTATTGCAGGAGAAACAATTATATGCAAAAACATCCAAATGTTTCTTTGGAGGCCAAGAGGTGGAATATCTGGGTCATATTGTATCTCACGAAGGTGTTAAGGTAGACCCTAGCAAAATTAAAGCCATTAAGGAATGGAAAGTCCCCACAACCATAAAGCAGTTACGAGGATTTCTCAGGTTAACAGGGTATTATCGCAAGTTGTTAAGAATTATGGGAGAATAGCAACACCTCTAACAACATTATTGAAGAAAGATGCACTTTCATGGACTCCTGAAGCAACTAAGGCCTTTGAACATCTTAAAGAGGAAATGTGCCTAGCACCAGTTTTAGCTATAGCAGACTTCACAAAATCCTTTATTGTGGAATGTGATGCCTCAGGAAATGGAATTGGTGTTGTTTTAATGCAGGAAGGAAGACCCATTTCTTTTGAAAGTCGTCCAATCAAAGGAAATTATTTACAGAAACCTATTTATGAGAAGGAAATGTTATCAATATTGCATGCACTAAAGAAATGACGAACTTACCTAATGGGAGGACACTTCCAGGTAAAAACTGATCATGATAGTCTTAAACAATTTTTGGAACAAAGACTATCTTCAGAAGAGCAACAAAAATGGGTCACAAAGGTGTTGGGTTATGACTTTGAAATAATCTACAAAAAAGGAAAGCTTAATGTTGTTGCAGATGCACTCTCAAGAAAGAATGAAGAGGTGGAAGCATTTCTTTGTGCCATTTCTATTATCCAACTAGATTGGATAGCCAAAGCAAGAGATGAATGGAAGAAGGACAAAGATGCATGGACACTCATTCAAAAGTTGCAGCAAGATCCTAGTACATCTGATACATTTAGTTGGAAAAAGGATTCCTTATGGTACAAAGATCACTTATATCTTTGTAAGAATTCCCAACTAAAAAAAAAGATTCTTTTGGAATTGCACACTTCTCCTTTAGGAGGACACTCAAGATTTTTAAAAACTTACCACAGGGTGAAGAAAGAATTTTTTTGGGATGGCCTTAAAACTGATATTCAAAAGTTTTTGGCAGAATGTTTGGTTTTCCAGTAGAATAAAGTTGAGGCAATTAAGACCCCAGGACTTCTACAACCTTTATCCATTCCATGTCAACGTTGGGAGGATATTAGGATATTTCAATGGATTTTATCACAGGTTTACCTAAGTCCGAAGGAAAGAGTGTCATCATGGTGGTAGTTGATAGACTTAACAAGTATGCACACTTTTGTGCATTATCTCATCCATTTGAAGCAAGTACAATTGCTGCTACATTTATGGACACAATTCAAAAGCTACATGGAAGCCCAAGGGTTATTGTGAGCGAAAAAGATCCCATTTTTACTGGAAATTTTTGGACGGATTTATTTTCTTGTTTGGGTACTCAATTAGCTCATAGCTCATCTTATCATCCTCAATATGATGGTCAAACTGAGATAGTAAATAAATGTTTGGAAGGATATCTTCGTTGTTTTGTATCTGATAAACAAACACAATGGGTCAAGTGATTACCTCTCGCTGAATGGTGGTATAACACTTCCTTCCATACTGCAGCAAAAATGACCCAATTTATGGCACTTAATGGATATCGTCCACCATCCATCACATCATCTTTAAGGGAAAATTAGAAGGTTCAAGAAATGGGAGATCACATCGAGCATCAAAAAGAAGTTCTCCAAATCGTAAAGGATAACCTGAATTTGGCACAAAATCGAATGAAACAACAGGCAGATCAACATCGCAGTGAGAGAAGTTTTGATGTAGGAGATTGGGTATTTTTGCGATTACTACCATACAAACAAATGTCCCTCAAGAAAGCTAAGAAGGATAATAAATTATCGCCAAAGTACTATGGTCCTTACAAGGTGTTTCAAAATATTGGTACTATGTAATACAAATTGGAGCTTCCTGCTTCTTCATGAGTGCATCTAGTTTTCCATGTTTCATGCTTAAAGAAGGTTATAGGTGAAAATCTTCCAGTTCAAACAATATTTCCAGAACTTGATGAGGAAGGAAAAATTATATTGGAACCTGAAGCGGTCACGGAAACAAGAACTCAACATCTACGGAACCGATAAATTTCAGAGTATCTCATCAAGTAGAAGAACTTACCCACTGAAGATTCTACATGGGAAGATGAGAATTTTATACAGAAGCAACCAGAGCTACTCAAGCGTTGAGGACAACACTTTTTTGAAGGAGAGGGGCATGTAGGTCCCTATATTACTAGTATAGTCCCTTATTATTGCTAGTGTAATCCCCTTATTGTTATTATTGTACCCTTGTAACCCCCATATTTTTATTATTGTGCCCCTAAATTATTATTGTTAGGTCGGCTAGGATTACATTGTGGCCCCACTAGGGTTACATTATGGCCCCATGGAATCCTATATATAGAAAGGAGGTTTTGTAAATTGTATCATCCAAGAATTGTTCATTTATGTAATGTATTGGAGGTTTCCCCATCGAAATGGCTTATTTCTAAGGTGTTGATATCTCTTTTCTTCTATTTTTGGAGCTGGTTACACAACACGCAGAGCCAACCATCAGAATTGGTAGAAGGCATACCATAGAAGCTAATAGGCTGAGAATTGATGATGCATGGAATGTAGGATCCCCTACTTCATAGCACAAAGAAAGACAATATTTTGACTGATTTACTAAATACATGGCTCTCATTAGCAAATGTATTGTGACTGAGCCATCTTCCTTCTAGGAAGCAGTGCATGAACCCACATGGGTAGAAGCAATGGTGGAGGAGTATGACTCCATTGTCAAAAACAATGCTTGGGAAATTGTTCTAAGGTCAGTTGATAAATCAGTGGTAGGTTCTGTTGGCGAAAAGTCAGGTCTCACGAGCAAGACCCAGGTTCAAAGGGTTGTGGCCAACAAGGGGTCTGGTGTAGTCTAGTAACACGCCGGCATTTTCACCCTGCTCTGGGAGAGCAGAGCGTCTCACCCGAGGCGTGCCGCGACAACATGAGTAAGGGGATAGGATCACAGGTGAGGAATATACTCGCAACCACAGAAAGAAAGAGCATCCATTACATATACCAGAATGTACATGCAAGATCACTAATCAAGTGTTCAGACAGTCGCAACTTAAAATTTTTAAAGCAGTGCAAACACATCATAACACATAACCAAAGCATAGAGACAGCAATCCTTCTTTATATTATTCTTCGGGCCAATTACATGATTACATAGCTTCCTTCTCTGATAACTCATAAATCAGATACAGATGGGTCTAAGAACAGAAAGGACGAACATAGGAAGTAGGAACCAATGGAGAGAACAGGTCTGATTCTTCCGCGGCTGCTTTCGCATTCAATCATCCCTCAACAATGACCTCAACAGCAACCGATCAACCAACCTCTCTCTCTTCTTCAGCCGGGTGATCGCCTTTTATTCACCCGCTCGTCGCGACTGGCGGCTTCTCTGCGTCTTTGCTCTGGCTTTTCCCGACTTCTCTTCTGATTTCTGCATGTTCTACCTCCTGTTTTCTGCTGTATCTCTTTCATCTGTACTTATCTCTGTTCCATCTCCAGTTATCAAGTGCTTCCGCGCCGCCTTGGTAGCTCCGCAACTCCTGGTCGCGCGGTGCAGTCGCGTTAGCTATGTGTATTTCCTCCGCAACTCAAAAAGAGTCCAAGTTCAAAATGTCTTGGCTGAAAATTCAAAACTTAAACAAAAACAAGGGCCCCAACAGGCCCCGACCACAATCCTTTGACTCGTCCGCGAGTCAATCGCAAATGACAGTCTCTACCTCCATACCTTCGCTGGCCTCTGTGCCCTGCTCTGCTGTTCCCTCTTCTACTGCTCTTTCCTGCTGTACTCCGCCACCTGCTGGTTCAAACAAGGGCCCCAACTCCGGGACCCGACGGAGTGCTGAATCTCGAAGCTCTGTGAAAGTTGCCACTGCTTGCTTCCATTCCTGCATAAGCAGGTCAGCATCTTGAGCAATTCGGTTAGCTGCGGCTTCATCAATGGGCGTCGGGGCAGCCCCGAACAGTGTGGCGAGTTGGGACTCGGCATTAGCATCCAGCTGATGCATTGCCTCGGCATGGGTGCGAAGGGGCGGCCGCATCTCCCGGAGAGTGTGCTTAGTCGCTGCTGATTCGGCCTCGGTCATCTGCATTTGAAATTCCAGCTCGTCCGACTGAGCGTAGAGCTGATCTAATCTTGCCGGGTCCGTGGTCGCCCGAATTTGGGTGGAGATTTGTTGCAGTTGAGCAGCAATGGGCTGCGTTCTGACTGTCAGTGCGAGGGAGCACTCCTGCAAGCTGCGTAAAAGGGCCGAAGCCGCTGTTGTCATGGAATGGAGAGTTTCTTGTAGATTGACTGCCTGTGCCTGTTTGGCAGTTACCTGTCCTGAAAAATCAGTGGGTGGATCTGGGAGGGTAGGCCGTGCGGCTAACGCCGCTTGTAACTCCTGGTTCTCTCTGCAAATGGTGGTGAAAACGTCCCCGAGCTGGCGAGCCTGTAAAGCTATACTGTCTTCTTCTATGCGAGCAGGGAGGGGGGCATTGTGAGCCCGTGCCTCCGGCCATACGCTGGAGAGCGCCTGATTAACAATGTTGGCCTATTCCTGGAGGTAGGCCTTCTCCTGCAGCAGCTGATTGCGCTGTTCAGTAAGCGCCGTGATCTGGTTCCGCTGCTCGGTGCATTGCCGCTGTAGCTCCGTATGAATCTGCTCGGCCTTGAAGGCCGCCCGCCGAATGAGCAGATATAACTGTGCTGGACTCAGTTGTTCTGCATTCGTTGTGCTCGGGGCACCCTGCTCGGGCGTCTGTTCTTGTGAAGATTGGCCCATGGCCGCTGCTCTGTCTGAAGGCTCTGGAAGGTGGACCGGCGTCTGCTGTTGCACAGAAGCGGCCATATCAGGCTCTGGCTGGTCCTGCTGCGTGGTTTGCTCTGTGGAAGGGGCGGTTGAATCAACCCCAACTCTGGCTGGCTGAACAAATATAGTGGCAAGGGGATCCCGGGATGTGGCCACGGGGTCAACAGGTGGTACCACAGCTGCAGTACTGGAGGTGACCTCCGCCCCGTGGTCACCGCCGAAGAGTTCCCGGATCAACGAATCGGACACAGTGGCTGATGAAGTGGACAGATTGGGGGAAGTGGCATGTGGTCTGCTGGTGGAGGGGGCGGTGGATGGAGTGAACGAGGTGGGAGGGAGACGAATGTTGAGGAAATCCGCTGGATCAATCAGCGGTTCCTCCGGAATCAGGGTAGCTGTGGGCGGCGTGACTGGTGGATCATCCTCCATAAGGTCCACCACGGGATCTGTGGCCGTAGTGCGGGCCCTTTTGGATGGAGGTGGCCCGGAGGAATCGGGTTCGGGGCCCGGTTCACCCATTGTCGTGATGATGGGGGTGGTAGAAGTGAACAAGGAAGTGGGAATGGGGGAAGTGAGGGAAGCGGTGTGGGAGAGACCAAGTGACCGATTAAGACGAAATTCATTAAAAGAAGGAAATATAGGGGCGCCACTAGAAACAACCTGGGTTACCACGTTGAGTCTCCGAGCCTGGTCGTTGAAATGCTCCACGACGGGGACCAGCGATTCGGGCAGGGTCGCTGCGGTCCCCGCTGCTTCTGTGGTCGTCTCTACCGCAACTTGGGAAGATTCCCCGGCACTGGTCGCGGCAGGTTGCTGTGCAGCCCGCATCCCATCAAAGTTGTATCGGAGGACTCCATCACTAACGTGTTGGACGACCCCCGGCCAGGTAGAAACCTCTCTGTGGAAGACATTATCATTCAACTGGAAACGCAAGGGCGCCATATGAAACGTGTGGTGCGGTACACAAGCCGGCCGGATGAAAGTGTGGTTATGGCTGACGCCAAACCACACTTGTTCGCTGTATTCATCCAACAGGTTTCGGGGTACCCGTTGCTGAGAAGCGACCACATCGATCATCCGCCCATACCATTCTCGGAACGCCTCTGCGTTCACCTGCCTGCTGCTTGGGGCCGTGGACACCTGCCAGGGAGAATATCGCATCGCGAACGGTTGGCTCCCGGTGAGCTCCGCCGGTGTCCGTATCGGAGGAACATGCCATTTCCACATGGCGAATGCGAGGAGCAAGTACCCATAGATAAAACTGGTGGTCCGTCTGTAATTGTCTTCGCAAGCCGCGAAGAGTTCTTTCAATACAAACGCACTCCAATTCAATCGGGCCCCCTTGACGCAGTGCTCCGCAATAGAAATGGTGTCCAAAGTGCACTCACCCTTGGTGTAATGGCGCATGGTCTTGCTAGCTATCAGGTAGCAAGCAAACCGGATTGCTGGTACATTGATCAGATCTATCTTGGCACCTTTGCCACCCCGGCGAGTACCATACTTTGTGTAGAGGTCTGCCTCAGCCGATTTCCGGGCGCGCTTGGAGGCTGTCTGCCCCGCAGAGGAAACATCTGCACCAGTCTGGCAGAGCCCCGTAAGCCGACCAATGTCTGCTGCATGTATTGGAATTTCCTCGTTCAACCAGAGGGACCCGTTCTGCACCCGACTGAGGAGGAACCGGGTGCATTGCAGAACGGGTCCGGTGGTGCCGAAGACAGGAAGACTTCGCAAATTCATCAACGTCGACTGCTGGAGACCCCGGAATTCGTCCTTCATTCGACTGTTAGAGCTGCTCCCTGGTGTATAATAGTGTTCCATGAACGTCTGCCAATGCAGGTGGGGAAACTCAGCCGGGTCGGACAAGTTAGCGTCCATGCAGGGTGCATTGTCGTACTTGCCGACCAGGGATTCGAGTCGGTGAATTCTGCGATCAATCGCTGGTTCAGGCACGGAGAGAACAGCTCTCGGCATCTTGGCGCGCCTCTGATAGACCTGGACAACTCGTCTGTAACTTCCTGCTAAGTGCTGAGTGCTCTGGTACTGCGAGTGCTCCGAAGTCGCTGAAACTTCCAAACTGAATTGGTCCATCATCCCGGTGCCGATAGCCTTCATGCAAATTGGGCCATCTGCTGGCACGCGCGGGGTTGATGAGACTCCATAACGGAAATTAATTCTTGCTATCTTTCTTGCCTGTGCTAATCGTGCGATCAATCGCAGGTCTGTGTATAATCTGACAGTTGCTGACGGCGTCATTGGGAGATGGGCGGACCCGACGGCGGAGAGAACTGCGGCTGATGGTAAATGATTACGGTATGATTACTGTCCATTAAGGAAATTTATGACCAAATCTGAGCTATCCTACGGACTGACGAAAGGACTGACGGTTATGACCTGGACTGACACTGGCACGAGGATAGATCCTTCGTGCAGGACACGCTGGACTGGGAGCGGAGTCATGCTGGACTGGCGCGCCGCCACGCTGGACTGGCGTTGCGACACGCTGGACTGGCCCGCTTCGTGCCATGGGCGGTTGCGGTATGGAGGCCGCAACTGACGGTTTATTTGACTGACTGCAAAGGAATGGAAAAGGCTGACTACGTTCATCCCGGTGGCGGGAGAATTATTCAACTACGCTACTCTACGGGTGCTCTCGGTTGCGAGAGTTATTAATGGAAAATGAGAAGTACCTACTCCTGGTAGGGCTTTAGGCGTGCGCCATTCACCCATCCTGGAAGAACTGTGCCGTCTAACTGTGCCAATCGAACGGCTCTGGAGTCACGGATTTCGATGACAAAGTACGGTCCCAACCAATGCGTCTGGAGCTTGCCTGGAAACTTCTGGAACCGGCTGTCATATAAGAGAACTTTGCCGCCAACTTGGAAAGCTTTAGTTTTGATGTGGCGGTCGTGCCATGCTTTCTGCCTGGCTTTCTGAACCTTCTGGTGGAATTCCGCAAGAAATCGAGCCTCATCCAGCTCCTGCAGTTCCTGGAGGCGTTCCTTCAGTGACGCATCCTCGGAGAAGTGAAGGGATGTTGCGATCAAAAGGCTGGGGACGGTGAACTCGGCGGGAATCACAGCTTCCCGGCCGTACACCAGCTGGAACGGCGTCTGGTTTGTCAACCGTTTTACCGTGGTCCGGTAAGCCCATAATGTCGCTGGCAGCCGCTCATCCCAATCATCCCGCTGAGCGTTGCAAATTTTCGTCAAGCCCTTTTCAAGAATTTTATTGAAGGCTTCCACCGTATCATTGGCCTGCGGATGGTATGGGATACTTTTATGATGCTGAATCATAAACGTGTCTAGTAGCGACTTGACCATGGCATTAATGAAATGCGTGCCTTGATCACTGGTCAAGCTTCGGGGGCAGCCAAAGCGGCTGATGATGTGCTCAAAGATGAATCGAGCAGCTGTCTCGGCGGAGCAGTCGCGTACCGCTGCTGCTTCAGCCCATCGTGTGAGATAATCAGTCGCCGTAATGATGTACCGGGCTTTGGAATGGCGAGCGATTGGTGCAATGGGCCCTACAAAGTCAACATCCCACTTCTCAAATGGTCGCAACACATGCACCGGGTGTAGCGGAAGCTCGTCCCTGTGTGAAGGCCGTCCCGTCCTCTGACAAATATTGCAACGTTTCACATAGGCCTTACAGTCTGTATGCACCGTTGGCCACCATAGGCCAGCTTGAAGTACCTTCCTTGCGGTGGGTTTAGCACCCACGTGTCCTCCCGCAACACCGCTGTGACATTCCCACATCACTGCTTCCCGCTCATGGTCAAGAACACACCTGCGCAACACCTCATCCAGGCCCAGTTTGTACAGCTGCCCTGCGATCAATTGATAATCGGCCGCCCGGACAACCAAGTGGCGTTTCTGAAGCGGCGTGTAATCTTCGGGGCACTGTCCCGTGTTCAGATACGTGGCGATGTCAGCCAGGTAGTCTGGGACCGCTTCAACTCGGAATAGATCAGCATCCGGAAGCTGATCATCCAACGGACCATCGTTTTCCCCCGACTCCAACCTGGATAAATGATCAGGACCAACATTCAACCTGCCCGGCTTGACAATTACGTCGAACATGAACTCCTGAAAGAGTAGAAGCCATCGGCAGATTCTCCCTTCCAACACAGGCTTATTGACCAGATATTTTAAGGCCGAATGGTCCGTGAAAAATGTAAACTTACCGCCCAGAAGGTAGTGGCGGAACTTCTGGAGAGAGTACACCATCGCCAACGCCTCCCGCTCGGTCGTGGTGTAATTCTTCTCCGCATTGGATAACCGTCGGCTGGCGAAGTATACCGGGTGGTCAACTGTCGTTTCCCCGGGTTGCGCCAGTACCGCGCCAAGTGCAATCCCGGATGCATCAATGTGCACATGTAACTGCTTATCCCAATTCGGATGGACCAGTATTGGAGCCGTCGCCAGTTTCTCCTTCAATGTGTCGAGTGCCGTCCTGCACTCCGCCGTCCACTCAAATGCTTCGGACTTCCGCAACAGTTTCTCCAGAGGGGCAGTGATTTTGGCGTAGTTGCGGATAAACCGCCTGTAATATCCTGTGTGCCCTAGCAGTGCCCGCAACTGCTTCACGTTCTCGGTGGCCTCCATGTGGACAATAACCGCGACCTTGGCGGGATCAACGCAGACCCCTTGCTTACACACCACGTGACCCAAGAGTGTGCCGAATGGTACTACAAAAATACATTTCTTCAAGTTCAGGGAAATCTGCAGCTGGCGACACCGATCGAACATAACACGCAACAGGGAGGCGTGTTTCTTCAGCAGGCTGTAAACGGTCCAATCATCCATATAGACTTCCAGGAACTTGTGGATGTACTCCCGGAAAGCAGCAATGACAATCCGGGAAAACACAGCCGGTGCGTTCTTCAGACCAAACGGCATGACGTGGTATGTGAATGATCCCCACTCAGTCGTGAATGTTGTCTTCGCCTTGTCTTCCTCGGCGATGCGCACTTGATGGTAGCCCGAAAACCCATCAGTGAAGGAATAAGCTTCGTTTCCCGCGACGTGATCTAGAACTTCGTCGCTGAAGGGAGTGGGAAACGGATCATGAATACAAGCATTATTCAAACTCCGATAATCCACGCAGACACGGATTTCTGCTTTGTCCTTCTTGTTTTGGATGACAATGGGACTTACCCACTCAGCTTCCTCTACCAGAAAGATGAGTCCCGCAGCCAGCATCTTGTCGATCTCCATCTTGACCTTCTCTTTGATACGTGGGTTCAACCGGTAAGGTCGGTGCTTCACTGGCCGGGCTCCTGGTTTCAGTGTGATGCGCATCTCGCCCAAATCCCCTTTGATCCCCTTCAGGTCCGCAACTGAAGACAGGAATAGATCTTCATACTCCCGGAGGAGACTGAAAATTTCTCTGGTCGTCTCCTCGTCCCAGTAATCTCCCACCGTTGCCAGTTTCGGTTTCTCCTCCGTTCCAATGTTCAGCTTCTTTGTCTTTAGGGGCTGCAAATGGACTCCTTCTGTCGTCGGCTCGTCACGGACACTCCGCTCGCCTTCCTTCTCGTCAAAATAGAGATGCCTCAGGTCCTCCAAACTGTCGTCCCCTGTTTCGCCGTCAACCCGTTGGCAAACCACTTCGCTCTTGACCCCTGAGCGTGACGCCACCGGGCCCTCATTGGGCTTGGGATGGCGGAAAAACAGAACCTCCTTGACGGCTTGTAGGGCCTGAGATTCCTGCGCCGTCTCTCCTTCGAACGAGAAGCTCTGGACGAACTTTTCCGCAACTACTTGCCAAGAGCGGGTTCCCCGTTTCCGCTCTTCCTCCAGGTACCAGGCCTGGGGGATCGTACCCAGGGAGTGGATAAATCTGTGGACCCACAATTCCTCAGGGTACCTGGCGCTGCGCCACTGTTCCTCGCACGCCCGCAAGTGCTGTCGCGGGTCTGAAGCTCCATGATGTTTAAGTGTAATGCAGGGCCCTTCATCTTCTTTGAAGCGTGCCCGTAGCGCATCCGCCACCAGCTCCCATCGCAACAGAGCGTTGCGGTGATTGTTCCACCATCGTCCCAATGTTGACTTCAAAGCCACATCCAACAGGGGTATCCGGCATTCTTCTGGGACCCGGTCTTCCACCTTGGTGATAAAAGTATTCACTGCTTGCATGTTTGACAATGTGGGGTACCCGCGGATCTCGGTCCCCACCCACCGGACCTGAGCGATGGCGGCACATCGCCGCGTGGTGGTCTCATATCCCCCTTGCTGCCAGTCTTCCCACGCAAGCTCGGATCCGAGTTCCGAGCTCTGCACACTCCGCCAACTGATAGATCCGGTTGCGGTCGGGTTGATATAATCGTCCCGCTTCCCTGCAGTCATCTGATAGAGGTGGTCCATCATCTGAGCATCCTCCCGACTGTCCACCGGTTCTGTGTATTGCGGACCCTGATACGGGTCGAGAGGCTGAGTGACTCTTACCTCCCCGTCCTCAAAAATCATCAGTTCCTTCTTGAGGTCGATGATCGCGTAATTCTCAAAAGCCCAATCAATGCCAAGTAAAGCAGGATAGGGGTCCTTATCGCCCATGATATCAATAACCTCGAAGTCGGTGTATGTCTTCACCCCCGCAACGTCGACCTTGACACCCTCAAGTCGGCCGATTGGCAAAATACAGTACTGGTTCGCCATCCTGAGTTGGATTGGGGAATAAGCGAGCCGTGGCTTTCCAAGAGCCTCCCATGTCTTCCGTGGCAATATATTGACGTCAGACCCCAAGTCCAACATGGTGTCGCTGATTTGGAATCCCGCGACCTGCGTGTTAAGCCAGAATTCTTTGCCTGTTCGTTGCTTGTTCCGCTTGACGCGTTGCACGTACTGAGGCCTCGTGTCCACCAGATTTCTGGGTTCTGCGCGTCCCTGCAGTGCTCTGTCTAACACATGCTTGAGCTGCTGCCGCTGCTCAGCGTCATCGACAATCCTGAGAAATAGCCGGAGCCAGTCCTCGACCACAGCATCTGCGGCGTTCTGAGCACCGGTTTTCGGCCGCCGGGGCTCCTCCAGCCCTCCCTCGTTCCGCAACTGGGCGAATGCCTCAACCGCCTCCTGGAAGTACTTCTTCTGGACTTCGGGCCTAATCAACTTCTTTGGGGATGCCGGCCGCACCACTCGGGCTGGCTCCTTCTCATGGGCATCCTCTCCAGTCTTCTTTCCACCTCGGGTTACTATCGCAACGTTCTGCCCGTCGGGAGTTGCGGTGCTGTGCAGTTCTGAGTTTACCAGGTTCGCTCCCCTCTGCCGCACCCGTTCTTCCCATTTCTTGATGAGCTCCGGGCAGTCTTCTGTAGCATGGGCGTTGACCCGACACTGGGAACACCAGGGCCGTCGCGGAAGGGGACATTCTCGAGCCACATGACCCTCCTGGTCACAGTTGTAGCACTTTACCGGACCGCGTCCTCCAGTCCGGCCTCCGCGCATGCCGCCACCTCTCCCCCTTGTAGCCTCGTTCACCCTGCACGAGGGACGATCCAGTCGATCCGCAAGTGCGTCAAGCGCCCTGCACTGCTCAGTGGTGTGCGTTGTAGACACACAGAATTCGCAGTATACATTGTTCGGTACCGTGGACTACTTCTGTAATATCGGGCACATCCGAGGAGGATGCCCCATTGTCCGGCAAATCTCACAGTACTCTGGGGTGGAGGAACCCGGTTGCGGTGGAAACCCCGCAAAGGCCTGTTGCGGCTGGTATACTCCTTGCGGGTTCATTGCCGCGCCACCCCCTGGTGGTGGACCCCCCTGGATAGCCGCAACTGAGGGTCCAACTCCTGCGCCGCGCAACCGAGGACATTCGGTTGCGACGTGCCCCTCGACCAGGCAATGAGTACACCAAACATTCGGTCGCGCTGGTCTTGCTGGCTGAATTTCCTTGAGCTTCTCAGTCAAACTGGCGATCTGGTGTTGCAACCCTATCAGAGAAGGGTCTTGCGGGACCAGCCCCCCCTGTATTCCTGGGGGTATCCCGCCATGGCTTCAATCTTCATTGCCTGCTCCAAGGCATCCTGCAGATTATCGATCTTCTGCTGAGTGAGAGGGGTTCATGTCAAGGGGAGCAGAGCCTTGATGAACCAGTCCCTCTGGTGGTTTGGATCGATCGGGTAGCTCAGTTTCCCGATCGCATCCTTGAATCGCCGCATCAACTCCCACGCGGTCTCTCCTTCCTTCTGCTTAATTTCCCACAGCTCGGACATGCCCTGCTGGTCTGTCTGGGGAAGCTTGAATTCGCGGACAAAATCCCGCTTCACGTCCGCAATTACAGGGTTAGGGTGCGCCTCGGACCACTTGATGAACCAATGCAGAGCTCTCTCTCTGAGCGTGGTTTGAAACTCTATTAACTTCCCTGCATCCGGCGTCTGTCGAGCTCTCCAGATGGCTTCGCACAGATACCAGTGTTGTTCTACGTCGTCATTCCCCCGACCAGAGAACTCTGGGTACCGGGTGAAGGATCCAGCCATGTATGCTTGCAGAGAATTAACCAGGATAAATCCTCCGAGTCCTGGTTGTGTAACGGTCCCACTGGGGAAAATACTACTACTAGTAACGCTGCTGCTACTGGGCGTTACCGACGCCACTGAACTACTAGATAACTGACTTAATGCTTGTAACTGAACAAAAATATTTCTTAAAGGTTGATAAAGTACCAGGGGAAGGTCGGGATCCTGACCATGCGGAAGGTGGGACGTAGGGCTGCCTGGAGGGGTGGGTGTCGTCTGATCCTGAAACATCTGCTGCATCACGTCGTGCCATTCATCATCGGAACTGTCTTCGAGCTGAATCTTTTCGTTATCCTTGCTAGTCGGTACTTCTCTTTCTCGCGTCGTTGGGCTCCCATGCACCCACTGTACGTCTGCTGCCGTCCCGTCTCCTGTCCGGGTATTCAAACCCATGGTTCTTGTCTTCTGAGGCGCCTCCTTCTGATTCTTCTTCTCGATCTCCCTTCTCTTCAAATCTCTCATTACCCTTCTTCGCCACCTATCGGCGATCTGTGCCCGCCGATGTGCACGTGACTCCCGCAACTTGCATGCGGCCTCAACGTCCATCCCCCGCTCCCTACTCTTACAGTCTACACAGCATCGGTCCCCTCAATCCTTCCCCCAGTACGGGTGGTTTACGCTTCCATACTCGTTTTGTGGAAGTCAATCAACCCTTCGTCCACCATTAGGGCTTTGATCCACAGCAGAATCTCTTTCAACAGTTTTCCCCTCAGCCCTGAGTGAAACACAGCCTCAGCCTTCGAGAAAGATTGGTAGCACTCAGCGGAAAACTCCACAACGTATCCTTCCAACGTGGTCTTTACCCAAAAATCCACTGCGCGGGTTAGTTCAGTATCTACCCGGTGCAGCGCTACCAAATCTTCGTGCGCCCACCTGCGGTTTATCTTCCGCAAGCCTTCTTGGGCCACCTTCGCTCGTAACCTCCGCAACCAGTTGTAAAGATCCGTGGGAAACCTTCCCCAGAAAATTTTGTACGTATCGCTAGCTGAGTCAGAGAAAAGAACAAGCTCCCTGACCGCGCCTCCTTTTTCTTGATCAGCTCCGCCTGCTGAGTAATGAAATGGTCAAGATGATCATCCCACCATCACCGTATTGCTCCTTCAAAGATCCTCGAGACCATGATCTAGATCCCCTCAGAACATGCAGGTCCCGGCAACGGAACCATTTGTTGGCGAAAAGTCAGGTCTCGCGGGCAAGACCCAGGTTCAAAGGGTTGTGGCCAACAAGGGGTCCGGTGTAGTCTAGTAACACGCCGACATTTTCACCCTGCTCTGGGAGAGCAGAGCGTCTCACCCGAGGCGTGCCGCGACAACATGAGTAAGGGGATGGGATCACAGGTGAGGAATAAACTCGCAACCACAGAAAGAAAGAGAATCCATTACATATACCAGAATGTTCATGCAAGATCACTAATCAAGTATTCAGACAGTCGCAACTTAAAAATTTTAAAGTAGTGTAAACACATCATAACACATAACCAAAGCATAGAGACAGCAATCCTTCTTTATATTATTCTTCGGCCAATTACATGATTACGTAGCTTCCTTCTCTGATAACTCATAAATCAGATACAGATGGGTCTAAGAACAGAAAGGACGAACATAGAAAGTAGGAACCAATGGAGAGAACAGGTCTGATTCCTTCGCGGCTGCTTCCGCATGCAATCATCCCTCAACAATGACCTCAACAGCAGCCGATCAAACAAAACCTCTCTCTTCTTCAGCCGGGTGATCGCCTTTTATTCACCCGCTCGTCGCGACTGGCGGCTTCTCTGCGTCTTTGCTCTGGCTTTTCCCGACTTCTCTTCTGATGTCTGCCTGTTCTACCTCCTGTTTTCTGCTGTATCTCTTTCATCTGTACTTATCTCTGTTCCATCTCCCGTTATCAAGTGCTTCCACGCCGCCTTGGTAGCTCCGCAACTCCTGGTCGCGCGGTGCGGTCGCGTTAGCTATGTGTATTTCCTCCGCAACTCAAAAAGAGTCCAAGTTCAAAAATGTCTTGGTTGAAAATTCAAAACTTAAACAAAAACAAGGGCCCCAACAGGTTCAAGATGGATCTACAAGGTCAAGAAAGATACTGATGTGAGTGTTGAGAAATACAAGGCCATATTTGTGGCTCGGTGCTTCTCACAGATCAAGGGGATATATTATGAAGAAAAAATTTCACCTATCGCAAGGTATTCTTCCATAAGGACCATTCATCAGATGGATGTGAAGACTGTGTTTCTCAATGGGATCATTGAGGAAGAGGTATAATAGAGCAACCTAAATTATTTGAGATATTCAACATCGATTTGCATGTGCACTGACTCAAAAGAGCATTGTATAGGTTGAAGCAAGCACCCCGTGCTTGGTTCACTCGAATAGATAGCTATTTCCTTGGGCTGGGCTTCACCAAAAGTGAAGTGGATGCAAACCTATACCAAATTGTGGTGGAGGGTAAGATTTTAATAATTTTTCTTTATGTTGATTATTTAATATTGACTAGTGATGAGTAGCTGATACACTCATGCAAGGAGGACCTTGCAAAGGATTTTGAGATTAAGGACATGAGCCTCCTTCATTATTTCCTTGGACTGGAAATATGGCAATGATATAGTGAAATTTTTATGTCTCAAGGCAAGTATGCAAGGGAGATATTGGGTAAGTTTCACATGGAGGGATGCAAACCCATGGATACTCCTCTTCCAAGAAACTGGAGGAAACAGGATGCTACTTCTGGAGAGGTACTGGATGCTACTGTCTACCGACAATTAGTGGGTTCACTAATGTATCTACTAAACATGAGACCAAAAATTTTCTATGCAGTTAACCAACTGATTCAAGTGATGGTTAAGCCTACGAAGCTCTTTTGGAAGGTGGGCAAGCATGTCCTGAGATATCTGAGGGGCACATCTGAGTATAGTTTACAGTATAGATATATGGATGAGGTGAAGTTTCATGGCTTCACGAATGTATATTGGGTAGGAAACCCATTGAACAGAAATATCACATTAGGGGGATCTTTAGCATTAGACCTACAATTGTTTCTTGGTACAGTAGGAAACAAAGATCCGTGGCACTTATTTCAGCAGAAGCAGAATACATGGCAGCGAATCAAGTTGCATGTGAGGCTATCTAGATGAGAAAGATATTGGTTGGTTTGTTTGGTTCTCATTTAGATCCAATAGTGATTCATTGTGATAATAATAGTTGCATTAAAATCTCGATTAATCTTGTGTTTCATGATCGATCTAAGCATATAGATATCCGGTATCATCATCTTAGATATTGTGTGTAGAGGAAGATCATGTTGCTTCACTACATTCCTATGGAAGATCAAGATGCAGATATCCTGACGAAGGCACTCACTAGGAAAAAATTCGAATACCATAGAGACAGGATCGGGGTGAAGGATAATCCCTTTCTTGTTGAGAGGGAGTGTTGAGATTCAGCAAGAAGATCCTAGTGAAAATTATGCACCCACACTAGGATTGAGCCTCAAGCTATTTTTAGGTGGATGTCTATTTATAGATGCATGAGAAAATTCTATTTATAGATGAGGTCTATTTATAGATGTATGTGCAAGTTCTATTTATAGATTTCATGTCTATTTATAGATGCATGTGACTATTATTATCCCTTAATATTAGTTGGAAAATAAACAATAATCTATTCTCAATAAGCACTTGGAAATAGTTAACTAAAGTGGAAAATCAGTTAGCTATAGGAATTTCGAGTTGATTGGTTGGTTCATGGGACATGCAAGTGATTCAAAGTTGTAATAAAGTTGGAAGTGTAGTTATGAAAGTTATAAAGTAGTTTAACTCAGTTAAGTGAGTTAAACTCAGTTGTGCTAGTTGTAACTAAAGATAGACTAGTGAGAGATCAAGGGAATTAATTATTAATTAATTCACAATCAGTGGCCTCACACGCAACTAAATATTTACTATTATTAACTACATGCATGTCAGATCTAGTGGAGACCTAGTTGAGATGTAGCTGAAAGGGATAGATTGAGTATCAGTTGTGGCATTATCGGTTGCACACATGCAACCACACACACATTGGATGTGCCCATGAGTATTGTGTAGTCAAGGCAAGAAGGATTCCATTCGTTTAGGGATTTCTATCAGCTGGGATTGCGCAGTGGAGGAAGGATGTATGGAGACAGTAAATTGGCTAAAGAACTTGCCAATTTTTGTATGAAATTGTGAGACAATTAGCTATTTTACTGAGAGCTCTTAGATTGGAGCTTTGTATGTAATTTTTTCATGATCCATGATATAATACATAATAGAAGATAGTGGAGTTTTTAGCTATATGCTTTCCCCAGGTAAATTATCTGTGTTATGTGTGAGTGATCTTTCTTCATGATATTGCTATTAGCTGGTGATTGTGTTTTAAATTTCCACAAATATAAGTAGAAGCGATTCTGTATTTAATAGTGGCATATAATAGTTTCATCGGGAGAATCCAAGCAATGCATATTTTATATGAAATTTCTACAATATTTCCATTTTTGAGAAATATTCCATATCAACGCTCAGAGTAAAGAACAAGGAGAAATCATAGGAAGGTTTACCACCTTCTTAACTCCTAAAAGGAGTGACTACATATTCAAGATCCTCCTCCAAATGCTTGAAGTCATAGGCAACCAA
This sequence comes from Pinus albicaulis, assembly GCA_034641835.2. Classification (NCBI taxonomy): domain Eukaryota; kingdom Viridiplantae; phylum Streptophyta; class Pinopsida; order Pinales; family Pinaceae; genus Pinus; species Pinus albicaulis. Next base: position 1,142,007,902 of record CM076580.1, read on the forward strand.
GCAAGTGAATGATAAGAAGGAGCTAATATCCACTTCTCTTGAAGTTCCAAGAGAACAAAGACCTAGTTTTTAGGGAGTTATTGCTAGCTACCCTCTAACATAAATAGACAAGAATAAGAGCTCATTAGTATTCATATTTTATAGGTAGGAAGAGCTCTCTTGGATTTGTATCAGATATTTTTTACTTTCATGGTTCATGTAAAATAATGGTTATGAAATAAGATGAGAATTTGGACTCTTTTCCATTGAGTTGATTTCAGGGAGCTGAGATTTTGGGTTAGTGCCCAATCCATTGGCTTCAGTCTCTCTTTTGTACATGTGTGCCTTTCTCTTATGTTTCAATAGTTTATTTCTTCCATTACATTGTTGGTAACATAAAAAAAATTAAAATTGTGTTGCTAAGCCTCCCTCTCTCAAATCTTCCATTGGAGCTTGAGGAGGAAGGTACTCCACCATAGAACAAAAATATTTTCAGTTTATTATTTCTTGGAAAATTTAGGATTGTATTTACTTTTCTTATCATGAACATGTTGTAGGTTCATAGGTAGATTTCTGTTACAAATTCATAGTTATATCTATTCAAATTAAACTCATATTTTCCACCATTTCTATGATAAGTTCGTTGATGATCAATGCATGAGTATATGTCTTATTTTCAGTTTTTAATAGAGTATTAGAGAAGGACCCCTTAAGCACCATCATCTTGAGTTTCCACCCTTCATCAGATACCTTCCATTCAAGTCACCTACAACCATATTTTTGAGGTCACCATGACACCACCAAGAGTAGCCTTTTGGGTGAAATACAACCCTTTTGAGAGCTATGAGCTTGGTCCAAGGGGCTGGTCATTATCCATGCACTTGGATCCACCTTTCCATCACCTTCCCTAACCTTATTTCTGTCATTTCTAGCCTCCAAACCCTCTCGACCTATTTCCTATAGAGTTTCAAGACATCTTGTAGCAGTTTCATGTAGCAGTGCCAAACACCCACTCCTTCAGCCCAGAATCATTCCTCCACCTCACCTAAGCCTATAAAATCCACCAATAGACCTCCAACCCTAAATATTTGGTCTAAGGACACTCTTAGAACACCCAAGTGCCTTCTCCTTTTTCTACAAAATGGAGAAATTTCAAGCATGATTAGTCCATCATAAAATGCGTCATTAGCACAATATTTAAGCATGATTTAGATAGGAGTTAGTTAGTCATTGATTCAACATGTGAGAAATGATAGAATAGTTTTTTTTTTTTTCAATTCAATTCAACAATCTAGACAATGAATTCCATTTAGTGTAATTTCCTTTCTTGTACTAGCATAAGTGTGAATCTTTCTTTCTTGTAAAAGTAGACAATAGTTAGATGAATCATTTTTATTTAGAGTAGTTTTTTTTTCTTTCCAATAACGTAATGGTTATGATCCATTTTCAGTCTTAGGTTGTAGTTAGAAGTGTGATAGACTTTCTTCTTCAAGATAACCCTAGCACCTCATTGTAGAACTAAGATGAGGATGGCATGAGTAGAGTTCATTTATTGTTCATATAACACTATCACCTCCAAGTTTGTACGAACCTCGAGTTGATAAAGTAAAGTTGAGTAGCCTCTGGGAGTTGCAGCACTCTTAGTGCAATACCAGGGCTCACCACTTTTTGGAGTCATTGTCGGGGAGGTGTCTAAGTATATTTTTGTTTTTGATTGAGCATTATTTTACGCTTTTTTTTTCATTCAGTTTCAAAATATTGAAAAAAACACAAAAAAAATTTGACTTTCATGCCTCGTAGGAGTAGGGAAAACGAAGGATATTTTTTACCAAAAACCCCCACATCCCCACAAAGTCACCCTTCACTCTTATTCAATGAATATGAGGTAGAACACCCTCTAAGTGAGCCACTTGAAATATTTGAAGAACCTATTGGGGAATAAGAGGAACTTGCTTCACCAAAGGAACCTGCTTCACTAATTCAAGCCATGGTTGAAACCAGGGACCAAGGATTCTTTTCCATTAGAGAAATAGATGGAAAAACTAGAATGAAGAACATCAACCCCTTAACCCTTCCACATTTTCATGGCCTTACTTTTGAGGATCCTAACACCTTCATGTTTTAGTTTTTTGTTTTTTTTAGGAATTATGACTATGCCTCATGTGACCAAAAGCTAAAATTTTTCCCATCCACCCTCAAGGATGTATCCCTGTGCTGGTTCATGGGTCTTCCTGGGAACAATATCACTACCTGGGCATAGATGAAAGAATCATTCAAAACAAATAGAAAGACTATTGTTGGTCCAAAGATACCAAGGAGGAGATATTTAGTATGACCTTGGGAACTGATGAATCCCTGGAGGATTATGAAGAAACATTCCAACTGAACTATAAAATATCCAACTGCACCCTTCATCCCGGATCACTCAAATTGGTACTTCTCTGAGGGATCGGGGAAGAGGTGATAGAGACCCTTAATATACTGTCTAGAGGATATATATACCATTACCTTATGAGGACATCAAGAATGTATTTAGAAACCACTCTAGGGTAGCTATGAATAAAGGTAGAGCTATCAAAAGCATGACCAACACCCCTTCCTCTTCCACCTTCATTAAGCATGAGATTGGAAATATGTTGGAGGACTTCAAAGGTGAGATGATGCACACCTTTTCTTTGAAAATGGACACACTGTAGATTAAGAGTAAACAAGAGGATTCAAAGAGGGCCTTAGCTATATTTTTCCCTAGATGTACCATAAAAAACCCTTGAAATGAATGTCCATTGAATGTCATAGAGGTTTTCTGATTCTTTGAAGAGAATCGTGCGACAGATAAATTTCCCTCCTTACCTAGTCTCAAAGATTTATATCAAGGTGGGGAAGGAGGACCACATAAACTATGTTTCATAAATCATAGAAGGCCTCAAGGGCCTCAACCATATCAACAGGGCATGCAAGGTGCACTTTACTCCTTCTACCATGCAAACCAGAATGCACCTATGCATCCTTGCCTTTCATCCCCTCCTCCATTATGGCCTACACCTTCTACTTGGCATTATTCCTCTCCATACCACCCTCGACCTGTAAATCAACCTTTCCAGTAGTATGTTCCTCAACCATCTCACTGGATAATTGTTGTAGTACAATTTTCTAACTTAACGTTGGGAAGGGTTATCTTCCCGAAGTACTTGGACCCTGGGATCCCATTAGTAGATGTACACATCGATGGTGTCATTTTCACCCATGATTTGATTTATCTTAGGGATTCCATCAATGTGATGACCAGGGAAACCATGCTTAAACTCAACCTCCAAGGAGCCTTGACAAATACCACCATAGTTCTGCAACTTGCAGACATATCCCCAGTAGCTCCAGAAGGAGTTGTTGAGAATGTTATGGTATTGATTGACTCCTGGGAGTATCCCATAGAATTCCTGGCCCTTCAGCCAAAAAACAAGTCTAATGTATATCCTCTCATTTTAGGAAGACCTTGGTTAGCCACTGTCGATGCTTATATCAGTTTTAGGGTTGGAAACATGACTATCAGTAATGGGCCCTTGTCCAAAAAACTGGTATTATATCCTCCTACCCAGCCTTCCATTCACCTTGACCTACCCTTGTGGTTGGAGGATGGAGAAGAATAATATGAAGTGTACAATACCACACCTTACCCCATTTGTACCATAGATATTATTCTTAGAGGGGGGAAACCTGATGAGGATGATCTCATTTACCACATCCTTCAAAGATAGCCCCCCGTTTCCATTCCACTTGATGAACTAGTGAGAGAATCGGAAAGCCACCCTTGGATTGGGCTGCACTTAGTTGACTCAAAACTTGAAGCCACCAAGGTTATGGAATTTGGACCATCTAGATCCCTAAATATTAAATAATCCCTCTCAGCCAAAGAAGAATATAAACTATGCCATCTATTGAGGTAAAACTTAGATGATTTTGTTGGAAATATTGTCATTGATGGCAAAGAAGTAGAAAGGAGTAACACTAGAATTACTAGTGATAGCGGAGGTAGTAGAGAAGTAGTTAAGGAAGAAAAGGAGCAAAGGCAGAAAAAGGAGCTTAGGAGAGATTGGCACGTGCAACAAGTGCAATAACCAAAATAACAAGCTTAGGAGAGATTCGCAAAAGCAGCAAAGAAGCATAGGAAACATAGGCAATAGAGGCAGCGAAGGCAGCAGAGAAGCAACAAAGGCATGCAGCAAGTAAAATAATCCCAAATTAGAGTGAAAAGCTCAAGACGAGTAAAATTATGCAGAAAAGAGGCAAGAAACATCAATGTGCAGCAAAGAGGCAGAATAGTATAGTGGTAGTTGAAAAAATAGGTGAAACAGGTGAAAGAACAGTGGCAGTTTAACAAACAGGCGAAACAGGTGAAAGTACAATGGAAGTTGAACAAACAGGCAAAACAAGTGAAGTGGACTCGTGTCGGGCGAAAAGAATTTACATTCTGGGAGGTAGCATGCATTGGCATCAAAGGAGGAAGATGACCCGATGGAATATGAGTTAAACCTCGTGCATATCTTATGACTGCAGTTTACATTGATCTGTGATCAACGATACCGCGAGGGCAAAAACATTCTGATGGTTAACCCAAGGGGGTGCCTCCATAGTTGACCCGCCCATCAGGTGTTGACCGCAGATCGACAAATGTCATTCACTGCAGTAGCACAAGCCTGATGATCATTCCAACCAAGGAGTTCCTTCGCGGTGCCATGAACTGGGACCCGCTTTCCTAAAGCCCTAAAGTACAATCATTGGACTGCAAGTTAATTTCTTTAATATGCGATGAGATGTGATGTGATGAGAAGATGCGATGTGATTCGATGCAATGAGATGCGATGTGATGAGAAGATGTGATGCGATGTGATGCAAAGTGGCGATACGAATCGGTGATGCGAAGTTCATCACATATCGGAGATCGCAAATCTCAGAAGACATAGCACTCATAAACGCCAAAGTGTGAAGTGTGATAAAGAGAGCGGATGCAATGTAGGACAACAGTGAAACCTAAAGCATTTCAAGTCTAGGAGTATGGGATTTCCCGTTGTTAAATCGCATCAGAGAACAAAGGAGCATTAGAACATAAAACGCTAAAACCTGCGGGCAAGCGAAATGCGATGCACTATGATTGGTCACTGCGTTGTGGGACCCTTCAACCAAAGTTAAGTCTAGGGCTAAGTGTTTTATGAAGAAATCCATGGAAGTGGAGGTTGACTCGGGTTATAAAGGAAAGACCTGAAAACATGAAAAAGGACCCGGAGCATGTGCAGAACATTGTGATGAAGGTTGATTGTAGAGATTTGAGCACTGAGTGAGCATCAAGATACATGTAAGGCATGTAAATCATCGGAAATGGTCAAACGATACTTGGAACCAGAAATGGAAAATAAGCGGAATAGTGAAGGTAGGATTAGAAAACCAGTAAGTGTTTGTCACACCACTTTTGGAGGATAAGTGGTAAAAGGTGAAATGAACGCGATAGCACTAAGAAAGCGACGCGTGGAACTATAAAACCACCTATTTTGCATAGGTTAGGACAGTTAAATAAAATGCAACTTTATGTGCGATTTTCGTCGGATTGGAAAGTTAAGAAAAGTCAGAGTGCGATGACCGTATGATTGATGAAAGGTTGATATGTATGTGAACGCAGCACAAAAGACATAGGAAACAGAAGAAACATAGCATTTATGTAGTAGATCTAGAATATAACAGCAGCAGAAAAGACAAATATATGGAAAACCAAGAGCTGAAAGGGTTGAGTGAGATTTATTTGTTGCAACTGTAAATGAAAATGTTTTGAATAGTTTATATTATTTGTGATGCAAAGGCAAGTCTCCGTAGGTAAAGCAAAAATCCAAGTTAATTCTAAAATGAGTAGACAGTGTTGTAACCTCCTGAAATGATGAGCGAGAAAATGAGATGGTGGAAGGCAAAGAGTCGTGCCTCTTCATTTCATATTCCCATGTGGAATGCAAAAAATGAGAGGTTGATCTCTATAAATAATGTTACTGTCATACACATTAAGGGGGTTAGAGAGTGTAAGAAGAAGAAGGAGCAAATAGAGAAGTTGTGAAGATATGAAGGATGGAGGACAACAGTGAAGAAGGAATATAATGGGGTTGATATCTAGGCAAATCATCATGTTGTTTCAGTATTGTGTGAGGAAGTTGGTGCTTCCATATAAAGTTGTAGCTTGATAGATGTCTAGTTGTAGCTGGCTGAGGTAGGAACCTCCTGTAGGTTGCAGCCTGCAAAAAATATATGGAAGTTGGAGCTTCCTCGCAATTTGTAGTTTGCAGAATTGAGGTAGTAGCCTCCTGTAGGTTGGAGCCTATAGAAAATCAATGGTGAGAGGGAGTTGGAGCTTGCCTTTGCATCAAAACAATAATAAGATGTGGTTTTCTCCCTTATGGGTTTCCAGTTATATCTGTTGTCTATGTGCATGATGATTATGTGTTGATATTCTGTATTTAATATGTTTAATACCTGCTTCTCACTCATTCAGATTGTTTTTCCATTGTAAATTAATTTGATCACAAATTGAAGATGTAAATAATTGAAAAAGAAACTTTTACAAGACCCTGAATGCACTAAACTGATTCACCCCCCCTCTCAGTTTAACTAAGGGTTCAACAATTGGTATCAAAGCAGGTTCCTTCTGTATCAGTTTAACAACTGGAAGAAGATCCTAGGTCCCCAAGATGGCTAGTCTAGAAGGATGCTTAACAAATAAAGCCCCTTTGTTTACTGGTACAAATTATGCCTTATGAGGATGTACATAATGTCTCTAGGAATAGAATTTTGGGCTGTTGTGGATTTGGGATATGCCCCAAAGGATTATAACATAGAGAAAGAATCCAAACAAGATTTTATAGTTAATTACAAAGCCATGAATGCTCTCTCAAGTGGTCTGTGTGAGGCAAAAATTATCAAAGTAATGCACAACAAGACTGCCAAAGAAATATGGGATACATTAGAAAGTATCCATGAGGGAGATAAAAAGGTGAAGATGGCCAAACTACAATTATATCGAGCCCAATTTTAAAATATAAAAATGAATGAATAAGAAGATGTTGCAATATTATTCTTAAAGGTTGTAGAAATTGTGAATGATATGAAAGCTCTAGGAGAAACCATTAGAGAATGTGTAATTGTTCAAAAGATATTGAGATCTTTACCATCCAGTTTTAATCCCAAGGTTTCTGCCATAGAAGAAACAGCTGATTGGGAAACTTTGACCATGAACCAATTACTTGGAAACTTAACAGCCTGTGAGATGAGACTTCCACAGAGGAAGTCAAATTTTAGGGAGGTATCCTTTAAGGCTGAGAAGAGCAAAGAAGAAAAGGAAGATACATGCTCCTGCTTTGATGAAGAAGAGGCAAAATTTATCAGAAATAAGGATAGAGGCTCAGGTAAGTATAAAGGTAAGCTTCCATTTAAATGCTTTAACTATGGAAGAGTTGGGCACTATGCATCAAAATTTCCTTACAAGAAAACAAAGAATCAGACTCAAGAGATAGAGAAAACCAAAACAAATAACTGGCCGAAAGGGAAGATATTCAATAGAAAATCACTTTATGCTCAGCAAGATAGCACTGCATCTGAAAACTTAGATGAATCCTCAAATGAAGAAGGAACTTATAAATTTGTGTTGATGGCTAAGGAAGATTTTGAAGGATTCCTTCTAGAAGATGAGGAAGAAGGTGAGGTAGATCTTGAGGGGGAGCTAAGAAGTGCCCTAGAAGAAATAGACAGACTTAAACTCAAGTGTAGAAAAAAAAAGACATTCTTCTCAAATATGTAAAACAGGTACCAAATTCAGAAGAGCTCATTCAATTGAAAGTAGAACTTGAGGAAGCTAAGAAGGTGGAAGACACGTTACTAAAGAAAATTAAGGATAAAATTCAGAAGCAAGAAAAATTGGAAGAAGTAGTATGCTTGAGAAAGAAATTAGAACACACCCAAATGGAATTGACAAGGAACACTCCTCGAATGACAAGCAATAAACAGTTGAATAAAATAATAAATGCTCAAAGATATCCTCTCATAAATGCTGGGTTAGGTTACGAAGGAGAAACCAGCAAATCCAAGGTAGAGGATAACCAGAATATCATTTTTGTGAAAGTTGTAAAATAAAAAATTAACTCTCAGCAATCTGATATTATTGCAGCTAGAAGACTAATAGAAGAAAGGAGTAGGGGGTGTAAGTAGCTCGGAGATGAGATTTCCTCCATGAAGACCTCGGAGAATGCAGACATTGAAAGGAACGATGAAGCAGCTCAAAAAGGAACCACAAAAGTAGAAGCCAGCAAGAATTTGATGTGTGATGAAACAAAAATAAACAAGAAGCAACATCAAGGGACAAAGAATGAGAGGAAGAATCAAGCAATTGCAAATAGTTCAATTGTTCTTGAAGATCAATTGAACAAGTTCAGAAGATATCAAAGGAGATTCTTTCCTCCTATGAGAAATGTCACTTGTTTTGCCTGTCACAAACTGGGACATATTGCTGCATACTGTTAGACGAAAATAATTGATTTCAACCAGCAAAGGATGCAGAAAATGAAAAGACTACCTCAATAAACAAAATGGAGAAGATAACCCTTCACCAGATACACTATTTGTTTCCATGGTTGTAAGGGTTTGGCCATAAATCCATGGAGTGCAGAATGTATGGACAAAGACTGATGTTTAAAACACCAAGGAGATTTATGAAAAATGGAGAGTTCACTCATACACATAATCCATTTAAAAATATAATCAAATGCTTTGTATGCCATCAAATCGGACACATGTCTTCCAAATGTCCTCTCAAATAATGTGGTCCATCTTCTCAGAAAAGGTGTGAAACAAATAGTTGCCTGCAGTGGAAAAAGAAGTTGAATAAGTGTGACCTGGCTCTAATAGCTCAAGATCAGAAAAGCCAATGGTATATGGACAGTGGTGCTCAAAGCGTATGACTATAGATTGAAGAAAGTTTGTAACCTTTGATGAAAAGAAATCTGGAAATGTAACTTTCGGAAATGATAAAGCAGGGAAAATCAAAGGAAAAGGCTCAGTCAGTCTGAATAATGGAAGAGGAGGGGCTCAAGATGTACTATTTGTGGATGGGCTGAAAGCCAATCTGCTAAGCGTCAATCAAATGTGTGATAAAGGATATGAGGTCCTTTTCAGAGCCCAATATTGTGAAGTAAGATCGAGCACCATAGGAAAGACCTTGATCAAAGATGTTAGAACAAAAATTAATGTCTATATATTGGAAGAAAAGAATGAAGCATGCCACATAAGCAAACTTGATGAATCATGGTTATGGCATAGAAGATTGGGACACTTAAACTTTGACCACATCATTAGTCTGAGCAAGAACAAAGCAGTCAGAAATATGCCTACAATAAAGAAGCCTCCAAATACCATATGTAAATCCTGCCAATTGGGCAAACAGACCCACACATCTTTCAAGACCAAAGATGAACTATCTACAAGTAGGCCACTTTAGCTTGTACACATGGACCTCTGTGGACCTTCAAGAACTAATGCACCATGTAGAGAATCTTATTTCATGCTAATAATAGATTATTTTACCATATTGACGTGGGTGGCATTTCTCAAATATAAATCTGAAGAAATTGAGAAATTCAAGATATTCAAGGCGTTGGCAGAAAATCAAACAGGATGCAAGCTAAAATGCATCAGATCAGACAAAGGAGGTGAATTCACAGACTATGATTTTGCAGACCTATGCAATGAACATGGGATACAACAACAGTTTACAATTGCAGGTACACCTCAACAGAATGGAGTGGCGGAAAGAAAAAATAGGTCAGTACAACAGATTGCCAGAGCCATGATGCAAGAAAGTAACATTCCCCAAAAATTTTGGGCAGAAGAAGTACACACAACTGTTCACATTCTCAACAAAGCTCATCTAAGACCAAATTGTGATAAGACTCCTTACGAATTATGGCATGGTAAACCATCATCAATCAAGCACTTTAGAGTCTTTTGAAGTAAGTGTTTCATAAAAATTAATGATAAAAAACTGGGGAAGTTTGATGCAAGAGTTGATGAAGGAATATTTTTAGGATATGCATCCAAGAGTAAGGGTTATAGGTCTTACAACAAAAGACTGCACAAAATTTTGGAAATCATTGATGTAAGACTTGACGAAGATCTACCAAACAATACAAGAAACACAAGCTGCACCAATCCTCCAGATGATCATGAAGCTGAGAACCAAGATAATGATGAACATAAAAAGACAACAGAAGATACTGAATTAAACTCAAAGGGTCCCTCAAGATACACTCAAAAGAACCATCCAAAAGATCAAATCATTGGGGACAAAAGTGTGGGAGTCCAGACAAGAAGACAGCTTGCTGAACAGACAGAAGAAGTATACCTAGCCATGCTATCTCAAATAGAGGCAAAGAAGTTCGAAGAAGCCAACAAAGACAAAAAATTGGGTAAATGCTATGAATGAAGAACTAGACCAAATTGAGAAGAACAATACCTGGGAATTAATTCCAGGACCCACTGGGAAAAATGTCATTGGCACAAAATGGATATTGAAGAATAAGATGGATGAACAAGGGCAAGTAATCATAAATAAAGCCAGACTTGTATTTGTTGGAAATAGTGAGAGGGGGGGGGGGGGGGTGAATCAGTATTTATTTCAATTAGAGCATTAGTTAATCTTCAATTATTATCAGTTTTTGTACAATGATAGCAGCAAACAAGAGGAACAAAAATGCACACAATTTTTAAGGTGGAAACCCACTTCGGGACAAAAACCACCTAATGCTTTTCTAATAATTCTTTTCAACTCCAATTGAAAATAAAGCTCCAACTTCCTAGAATCTAGAAAAGCATTCTTCTCCAGCTCCCATTGGATGGACGCTCCAATACCCGAGATTCTTGAGTAGTCACTGAATAGATGCCCCAACACCCAATGAGCTACAACTCACCCTAGCACCACCCTACCACCCTATAGAATAATTAAAGAAGAATGGACTCCCATACCAGGGAAAACGGTCCACTTTACAATGATATAAAATGAAGTAGAAGAATAAGATATACTAGACCATAACCCCAACTTTGAAACAACCACCTAATGATGATCCTAGACCTCCCAACACTGCCTCTTCAACCCTTGGCAGATAGACACTAGTACAATTTGTACAATAATGTATTTACAATGACTAAGTACAATGATACCTTTACAATGATTGTATGCAGTGCTGCCCACTTGAAGACTTCATATGATGAACTTCTTGTTGTTGTTATGCACCTTGGTTGCTGTTCTTGTCATGCTACCTGTTAGCCTCCTATATCAATAGGTTTCATCTTTCATGATTGTCTTGATGGAAGTGTGGAATATGTTCAAACCTTCTTACTTGAGCAAAGGTGTTCCATATTCTTTAAAACCAAAAAAATCAAAAAATTTAAAAAATGTAAAGAGGGTATACCCTAAAAGAAAGATCAAAGGGTAAAAAGAATAAAAATGGTCAAAAAGAGAAAGAAATGAACCCCGAGCAAAAAATAGACCAAGGAAAGTGTGCAAATCCAAATGCCACTACTTTTTACTCTGTTGTAATAAATCAATTGTGTGCAACTTGTGAAATTTTTGCCACAATTCATGAATAAGTCAAACTGTTTAAACTTGACTTAGTCATATTTCAATTTCATGTATTAGATTAGAGAATAAATATCTAGCCAAACAGTTTAATCTTGGCAGATAAGTAGCTAGGTAGAGTGAATAAAAGGTGCTCAACAGTTTAATCTGAGCCCTTGGATGTAATAAAGGTAGAAATAGATAGATTCATCATGTAAAAAGAAAAGATTGATCAGGGTTTGCAAGTCTAAATGCACCCTAATAAAGAAGAGAAAATGGTAGTGTTAAGTAGATAGGGTAGGTAGATGGTGCTGCAAAGTGTTATCTGATGAATGGTGTTGCAAAGTGTTGGTTAATCATTTACTTTCATCACAAGTACTAAAGCAGGAAATACACTGGAAAATCACAGCAAGCAAAGTCAAATTCATTAACCTCCCTCATCATTTTTTCCCCCTCAAGAGTTTTACTAATTTCCCCAAAAGTACTAAGGTAATTTGAGATCAAAGGGGCTCAAGGCATTTCCTTGACTTCTGGAGGGACCGGACCCTCGGCCTAATGATAAAAAAGACCTAAGTACTAGAGATAATTCATCATTGTTATCTTCCATTTTTAACTTTCTCCTAAGAAAAATCACATTTTACTTAGGAAAGTGATGCATAATTTCATAAAAATCCCTCAAGATAAAATTGCTATTCTAAGAAGTGTTGGAGATAAAATGTTGCAATTTACTTCACTAGTGATCACTTTCTTAGATAGGTAAAAATATTTTGAGTTTCCTTATCCTCTGCCATATTAACATTTAATTTTACTATATTAAATCCCTAGTGAAATCCCTTTTCTTAAGTATATAACTCCCTTTTCTATAAATATCCCCAAAACCCTTTATTATAATGTTTTACCAAAGTATATATTCCCGCACATTAAAAATAAAACCCCATCTTACAAACCCTTTGGTGAAATATATCTTTATAACATTAATCCCCGCCCCTATGGTGAATTAGTTATGTATTGATTAATTTACCATATAATAAAAATATATACATAAAAACTTTAAACATGCGTTGTGTGTGTTTAAACGCAAAAATACGAATAAAAATTCGACAGAATCTTGCGCCACCGTGGTCCGTCCACGTGGCATTCCTCTTAAGCCAACTCCGCCGCGACCCTTTACTTTTGCATATGGGATTAATTAGTTATTTGAACTAATTAATAGCCTTTCACTTACCAATCAAAATCCTCCTGGGGCGATTAAATAAAAGTTAAACACATTTAAATCCCGCCGGGCCCACCTTTCAAACCCCCGCATGTTTCCCATTCCTTCAGCCGTCGGATCATCCATTCGTTGATCAACGGTCATGATTAATCCCGCTGCCCATCCCGTTTGAGTTCTTTAACTAGCGGGGGATGGGTGGTTTTGACTAGTCAGACCATCCACGTGGCGAGAAACCTGTGGAATCGCTCCCCCCGCGACTTTTACCGCCCTCGTCCATAAGCGGTGCGGGCTCACCGCTTACCACTTACCGCATACCGCCGGCCCCACTTCCCTACGTCACCCCGTACGTCGATGACGTCATCACCTCGAAAAAAAACAAAAACCCTTTTAACTTGTAAATAAGCCATTTTTCGTGTTTTTCGGTTGTTTTTAGTTTCTGAAAGCGACAGAGCTCCCGCTGCAATTTTCAAATTTCACTGCAAATACACCAATTTACTCCGAAATTCCGCTGCGCCCGTGTTGAAGAACGTCCCCGCCATTGCTCATTACCTGTTAAAGAACCAGTTTCCATCTAAAAACAGGTATTTATCATTTCGCGCCCCGACTGCAAGTCAAGCTTAGTTTCCTTTGTTTTTTCTCTGAAAAAGTGGTTAAAAATCATCGCTGAGTCCTCCCTGAAGATTTTAAACCTGTGAAATTGCCCCCAAAACCTGCAAATTGTTCCAATTTCCTCTTTTGTCAGATATCCCGTCCGGTCTGCAAGAAAAAAAACTAAAACCTCCATTTTGAATCCACAAGAACCAAAATGGAGGCCCCGACAGCTCTAAATATCACTCCATTGAATGCTCCTCACCGAGATTTGGACTATTTACCTCTGATAGATGAAGATTTCCAAATACAAGACCTGTATTTTGATGAAATTCCCCGTTTGAGCTTCTGTCGCTGCAGAGACGAACACTCAAAGGGGCAAGATCTTATAGGGTTGTGGGAATCCAATCTCCCAAGGTATTTTATTCCTACAGTCCACATTTTCCCTGAAATCATTCATTACTATCATGCAAACTATGATCCCGCACAAAGAGCTGTATTAGCTCCTGATCAAAGTGTTTTGTTCCCTATCACACCTCAGTCTATCAATGCTATGTTACACTTTGAGCCAGAGCAAGAATTAGCACCTTTATCCATGGAAGGGTTGATTGAGAAAACCAGACAATTAACCCCAGAGAAATTAAAAGCAATGTGTCAGTATTTCATGTTACTGGAGCATCAGCCAAAAGGGACTCCCCCCTATGGTTTTTACTTTTTCAATACATTGGGAAGGCTTATTGTGAATGTAATATATTTTGTTTTAGGATTCAATACCAGTGAGTATGTAGATGAGATAACTCTGGCTTTGCTATCCATCTTTACCCCTGAGCAGCCTCCTGAGATTAAGTATGATTATGCTTCCTTCATTGCCAACAAAATCCATGATCAATTTTTAAGGCTAGATACTGAAAAGGTTTTTAAGTACTCCTCAGTTATCTATCATCTCATGAATTTTTATCAGTCAGACAGATTCCCTTTCCCTGTTCAGAAACTTGATGCTAAAGGTAATCCCAGGTCTGTCATTTTTTGGTCCCCCATCATTCATTTTTCCTCTGATTCTCCCTACTCCTATTCAGAATTCATTGATCAGTTTGTACATCCTGCTACAACTTTGTTAACAGGAGTTTCTCCCCCCAGGCTTAGTACCGAAATTAGAAAGACCTTGCAATTGTCTAAGAGTTATAAAATTGGAGATTGGTACTTTTACCAAAACCATACAGTCATCGGGATTTATGGATGTGAATTACGTCCATTCAAGTTACCCAGATATGTACCAATGAGAATTTTTGCTTCGGAATACTTTAGACAGATGAATAACTCAGATGTGATCCATTTCTGCAATGTAAAGAAGAAAGCACAGTTAAGGATCAAAAGCCAGTTAGGTCCTTTCATTTGCAATTCTAGGGAAGCTGAGAGAGAAGCAGAACTTTTATTAGAGAGAAAATTCCAGACATCTTTCCGTTGGGTCCCTTATGACCCCTTTGGTTTCATTTGTGAAAAAAGGTTAAAAAATAAGTCATCTCCTTATGTACATCACAGAATTCCTGACATAGAACAATATGCAAATCAAGATGAATGGGTTAAAGGAACACTTGTTGAAGAGGGAAGTGGAGCTGCCAAATTGAATAAACTTATGAAAGATGTTGAGAAGAATTTTGACCTAGAAACATATGATCAAATGCAGGTACCCTACATTGGCACATCTTCAGCAGCCACTCTACAGCAAGCATTACAGGAAGACAGTCAATCAGTAGCAGCAGAACCCAAGGGTAAAGGAAAAGAACCTGTAGTTCAGGTCATTGAAACCTTGGTCATGGCAGAAAAACCACAGAGTTCCAAAGCACCAGAACCATCTCAGGCTTCTCCCACACCAGCAAAGCAAATCCAAATTCCAGAGATGCAAACTCCACTGAATGTGGAAATAGGAAAAAAGAGGCTAGCTCCAGATACCACACCTTCAAAAGGAGCCCCACAAGTTTATCAAGCTAAAAAACACAAGTCTGATCCACCTCCAGATGTAGAGATTATAGATGAAGTATTTGATGATGGTAGGGAAGATAGTCAGCAAACAGGTACAGCAAGTGAAACAAACATAAGCCAGAAAGGGATGCAAAAGCAATTAAGCACTGAAGTATCTTCTTTCAGACCGCCAAAGACAGATACTGGAGACATTAAGAAAACCTTCATTAATATCAAAACAAAGAATGAACCATTGAAAATGAAGGTATACGATCAGTATATGAAGATGGCTCCTCATAATCAGCAAAGGCTGATGTCTGCATTTGATCTTTCACAAGGTAAAATGCTAATGAGCCACTTTAAAGCAAAGGTGCCAAAGCCAACTTCAGCAACATATTACATCAGAACAAATTTTGAAGTTTTAGCAAAAGATATCCATCCCCTGGATCAGATAGAGCTTCATAGGCAAACAGGGGAAATGGTTTATTCTACTCTCACCAACAAAGCCATGGCAGCTTTAATGCTGCAAGATTCCTTGAATAATACTACTGCACAATTGAAGATTGAGAGGGCCTCCTCACAGGCCAAGGACAATAGGATAAAGTCTCTAGAAGAGATCATCATTGGTTTGGGTCACAATCCCAAAGACATTAAAGGTATTGAGGCATTGGTAAA
Organism: Pinus albicaulis; assembly: GCA_034641835.2. NCBI lineage: Eukaryota > Viridiplantae > Streptophyta > Pinopsida > Pinales > Pinaceae > Pinus > Pinus albicaulis. The sequence goes on from CM076580.1 coordinate 1,142,023,948, forward strand.
AAAGAAAGAGGATGATATAGCTGCACTCAGAAAACAGCTGAAACTATCAGCCTCGAGGCACCCTCAGACACAGGAAGTTATAAAAGGAAATTCACAGGAAGAAATGATGGAGTTGCTCTTGAATTTGACAGAGCGACTAAATGAAACAGAAAAGGAGTTGGAAAAATCATTGCAGGAACAGGAAAATATCAAGCAGACTTCAACAACGGGTACTACAACTACAGGACAGCAGGAACAACCATCTCAGGTGAACATTTCTAATTTGCATTCTGAGGATTTAATTAAGCAGATGGAGAGTTTGCAGCTAAAGGTCACAGAACTCCAAGAAACAAAATTACAATTAACAAAATTGGAGGGAAAATATGACACATCCAAAAAGACAGCTGTTGACAACCTCAGGGAAATAAAAGGATTGGAAAAATTGGTTGAGGCTTTGCAAAAAGATCTTTCACTGGAAAAGCCTCTGAACGAAATAAATGATATTCTTTGGTGCAACATCATTGAATTAATAAGAGGTATTTGGCCCTCCATTCAAGCTATTTTTGAGCAAAATGAGTTAGTCAAGATAGCACAAGAAGAAATAAATAAAACTAGACATGAATTAAGAGGCAAGCCGGAGCAGGCCCAGCAGCTCATTCAATTTTTGAATTCCAGAACAAAACAACAACTTGCATTGTTAGGAATTGATGACAGAACAGGTGCAGTTTTGGAAGCAAAGAGAGTTTTCACCAAGAGGACTTTCATGCAAAATCTAGAAAGAAAGTGTACTGACATTTTGGTTGATATCAACGTTTTCAGAGAGAAGTTTCAAGCTTTGCTGGACAGTGAATTGCCAAGTCCCATGCTCACAGAGGATCAAATAGTAGACTTTGAAACCTATGAGAAAAGAATAAAAGCTCATGCTAAAAATACAGCTATAGGTTCTACTAGCTCATCAGAACCTGCATTACCAACTGGGAAAAGTATTTATGAAAAAGTGAGGAATCTATTTCATCTGGAGCATGAAATAAAGTATCTATTTCCGAACAAGCCCACTTTTTATAAACTTACTGAAGCAGATGAAACTTTAAGGAAACTCAGAAGAACAATGATACCAGATGATCAGTGGTGGAAGGAAATGCTGGAAGTTTTGTAAAAGTTGTTTTCAGGATGAGATTTTATCTTTACTATCAAGTAAATGGTAAAAACAGAAAAGCAGATGAAAGAGTATCAGATGAAAGGTTAAAGAGTATCCGTGAGAAGAAAGAGTATTCAATAAGTCAAAGAAATACGCAAAGGACAGCACAGAGTCCTATTTTAAGCACTTATCTTCAGCACGTCCATGAAGAAAGGAACAGCACATCAGCCGTTACCCATTATTCTATTTACGAGACCATGTGTCTCTTGTTGTTTGTAAATATGCTTTAAGTCAGCCTGGATTATTGGCTAGGATAGCGTAAGATTGTTAGGATTATTTTGTGTATAAATAAACCCTCAAAGAGAGTGTTGGGGGTGGATTCTATTACTCTGCTGTAACATTGAGATTTTCAGAATAAAAGCTTTTGGAGAAATTTACTTGTGGCTTTCTGGATGACGTTTTGAAGCACTGGACTTGTTGCAGGATTCATGTGTTGGACTACAGTTCAATAAGTGTTTCTACCCTTTGTCTGAAATTTTATATTAGTTTATCATATCATCATATCCATTCCTGAATAATTTACATAAAGGATTGAAACAAAATTTGCTTAATTGTACTCTGTTTTCAAATGTTATTATTCTTAATGTTTTCTTCTAAATTAGTTATAAGCATGAATTCTTAAATGCTCCTGCTTCGCTAATTTAATCATTGTTGATTACTATAACAAAGAATCCTTCATTGCTCTTTGCTTGTAGTCATTTCTCTTCTTTCTCTTGAACATGGTGAAAGATTCTTAGCTGCCTTTCATCCCTTCAAGACCATCCATCCACTTTAAATTTTAAGGATTGTTCTCTGTCTAGCTATCTTGCCCTGTAATACCATCTTGTGTTTAGAAAAGAAATCCAGTAAAGCCATCCTTAGACTCCATAGCCCAATGGACTGAAAGCCCTCAACCTTGCCCTTATTTTGTGGATTCCACCAATTTCCAAACAAACCCTTGAAACTATAACTAGCCTAAAACCTTTCAAGAACAAAGATAAATCATAAAGAGAGAGCCCTCTCTGGATGCAGATTGGCTAGATTCTACATCTAAAAGATTGGTTTGTGGTTACCTCGGGTATAATTTCCTCTTACACAACTTCTAGGAAAACCTGAGTGATAACATAGTGGCGACCATACTGGGGATCTGAATCAATTTTACTTGTTAGTATTGTTCAAATATAAGCTATAGACAGAGTCTGAAGATCAGCCAGGTAGCCTTTGAAATTTCTTTTGCTCTGCAAATGCAAAAGTAAATAAATGATGTTTCAGTCTATCTCTGATTTAGCTTATATGTTGAATCTTAGTTTCAAATTTTTCAATCAGATTCTCTAGTTTAAACAAATCTTTGAGGAAATCTTAATCACATATCATTATTTCTTAAAGAATTTGTAGAAGTTGTATTTATTTTTCAATTAAAACCCAAAATCCAAAAACACATATTCTAAGAAAACTGGCTTCAGAAAGGATTCGACATACTAGGTCAAACCCTGACCCCAATCCACCACCAATATTTGAAAATCCAAACCTGATCCCTAGGATTCTTAGAAGACAAGGAAGTCGAGAAAGTTCTGAAAGAGAAAGTCAGGAAAGTACAGGTAGTTCTAGACCACTCTCTAGATCTGCATCTTGTCCTGTGAAAATTATTTATATTGATGACATTCCTTTTGATGCACGATTTGAAACATCTTTGTTTGTAAATTTCTCTGAGACTGAATTATCTAGATTAATTCCAGATCCTTTGTTCTTTGAAGATTTGCAATGCAGATTTGTTTCACATCATCTTGACAGAGAATTGCATAATTCCATTCAGTCTGAGCAAGCCTTTGAAGAAAGCTCAAACATTTCTGTGATAACTGAAGCATCTCCGAGCTCAGCCACTTTTCAAACACCTGTTAGACCTCCATCTCCTCCTGTTAGACCTCCATCTCCTCCCGTAAGACCACCTTCTCCTCCTACTAGACCGGCTACTCCTGTCACTCCACTTTATCTTTCAATGGCTAATCGATATGCCCCTTTACAGTTACCAGCCAACCCTCCAGCTTTACCACAAGACTACCAAAGTAAGATCACACCTTTTGACGGATCAGGTACCTACACAGCTCAACAACACACCAAAAGAATGACAGATTACTTTGAGTTTTATGAGATTGATACTGATAATATCCGTATGAGAATTTTTGTACAGAGTCTTACTGGAGAAGTTAGAACTTGGTTTAGGGCTCTCACCTCGAACAGTATTGCTGATCTAGAAGCTTTGTATAGGGCATTTTTGAACAGATGGGAGAAAAAGAAGGATCCTCTCCAGATCCTTTCAGAATTTGAAAAATTAAGAAGAAGACCAAATGAAACCGTACAAGATTACATCATAAGATTCAATGAATCATATAATTCAGTTCCTCTAAACCTAAGGCCCCCACCTAATAACGTGTTGGTCAAATTTCCAGATGGTTTTGACTCCGATATAGCTTATTCCCTTAGAGAAAGAGCTCCACAAACACTAGAGGAAATGCAAAGCATAGTGGTGAGTGTAGAAGCAAATCTGATAGAAAAATGAGCCAGAGCTAGGGCAGAGAGAAGAATGCCTATGAATGAAGAACCTTCGGCTTTTGAAAAGAAGCTGGATGTAATCATTAAAGGTATGGAAAGATTAGGTGATAGAGTGGAAACCATTGAAAGAAAGTCTTCTACTGATAACCAGAATGTTGCAAGGAACCCAAACTTTAGGAGGAATCTGAACCAAAATATTGGAAAGAATGTCCCTGATCAAAACATTAGACCACCTTTCCAAGAAAACTTTGTTGAAGGTTCAACCTCGGAAGAACCTACAGAAGATGTAGAAATAAACAATGTCAATGAGGACAAAGATGAACCAGAAGTCTTCCTATCCGAGGATGATCAAGAGAATCATATCCTTGAAACATTCCAAACTCGTTCAGGTGAGACTTTTGATTTCAAAGAAGGCTATGACACAACAATCTACGAGGTTCATAAACAGTACAACTTGAGAAGTAGACGGATAGATGTACCAGAGAAAAATAAACAGAAAACCACAAAACAAAATGTCAAAGGTAAACAAAACATTCCCCCTGTAAAAAATATTCCCCCTGTAAAAAACATTCCCCAAATACAAATTTTGCCTAGGATAACTCCCAGTTTTTCAAATCCAATAATTGAAGATGTCTCTGACAACCAACCAATCAACAAACAACAATCCAATACATCTCCTCATGTAGGAACTGTAGAAGAAACAGTAGAAGTTAGTCCTGAAACATCTTCAAAACAAAACTTCATTCATGAAAAAGAGAAAAACATTGAGGACCCAATAAACAGAGAAAACCCAACTGTGCAAAACACTAAAGCTCAAACAGAAAAACCCCTTAATCTAGAGGCTGAATTAGGCAAACTCAAGATAGTTGTTCCTTTATCAGAGTTGGCTAAACATGATGTCTATAGGAGTCAGATTTCCAAATCTTTAAACATTAACATTACTGGATTGGATGATTCAGTAAACATTCTTGATGATCAACCGAAACTTCTTTTTGGCCCTGAGGTTAATGGCAAACCAGAAAGTGGAGGGACTCCTCCATTTTATGTAAGCCTGAATGTTCACGACAAGATACTCCATAATGCAATGCTTGATTCTGGAGCATCTCACAATTTGATGCCAAAAGAAGTAATGGAAAGATTGAATCTAGATATTACTAGACCGTACAAAGATTTGTTTTCATTTGATTCCAGTCAGGTAAAATGTTTAGGTTTAATTAAAGATCTGTGTGTCACTTTGGTCCAATACCCTGCTAAATCTGTTTTAATGGACATAGTAGTTGCTGATATTCCACCTAAATATGGTATGTTATTGTCTAGATCTTGGGGTGCTAAACTTGGAGGATCTATTCAACTAGACATGTCTTATGCAACTATTTCAGTATTTGGTCAGCCTAAAAGATTATATAGAGAAACTTTGATGAAGTACTTAGTGAGTAGCCATGAGAAGCCTAAAAACTTCCCTGTTTATTCTGTACATTCTGACATGGATTCTTTTATTTTATACAATGCTGAGTCAGATCTTCCTACTGAAATAGAAGCTCCTGAAATGGAAATCATAAACAAAACCACGGTTAAAATTGAAGAAATCTCTGAAAACAAAGAAACACGAGATGACCAAGAAATACCTGAAAAAACTAAACAACTAGCTCCTGTCAGAAAATACGTTAAAACAATTGATGAAGATTATGAACATGAAATTCTATGGCATTTAGAGTTTGATGGCTCAGTAAACAGACTAGGGGCAGGAGCTGGGATTTGGTTACACAATGTGGAAAACAATCATGCAGAGGGTCATGCTTATAGGTTAAATTTCAAATGCACTAACAACATGGCAGAGTATGAAGCTCTTTTATTAGGGCTTAAACATGTCAAGAAGTTAGGAGGCATTAGGGTATCAATCATAGGCGACTCTGAACTAATTATCCAACAGATTAAAGGAGAATGTGCAACAAAGGACACGAGACTGAAACAATACCGAGAGACAGTTGTAGAGATTCTCAACACATTTCTACAAGCCCAACTTGCCAAGATTCCCAGGAAACAAAACTTGCATGCTCACAGTTTAGCAATGTTTGCTAGTACATGTAAGTTGCCTTTTGATCCTAATCATCAGTTTTCAGCTGAGATAAGACACAGGCCTGCAATACCAGACAATCTTTTGAATTGGCAAGTATTTGTGAATAACAATCAAATCAATAATTTTTTGACACTTCAGAATGAGTTTTCTAACTGTAATATAGATGAAGACATAACTGTTGATGAATTTGATCAAGAAAAATAACAAAAAATAGAGATTTCAAGAGAAAATGCAATTCATATGCTACATCCAACCACATTCACTGAAAAAGACATGCAAAATTTGAAACAAATGGAATTTGATGAGATCATAGATGAAACAGAAATCATCAATTTAAAAGATAATCAATTACCCAAAGGATTAACACCTTTGGAAGATCTATTCGACTCAAATGATATTCCATTCAGACCTAAAATGGAACCTGTTAAGGCTGATATGGAAGAATGCAACTTAGGAACACCAGAACATCCCAAAATAGTTAAGTTGTCCAAAACCCTCCCAAAAGAACAAAAGGTGAAATATGTTGAACTATTAAAAGAATTTCAGGATGTTTTTGCCTGGAGTTATGAAGACCTCAAATCTTATGATACATCCATCATTCAACATACTATACCTTTGAAACCCGACCAGAAACCTTTTAAACAAAAGCTTAGGAGAATTAATCCTGTTTTATTACCCTCAATTGAAAAGGAAATCAAAAGAATGTTTGAAGCAGGGATTATATCTCCTATCAGATTTTGAGAATGGGTTTCTAACCTAGTACCAACCAGAAAAAAGACAGGAGAAATCAGACTGTGTGTTGATTTAAGGAATTTGAATAAAGTTTCTTTAAAAGACAACTATCCTCTGCCGAAAATGGACCACATTCTGCAAAGGGTAGTAGGATCTTCGAGAATATCATTACTGGATGGATTTTCAGGGTACAACCAGATTCTGGTTCATCCTGATGATCAGGATAAAACAGCATTTACCACACCATGGGGTATGTTTAAATATGTCAAAATGCCATTTGGGCTCAAGAATGCAGGAGCTACATTTCAAAGAGCGATGGACATTGCTTTTGCTAAAGAGATACATGATTTTCTGGTTATTTACTTAGATGATTTGACTGTTTTTTCTAAAACAGATCAAGAACATTTAAATCACCTAAGGCAAGTATTTATAAAGTGCAGAAAATATGAAATTTCTTTAAACCCTAAGAAGTCATTGTTTGGTTTGGAAGAAGGAAAGATTTTAGGGCATATCATTTCTAAAGATGGCATTAGGATTGATCCAGAAAGAATTCAAGCAATTTTGCAAATACCCCACCCCAGAAACATAAAAGAATTGCAAGCATGTATAGGAAAAATCAACTTCTTGAGAAGATTTATTTCTAGTCTAGCAGAGTTACTTAGATTACTAACTAACATGTTGAGGAAAGATTCAAGCATTGACTGGACTATAGAAGCCAAACAATCATTCGAGGAAATCAAAATGGCTTTAACAAGGACACCAGTTCTGACCAGTCCTAAATTTGATAGAGACTTTATTATTTTTTCATTTGCTTCTGAACATACTGTTGCAGTTGTTTTACTTCAAAAAGATGACCAAGGGTGTGAAAAGCCAATAGCATTTTTTAGTAAAGCACTGAGGGATGCATCTCTAAAATACAATATTATGGAAAAACAAGCTTTTGCATTGGTAAAATCAATCAAAGATTTCAGAGTTTACATATTATATTCTCATGTGATAGCATATGTGCCTAATGCAGTAGTTAAAGATATTTTGACTCAAGATGGCATTGAAGGTAATCGAGGTAAGTGGATAGCTACCATTTTGGAATATGATATTGAGATTAAACCAACCAAACTGATAAAAGGCCAAGGTTTAGCACAACTTATGACAGAAACCAATTGCCAAGCCTTAGACATCAATGAACTGGATAACGAGCAGGAGATGGCGACTCCTCAGATCAGTCAAGCTTTCTTAGATTCACCCTGGTACACTGATATAATTCATGTTTTATTAAACCTGCAAGCTCCTCCAGGGTTGTCCAGAACCAAGCAAAGATTTTTTTAAATGACATCTTTGAAATATTGTATTTTAGACAGTACTTTATTTTGGAAAAATCATGAAGGAATCTTGTTGAATTGTCTCTTAAAAGATGAAGCTGATAAAGTGCTTAATGAATTTCATGCAGGAGATTGTGGAGGACATCTCTACTGGAAATCTACTGCAGACAAGATCTTAAGGGCTGGTTTTTACTGGCCAACATTATTCTCTGATGTAAAGAAATTTGTAACAAGTTGTCACAAATGTCAGATATTTGAGGGTAAAAGAAAGTTGTTACCTCTGCCTTTAAAACCAGTTTTCACAGAAAGACCCTTTCAACAATGGGGATTAGATTTTATTGGAGAAATTCACCCCCCTTCTTCAGGGCAACATAGATGGATTTTAACTGCTACAGACTATTTCACCAAATGGATTGAAGCCATCCCATGTAGACAGTCCAATGATTCTGTAATCATAGGGTTTCTAGAAACCAACATACTTTCAAGATTTGGATGTCTAGAAAAGATTATAACAGACAATGCTGCTGCATTTAAATCAAAGAAAATGATTAGTTTCTGCCATAAATATCATATTACTTTAGGCCATTCAACAGCCTATTACCCCCAGGGTAATGGACTAGCAGAATCCTCCAATAAGAGTTTGATCAATATCATTAAGAAATTGTTGCAGGAAAATAAAAAGAACTGGCATAAGAAACTGACCTATGCATTATGGGCAGACAGACTTACAACCAAGAAATCCATTGGGACTAGTCCATATGAGTTAGTTTATGGTCTGGAAGCAAGATTCCCATCATCTTTAGGAATCCCTGTCATGAAATTACTTCAGGAGGCTCAAGTGGAGCAAAATGACATTCAAAGAAGAATTAATCAAACAATCCACCTGCAACAAACCAGAGAAGAGGTATACCAAAGATCACAAGTCTTACAGGAAAAGCTAAAGAAAATGTTTGATAAAAGGACTAAAGCAGAGGATTTTCAGTTAGGGGACAAGGTTTTAAGATGGGATTCTAGAAGAGAATAAAAAGGAAAACATGGAAAGTTTGATTTCTTGTGGAAAGGGCCTTATATCATTCATGCCTTGCAGGGAAACAACACTTACTTTTTGAAGGACTTGGACAATTCAGAAGTTGAAGAAGGACCAGTCAATGGTCGAATGCTTAAGCATTATTTTGATCCAATTTACTAGAATGTTTTAATGTTTCTAACTTGTACATAATATATTGTTTTCTTGTTTTATTTTTGTTAATGCAGTTTGGATTGGATGGTGACTTCTTGGAATTGAAGCCCGGAGTGAAGGCCCTAAGTTCCAAAAGTTTCACTATCATATGTAAAATAAAGCTACCAGAAAGAGGAAGATTTCATACTTTCAGTTTGAAGACATTTTGAGGCATCTGACCTGCTATTCTTGACTTTCCACAAGGAAAAGCCATCCCCAAGTGGAGCCAGTGTTAGCCTCCTATATCAATAGGTTTCATCTTTCATGATTGTCTTGATGGAAGTGTGGAATATGTTCAAACCTTCTTACTTGAGCAAATGTGTTCCATATTCTTTAAAACCAAAAAAATCAAAAAATTTAAAAAATGTAAAGAGGGTATACCCTAAAAGAAAGATCAAAGGGTAAAAAGAATAAAAATGGTCAAAAAGAGAAAGAAATGAACCCCAAGAAAAAAATAGACCAAGGAAAGTGTGCAAATCCAAATGCCACTACTTTTTACTCTATTGTAATAAATCAATTGTGTGCAACTTGTGAAACTTTTGCCACAATTTATGAATAAGTCAAACTGTTTAAACTTGGCTTAGTCATATTTCAATTTCATGTTATAGATTAGAGAGTAAATATCTAGCCAAACAGTTTAATCTTGGCAGATAAGTAGCTAGGTAGAGTGAATAAAAGGTGCTCAACAGTTTAATCTGAGCCCTTGGATGTAATAAGGGTAGAAATAGATAGATTCATCATGTAAAAAGAAAAAAGATTGATCAGGGTTTGCAAGTCTAAATGCACCCTAATAAAGAAGACAAAATGGTAGTGTTAAGTAGATAGGGTAGGTAGATGGTGCTGCAAAGTGTTATCTGATGAATGGTGCTGCAAAGTGTTGGTTAATCATTTACTTTCATCACAAGTACTAAAGCAGGAAATACACTGGAAAATCACAACAAGCAAAGTCAAATTCATTAACCTCCCTCATCATTTTCCCCCTCAAGAGTTTTACTAATTTCCCCAAAAGTACTAAGGTAATTTGAGATCAAAGGGGCTCGAGGCAGTTCCTTGACTTCTGGAGGGACCGGACCCTCGGCCTAATGATCAAAGACCTAGAAACAGAGATGGTCATCATTGTTGTCTTCCATTTTAACTTTCTCTGAAAAATCACATTTTACTTAGGAAAGTGATGCATAATTTCCTTAAAATCCTCAAGATAGGAATTGCTATTCTAAAATCATTGAGATAAAAAATGTTACATTTACTTCACTAGTGATCACTT